>JADMNL010000026.1:37207500-37807500 GCA_016271365.2 Neoceratodus forsteri | reverse complement strand
GCAGCATGGCTTTTTCACGGGAAGATCGTGCCAGACAAATCTTGTTGAGTTCTATGACTGGTTGACGAGGGCCCTGGACCAGGGTAGGCCAGTGGACATCCTCTTTCTGGATTTTAGCAAGGCGTTTGATTCAGTACCCCACAGTGGCCTGCTGGCTAAGCTGAAGGAAATGGGGGTAGGGAGACAGTTGCTAAGATGGATAGGAAACTGGCTCTCTGAGCCTACTCAGAAGGTGGTGGTTGGAGGGTTAGCCTCATCCCCAAGGTGGGTTACTAGTGGGGTTCCCCAGGGGTCAGTGTTGGGGCCACTCCTATTCAACGCCTATATCTCAGACATCAGGAGGGGGATCAGGAATGAGATGAGTCTCTTTGCAGATGACTCAAAGCTAGGTGTAGTGGTGGATGGGAGGAGGAGGTGGCCTTGCAGGAGGACCTGAAGGCTCTGGAAAGGTGGTCAGGAAAATGGAAACTAAAATTCAATGTGGGAAGTGCAAGGTTCTGCACCTGGGAGTCAGAAATCCAGGCCAGGGTATACCCTGGGAGGAGACATGATTCAAGTCACGGAGGGTGAGAGGGACCTGGGGGTAGTGGTAGATGTCAAAATGAACAACTCGGAGACCTGTAGGAGGGCAGCGGCAAGGGCAAATAGGATGCTGGGATGCATCCCCAGGGGGATCACCTCCAGAAAGGTGGAAGTGATCCTTCCACTGTACAACTGCTTGATTAGGCCACACCTCGAGTACTGTGTACAGTTTTGGAGACCACATTTAAAGAAGGACATTACACTCCTAGAGAGGGTCCAAAGGAGGGCAACCAAAATGATCTGGGGCCTGGGGGAGAGGACCTATGTGGAGAGGCTCAAGGAGCTTGACATGTACAACCTGGAGGAGAGAAGGGACAAGGGGGACATGAGAGGTCTTTAAGTACATGAAAGGGATCAATAAAGAAGGTCCAGTCAGGGTGCTCCAAAGGAAGGAGGTTGGGGGAACAAGAAGTCACGGTTGTAAGTTGGAAGGGGGCAGGCTCAGAGGGAAGGGGAGGAGATGCTATTTCACTAAAAGGGTGGTAGAGCCATGGAATGCACTGCTCAGGGAGCTGGTAGAGGTGGAGACTGTGGACGGGTTTAAGAGGGGATGGACCAGGTACAGGGGAAGGGTAAATCTGACCAGGCACAATACAGGTGGAACATCTGGGACTGGGGACAGTATAACCCAAGGGGGGGGACACCAAAATCGTCCCTCAGTGCGGGTGCTTAAAGTCAAGCAGACTCGAGAGACTGTTAGGCCTATTCTGCTGTTTTAGTATGTTAGTATTATGTTAGTACTACCTATGAAGGACGTCAGCCTGGCAGTGTGCATGGATGGAGCCCAGGAAGACATTAAGGTAAACCCCAAATTGGTGGTGGTGGTGGTGGTGGGGTTACACAGTAAAGGAGAAAACTTAGCTATGCTGTACTGGGATGGAGGACTTTGGGTTTCCCAGGGTTCATCATTGTCGTCGCTAGTAGGCCAGTTTGTTACACCACTGCTGTGCCAAGTGCATATCTGGGCTGGGAAACAGTGACATATTCAGCAGGCAGCACAACCGACTCAGCACTCTGCAGCAGGGCCAGCCCGGGCAGCACTTCACAGCAGTGGCAGGGGACAGGGGTGCAGTTGGGGCAACTACCAGTCCAGCAGTATCCCCCAGTGCTATGGCAGAGGAGGCAAGCAGAAGCCCAATAACCCCCTATGATGCACTGGGGCTGGGCAAGTGAATGTTCTGGAGTGGTCAGTGACCCCGTAGTTGAACACTCCGGGCAGTGGAGTTCTGCAGGAGGACTAGGATGGAGGAGTGACAATGACAGTTACCGCATTAGTGCCACTAGGATGGCTGTGTGGGTTTCAGGTGAGAGGCAAGAAGACATGAGGCTCACACATAAGAAGTGAGAGGAGAGAGTGATGGCAGTGTACTACTACAGGACCAGACAACCAAAGAGTGACCATGAAAGCCACCTGGAATTGGAACTGGACGGCTGAGCAGGACAGATGGGACCCCCACTCCCAGCAGCTGACTTGTAAAGTAGAGACTGGGAATCAGCAATCAATCTGCAGAAGGGTGGGGGAAGGTCACACTTTAGGTTGGTGTGAGAGGGATATATTTTAATACTGGGTTTGCTGTGTGGATCCAGAATCAGAAATTCCGATTCCGTTTCTGATTCTGTTATGTTACTATAACAGAATCAAAACGGAACTCATTCTTACTGAATTATGACTCTGTCCTCTCTAAACGGATTTCAGGGAATCTGAGCATCCCTACTTACCATTTCAAACATGTGTGTTCTTCATTCTGTCTTCCCACTTTAGTATTCTGAACACTGTGCTCATATCCCTTCTCGGCCTTCTCTTCTCTGGTCTGAATAATTTGAGTATGGACGATCTCGCCTCATAGTTCTTGCTCCAAAGTTGCTAATCAGATTGGTGGCCCAGTGCTGGATCCTGCAATCTTCTCAGTGTCCTACAGACAGACATACATACATATATACATACAGTGGCATCCCCCAGGATGAAACACAATTCTGCAGCACTTTGCAGCACTCTGCAGAATGCTAAGAAGACCTACTGAATAAAGCAATGTAATTTCAGTGGTAATTAGTCCCCTTTGTCATTCAGGAAAATGTGACACTGCCAGGATGAAGTGAATGCCACCATTTCCTGCATGACAAAGGGGACTAACTGCCATTGAAATTACATTGTTTTATTCAGTAGGTCTGCTGCAGCATACTGCAGAGTGTGTTAGAAGTGTGTTTCATCCTGGGGGACGCCACTGTACATACATACATATTTAGGAAGAAAAGAAGCCCATTGGTCAATCAAGGTCCTCCCTCCAAGCTATTCAAAGCAAGCCCAGTGGGAATACCATCACTCTGTTTTCTTCAAATTACTGCAGAACTGTTTATTATGTTTCCCACATTTGTCTCTCCCTTCTCAACGGCACAATTGATTTTTTTGCACTAAGAGACTAAACGAGCTGCTGATCGAACTGTGAAAAGAAACACAGAATTTGCTGGCAGAAAAGGACTACTGGGCCCACCCAGTCCGCCCACTAGTATTCCCCTATGTCACTCCCATGCATGTTTGGAACCCCCCCCCCCAGTTTTTGCCCATACCATCTCTTGTGGCAGGCTGTTGCATGCATCCATCACTCTTTAAGTGAAGTGGTATTTGCTCACATCTCTGATAAATCCCCACCCACATCTCTAGCTTCGTTTCATGCCCCCTTGTTCTGTTGCATTTTTTCATTTCAAAAATATATATATATATACACACACACACACACACACACACACACACACACACGCACACACACGCACACACACACACACACATATATTGGGTAATGATCCAACCTGTAGAAATATTGGAAGTTTTCATGGGCGGAAGTTTGAAACTTTATTTTTGGAAGAGTTGCACTATAGCCTGTAAGCCAAGTAAGCAGAAGGGACAGCAGGAACAACCAAGTAAAACTAAAGTCAGTAGTTTTGCATATTGAGTATAGGGTGTCGATTTCAATGTAACTAATCATGAATTACATGCAACAGGGTAATTACCCTGTAATAATAATAATAATAACTTTATTTATAAAGCGCTATTCAAAGTATCAAAGCACTGTACAGTACATACAAAATACTTTAAAATAAAATTCTAAAAACAGTCGTCCAATCAGTTATTTAAAAAACACAACTACAGTGATCCAACATAAACTAGGTAATATCTCCAAAGGTGAGCCCAAATAAATATGTTTTTAAAGCAGTTTTGAAGCTCTCCACTGTCAAGCACTCTCTTATCCAACGAGGCAGAGAATTCCACAGGGTTGGGGCTGCAAATGAAAAACCCCGCGATCCAGAAGTTTTTAACCATATCCTGGGAATCTCCAGCAATCCCTCATCAGCCGAGTGGAGCAGTCGGAGGAGGCAGTAAGGGTGCAGGAAGTCTTGCAGGTAGCTCGGTCCTTGTCCATGTAGGGCTTTATAGGTCAGTAAGCTGACCTTGAAGGTGATTCGCCACTGAACTGGCAGCCAGTGCAGTTCGCGCAGCACAGGTGTAATATGGCTGGATCGAGATGATCCAGACAACAACCTGGCCACAGTGTTCTGCACCAGCTGCAAGCGGCAGACATCAGCCTCCAGAAGCCCTAGGTAAAGGGAGTTACAGGAGTCCAGGCGCGAGGTCAAAGGTGTGTATCAAAGTTGGAAGGTCACCAGACAGAACTAGGTGCTTAATCCGGGTGATGTTCCTTAGATGGTAAAAAGAGGACTTAACCACAGCCAACACCTGAAAATGAAGTGTCAGCCCATCGTCAAGTATTACCCCCAGATTTCGCGCCCGTTCAGAGGTCTGCAACTGGGCATCCCCAAGCCAAAGTCCTGAGGGACATCTCGCCGTAGGTCCCTCCGTCCAGCGACCAGGATCCACTACCGACACCTCAGTCTTGTCAGAATTCAGTTTCAGCCAGCTGGTATTCATCCACTCCTGGATTTTTGCAAGGCAGTTGTTAAACACTGAGAGCGCACTATCATGGTCAGGCACAAAGGACAAGTAGAGCTGTGTATCATCTGCATAGCAGTGAAAACCCAGCCCATACCGCCTCACAATGTCTCCTAATGGCAGCATGTACACTGAGAACAGCACGGAACCCTGCGGCACATCACATGGCAGACAGCATGCCTCAGAGGAATAAATCTCCAAGACCACTCTCCGAGATCCACCAGCGAGAAAAGAATAGAACCATCTGAGGACTGTACCAGACAGGCCACAGATGACTCGCAGACATTCCAGCAGTACCCCACGGTCCACGGTGTCAAAAGATGAAGAGAGGTCTAAAAGTACCAAGCTGGAACGGCGTTTCTGATCTCTTGTAATCAGGAGGTCATTGAGTATCCAAACCAAAACAGTCTCTGCTATGCCTTTTATGAAAACCAGACTGGAAAGGGTCATAGATATCATGGATGGTAAGATGGCTTTCCAGTTGTAGCGCCACAACTCTCTTAAATAACCTTTCCCACAAAGGGAAGGTTAGAGACCAGTCTGTAGTTAGTGGGGCAGTCAGGGTCAAGCGATGATTTCTTGAGAAGGGGAGTTACCAGCGCTTCCTTCAGGAAGCACGGAAACTCACCCACCTCCAGTGAACACCTGACTAACTCTACAAGGATTGGGCCGATGACATCAATACAAGCTAATAAAAGGCGAGTAGGGTCCAGATCCAAACTACAGCAAGTTGGGTGCATACCTTGGAGAAGCCGCATGACATCCGTGATCTCCGGCCGCTCAGACTCCATCCAGCAGAACCGAGGAGTAGCAACCCCACACCGATCACCATTCTCCCTGATAGAGCATGCTAAGTGGATCTCAAACTTGATGTCAGCAACCTTATCAGCAAAGAAGCGAGCAAACTCCTCACACTTATCCTGAGAAAATGCTCTTCGAACTTACAGACAGTGTGGACTGCACAGTTTATCCACAGTTCGAAAGAGCTGAGCTTGTCGATTCTGAGCTGCAGCAATCTCTCCAGAAGGGAATTCTGCCTTCTTTCGGTAGGTTGCTGACTGATAGTCTCTGTAATGTCCCATCAGTCTAAGTCTGTTGGCATCCCGGCCAGATCTCCACCAGCAATGTTCTAACCTTCGCCCTAGTTGCCTCAGCTCCCTCAAAGCCCCATCAAACCAGGGGTACTGAGGGCAAAGGATGAGAGGGTGGACATGGACTGTAGCCAGGGTATCCAGAGCCCCTGCCGCTGCCTGATTATAGACTTGTAACAGGTTCTCGGGGCCCTTGCTTGCACTCGGAAATCCAGATAGGTCCAACTCTGCCAGAAGATCTTCTGGAGTCACTCCCCGCAAAGGGCGGTATCGGACCATCTCCACAGGGGCAGGCCTATGGGGGGCGGCAAAGAGATTGAACCTTATAGTGTGGTGATCACACCATCTGACTGGTTCCACCACCAAGTCAGAGGTCTCCATCCCCAGGAGGAAAATCAGGTCCGAGTGACCATAACTGTGAGTCGCAGAGGCAACTGCCTATGTGAAGCCCAACAAAATCATGAGTCGGAGGAGGTCTTGACCAAATTGCGAGAGTTCATCATTGATCCAGGCATTGAAGTTGCCTAGTACCATCAATCTGGGAGACTCCAACACCATGTCGACAACGAAATCCGTGACTTTCTGCAGGAACTTCTCAGCTCCAGGTGGACGGTAGACGAGAATGATCCTACACCCCACACCTGTGACCACAGTACACTCAAAGGATCTGACTCCCTCAACTGCACATCTACAAGATCCAATTCTGATTTAAAACAAAATGCTACACCCCCACCCCTGCGATCCGATCTCGCATGGTGTATCACCAAAAACCCATCTGGAATCCCAGCTGCCAAAACAGGGTCAGCATTCTCATCCAGCCAGGTCTTGGTGATGCATGCCAGATCTGCTGACCCAACAAGATCGGATATAATAGCTGTCTTGTTTTTAATAGATCTGGCATTGCACAACACCGTGCAAGTTGGATGAGACACCGGGGCCGACCGAGCGACCGGCCCAGTTAACATGGACTGTAGTTACATGCTAGTTGCATGCAGCTACATTGCATTTGCAATGCAGTTACACTGTCACTACACTGTAGTTAGCTGACACTTAAAATAGTGTAACCAATATAGGCAGTTACCCATTAATTATCTAAAAATGCATGGGTTATTGCTTACTTACTGGATTCAGCCTGCTTCCCCACAGCAGTAAAAAAAAGAATGTACAGCTTAACTTTAAAGTCGTTGAATCTAGGAAAACATAGCTAATGTTAAAAAAGATCAGTACTGCAATGCCTCAAATGTTCCTTATGTCCTTGTTCATTCTTATAACTTGTATTGTTATCCCGGGTCGCCCCTGAAAAAGGGACCTTCGGGACTCAGTGGGCCTACCCGGTCACCAAAATTTAATAAATAAGATCGGAATGAGAAAAACAGTTAATAATCTGAACCTCTCAGTTTTTGAAAACACCCACTATTTCATTTGTTTAATTTTAACTGGGACATGGCCAGAACAGGCTATACTCCGTTCAGGAAGGACGGGGGGTGGAGAAAGGGAGGAGGGGTGGTGCTGTATGTAAGGGGGGCTATCGAAGTGACAGAAATGCAGGGATATAAGGAGCAAATGGAGGGGCTGTGGGTACTGTGGGTCACCCAGGAGACAGAGCCACTATTCACACTGGTGTGATCTACAGACCTCAAACACAGGGAATGGAACTGGATAACGCACTGGGGGAAGCCATTAGCAACGGCAGAAAAAGGGGAGAAGCTGCTGGCGGGGGACTTCAATCTGCCAAATTATTGTTTTAATTTTCCTGACACCTCCAGGAGAACTCTGAAAAACATTATTTGGACACAAAGCAGCATGCATAATTCTCACAACTTGCTCCAAGTTCAGCTGGTCCGACCGGCCAGTCTGGCTTTTACCAATTTGGTCCAGTCTGGTTCTGACGGTTTCATTTTCACTTAGTCGCATTAACCAATTGCATACTGGAAGACTGTTTATACAAGGATTCTGGCCACTGTATAATATTGCTGGGATTCCATACTGACGAAGAACTGAAAACACAAAGGAATGGTGAACTTCATCAAAGACCTTGTTTTGAGCCAGTGCTGGCAGCGGGGGCAATACAGATTCTGAGCCACAGCTTCAATTGTTTGTACTTATTTTGCAGTCAGAGGGTTCTGAGAGCAGAATCCCGAGGCCAGGGTCAACGGCAACAGAAGGAGGGGACTGAGGGTCATGTGCCTTGCACAGATCTATCAAGGCCAAACAGGAAGTCCCAGGGAACTACAAAAGGAACCACTCCTAGCATCTCCCATCATGTGAGTGGAACAGAGCAGGAGTGGAACAGGTGAAGCGATTAGCATTGCAGGCATGCATGGTACTCTGCCAGTCCAGGTACCGAACCTGTGTGCTTGCTGCTGCCTGTTTAGAAAGTACTAGAGAAGGGGTAAGGGGTAACAGCAGGTAGGTAACAGTCCTTACAAAACAGTTAGTACATGTTGTGTGGGAAAAGAAGAAACAGCCTATCTAGGGTAGGGGTATGTAATTGTTAAGGAAAGGCAAGGGGAAGGTTAACTAGAAGGAAAGCAGAGGAGCACAAGATTGAAATAGTAAAACAAGAAAGGGATGAAACAAAGGAAACGAGAAACACCCTATCTAGGGTAGGGTGGCAAAGTAATTACCAGTAGCAGGTGTAGGCAGAAAAGGTCTAAAGAAACAGAAAGGAGGTAATAGGGGCTAGGCACAGTCAGTAATAGTACAGAATGAAATATAAAGGCAATTATGGGAGTGATGTAGTATAGTGGGTGCGGAGCTGCAGTTTTCTGGGAGATTTTCTGGAGACTGAGGTGCTGCCCCATTAGCATGCACCTCTCTGGGCTGAAGGATGAGGTTGCTGGTCTCCAGGCCAATTTAGTTAGGATCTGGAGGACCTCTTTCCCCACTCAGGGGCCACTGAGTCTGCCAGCATTGCTCCAGAGGAAGCCTAGGAGGAGGAGGGCCGGCTGAACTGTTGTGTGCTCCAGAAGGGTGGGAGGTGGTGGATTGGGAGCACTTAGCCTGTGCCCCTACAAAATTCGACCACCGTTCTGGTGGGACAGGACTGCCAGGAGGAGGCAGCCATGGTAGTGGCCAGGGAGGATATTGTGGGTCCTCCATAAGGAAGGTCTCACGGTAGGAGGCAAAGGACCCCAGCAGAGGAGGAAGCAACTCCAGGTGGGGGAACGTGATCGTTAGGAGGGTAGATCTGGGAACAGCAGGGAAGGGAAAGAGGGAGGTGAGGTGCCTACCTGGTGCCATGGCTCGGAAGACTGGACAGTGGAACCCAAGGATCACTAGGGTGGCAGGGCAGGAGGGAGGCTGGATGTCATTGCTCCCCCCTGGGGACTAATGACCTAGCTGGAGACACAGCTGGGATTGGGGAGGAGATTTCAGGGAATTGGGAAGGGGTCCTAGCCAGGTAGCAAGCATGGTGACTTTTGCTGTGGTGCTGCCTGTCTGCAACGGGGGGGTTGGATAGGGCCTCTACACCAGGAGCTTCAACTCTTGGTTGAAGGAATGGTGTAGAGATGATTGGTTTGGCTACACTGAGGACTGGGGACCAACCTGGAAGGATATGGGCCTATACAGAGGTGATGGCCTGCATCTGTCTGGGTGAGGAACCGCAGTCCTTAGTGGATGGTTTAAATGTTACTCTGATGAACATTTAAACTAGCTGAGGGATGGTAGGAAAAAAAAAGGAGGCAGAAACTGCACACCCCCACAGACTGACACAGGAAGAAGGAGTACCTAAGGGGAGGAGAACTCAGAGCAGGATAAAGAAGAACAGTGTGGTAGAAGACAAGGGGGGGACAGGAACAAGGGTTGCAAAAAGAGAGGGGAAAAGGAGGTGGGGCAAAATGGAAAAAAGGGGGTCTGCAGGCAGAGTGGGAACAAGGCATGGAAGGCCACGTGTGCAAATGCAAGGAGTCTTGTGAATAACATTCCAGACCTAGAGGCCATCACGGTGGAGGCAGCGCTGGATCTTGTGCCCATTACTGAGTCATGGTGCACAGGGACCGATGGCTGGGACATGGCCAGACCAGGCTATACTCTGTTCAGGAAGGACAGGGTGGGGAGAAAGGGAGGAGGGGTGGTGCTGTATGTAAGGGGCTATCGAAGTAACAGAAATGCAGGGAAATAAGGAGCAAGTGGAGGGGCTGTGGGTACTGTGGGTCACCCAGGAGACAGAGCCACTATTCACACTGGTGTGATCTACAGACCTCAAACACAGGGAATGGAACTGGATAAACCACTGGAGGAAGCCATTAGCAATGGCAGAAAAAGGGGAGAAGCTGCTGGCGGGGGACTTCAATCTGCCAAATGCAGACTGAAGCCTCACAGCCTCAGCCTCAGCAAGATGCGGGGGCATCCTAGCCTCCCTGCAGGGGACATTTCTTAGGCAGCTTGTCAGAGAGCCCACTAATGATGGGGCAATACTGGACCTGGGGCTCGCAAACAGGGCCAGTACTGCAGATGTCAAGGTGTGGGGGGCACCTCAGGACCAGTGATCATCATACAGTGGAAGCAAACCAAATAAGAAAGAGGGTCCTGGACTTCAGAGGGCAAATTTAAAATAGAAAAATGGCTAAATGCCTCAGAGACAACCTAGTGTTTGGGGGGGGGGGATGATCTGGGTGGAGGAACAGTGGGCCAAGTTAAGGAATGGCTTAGTGATGGCAACAAACCTCTGCATGAAAGGACTGAGCAAAAGCAGACCGCTATGGTTCTCAAGGGAAACAGATGAAAACGTACTGACTAAAAGGGCAGCATTCAGGAGGTACAAAGAGACCCAGAGGGAAGAGGTGTCTGGTCAACTTATGGGACTAATCACATCACAAAAACTGTTCCATGAAAATAGCATTGGGAAAAACAGCGAATGGGACTAAAGAGCCCTGGGATGTTGTGCCCCCCCCACCGACAGTCACCCTCCTGGGGTTACTTCTACTAAATCTGCCCCCAGTGTCGCTCCCCGACTGTTACCCTCCTGGGGTTAGAGATAGTAAACCCCCAAGCTGCATCCCTCCCTGGGTTTGTAACAGTAAATAACCCAGAGTTGCGCCCCACAGAGTCTATAATAGTAAATCCTCCCACCACCCCAGTTGCATCCCCCAGGATTTGTAACAGTAAATAACCCAGAGTTGCGTCCCCACGGAGTCTGTATATAGTATCCCCATACCAACTTTCTCCCCCTTGAGTTGCATCCCCCTAGAGGTTGTAATAGTCAACTCCCCCCACCAACTCCTTCCCCTGGTTCCGTCTCCTCAGACACGCGGTCATCCATTCGCACTGTATTGCAGACGTACAGTTTTTGCTGTCAGCATTTTGTCTCCAAAACTGACTGTGCATTTTTCTCCATGCTGTATTGACCTGGACTCAAGGGAAGCGGATAGGGAGGTGTTCCAGGAGAAGCAGGGAAAGTGGTGAGGAATGCAAAGGCACAAACTGAGGAAAGGATAGCCGAAGGGGTAACTAAAGGAGACAAGACCATTTTTAGGTACAAAAGTAAAAGACTAGGAGAGGGATTGTGAGGTTAAGATAGGTGGTGGGGGGGGGGGCTAAGCAGACAAGGATCAGGAAAAAGCAGGTATCCTGAAGAGATACTTTTGTTCAGTCTTCAAAGGACGGTGAAGGGGATGGACCACTTAAAAGTCGCACGAACACTGGGAGTAGGGAGGTAGACACAAGTCCATTTACAGATGAGAGACTCCTGAAAGGAATTGCAAATCCGAAAGTGGACAAAGCTATGGGGTAGGACAGGGTACACCCAGTGTTGTTGAGAGAGCTCAGGGAGGCACTGGCTGCACCTCTAACAACCCTGTTCAACAACTCACTGGAAAAATGGGTAGTTCCAGAGGACCGGAGGATGGCAGATATAGTCTCGCTTCATAAAAGCAGAGAGGAGGCTGGCAACCACAGGCCAGTTAGTCTGACATCAGTGGTGGTGAAGTTAATGGAGTCATTGCTAAAGGAAAGGATTGTGGAATATCTTGAATCCAGCAGGTTACAAGACCCAAGGCAACGACAGACTCATGGGGTAGGGGAGGTCACATCAGACAAACCTGATAGATTTCTTTGACTGGTTGACAAGGGAAATAAATCAGGGATGGGTGGTGGATGTAGCCTTCAATGCTGTACCACACAGCCACCTCCATCTCCTGTGACTGCCCTGATTAAACCTCCTATTTTCCCACTATTTTCCCACTACCCACCCTGTTCCTTATTTGACAAAGACATGTTTGGGAAACCTTTTCTCCTGTTATTGTCTGTTCCCCACACCTTTCACTTACCCTCAATATGTACACCCTATAAAACACTGAATGAGGTTGAACAACGTTAAGGAGAGGAGTATTTTTGCAGAGAAAAGATGCACAAGAACCAGAGGACATGCAACGAAGCTCAAAGGGGTAAAAATTAGGAGGAATATGACTTTATTTATTTAACCAGGTATAGCACACTAAGCTGAAAGCTTTTTTACAGGAGCGACCTGGGAGCACAAGGAGGTTAAGTGACTTGCTCAGGGTCACACAGTATGCAAGTGGAAGCTGTGGGATTCAAACCCAGATCTGGTCTGCTGGATGTCACCAGATTTGCAGCTCAGAGTCTTAGACCACTGCGCTATACTGCCTCCTTATGATATGAGGAAGCACTTCTGCGCAGAAAGAGTGGTGGATGCCTGGAACAATCTTCCAGTGGGTGTGAAAACAGGGGAAGGCTTGAAATAGTGATGTGTTGGAGCCGGCACGCACTGGCTCACTTGAGCTGGTAGTTATTTCCCTGAATGTGTTTTAGCAGCTTGTGCAAGTTGGAAGTTAACAGCACCAAGCAACCATCACTTAAAAACAAAAAAAATAAAATAAAAAAAAAAATAAAAAAAAGTCATTTTGGTTGTCCTACCCACGTCATCCTCCTCCCTGAGTAATCGGGTCAGGCAGTACAGGGGACCTGACTTGGGGATGTGGCGACTGCATGCATGCAGATTACTCAGGCTGTTTTTCAAGTTCTCTGAGCTCAGTCCCTATTCTGCCAGCCCTGCCCTTCCACTGCTGTGCCTTACAACTCCTACTGGCCCTCTGTGTGTATGAGTGAATTCTGGCCAAATAGCATCCACAAGACACAAGGACACCCTGCAAACCATTCATGGCCCCCAAAAAAAAAAAAAAAACAGAGTGGCATTTCAAATGTGAGTGCAGAAACTGCCATTTTGTTAGTGCAGACAACAGCAACTGTGGATGTTGGGCGAGTACGTCACTGGGGTTCAAGAACGGTTATTCTGCTGTTCAAGTCAGATGAGACTCAGGGTCAGACTACTGGGATGGGAAAAAAAAGGGAGCAGCAGGGAGGAGTCCTCCTGGAATCAGAGGATGAAGGCATGGCCAGGGAGCGAGTGGAACTGTCCGGTAGTGAGTGCCTGGTTATGTTGTTTTCGAAGTTGTGAATTTTACCAAGTACACCCTTTTCCTGTTGTGAGCCCTCTTGCTTGTTTTACACTGTCCGGCAGCGTCAGCAGAAGTCTCTTCTGGGGGCGAGTGGGACTGTCCGGCACTGTCAGTAGGAGTCACTTCCAGGGAGCGAGTGGGACTGTCCAGCAGTGTCAGTAGGAGTCTCTTCCAGGGAGCGAGTGGGGCTGTCTGGCAGTGTTAGTAGGAGTCTCTTCCAGGGAGTGAGTGGGGCTGTCCGGCAGTATCAGTAGGAGCCTCTTCCAGGGAGCGAGTGGGACTGTCCGGCAGTGTCAGTAGGAGTCTCTTCCAGGGAGCGAGTGGGGCTGTCCGGCAGTATCAGTAGGAGTCTCTTCCAGGGAGCGAGTGGGGCTATCAGTAGGAGTCTCTTCCAGGGAGCGAGTGGGGCTGTCCGGCACTGTCAGTAGGAATCTCTTCTAGGAAGCGAGTGGGGCTGTCCGGCACTGTCAGTAGGAGTCTCTTCCAGGGAGCGAGTGGGGCTGTCCGGCACAGTCAGTAGGAGTCTTTTCCAGGGAACGAGTGGGACTGTTTGGCACTGTCAGTAGGAGTCTCTTCCAGGGAGTGAGTGGGGCTGTCCGGCACAGTCAGTAGGAGTCTTTTCCAGGGAACGAGTGGGGCTGTTCGGCACTGTCAGTAGGAGTCTCTTCCAGGGAGCGAGTGGGGCTGTCCGGCACTGTCAGTAGGAGTCTCTTCCAGGGAGCGAGTGGGACTGTCCGGCACTGTCAGCAGAAGTCTTTTTCAGGGAGAGAGTGGGGCTGTCCGGCAGTGTCATTGGAAGTCTCTTTTGTCCCTTTGAGGTGAGGTTTAATTGTAAGTTGTCAAAACAACAAAAAAAGTCTTGCTTAACAGCACAGCAGCAGCAGTAGATACCAGGTTGATAAAACTGATAAAGGCAAACACTGCCATTAGTGCTAAATGAACCAGAGTCTTTTACTGGGGTGGCGGCGCTACTGCTTATATCTACCCAGTGCTGCAGTTTTGAACTTTCTATGAAATTGTAACATAAGTGCAGTAAGTGATATTAAGTGTCGTACTGCTTTATGTTACTGATATGTGGCGGTGAGGCTAGTGCACCCTTTTGTATTTGTGTTGGACTGTCACAGTTTTTGCCCAAGCATGGCTGGTTACAATTTGTAGTCGGCTTTAATGTGCATACTGCACTCCAAGAGACTACCCACAAGTGATAAACTTGCAATGCTCCACACACTTTGTCCTGGGTCCTCTCTTACATCACAAATGATAGGGCAGATGTGCATGCATTACGTTTATGGTCCGCAGCACCCTGGCACGTGATGGAGGGGGAGGATCACAGTGCAGGTATTCCATAGTCATTCTGCATCAGTGCTGGAATAGAGGTGTGTGGGGCAGAGCTGGGTGTGGGGCGGGGTGTGATGAGGGTGGGGAGCAAGGGCCAGTGGGAAGTTGTTAAACATTTGGCAGCACATCACTGGCTTCAAGCATGCCTGGGATAGGCACAAGGAAATCTTAGCTAGGAAGCGGGGGAAGAGGGGAGTCTGCAAGCGAATGGAGTCTGCAGTGGCAGTACAGGCAGGGAAAAATGGACAGACTATGTGGGTCAAGCAGTTGTTATCTGTCATCAAATTCTAGGTTTCTGTGATGATCAATAGATAAAACTAAACCATGCAGCTCCCCTCAATTACCCTATCTTGTCACTCCAGGTATACAATGATCCCTGCTATTCTCATGTCCTGTGCAGAATACGTGACCTGTGACTGGACTAAAAGGTGCACAGCTGCCTCTATTTACTGAACACCCAAAATCAGATTGATTCTGCCCCCACCCCTCCAAAAACATTTCAAATAAATCCAGTTCCATGTAACCCTTCCCCCCAAATGCACCTGGAAGCTAGCTCCCCCAGCTCAGTGTACCTTTCCTGGTTACAAATAAAAGCACAGGTAAAGAAATCGAATATGTAAGTGGTTAGCCATATAAAGGAGAACCACGCCCTTTGTCTAGCCTTTACAATAACTTTTTCTGCATGACCTGGCACACTTGCAACATTATTGATTTCAGAACAACACAAACAACAAGCAAATAATCCACAGTACCCAAGGTGCCCCCGCCATTCTGCTGGGGGGGAGGTGTTACAAGGTTGACGACACTGTTTGGCGAGATTGTGGAGGAGGTGGAAGGTGGTATTTTGCAGGGGTGTCTGGTTGCTGTGGGAGTGCTGGTGGAGCTGTGCGAATGAGAGAGAGCATTGAGGAGGACAGCAGCAGACAAGGCAAGATCGAAGTGTGGAGGGGGAGGGAGGAAGGCTTTGAGATTACCCACAGTATTCAAGAGTGAGTGAGCAAGCACTACAGCGGACACGCTGGGAAATCTGCGAGAATACGGCGAAAGAAAAGGTGGACAGGTTGGAGTGGTACCGGGAGGCAGTGCCAAGACTCGGGAGAGACTGGGCGCCTAAGGGACTATTTGGAGCTGTTGGCGTGGAGCAGACTGCAGTGGTCACCCGGCTACATTTCCCCCTCTGGTACATTTCTCCCCACTGGTATATTGCACCCCTCCCTAGTCAGTTACAGGTGGCGGCAGGCCTGGAGCTCCCAAACTGACCATGGAACTGTTCCGCCACATTGCTGGGCGCTTCCACCGGCCCCTCGTCCGGAGGGCGGCTGCAGCGACAACTTCTGAGCCAGAGAAACTTTCTCTGCGCTCATGTGCTGCTGAGTCCTGGGTCTCTATCTGTCGTGGGATCCATCACTCTCTCGAATACCACCAGGGAGATACCTATACCTGGATCTGGTTCTGGGGAAGGCAGGACAACTGATTAGCTCACATTTCATCCCTACCCTCAGAGTTTGTCGGCGGATACTAAAGTCATTCAGCTGCTTGGGACATTGGAGGATTTGGTGTTACTGGAAGATCAAAACCTTCTCGCCATCTTTTGGGATGTGCATCTGTGTGCTGTTGCCACTGGTATCAAATCCAGAACAGAGAACTGGAGATTGCCTTGTTCAGGACCATGGGGAGCTTTTATGGAAGAAGAGGTACCGTGGTTTGTTACTTTCAAAACCAGTTTGAATTGTGTAAAACCAGCACTAAAGTATCACAGATTATTTTAGATGACTGTCAATCCCCCTCTCAGCGGTACTGCTATGTGTTCTGGTTTCTTAATAAATTCGAAGGTGGGCTTGCAGATTCAACACCTCGCACAACTTTTATTACCTGCACTTTTATTTCCGTCGAAGTTTTCTCAAGCCTAAAGCAACGGATGGGGTTCATGTTCGTTCTGGTGCAAGAACAGTGTTATTCTCAATTTTTGGAAAACTTTTCTTTTGTGAAAGTGGGGCATCCAAAAAAGAAAAGTTTTCTCAAATATTAATGGGAGAGAAAGAATAGTTCTTTGTGCTGGTGGAGAGGTTCCCCGTTTAGTGCACTGGTTGGTGTATTGGGTGTTGCAGGACCTGATCAACCTTTTGGGCATAGGAGAGCTGTTGTTCATTTGTGACAACTCGATGTTGTTGTCCCGCAGGGAAATAAAACAAGCACAAGAAAGGCCCCCCCCAACAAAGTAAACAATACATGTTTTTGACTATAAGTGGAACACAGTATCCAGAATAGCCAATTGCGATGGAACAACTCATGCTCAGTGGGGTGCTAATATGATATGAGTGGGCTGAATCACTGAGAGGTTATGTGACTTGCTCATGGCTACACAGTAAGTGGCTTTGTTGAGATTTGAACCCAGATCTTCAGTGGTGGTAACATTATTGTGTTTAAATGGATGACGTAGGGGAGGGGGAGTGAGGTCAGGAGGATGACCTAGGGAAGGGGGGAGCACTGGGGCATTCACATAATAGTAGGCAGTTAGGGCTAGGCAGAATAGATGTGAAAGGGACTGTAGGTCCATCATGACCCCCCCCCCTACAACTTCGTTTCACAACCAGGATGACTAAGTTTGCCATGCAGACCTATACTAATATATTAGGGTTCTCTGCTCACCATACTGCTGGGTTGCCATGCGGTTCCCTTGGTCAGCAGGAATCTGTCCAAGCTTACCCTGAAGGTCTGTACTGCCTTCTTATCTAATGTGCCTACCTGGAGGCTGTTCCACAGGGTCACCACGCTCTGGGGAAAGGATTGCCTCCAAATGTTGCCTGTGAATTTATCACTTCTGTAAGGATGGATAGTTTAGCCTTGCAGCCACTATCTACCTGGGCTACTGGGTGAGAAACTCTACTTGCCCAGAGACATTCATTCCATTGGTCCAAAAGATGTACTTACTGTAAGGTGACTTCCTGCAGTACCAGTCAATAGGGCTAGTTAAGGTAAAATTTACTGGCCCAATACAAAGTTTACAAACATTTAGCTGGTGGGTCAGTCCCGGTGTCCTGCTGGGGGGAGGGCACTGCATGAAACCCCTGTGTCTCTGAACACAGGAGTTTTGAATGGTTTTCACCAAGAGTTTCGATAACAAGGAGTGAGACAACTGGTATGAAAGAATAGTACACCCACCGTAATAACCAGCCTACAGTATCCCTGAGACAGCTGTGAGTTTCCAAGGGACACTAGTAACACGTTGATCAGTTCCAGGGCAGCACTGTGCTTCTTTAAACAGCCAGTCAGTTCCAGAAAGCTGTGGAAACAGGCAACATTTTTGTCACCTTTTAGGAATCAACAGTGGACCCTCTTAGATAGTAAAGTTAGCTTGCAAAGAATGATAAAGATCCCCTAGTAGTTTGCCTCTAACTGACTTTAGCACCAACTGTTTTCAGTTATAACGACTCAACCAGGCACTCCATGCATTGTATCAGATGAAACCCCCCACCACCAAGTTCCTAGGATTAATTAGATTGGCTGGGATGTGAAGATCGCTGTCGTTGTTTACGTAATTTATAGCCTGCTTTGGCTGTGTCTTGAGATTTTTAGTTATGCAGTGGGTTTTTGATTTTTGTGCATCCAATTGCATTACTGCTGCTGCTTTTGTATCTTACTTCAGGGTCAGGTCTGAAAACTGGATGGTGGCCTCTCTGTACCTTCTTTTCTGGGTAGCAAGAAATAAGATTAAGGTGAATGAGACCCACCCCCCAAATGAAATCTGAAGCCAGCCCCCACTTTCTTAAAATGCAGGCAAATGAGACCCTCTCAAATTGTGTCAGATGTGACCCATCCCCACCAAAACTGTGGTGACGGGACTCCCTCAAGACAGGGATCAGATGTGACACCACCCACCCCGGCCACACACACCCTTACCAGGATTATGATGACTGGGGCCCCCCTCAAGAAATGGTATTAGATCTGATCATCAGCTGAGCCTTGATTCCCGGTTTGACTCCTAGACTTTTAAGATCAAAGCGTGGTCCATGCCGCCTTGCCATATTTACCTGTGACATATCATTTATCATCAAGGCAGTGTGGTCCAGTGGTTAAAGCACCAGCATGGGACCCAAACAATTTAAGACTCAAATTTGTAAGATGGGGCTATTTTGTCCTAAAGTTCATTTCCTGTTTAAAAATGGAAGGTTTTGTTTGTCTGTCTATCTATATACAGTATCTCTGTTTCTCTTTCTCTGCTACAGCTAAATACTTGTGCGATCTCGGGCAAGTCCCTTAACCTGCCAGTGCTCCAGTTCACCCAGTTGCAGGAATGGGTAGAAGCAACAGGAACCCACTGGAAACAGGACGTTGTTTCTCACTTGGGTTGTCTTGAGTAGATAAATTAAATACATTCGTTTTTTTGTTTTTGTGCTGCTGGTTCATGATGCAATGTCATTTCAAGTCAGATCTGTTCTTACTCTTCTCATCTTTTTTTTTTTTTATAATGCCTGTGCTTTCATTGCACAAGGCCTGTCATTTGGGAACACCCCACTGTTTGCTGTTACCAAATTTAGATTTGTGACGCGTTTAATAAATGCATGTAAGGGTGGCCTTTGGCACGGTGAGTGTAGTTTGGGAACAAGGCATATAATCTGGGGCTACTCTGGAACACACTTCAGTGTAACCTATGGCATAAATTAAAAGCTGGGTGGCATAGTGGTTGACGCACTTGCTTGTTCACTGCTGCAGGTCTCTGGATGTAGATCTTTGCTTGTGTCGCAAATGGAGTGAGTTTTTTTTTGGGGGGGAGTTAATTTCCTAGTAGACTTTAGCACACCCTTATTTTATCTGAACATTGTTTTACTAGGTAAACATACAGAGGTGGACAGTAATCTTAATGATACCACACACAACCACGGGCTGGCACAGTTAGTATTTATTGCCTCAAAGTAGGTCCGCGCTGAGTGAGCATGGAGACGGGCATGATGCTTAACTAGAAAGGAGCCTGGGGGCAGGGGGTGGTGGTGGTGGTGAGAGCCCCCACCAGATGTTGCAGTTACAGGAATCGAAATTAAGTTTTGCAGCCACTAGCTAGCAGGGTCACTGACTGGAAAAATCTACTAGCCCCACAGATTTTCCACTGTCTCAGCTGTTTTACTTATTGAAATGTTACCTTCTCCAGTACAAGCCCGCAGAGCTAGTTAGAAAATATTCTTACTAGCCAGATACAAAATCTGCTAGCATTTGGCTAGTGGGCCGGTGCCAGTTCTGACCCCTGCAGTTATTGAAGTATCCATCTCCAATCCCATCTTGAGGTCAGGGGACCCCCTGACTACTGCATCACAAAGGCTGACTACCTACTGATTACCTTTGTGAGATGGTCACTCCAGCACCTTCCTGCTCTGGTCTGTAGATAAATGAAGCACTCCAGTTACAAGTAACCTCCGTCCCTCACCCTTCAGAAACACTACATTTATCCTTCAAAAAAAGAAAAAAGTTACATGGTCAAACAAGTTTGTAGACCCTCTGTACTGCGGGGGAGGAAGGGGTTATAAAATAAATGCAGCAGAAATGTGTGATAAGACTTCCCTGGCCTCATTTTGTGTATTTTGTGGGAAGTAATTCACTGTTGCCTCCTTGTTGTAAGGTATCCTCCCTCTAATTTTCATGTCTCCTATGTTTTTGCTGATTGCACCCCTGTAGTTGCATATTTACATTTCTTTATTTAGAACCATAAGTATTTTATTTATTTATTTATATTTATTGAGAAAATAGAATTACAACCTTTGAGCTAAAAGCTGGTGTACAAAGGATCCTCATCAGTAGCATAAAAAGATACATTTTGTTTTGACAAAGTAGTAACATGATGCAACATAGAGTCCAAGTAGGACAGGGCAACAAACACAAGTTGCAAATTTACATGTCAGAATTCATGAAGCTGCCGGAGGCATTGTCAGTTCCCCAGTAGTGGGGCAAAGTGCAACAAGCTGAGAAGTTAAGTGCAGAGACCCAAGCTGGGGGAGGTTGGGGCAGGTGGAACGTGGAGGAGGGGGAAAGAGAGGGGAGTTCAGCTTGAGCAGGAGGAAGGAAGGGAGGGTGGGCAGGGGAGTTTGGGGAGGTGGGAGTGGACCCGGGCAGCTAGGTAGTGTAGGGTGTATGGACAGGAGAAAAGGACAGGTGATGGAGTGGGACAGGAGAGATGAGGAAGGGGACGGGGAAAGAGGGGGACAAGGCGCTCCTGGGTAAAGCAGGGAGCGGCAGTTAAGTGGTGTGCTGGTATGTACAGTAGGTGGGATTAAGTTTGACACAGGCAGTGGACTGGATGAGAGATGGTTTTCCGGAGTGCAGATCTGAAATGCCTTAGGCACTGTATATTGGTGATTGAATTGGGGAGCTCGTTTAGACAGGTAGGTTCCCCTTACCACGAAGGCACTCCTCCCCAGAACTGTTCTCCTGATGGGTACAGCTAATGCTTGTCTGGTGACACTTCTAGTGGCATGCTCACCTGGGGCAGATCTGAATAAAGCCTTCAGGGAGGCAGGTGCAAGTCCTAGGAGGGCCTTCTTCCCTAGAAGGCAGGTCTGTAGCTTTATTCTATCCTGGAGTGGGAGCCACTTCGTCCTTATGTACAGCTCACAAGTATGTGCGAGGTGAGCAGCGTCCAGGATGAATCTGCATGCTTTGTTGAGGATCATGTGGACTAACAGTAAACAGCACAAAACAGTGGTTGCAATAACTTGCTTTTCAAAGGCTGCCACTGTACCTCGTAGGTAAAGCCTGAGGTGCATGTGTGAACAATTGTGACTGTTTCTTGTAGCTTTCACCTCACGGCCTCCCTTTGTGGGTGTCTCCGGTTTCTGCAGGGTGCGGACTGCGTTACTTGGTGCTCAGAGAGTGAGAATCAAACCAGTAAGAATGACTGGGATCTAGAACTGTTCCTCTGACGTAGTTAGTGAGCAGTCCAAGAAAGGGGACGATTCCTTCCCCACCCATTGAGAAAGAAAAGGGAAAATCTTCTTAGCCACCGCCGCTGGGGCACTTCTGACTTTTGAAATGGTCACTCCGAGACTGGCAGATTAGGGAATGGAATTGTGTTGAGTATAGCAACTTTCATACACACTACATCTCACAGTACTTTACAATCTACACTTTGCAGCAACCTTTTAGGTGGCACGGAGAGATTATCTAAGGTTAAGGTGGGGTAAACACTTTTCAGACAAAAGACGAGTATATTCTGTAGGTATGGAAAAGACTATCTCAAATGATGGAAAGCTTGGGGTGCGGGGTAGTGGCAGGGAGAGAATGGATTAAGCACTGGGAGGTTAAGTGATTTGTTCAAGGTCACCCAGTGAGTAAGTGCCTGGGCTAGGATTAAAACATGTGGGCCTGATTCCATAAGATCCCGTAGATTGCCACAAGTCGCGGTGATCTATGGCTGCAGTGCACTCCCGGCACCATCAGGGACCCTGCACCCTATTCTGTAAAATCGGGGGTCCCTGCACCACAAACCCGGGATTCTGCACACGCAGGCTAGTGCCAAACAACAGACGCATCTGCGGATCTTGCCGCAGAGATCCGCCCCTCCTCCATTTGGTGCAACATTAGAAGGAATGGCTGGAGGGGTCCAGGGGCAGAAGGGGCATGGGGATGCCATAGGGGTGATGGGGTGCAAGAGGGCATGCCAGGGAGGTGATCGGGCACCTGGCGAGGGTGCCATGCATACAACCATTATGGCAATGGCTTATGCTGAGATGACAATGGCATCCCCGACAGGTGCTCGATCAGCCCCTCGGCATGCCCACATGCCCCCCCAACACCCGATAACACCTGCCCCTTCTGGCCCCGACCCCATATACAGAGCCCCCCCACTGGTTCCCCACCTTGTGGGGCAATGGCGCAAGGGGCGTAGACCACCTCCTGGTTGGTCCAAGTGGTGCCCTTGCTACGGCCAATGTGGTGCTTTTGAATCCCAAAAAAGGGGATGTTGCAGCCCTGCCTCCTTGTGACCTGGTGCACCCTGATACTGGTCACAAGGGTGGTACAGTACCCGTCTGACGCAGCGGCTTCCCATTCTGGTGCAGACTGCGTTTTGGAATAGGGAATGCCACAAATTATGAAGCAAGGTGCAACTTGCATCATTGATGTTTGACGCAAGCAGCTTGTGTCAGTCTAGTTGCTTCTGGAATCAGGCCCCGTGTTTCCAGTTTCACAGCTCTAGATTCTAACCATTGACCCAAAACTGCCTCACTAAAAGTAATGATAGAGCACCTTCCTCAGAGTTGAAGATTGCTCCAAATCGTTTTTTTTTGTCAACCTTGATTTTAAAAGGGAACAATCAGCACTAAGAGCCTCATACCCAACTGTGGAGCTGGTCCCAGTTTGCACATTGTGTGCAAAAAGTGTTTTTTTTTTTTTTTTTACTTACAAGTTCTAATTCTGCCGACTTCAAAACTGACATTTGCTGTAACCAGAAATCCCAGAATCCGATGCAGCCAACATCAAAGCAGGGCTGCAAGTCCAGGAAACTTGCACTCAAAGGCTAGGTGGACCACAAAGGAAATGCAGCGAAAATTCAAATATTTGTTTGATTCACGGCACAAAGCAGGTGCCCTAACCCCAGTGCTTCGGCGATAAGTCTTTGGCAAATGAAGGTTTATCACTGAAGCGCTGGATTTAGGGCACCTACTTTGAGCTGTGGACCAAAAAATATTTTAATTTTCACTGCGTTTCATTTGTGGTCCACCTTACTGCCTTTGAGTGCAAGTTTCCTGGACTTACTCGTTGCGTTTGGGCTAGCTGCCCTTACTTTCACCGCCACTTGTGCTGTTCGTGGCAAACCCTTTTCGAGTTGTAAAGCAGAGCTGCGGCAATGGGAGATTCAGTAGCCTACAGTGCATGTTTAGAGCTTTTATAAGCTCAGACCAGATGTTTGCCAGTCCTGTTCTTCCAGGGCTGAGGACAGTTCTCTGTGACTGGGAGGACAGTACCGGTTACAGTAGATGTCAGCATAGAAGTCAGCAGAGTCAGTCTGATGCAACCTACCAGTACTATACTGCAGTAAGTAAAGCAGTAAGTTAAAGGGAAAAAAAGTTACTGCACACAGTGTGCAAACTGGGGTCAGTGTGGGGCTCTTACTGCTGACTGCCCCCCCTTTAAATTGTGGCATGTTATCCCTGCATGGTTTCTGGGCCCAGTTCACACTACAGACATTAAGGCCACCCATTTGGTGCAGTGTGCGGCAATGGTTAGAGCACTGAAGTGTGGGGCAGGAGAACCGGTTTCAAACCTTCTATGGCAAGTGGCTCGCTATGTGACCTTGAGCCAGTCTCATTGCATCATTCCAGAATCCTGCCATCTATAGTGGTAGCAGAATCCCACTGAAAATGAGACACTGCAGCTAAATTGCACCATCTCAGGTCAATAACTTGTAAAACAGAAACAACCATATTTATTAACTAAATAAAGTTTTATATTGCCTCTCCAAATAGTCAAGGGGGGGGCAGATTTAAGTACCCCCCCAATTCCGTGGAGAGAGAATCATATTTATTTCATTTCTGTTGACCAGGTAGGTGCACTAAACAGTAAGAATGCCTATCTTCACTTCAGGCACAACCCAGAAGATTACAAAGACAGCAAAAAAATACGCAAGTGCACAGGGTCATTCATAACATTACATATGAATAAGGACAGAGTAACTTAAACAGCGTACCTTAATGATTGATGTCAGTGCCAGCCTAATCTGCGTAAACAGTTCAGTTAGTTACATAGAAATACAGAAACATACCCCGTGATAGCAGAAAAGGCCCACTGGCCCCATCCAGTCTGCCTGCACTAACACTCTTGGACTAGCTGCCTTCCTCTCCTTTTCACCTTCTCCTGCCCTTATTAGTCCCTTGCACCTTTCCACCCATCTCCTCGGGCAGTCCATGCCACTTCTCCACTCTTTCTGTGGAAAAAGTACTTGTGGACATCACTCTTGCACTCCCCCACCCTACGAAAATTGAACTTCTCCATGAAGCCCTCCAGAGCAGCAGCTGCCTGTCAGCTTGCATGCTGTGCCGTCGGTAGACGGGGATCATCTGCAGACTCGCAATTCTGACACAGTTGCCTGAGAGATCTTTGCAGGCTACTCTGAGACTCACTGATGCATTCAGAGTTATTTATCTATGCTGGTGCTAGGCCCACTAACACAGAACCTCTCATTTACTGGGGGCAACTTTTCTGTGGTGGCAGGCATGTCATGTCAGAACAGCAGAAACATACCAAGCAGGAACGGGCAGCAGGGGTTTAAATAAACAACCCGCCCCACCTTGGTGGTTCTAAAATTTATAACTAAAGTGATTAACTATAACTGATTGTCTCAATTGTACCAATGACGTGGAACCTTTGTAAAAGAGCCTTGGCTCAAAGGTATTTGTAATCCTAGAACAAATAAATAAATAAAATAAAAGAAATAAACAGTTTTATGAAATGCAGATCAGTCATCAGCATTTAATTAACGTATGATTAATGTGCATATGCATTTAAACTACTTATGTCCAAAACAGATTTTGAGAACAGTACTTTTTAGGGTTCTCATTAGAACTGGAGAAGGGACACTGGGCCCAAATACAGATGTTGGTGATGGCCTTGTTGAGTGGGGAAGTGGCAGTGTGTTGTTATGTCATTTTTGGGGAGGTGGGGTTGTGTGCAAAACCCAAAATCCCATGCAGGAGTTGGTGGAGGGCCTGGATGCATTATAGAGGTGAAGCGTTATGTTCTAGTAGAGGGAGTGCATAGGCCACCCTGTGCTGTGACTGCACACCGTCTGTCCAACCCAGGAACAACACAGACGTTGGCTGTGAAGGTGGGCATTCGCCTGCCTTCCTGACTATAGACAAAGTTCGCAGCAGGGATTTGGGAGGGGTACTGAAAAATTATTGATAACAGAACAGATGTTAGAGGCAATAATTAAAAAACATTGTTACAAACAACTTAGTGCCGAAGTGTGCACAAAGCCCTCTTCGTTAGAGGCATCATGGCAGTTGGCCATTCTATTGCAGCGGTTGAAACTGGCACCGGCCCACTAGCCAAATGCTGGCAGACTTTGTATTGGGCTAGTAAGAGTTTCCTTTAACTAGCCCTGCAGGCTTGTAGTGGAGAAGGTAACATTTCAATAAGTATACCAGTAGGGCCAGTGGAAAAGTCTGTGGGGCTAGTGAAATTTCCTAGTCACTAGCCCTACTGGCTAGTGGTTGCAAAACAATTTTGACCCCTGTACTGGTTGAATTTTATAAGGGATGTGGTGTACCTGTGTATTACAGTGCAGCCCAGCCAGCTCTTTTGATAAAAGTGCCTTTGTTTCCCAGTTTATGGTGGCTCTCCGGGCACATCTGCTAGCACCAAATTGAAAACTAATGTAACCCCCCTGCAAATGGGGGTTCCCAAAAGACTTCCAGGAGCTTGCTTGAATGCTCCAAGCCTGAATGGTGTTTGGCATTTAAGCCATTTATCAGTGAGTGTTTTTAGAGCCTCTGGTACTGTCTCTTTAAGAGCTGTCTGCTTGCAGACATAATTAGTTTGTATGGGGGGACTGTGTGCTTCTCTGAGTACCACTCGAGCTGCTGCCAATTCACTTAATTTTTGCAGTCACTAGGAGTGCAAAGGAACCTATCTGAAAGATGTAACTGTTTACCAGAAATTATTTAGAGTAATAATGAAATTACAGTTTGTCTAACCTGCTTTTGCAGTCAGAACTGTGTCTGCTAGTTCCCATTCTAGTTTTGAACTGCTGAACTGGACCAATCAGTGGGGGTAAGCTAGCTCTAAAATGGTGCCTTGGACGAATCAGAACTTGGACTCATAATCTGAGCCAGCCACAAGAGGATTGTATGGGCAGTGACTCTGGGAGATGTAGTTTAGACTTCAGTGCCTTTTTGGACCAACAGCAGCAGTCTATTGTGAGTGACAGCCAATCCAGTCAAGAACTGGGAGGAACTCAAAGGAAGTGCCCGGTTTTGTCGGTTGGAGTTTCAGTTGAGCTTTGGCAGTGAAGAAGGAAGGAGCCCTGTGCTTTTTCAGTGTGCAGTTTTAGTCAAAAAACGTGTGTAAGGCCCAGAGTTCCGTCTGCAGCTTTGTAACAGCTTGTTAGGACTGAATCGTCCTGTGAAAAGAATCAAAGGATCTCTGAAGAGTAGAAACCAGGCTCACCCTGTAGAAGACTGGAGGAATTGTTGAAAATTGCACTCTGTCTGTCAGGAACTGAATCTGTGTGTTCTCCCGGTATTGTGCAGTAATTGCGATCGGATACAGATGCAGCCTGCCTGGTACAGTGCTTTCTTTATATGGATGTGTGAAGAGGTTTGTGTACCTCAAGTGAGCCCTGCTGACATTGAAGGACCCTATCTTATTTGGAGGTTGTGAGTACTAATTCAGGGTCGCTCCTGTTGAATTGCCACATTAAATCCAAATGGAATTACTGTACTGCTGACTGTTTAATTCTCCTTTTCTCTGTGTGAAAGGGCCCCTACCAGCTGCCACGGTTTGGACTAGCCACTAGGGCTTGGGTACCCAGGGACAGTAACTGATAGGGATAGGCCTGTGCACAGAGCCATAGGTAGATGAGTAGAGTGATAAGCTAATTAACCTGATTTCCCCCTGTCCTTGTTATATCCCCCTAAATAAATCAGAGCTGCTTGTTTCAGCAAAGTTATACTGCCTGAGGTATTTGTCTATGTTAAAGTACTGTACTGTGATTGTTGCACTGTATCTCATTTCACAGGAGGTCCCAGTGCCGGAACCAGACCTGGGGGTAAGTGTATACTGTGAAGGTAATTCTGATATATTGTGTGGGCCACTAGTGGGAAGAAAGGGGGGTTGCAGTGTCCCAGAGGGCTGTGACCAAGTTAGTTTAACTATTGCAAACCCTGACCTCTGGGTGGAGGCACCCGCCATTGGATCGAGGCCCCTCAACCTGTTAGTGGCAAATCAGGCAGGGGTAGTAGCCCCTGGGATAGCGCCATCTAGGGGTTACAAATATCTTGGAGCTCACCGCTGGGATTGTGTGTCCTCTAGTGGCCATATTTACGACCACTTAAGAAAAATGGGTACCCGACAGAAGTGGCTGTGCACCGGCTGGTGGAGTGGTGTACTGGGAGGAGATCGACCCCCAAATGCTATGCTTATCCTGGACATCCCCTGGGTATCATCGGACACTGTGCAGGAGTACTTTCCAAGGTGGAAGGTTTACAAAACCCTGTGGTGGTGGGTCGGCATGCTAATCTGCTCACCCACACTTTCCTGGCCCTAGTAGAGTTTAAGGATCCCATAGATAGCTCCAAAGTGCCACAGACCATTACCCCAGAGGGAGCCCTCACTGCTTGGAGAGTGATAACTAAGGACAGTAAAGACCCGGGGGGGAATCAGCCCCCACCACTATCTGAAACTTTTGAGGAGAAATTTGCTGAATGGTTGCTGGGAGAGGGGAAAACTGTGGAGGACTTGAAGAAACTATTCTTGCCACCTGGGGGTGTTCCTCCCCCAACACCCTCTCCTGCTCCAGTGCCCGTAATGGTGGCTGAACCAATGCAGACTCCTATTTCTGCACCTGCCATTAGTCACGACTCTTACCGAAGGTTGAGGATCTTCTCTGGCACCCTCCCCACCCCCAAAGGGGAGGATGACTGGGAGACCTGGATAGACTATGTTGCCCCCCAAGTGCTAGAATGGCAATGCTCGGAAGGCTAAAAGCGAAAGAGGGTTAGTGAGAGCCTCGAGGTCCCTGCCCTGGCTACCATCCGTAGCAAACGGGCCAGTAACCCTGAAGCGACTGCACAGGCCTATCTTGAGGCCTTGGAGAATGTGTATGGGAGCCCAGATTCTGATGAGGACCTATGGTGGAGAGTAAGAAATGCACAACAGTACCAAGGGGAGTTGTTGTCTGTGTATGTCTCTCGGCTGGAAAAATTGTTGCAAGAATGCCTCAGAAAGGGTAGTTTGCCAGCGATTGAACTAGACCGAACCAGACTGGACAGAATCCTTAAGTCTGCCCCCTTCTCAGAACTGCTGTTGCTTCAGTTACGCCTGGCAAATGGCTGAATCCCCACCCTCCTATGATGAGTTAATGAGAGAAATTCGAGGAGTTGAGAAAAGGCGACTCGGGAGGTACCTGCACCAACAGCTGTGGCTACGACCTCGAAAGGGACTGAGGGTGACCCATCAAGTGAAGTTCAGGGCAGAGGTTGACAGTCAATGAGTGCTCTGACAAGGAAAAGATATGCCACAATGGGGCGAACTGTTGAGAGAGATCCGGAATTCAAAACAGTCCCTTTATGAAGGCCACGCCTGCAAGTACGGGCCCTGACCTATATCCGACTGTATCTGCTATGGGGTGGGGTACCCACCCATGTATCTCCTGCTGATAACAGCTCCAAACTCAATTCCTTGACCATGGAAGTGCAGAAACTGACTAGATGTCTCCAAATGCTTATCACGCCGCAGACAGAGATGGCACCCAGGTTTCCAGTTAGTAATACCCGCCCTGGCTCCCAGTGTGGCGCCTCGGCCAGCTCAAACTCCAGAAAGTATGTTTTGCTATAATTGTGGGAAAGATGGGCACATGAAAAGGGAATGCCAGTCCCCAAACACTGACAAAGTTGCATATAGGCTACAGGAGAGCTTGGAGAAGAAATCAGTGGTTAAGAGGTGCGACATGATCCCAGTGAGGGCACCAAAAATGCTAATTCACGTCCTTTTGTGGCAAGGTCAGTTGCCCAGGCCCCCACTACCGCCTCTCCAGACTGGTCCAGAATAGTGGGTCCTCCATGGACACCACTGTAAAGGTGAATGGAGTGTCTACAAGAGCTGTATTAGACAGTGGCTCCCAAGTGACAATTATGTTCCAGGATTGGTATCAGAAGCATTTGTCAGAAGTACCCTTACAACCATTAGAAGGACTGCATGTATGGGGTTAAGTGAAGGCCTACCCCTATTCCGGGTATATCCGATTTGGCTGTCTTTCCCACCTCCGTGGCTGGAGTGGCCGAAACAAGTAGAGACCCTAGCCTTAGTGTGTCCCCCACTGGACTGTATGATGGTGTCCCTTTGTTGATTGGAACAAATGCTCATATGTTCGGAAGGCTGGCACAGTGTGTTATGAAAACAGGGTCAAAGACTAGTAGAGCTTTAAGAGTTCCGCTTTAATTAAGAAGGCCTATGAGGCACAGAGAGATGCTGAAAAAACAGAACCAGAGGAACCGGTCGGAATTGTATGGAAGAAGGATCCTGAGTCTCTGATCCTGGCGCCAAATGCCCAGTGTACCTTACAGGGAGAGGTCCATATCAGAAAGGATGTTAAGAATAAAATATTAATGTTGGATGCACCAGGCGATGGAAAATTGCCAGAGGGACTGCTGGTCAAGCCTAGTATTTTGCCCGCTAGAGCCCATGCTTATGCCAGAAGGGTAATGGTCCAAGTTCATAATGTGTCTGAAAGAGACATTCGAGTAAACAGAGGTTGCATCCTGGCTAATGTGCATTGTGCAGACACTGCAGTGCTACCCAGCAGCAAGAGTTCAAGGAAGAATGACAGAGTAACGCCTGACTTGTTTGATTTCGGCGACTCCCCGCTGCCAGCTGAATGGAAAGTGAGGATCAGTGAGAAGCTTGCCCAGAGACCAGGTGTTTTCTTTAAAGGAATGGGATGTAGGATGCGTGCAAGGAGCTGAGCACAATATCCGCTGCATGATAAAGACCATTTCGTGAGAGGTCTCGACGCCTGGCACCTGCTGACATAGATGATGTGAGACGGCATCTGCAAGAGATGTTAGCTGCTGGTGTAATACAAGAATCCAGAAGCCCTTATGCTTCCCCATTGTGGTAGTGAGGAAAAGAATGGAACAGTAAGGATGTGTGTGGATTATCGTCATCTTAAACCGCGGACTATCCCTGATCAGTACACAATGCCCATTCAGGATGCTTTGACTGCCTAAACGGGAGCAAGTGGTTCTCTGTGCTGGATCTCCGCAGTGGGTACTACCAGATCCCGATGGCCCCAGAGGACCGTGAGAAGACGGCCTTTATCTGTCCGCTTTGGCTTCTATGAATTCATGAGGATGCCTCAAGGATTTCAGGTGCCCCAGCCACTTTCAACGATTGATGGAGCGTGCAGTGGGGACATGAACTTACTAGAGTGCCTGGTATACCTAGATGATGTTATTGTGTTTGGCAGCTCACTGGAGGAACATGAGAGCAGATTATTTAAGGTATTGGACCGACTGGAGGACTTTGGCCTTAAACTGTCCATTGATAAGTGTCAATTCTTTCAAACATCAGTAAAGTATGTGGGACACATAGTATCCACCGAGGAATAGAGACCGACCCAAGTAAAGTTGAGGCCTTGACCACCTGGCCACAGCCCAAAATCTAAAAGAACTGCAAAGATTCCTGGATTCTGTGGTTATTATCGTCGCTTCATCAAGGACTATTCAAGAGTGATCCGCCTTTACTTAACCTTACTCAAGGGTATCCCCAACCCACAAAAATACCAAAGTCAGCGTCCCTCAAGACTGAAAGAGTGTATTTTCATCCGAGTGAAGTATTTGGGGCCCGCTGGACTCCTGATTGTGAGACTGCTTTTCATGAGATCATATATCAACTTACCCATGCTCCAGTGCTGGCCTATGCCGATCCAAGAAAACCTTACGCCCTGCACACTGATGCTAGCTTGCAAGGGTTGGGGGCTGTGTTGTACCAAGAGCACGAGAATGGCCTGAGACCAGTGGCCTTTGCCAGTAGAAGCCTGACCCCATCCGAAAAGAACTATCCTGTACATAAGTTAGAGTTCCTAGCTTTGAAGTGGGCTATTGTTGACCAATTCCATGAGTACTTGTATGGGGCTAAAATACTAGTAAAACTGACAATAATCCTTTGACCTATGTGCAGACCTCAGCTAAGTTGGATGCCACTGGCATAGGTGGCTTTCTGCATTATCTACATATGACTATGCTCTCGAATACCGAGCAGGTCTGAACCACATAGATGCTGATGCTTTCTCCGAGGCCTGTTCCCAGAATGATTGGGTCCGATTGGCAGAACCTGACATTCGGCACTCTGCCGGAAGTTTGACAGGGAGGAACAAATGTCCACGGACGAGTGGACTGCATGGTGGATTGTTGGGAGCCTCTGAGAATTGTCACCTGCTGCTATTGCCACTTTCTGCAATAGACATTGGTGCACTGCCTCAGCTGGACAATGACAGTATTCGCGGGCTCAATCCCGCGATCCCATGATCAAAGCAGCTTTAGAAGCCCTCTATGCAGGAAAAGATGTGTCCAAATTACGCTCCACTGATTTGAGAACTGCACTGTTATACAAAGAAGGTCCTAAGTTGAAACTGATCAATAAACTGTTATACAGAGAAACAGTAGACAGAGGGGGACAAGTAGACAAACAACAACTAGTGCTGCCCACTGCCTTTCGAGACTCAGTACTGAGGTCCTTGCACAACCACATGGGGCACCTTGGTATAGACAGAACACTTGACTTGGTGAGATCCAGATTCTATTGGCCTAAGATGGGGGCTGATGTGGAGCAACACATTCGAACTTGTAGTCGCTAGCTACAGAGGAAAGCTTGCCCCAGAGGGCTGCCCCTTGTTAACATCACCACCAGTGCACCCATGGAGCTGGTCTGTATTGATTTTCTGAGTTTGGAGTCAGATCAAAGAAATATCAGTAATGTGCTGGTGGTCACTGACCATTTCACGAGATATGCCCAAGCTTTCCCACGAAAGACCAGAAAGCATCCACTGTGGCCAAAGTACTTGTAGAAAACTTTTTGTTCACTATGGGCTCCACAAAGAATCCATTCTGATCAAGGGAGAGACTTTGAGAGTCGTCTGATCAAAGAGATGCTTTCTCTGTGGGGAGTGCGAAAGTCCAGAACCACTCCTTACCACCCCAGGGGACCCACAGCCTGAACGTTTCAACCGCACTTTGCTAGATATGCTAGGCACCCTGCACCCAAAGGACAAGCCTAGATGGAGCCAACAAATTAGCACCCTGGTACATGCTTATAACTGCACCAAAAGTGATGCCACTGGATTCTCCCCTACCGCCTGATGTTTGGAAGAGAAGCTCGACTACCAGTAGATGTGTGTTTTGGGGTCTCCTGATGGGGTTCAAGCTGACAACTATTTACAGTATGTGCAAAAGTTAAAGGCCCAGCTAACTCATGCGTACTAACTGGCTCAAACCATGGCTGCCAAAAGAAATCTGGCCAACAAAGAAAGGCATGATAAAAGGTGAAAGCACAGAACTCCAGGAGGGAGATCGGGTATTGCTAAGAAATCTGGGACTGCATGGCAAGCACAAGATTGCTGACCGATGGTACCATCTCCCTCACATTGTAGTGGGCAAACTAGATGATCTGCCAGTGTACAAAGTAAGGCCTGAGAATAATTCAAAAGATGTAAAAACAATACATAGAAATCATTTACTGCCCATTGGACAAATCTTAATTGAGTCTGAGCCCTAGAAGATGCCCCTCTGGACCAGTGACTAGAGCTGCTGCTAAGAAAAGATCAAGAAAGTCTGCACCTACAGAAGCAAAGTTAAAGTGTTCCCTCCACAAGTCCCAGTTGAGCATGACTGTCAGTCCATATCGGAAGAAAGTGAGAGTGACTTTGAATACTATCCTTCTTACGAACTGAGTCAATTGTTTCGGCAATCCCTAGTCAATACTGGAGACAAAGCTGGGCCTTCTGGACTGTCTAAGCCCCAGCTTCATCCCTGGAGCCAATGCTCCCAGAAAGTGAAGTGCAAAGCATCAGATCAGATGAAATGGAATCATTGTGCATGGTTGAACTGTTTGAGCTTTCAGGGAGGAAAATGATAGACTGGGGCAGACTGGTGATACAATCGAACAAGAAGAGTATTTTGAGTGCCCTGACAGTCCACTGCCAGTGTCCGAAAGCTCTCCATGCGAGCCAAATGTTGTGGACTCAGAAACTGTAACTCCTGGAGCTGAAAGTGCCCCAAGTTCTAGCCTCTCTACCCCCATGGAGACTCCTGACAAGTGAGGACAATGCTGAAATGAGGCTCAGAGTGCAGAGACTATAACAGTTCCCCTAGAAAGACTGGTCGAGCTGTAAAGCCTGTGGTGCACCTCAGTTATGATTCACTTGGGGGCCTGTGGACTTGCCTCTCAATGTTGTCCATAAAGGAGTGTATGTGTCCCGAGCTCACTGCCCAAACTGAGCATCAGTGCTAACTCCAAGTTACTTGTGTTGCCCTCTAAGTATGGTGCCCTTGCCCATCCAGCCCCAAGGTAACTGATAGGAAGGCCCCTCTTCAGGTTTCATGTACAAGAGGTAATAACTTGAGTTATGGTACAATGTGTATGTAATACTGTGTAAAGAGTGACGACTGCAATGTTTCAGAAATGTGTTCTTGGTAAAATGATATATTGACTGATGATTACATATGAGAGCCTAATGCAAATATATGGTTGCAGTTGAAACTTATAGGTACTTGCTTGGCCTTGACGTCAAGCTTTCCAAACCAGGAAGGTTAACCCCCTGCAAATGGGGGTTCCCAAAGACTTCCAGGAGCTTGCTTGAATGCTCCAAGCCTGAATGGTGTTTGCATTTAAGCCATTTATCAGTGAGTGTTTTAGAGCCTCTGGTACTGTCTCTTTAAGAGCTGTCTGCTTGCAGACATAATTAGTTTGTATGGGGGACTGTGTGCTTCTCTGAGTACCACTCGAGCTGCTGCCAATTCACTTAATTTTGCAGTCACTAGAGTGCAAAGGGAACCTATCTGAAAGATGTAACTGTTTACCAGAAATTATTTAGAGTAATAATGAAATTACAGTTTGTCTAACCTGCTTTCTTTGCAGTCAGAACTGTGTCTGCTAGTTCCCATTCTAGTTTTGAACTGCTGAACTGGACCAATCAGTGTGGGGTAAGCTAGCTCTAAAATGGTGCCTTGACGAATCAGAACTTGGACTCATAATCTGAGCCAGCCACAAGAGGATTGTATGGGCAGTGACTCTGGAGATGTAGTTTAGACTTCAGTGCCTTTTTGGACCAACAGCAGCAGTCTATTGTGAGTGACAGCCAATCCAGTCAAGAACTGGGAGGAACTCAAAGGAAGTGCCCGGTTTTGTCGGTTGGAGTTTCAGTTGAGCTTTGGCAGTGAAGAAGGAAGGAGCCCTGTGCTTTTTCAGTGTGCAGTTTTAGTCAAAAAACGTGTGTAAGGCCCAGAGTTCCGGTCTGCAGCTTGTGTAACAGCTTGTTAGGACTGAATCCGTCCTGTGAAAAGAATCAAAGGATCTCTGAAGATTAGAAACCAGGCTCACCCTGTAGAAGACTGGAGGAATTGCTGAAAATTGCACTCTGTCTGTCAGGAACTGAATCTGCTGTGTGTTCTCCGGGTATTGTGCAGTAATTGCGATCGGATACAGATGCAGCCTGCCTGGTACAGTGCTTTCTTTATATGGATGTGTGAAGAGGTTTGTGTACCTCAAGTGAGCCCTGCTGACATTGAAGGACCCTATCTTATTTGGAGGTTGTGAGTACTAATTCAGGGTCGCTCCTGTTGAATTGCCACATTAAATCCAAATGGAATTACTGTACTGCTGACTGTTTAATTCTCCTTTCTCTGTGTGAAAGGGCCCCTACCAGCTGCCACGGTTTGACTAGCCACTAGGGCTTGGGTACCCAGGGACAGTAACTGATAGGGATAGGCCTGTGCACAGAGCCATAGGTAGATGAGTAGAGTGATAAGCTAATTAACCTGATTTCCCTGTCCTTGTTATATCCCCTAAATAAATCAGAGCTGCTTGTTTCAGCAAAGTTATACTGCCTGAGGTATTTGTCTATGTTAAAGTACTGTACTGTGATTGTTGCACTGTATCTCATTTCACAGGAGGTCCCAGTGCCGGAACCAGACCTGGGGGTAAGTGTATACTGTGAAGGTAATTCTGATATATTGTGTGGGCCACTAGTGAGAAGAAAGGGGGGTTGCAATGTCCCAGAGGGCTGTGACCAAGTTAGTTTAACTATTGCAAACCCTGACCTCTGGGTGGAGGCACCCGCCATTGGATCCAGGCCCCTCAACCTGTTAGTGGCAAATCAGGCAGGGGTAGTAGCCCCTGGGATAGCGCCATCTAGGGGTTACACTAATGTTTAGGAAACTCGTGGAGTGCAGGCATATTATGGGGAGGTGAGCCATACAAAGAGAGACCATCGCAGCACAGTAGGGTGGGAAGGGGCTGCATAGGGGCCCAAGAATGCACAAGGGGCATGGTTCTGTCCTGAGCTAGATGCGTAAACATGACAAGCCACAGAGCAGCTGTTGACATCTCTTCATTGTCACACGTTTTACCTCTTCTGGGTTGGGCAGCATCGGAGCACCCAAAGCGCCTTCCATCCCAAGATGCAACACTGCAGGAGTTGAACCTCTTGGGAACCATTACTAAACTTGAGTGACTCATTGTTTACAGTAAATAACCTTCATGTATTTGTGTGACAGATATCGGCAAGCTTTTCAGACTGAGATAAGATGTTGATATATTCATTTAAAAAAGTGCTACGACTTCTTTGAATCTATATATTTATTTAATTGACATTAGTTGACGGAAGCCAGAGCTCATTTCCAGGTGTAACCCAAGGAGGGGGTAAACAAGGGGGAGGTGCAACTAAGTGCAAAGTGTTAAAACTGCAAATAACTTTAAGACGTATACAAAGCAGTAGTTATGCACTTAGAAGTGGCACTGGCACATTAACACAAAAGGAAATAGATCTGGGATACACAGTGGCTAGAATGTGGGCTTTATCATCAGGTGTGAGAAAGGCAGGGCAATAATTCATGAGTGGAAAAGCTGTGAGTAAATTATTAAAGTCCTGCCCCTCACAAGCGATAATAAACAGCGTATTCTGAGTCAGGGCACTGTGCGTGCAATTGATACCATGTATTATATAAACTGAAAAAATGTAAATAAAAGCATTTTCTGAAGATTTAACTATTGCTGTCCGATTTCCACTGCTGCGTTTTGAATGCAGCAGATTCCATTGTGAGGGATGGGGAAAAAACTGTTTTAAGTTTAGAACCTTCCAGAACCTGTGTCATTTTCTGTAAAAGTAACCCATCTCAAAATGTTTTAGGGCTCTGATAACTTGGAGCTTAATACGCCACTTCTTTAGTGGGCCAAGCGGTCCTTGTCTGCTGACAGATTTGCTGTTTCTGTGTAGGAAAGATGCAGAAAGTGGCTGGAGGTGGAGAAAGAATCCAACTGTGAGTCCGCTTTGTATTAAGTTGTGTTTCACAAGGGACACTAGCTAGCGTCTTGCACTGGTGACATTTACTGTGGTACCCTAGTTGTTTTTCGATTCCTTTCCATTCACTAACAATAAAGAGCCGGTTCCTGCTGTCGGCGTAGCTACTCTCCCCCCAGCCCGTTCGATGCTTTACCTGATCGGAAGCAAGCTGCTGCAGCTTGGCATAAAAAGTTTACCGGTGTAAAAAGTTATAGCCCTCGTAATGTTGGAAATCTGAATGCTGCCCCAAAAAAAAAAATACCGACTGCCGGTCCGAAAAACCCGCCACACAGCACTGTTTTGTGATGTCCCGAAACGAAGGCTGCGCGCGCTGCCCATTCACTTCCATGGGCCTGGTATGTTCAAATATATTTATCCCCTTTAGTGCTGGGATTTTATTATATCAAAGCAATCGATCGACTAATTGGATCCCTATTACTCGATCGATCGCTTTGATGTAATAAAACCCCAGAACACGCCAGTCCTGTCGAGCTGAATGGGGCGCGCGCGCGCCTGTTTAGTGACGTCACACACCAGTGCGGTGATCCTGATAGATTATGGCCAGGGTTCCCGGAGCGCGCGCCCTTCACAGGTAGCACGGCGCGTGGGTGCACTTAGGCAAGATGCCCTACATCCTACAATACTGCCATTCAAAATGCGTTTAGATGTGGGAAAACCGGCAACTTGCGACTACTTAACTATTCTAAATTAGCAGTAGAAACAGAAGGGAAGGACGCAGACACTGCACGTAGTGAAGAGAAGGCATTCAACAACGTGTTGCACCTTATATCCCCCTCAAGTATTCGGCTAGATCCCCACACATAAACCATCATACCGCAGAATATTACACGTTAAGTTGCTGTCACTCGAAGTTACTATATCTTATGTTTGCTGATTGATACTCTCCTTTATTTCTGACCCACAGCTCCCGGGCATACCTCTCAACTGTCCCTGATTTTCAGGGATGTCCCCGATTTTGCCTCAAAAATGTTCTCTGTCCCTCATAAAATTTCTGTTTTGGGGACTGAACAGTGGGAATTGAAAGCACAAAATAATGTTAAACATTAAAGTTACAGACTTCTTCTTCTTCAGGAAATGCTTCCTACACGAATCCCCTTATTCTGTTAGCTTTCTGAGTGAATGTTACACATTTTTGAGAGTTGTCCCTGATTTTTTTAAGCCTTGTCCCTGATTTATGAGGTATGCCCCCGGGTACTCCGATGAAGTTGTGTAAGCGCGAGGCTGAGTTACAGCTTCGTCGGCGCACAGAAAGAATAATTACACCGAAAGAATAATACCACTGAACACAGAAACACTTCCACCTCGGGAGCTAGTTCTCGCTTATTTACTGCATTACAGCCCCCTTCCCAGTATTGTCATTTCGCTGTTCATACGATGTATTTGGCTGCGTGGTGCTTGCATGGCCCCGCTCGGCAGCCAGGGGGCGTGCTCCCCGGCAGCGCTCAGTACCGCAGGACCGAATAGTACCAAATGGTCTGTGCTGCTGGTCGGAGGCGGTCAGGAGCTTAGCAGGGCTGCGGGGGTCCACTTGGAGGTGCGTTGTTCCGACCGGGAAGTCGGTCTTTTTTGGGGCAGCATTGAGATTTACGAAATTACGAGGGATATAACTTTTTACACCGATGGACTTTTTATGCCAAACTTAAGCGGCTCGCTTCCGATCAGGTAAGGAATCAGACGGGCTGGAGCAGGCAGTTACTAGCAAGCTGCTCGGCTTAAAACAGTTTTTGTTCTGCAAACTAAAACGTTCTGCTAAGGCTCGGATACCTATCCGAACCGTTATTCACTTGGCAGAACCTTCTGTGGTTCTTTCAGTCCTGTATCCTGCATCGTTTAGGCTGCCGTCTTGTTCGGTTAGGGTTCCCTTGCACCCTGTCTAAAGTGAGGATAGCTGATATGGGGGTTCTCAAAATGCTTCTGTGGTTAAAATCATTTAGCCATTTATCTTTTCAAGCTCCAAGACTGTGTCATTCTTCACCTGTGTCTGTTTTGGATTTACCTGTCTTTATTTCTTTTGAGTAAGACTTTGTGAGTTCACTCTTTTCTTGCTCAGTTTGTAGATGTTTTGCGAACATATGAAATTGCCAGCAGATACAGACCTTGTATGTTTCCTGGTCGCACATGGAAACGGGCAGTGTTGCTCATGGACCGACAAGGTCATCAAATTAAAAAAAACAATCAGATTTATCTGTAAGGGTTATCGCTCACATACATTGTAAAAATTACAGGGGCATAGGGTTATAAACGCTGTTCTGTGTTTGTGTAGGCTGCTGTTTCCGGAACCTGTAATTTGGCATGCTGTTTTGTGTAAATGTCGAGACAACTGGGTCAGCGCGTTTAGTTCTAGAGGGTTGAAAATGTATAAAAATATATATCTTTTAAGATTGCGTTTTTTTTTCTCATCTATAGTGCAAAAATGATTGTGAGTTAAAACCTGAAACTTTCTGGTTACTTTGAGTTTGGCCCAATGATGATTCTTTGAAAGCTGGCTTTACTGATAGCTTTGTACTTTTTAACAAAGTCCCATTTTGTGCTGGTGCAGAATATTTTTTCAACACTCTTTTCATAAGGTGTTTTTCATGGCAACAGTAACTTTTATTTTCGTGATTCAGATTTTTTTTCATGAGTCTTTTTGCTCATTAAAGTGTGTTTATGGAAGGGAAAACTTTGTGCACCAGAAACAAAATGGTTGGAGCCACAGTCTGAAATGTGAACAGTGAAGTTGGTGCCTCAACTTTTGCTTTTGTTTTGGAAACAGTAGTTCTAAAAGTTACTAATGAAATGAGGCAGTTGCAAGTCACCAGAACCTGCTTTCATGACTTGCATAGCCTGTTACTAGAACCCCCCCCCCCCCACTACCAACATGCCACCCTCCTTCCCCACCCCGTGCCAGTAAGGGATATCCACCTTCCTCTCCTGGCACCCATCTTTTAGTTAAAATCTGTTATTGAGCTATCGGCACAACCTTGTTCCCTCCACCATGGCCAACCGCAGTCTATCAAAGAAAAGAAACTGGGAGAAAAAAAACCAAGTTCCACAATGTGCAGATTGCACATGCATGGGGTCTTATTCTTTGGTAACCAGGTAAGGCCCACTAGATGCAAGTGCCTGTTTTCAGGGGCGACCTGGGAGCACAGGGGAGGTTAAGTGATTTGCTCAGAGTCGCACATTATGCAGGTGGAGGTTTTGTGAATCAAATCCGGGTCTGCTGGATGTACCAACCTCATTCACGGCTCATTACTCTAACCTTTAGCTCATTATACCCTGGGTGGCCATTTTGTGTCAGGTAAACAATGGATAGTTTGGACTTCTTAAGAAGCTATTGGATGTATTGGGCTAGGCTATACTGCTGGCCTTAGTTTTCATTTTCTGTTTTTGTTCGCTCATAATTTGGCCATTTTCAGGGTGCCCAAGTCTCCACCCCCTCATGACCACCTTAATCTGACCCCATATGTGGTTCAGGTTTGATTTACAAGATGCAACTTGTGTGTCCGTGAGGTTGGATTGCTACTTGGGTATCCTGAAAATCTGGGCCCAAATGGCCAAATTCTTCACAAAAGAAAAAAAACAAAACAAGAAAAGCTATATTCAAATGCATGCTCAATTAGTGTATTTTGTGACGTGAGAAGGAGGTTTTTGTAGTTTAGTAGGCAGGGCTGAGGTGAAGGGTAGATTGTACCAGTTGTCCATTGCTAGATTTTACTTAAAAGACAGCTGTTGGGGTTGGGTATGGGTACTGAGTGGGCTGGTGGGGTATTTTTTTACATGCATGGTGGGAGGGTGGCATGAGTACTAGGTGATGGGCTGTTTGTTTTTCTTTGTTTTTGTACAGTTGCCTGACACTGGGATTGGAGCAGTCGATGTTGGAAACCAAATCGGCGGGGGAACGACTGCTATGGGCCTCTTGCGGTGTGTAGCACTGCGAGTCACTGTGCAGCTGTTAACAAAGCAAGCTGCAGGTGTGGCACAGTGAGTGTCACCATGCAGTGTTCGGTACTGGGTGTATGTGACGGACGTGAGCTAAAGGTGCCCATTCGTATCTATTGTAGAAAGGAAAGAAATTAATTGTAAAACATATGGTAAAGCTTTTGTTAAGGTTACAGCATCAAATGTCAGGAAGTGAAGAAATTAGGGTTCAGCTACTCTGGAACCTTGGCAGATTAGTGGTGTGGTGTTCCCCTGGGTTGGAATGATCATGTGACACAGGGTTAACATTCTGATCTGGTTAGCCCCTTGATGGGTTTATTTCTGACTATAGCGGACTTGCCGGTCTTATTTTATCTAATACTCTTGGACGGTCACTGTTGGTTTTTGATTAGGGAAAGGGTATACTGGGAAATAAAGTGCTAATCATTTTTATGGGGTAAAGTCTCCTCCTTATTTATGTACATTTGTACCTATATATGTATTGAAAGTCATTCTCTAGCAGTAAGAAGTACATACGCAGCCCTGACTACTCGCCCTGCTGCTTCTCCCTTCCTGCAACAATGCTTCCTATTCTAACCTCTCCCCTGACCCTCTTCATGCTATCTCTTATCCTCCTCTCCTTCCCCTCCCTGCATTGGTCTAACAACTCCACGCCCCGCTCGTCCTATGCCAACACCACTGCATCTCTTACCCCATGCTACGCCCTAGCGTTAACTCCTACGCCCCTCTACTTAATTTGGACCCGCTGCTCTTCATGGCCTACTGCCCCCTCCTGCCCCTGTGCGATGGCACACACTCTTTTGTGTCTCTTTAAATTCCAACTCGCCATTTTCAGCCACCCACCCAGCTCCTCCAGATTGTTTAGCCAAACCTGGTGCTACACTTCATCATCATTTCCCACCTTCTGCTCTCTGCAGGTGACATCAACCCTAACCCAGGCCCCCCTCATTAAATCTACCTCCTCTCCCACTATCCCCCCCCCGCTTTCCTCCTTAACCCCTACCACTCTACCCCAAGGCTTAAACATCCTTCACGTTAATATTCAGTCTTCTCCCCAAATTAGACCTACTGCTCCCTCTTGTTGCTTCTACCTACCCTGATATATTAATAGTCACTAAGACTTGGCCAACAAAAAATATCCCAGACGGTTCCATCACAATACCTGGGTATTTTGTTACCTGACAGGACTGTGCCGGCAGGGGCGTGGGTCATGCCATCTACTCCTCTGACTCCCTCCAAGTCACAACTGTTTTAGCTACCTCTGTCCACAGGACCTATGAAGCCCTAGTCTTAAGGTTATCACTTCCTTTCTCCATCCCTGTTTTCATTGCAGGTACATATTGCCGTCCTGGTCAACACTACATTGTTACCACTGAGCTAATCACTCCATCATGTCTGTCACCTCCTCAGATGAACTCTACCTCCTAGGGGACCTCAAACTTGACTGATTGTCCCTTTCCCTAGGCAAATCCCATGCAGACATTACTGCCCTCAACCTGTCCCAGCTGATAAAGGAACCTACCCATCTTAACCACAAAACCAGTAACCACTCTCTCCTAGACTGGGCTCTCACCTCACATCTTCACAGGTAATCCAGTCAGGCCTGCTCTCTGATGCTCTTAGTGATCATCGCCTGATTTGCTTAGTCAGGAAAGTTCATAAATGTAAGGCCCCCCCCCCCCAACTTATAACCACTCGCTCCTACAAAACCCTAAACCGTACCTTGTTACATCAAGACCTGTCCCTTGTTGATTGGGCCCCTATAGAAATGTCCAAAACCATTGATCTTGCCCGTGGCTATTTCAGTGACAGTTTTCTCTCTATCTGGAACAACCACGCTCCCCTGAAGCAAATCTGAGTGCATGGCTACCACCATCCATGGATCACCCCTGAGCTCCTGGCTGTTCAGCAAGCATGTGACAAAGCCTGGAAAACACAAATCCGCCAAACTCTCTAACTATCGCTCTCTTAGAAATGCCTGCACAAAAGCCATCTGACGGGCCAAATCCAAGTACTTTCGATCCACCTTTAGTAAGAACATAAACACTCCATCAAAGTTCTGGAACATTGTACACTTTTTTTTTCTCTTCCCAAGCTAAACCTCCTCCTCCTTCTCTGCTAATATTAATAACCAGCTCACTGCCGATCACCCCTTGGTAGCTGTGGAATTCAAAACCTACTTTGCTTCCTGTGCTTCCATTTTGCTTGCCTCCCTCCCATCCCCTCCTTCTGCCTACCCCCCATGTGTCCCCACCCCCCTCAACCAGTCAACTAAAACGTTTACTTTTTCCCCAGTTGCTCCAGCAATACCTTAAACGCCCTCCTCTCTCTCAGTCCTACACAGGGCACCTCCCCGATGGCCTCGACCCTAAGTTACTCTACGTATCTGCTCCCTCTGTCTCCTACCCACTAACAGATCTGCTCAACCTGTCTTTCCATATTGCTACTTTACCTGCTGCCTGGAAACATTCTACTGTCCTCCCCTACCCAAAGGTCACGATCTATCCTCTCCTGCCAACTACTGCCCAATCTCCCTTCTTCCCACCTTAGCAAAGCTCCAGGAACACCTTGTTCTCTCTCAGCTCTCTTCCTTTCTTGAAGACTTTTCCTTCTTCACTCCCTTCCAATCTAGCTTCAGGAAGAACCACTCCACAACCACCTCCTTACTCAGACTCACGGACTATATCCAGTCTGCCATGGATAAAGGCCACACTACATCTGCCATCTTTGTCGACCTTTCCAAGGCTTTTGACACTGTCTTCCACTCCCTCCTCCTTGAAACTCTCAATTGCTGGCCTGTCACAACCGGCATGTGACTGGTTCCACTCCTACCTAGTAGAAAGAACCCAATCTATCAGCATAGTTGACTCCATGTCCCCATCTCTCCAAATCTCGACAGGTGTGCCTCAAGGCTCTGTACTTGGCCCTCTTTTATTCTCAATCTTCCTAAATGGCCTACCATCTGCATGCCCCACCTCCCTTATCCATATGTATGCAGATGGCTCCGTCCTGTTCACCTCAGGCCCCTCTCCCTCCGATGTGACTACGAGACTACAGCTTGACTTCAGCAGTGTTCAACACTGGCTAAGCTCACATCAACTCTTTCTCAATGCCAAGAAGACTGTCTCCATATCCTTTGGCACTAGGCAGAGACTCTCCCGGTTGCCCTTGTTCCCTCCTTCCGCACCTTCAGGACTATTCTAGAGTACTCTAGCTCTTTTAAATACCTCGGTGTCTGACTTGACCAGCACCTTAACTTTTCTGAACATATTAACGCCATCCTGAAAAAACTGTGCCCCAAGCTTGGCGCTCTTTACAGGAACCGGAGTGCATTGCCACTACCGGTGAGGCATGAGATCGTGCAGAAAATGATTCTCCCCCTCTTCGACTGTGGGGCGACATAGTAGTCTATAGTGCTGCTTCCAAGTCTTCCCATGCCAGCCTGGATACACTCTTTAATGCTTTCTGTCGTTTTGCCCTTTTTTCCCCCTCCCGTACTCACCACTGCCCCCTTTACCACTCTCTTACTCTTCCTTCCCTCGAATGTAGGTGCCTCTTCCACTGCGCTAAGTTAATTTCTAAATTCTGGTTTGGGACCTTCCCCTCCTACCTCTCCCCCTTGCTCTCTGCTCCTCTTCTCATTTCAAGCCCTGTTAGATCCTCAGACTCCCACGCTCTGGTTATTCCCCATCGCTGCACCTTCTATTAGTCAGGAAGCATTCTCCTATCATTTCCCTAAACTCTGGAATTCACTTCCTTCCCCTGTTCATCTTTCTTCATCCTCTCATTCCCTCTCCCTAGCCCTACGCAACTACTTTGCCCCTAACTACACCAAGTTCTAGCTCCCTGCCCTCCCTCTCTCTAAACCAAATAGTCCATTCTTCTGACTCTCTTCCCCACCCTCTCCCCAACCCCTCTCCATCTTTCCCCTACACTGCACTCTTCCCTGTTCTCCCCGTCCCCACCCACTCAATTCCATTTTGTCTCAGTCCCCTCTCCCCCTAATTCCCTCTAAACTAACATATATTACCCCTCTGTTCTCCTCGCACTAACTTTCATTAGTCTCCTGTCACCCCCTCCTTCCTCTCCCCGCCTCTCTCTTTTTCTCCCTCTTAATTTTCTCCCTTTCTGGTCCTGCCCTCCTGGCAGGGTTTCCTTGCATCCTGAAGGGGGCTCCCTGGACCAGACTTTCTTTGTCCCCTCCCTTTTTAGGATTCTCTTGCACTTACTCAAGCCTCAATTCCTTCCATCTCAGCACTCCTGCGATCTTTCTCCCTCAGTTCCCCTGGTTTTTATCCATGGGAGGCACCATGAAAATTCCCAGAAGGTCACTCAACCAGGTCCACTACTCTAGTTGTGTAAAGCCTTCCCGTATTGTGTTAATTGTAATTAATTGTGTCAATGTACTTGAGTATTAAGTTTATATTATGTGATGCTTATTTGTCTCCAAGCCTTTGTACCCCTCTCCCCCAGGATGCTTCTGGAAACAAGCTGCTCCGCAACTCATGTTGTCTTTCTTGGTGAAAGATTTTGTAAATAAAAGAAAAGAAAAAAAAATTCAGGATGCAGTTATACAGCAAAAGGTCACACTGAGAGGAAAATGGGGGGAGGGCAGGTAGTCAGAAGAGCGAGGCGGAGGGGAGTGACAGCAGGAGTGATCTGAGGGAGTGCAGGGAGTGTAAGAGTCTAGCGAGGAGAGAGATGGTGTTCCAGTAATCTGTGAGGCGGACAGAGAAACACTGGCCCCCAAAAAAACATTTGCAGGATATACAGGCTTCATATATGTTGTTTAAAACATGGGTTAGCATTTTTCTGCCTTGAATAACTGATCCTTTGGCGCTCTTCCAGTCTTGTCTTGTCCACTGATTTACAATGTGTTGCATACTTACTACTGTCGCCACACATGAGGGCTGTTCTGTCCAGCGCCCCTCCCCCCCCAGCCAGCGGACATCACTATTCTACCCTAAAAAATAAACAGTGCTGTTCCTCCGAGCAGTCTAACTACGATTTCTGTCCTGTACTTTCCTGGAAAGTTTTTAAATTGTGTGTTTACCCACCTAGCCCCTTCCAACCAGCCCCGTCACCCTCCTTCCCCAGGTACTTACACCAACCACCATCTCCCATGGATTTACAACCATGACAGGGCCCTGTGGGTTGCCCTTACCCCTTCTGGAGATCCAGATCTCGTGGAGGAGGGGTGTCTGGTTAGTGTCGTAGTGCCTTTGAGTGGTGGGTCCTTTGTCCAGCACCGGGCATGGTTTTCCTCAGTTTTCTCACAATTCAGCTAATGTGATTCTGGTACGTGCAGACATAACATACATCGAGAGGAGCCTATTCCAACGGTGACTACAGTGCCAGGCAAATTTTGTTGGGAATGAGAATGTCCCGTGTATATTAAGTGTTTTTTCCCTGTCACATATGTGAGTGACTACTTGTTGACCGTGAAAAGATAAAATTAAAATACAAGTGATATTCTTTGGTGAGTGGGTCTAATTTCCCCCGTTTACTCAGCCGTTTCCTGACAGCATGCAAGGCGTTTGTGAGTGGCTCAGATGCACACAGCAGCTCCTGCCCAGAGAGCATCTCCTCAGCTCACCAGCAAGAGCTGTTACTGCACCAGAGCATTTCACCCCTCCCAGCTGGAATCGTCCACAGCCTGCCTGCACCGTTACTGTGTTTCTGGACTTTGGTTGCTGGGCTTCCTTTGGGCTGTCGGACACTGAAAAAAAATGTGTTTGAGCTTTCAGAATTTTTAATATGACTAATGCAGATCTGCCCACACACACACACACACACACACACACACACTGTTTTGGCATGCTGGGTTAAAGCACATGAAGGTTAAGAAACTTGCTCAAGGTCACACAGAGAGAAAGTGCCTGTGATGAGATTCAGACGCTCCATGTTTGCAGTTCTGTGCGGTACAGCGCCTCCCTAATAAACAACATGGTTCTAAAACTGTATTGTGGTTGGTGGGAGGAAAACATTTTTGGACAGCAGGCATTTACTAAAATGAGAGGTTTTGCCGTGGCATGCTGGGTTTTCTATTTTAATTTCTTTTGTGTTATTGTTCTTAATGAACAGCAAGACAAACACTGAAAGTTGGAGCCAAAAGAACACACTGTTTATACGCCGCAGTACAGAACTTCTCTGTAAACAGCTGTGCAGAGAATGCCGAGACTACACCCAGCACCCGTTTGTGTACCTTGGAACATTTTTATATGAAAGAGCAGGGATAAAGCACTTGCTGGCACTGTTGTTGCTTGTAGTGGCAGGGTGGGGGGGGGGTAGGTCACCCTGGCCCTTTGCTCATAGGGTGCTATGGACAGCAATTGCATGTTTCACAGTTTTGATGTTTAGGTTTGAAGAAGCACCTTTCTCAGTGCCTCACGGGGCCATTTTGGGACCACTTTTAATTAAATGTGAGGGTCAAAAGTCTCGAACTTAGAAATAAAATTCTGACTTCTGTGGCCATTAGGAGTGACTGTTGCACCCCTTTCCCGAGCTCTCTCACCACAATACTCTCTAGTGTACCCTGTCTCTTCATCTGCTCCCTCTCTCCCTTCTGATTCACTTTCTAACATACTAACATACTAAAATGCCAGCAGAATAGGCCTAATGGTCTTTCGTGTCTGCTCGTTTGGTCAGTCCCCACCCTGGGTGCTGACCTTGCTGTCCCACTCGCCTTCTCTGGCTTCTCCCTTCCCACCAAAACACCGCACCTCACCCCATTCAGCTGCCTTACATAGAAACATAGACTTTGACAGCGGATAAGGACTGCTTGGCCCACCCAGTCTGCCCATTTCCCTACCTACTGGATAAGCTGCAGATCCTAGTTTTACCAACAGCCTACTTCCTCCTACCTCCCACTCGAATTGCCTTATGTATGTCATATGCATTCTTAAATTCACCCACTGTTTTTGACCCCACGCCCTCCTGAGGAAGTTCATTCTGTGCATCCACCACCCTCTCTGTGAAGAAATGCTTCCTCACGCTGTCTCCCCCGGCCAGTTATTGCAATATCTCTTTCAGAAAAGATGCTACCCTCTTGGACTTTGTTGATTCCCTTGAGGTACTTGAAAGTTTCTATCATATACCCCCTCTCCCTCCTTTCCTCGAGGGTATACATATTAAGCTCTTTTAGCCTCTTCGTATGGCTTCTGGTGCAGACCCTGCACCATTTTAGTTGCCCTCCTCTGGACTGCCTCCATCCTGTCTCTGTCCTTGCGGAGACAGGGTCTCCAGAACTGGACGCAGTATTCCAGATGGGGTCTAACCAGCTGTTTGTACAGTTAGATAACAACTTCCTGTTTTCTACTGGTGATGCCACTCCCTATGCATCCCAGTATCCCCCAGCCCTCCTTACTGCCTTCTCACATTGCTTGCCTACCTTTAGGTCGTCTGATATGACTACCCCCAGCTCCCTTTCCATTTTTGTTAATACCTTCCCCCCCATTGTGTACTCTTCCTCTGGGGTTTTGTTTCCCAGGTGCATTACTTTGCACTTCTTTGCATTGAATCTGAGCTGCCATATTTTTTTTTTTTTTTTAATTGCAATTTATTCCTTCCCTGCGTCCTGCCGGCCCCGACCCTTCAGGGCTACCAAGGAGTCATCCTCCTGCCTCCCACTCTACCTGCAACTCATCTCCCAGGCCCCATGGAGCTTAGTTTAGCCTCCGGTGGGACGAGGTGGGGTACTACACTTCATGCTACTATCTTTTCGGCCGGTCTGAGGTGGCTGGGTGAGTTGGGGCACATTGCTTCCCAGAGCTGGCAGACTTTTTTCCCCGTTTTCTTTGACCATGCAGTGTGGCCCTGACATCATGACACAAGGCGCCGATGTCCACTGTGTGTTCTGGCAGCTCTTCCCCGTAGGGCTTGCGGTACCCCGAGCCTCCGCTCAGGGGTCAGACAAATTGCAGGCATCAGCCCCAACCCTCTCCCCAGAGAAGGTGAGCTGTCGTGGGACGCTCAAGCCATTCTCCCCCTGCCGGCCCTCCAGTGACCCAACCCTGTTGCAGATCTTTGTGTCATCTGCAAAGAGGCATACTTTTCCTTGCAGTCCCTCTGCAATGTCACCTATAAAGACATTAAAGAGAACCAGTCCCAGTACTGAATCCTGTGGTACCCCACTAGTAACCCCCCCTTTCTTCGGAGTGGACTTTATTTACTATTACCCTCTCCTTCCTGTTGTCCGGACGATTTTTTTTTTTACCCAGGTTACCACCCTGGGACCCACTCCCAGGCTTGCTAACTTGTTTATTAATCTTTTGAGTTGGACTGTGTCAAATGCCTTGCTAAAGTCTAGGTAGGCCACGTCGACAGCCCCTCCCTGGTCTACTACTTTGATCACCCAGTCAAAGAAATCTATTAGATTCGTTTGACATGACCTTCCTGCTGTGAATCCATGCTGCCTTTGGTCCTGTGTCCCACTGGCCTCTAGGTACTCAACAGTTCTTTCTTTCAGAAGTGATTCCATCGTTTTTCTTACCACTGAGATCAAACTAACAGGTCTGCAGTTTCCTGCCTCTGCCTTGCTCCCACTTTTGTGAAGGGGAATTGCATCCACCCTTCTCCAGTCCTCCGGTACCACATCCTCCTCCCACGATTTGTTAAAAAGGGTATTCCGTGGTGCCACTAGTTCTCCCCTTAGTTCTTTTAGAATTCTGGGGTGAATCCCGTCAGGCCCCATTGCTTTGTCCACCTTCAGTTTTAGGAGTTCTTTCAGGACCCTTTCTTCTGTGAATGGACTGGTATTGCGCCTCCCCCCACCCCATCCAGTGTGCTTCTATTATTTGGTTTCGGTACCTCCCCTTCCGCTTCTTTTGTGAATACTGAGCAGAAATATTCCTTCAGTATCTCTGCTTTGTCACTGTCACCCTCTGCCCACCCCCCCCTTTATTAAGCCTCATTTCTTTCATCCACCACCACCCCCAGGTCCCTCTCGCCCTTTGAGACTTGTAGTGTGACCCCCTCCCAAGGTATACCCTTGGCCTGGTTTTCTGGCTTCCAGGTGCAAAACCCTGCATTTCTAACATACTAACATACTAAAATGCCAGCAGAATAGGCCTAACGGTCTTTCGTGTCTGCTCGTTTGGTCAGTCCCCAACCTGGGTGCTGACCTTGCTGTCCCCCTCGCCTTCTCTGGCTTCTCCCTTCCCAGTTCCGGATATTCTTGCTGCATTGGATTTTGCTTCCAGAACCCTTCCCCTGTACCTGTCCCACCCCCTCTTGAACCCCTCCACTGTCTCTGCCTCCACCAGCCCCTAGGTAGTGCATTCCATGGCTCCACCACCCTCTCAGTGAAGTAGCACCTCCTCTCCCTGAATCTTCCCCTCCAGCTTCCAGCCATGCCCTCTAGTGGCCCCTCCTCCTTCCTTCAAGCACCCCAACTGTTCCTCCTCTAGTTACCCTCTTCATGTACCTAAAGACCTCTATCATGTCCCCCCGGTCCCTTCTCTCTTCCAATGTGTATATTTAGCTCTTCGAGCCTCTCCTCATAGGTCCTGTCCCCAAGCCCCAAATCATTTTGGTTGCCCTCCTCTGGACCCTCTCCAGGAGGTTAATGTCCCGCTTTAAGTGTGGCCTCCAAAACTGCACGCAGTACTCAAGGTGCGGCCTCACCAAGCAGTTATACAGAGGGAGTATCACTTCCCTCCTGGAGGTGATCCCCCTAGCGATGCATCCCAGCATCCTGTTGGCCTTGGCTGCTGCCCTCCTACAAGTCTCAAGAGTTGTTCATCTTGACATCTACCACCACCCCCAGGTCCCTCTCAGCCATCGAGACTTGTAGCATTCCCCCCAGGGTGTACACTTGACCTGGGTTTCTGGCACTGAGAGTACCTTGCATTTCCCTGCATTGAACCTCAGCTTCCACTTTCTAGACCATCTTCCAGAGCCTCCAGGTCCCCTGTAGGCCACCCTCCCTCCTCCCCATCCACCACCGCCCCAGTTTCGGTCATCTGCAAAGAGCTCATCTCACTCCTGATTCCTGTCCTTATGTCAGATACGTGAGGCGTTGAACAGAAGGGGCCCAAGGACTGATCCCTGTGGGACCCCACTAATGACCCTCCTTGGGGATGAGACTATCCCACCAACTACTGACCCTCTGGGTCCGGTCCTGAGCCAATTGCTCATCCATCTGATCATCTGGTTCCCCACCCCCATCTCTCCCAGCTTATCCAACAGGCCCACATGAGGAACAGAGTCAAATGCCTTGCTGAAGTCCAGAAAGAGGACATCTACTGGTCTACCCAGGTATAAGGCACTTGTCACCCAGTCATAGAACTCCACCAGGTTTGTCTGACCCAATTTTCCCGGGATGAATCCATGCTGTCTATCGTCCAGGCACCCTGACTTATCCAGGTCCCTCCCCCCCCAGCCTCTCCTTGACAATGCCCTCCATCACCGTGCCCACCACCGAGGTCAGGCTGACAGGCCTGTAGTTCCCTGCCACCTCCCTTGATCCCCCTGCTGGATAGGCACCATATGCGCCACTTCCAGTCTTGGGGCACCCACCCTGTCCTCAGAGATGGTGAAAGCTCTGCCAGGGGTTTTGCCAGGACATCTGCAAGTTCCTTCAGCACTCTGGGATGTAATTTATCCGCCCGTGCTTTCTCTGTCTTAAGGGAGCTGAGGGCTTCCTCACTCTCTCAGCTGTGATTTCACCTCCGTACCCCTTCTCCCTGCTTAGCCCTCCCCACCTGCCAGTGATGCCTCCCCTCTCCCCAGACCTGCCGATCGGTAAGGGTCCCCCTCCTCAGTATTCTCTGTCTCCCTCCCATGTATGATGCAGCACCCCATTTTCCCTGGTGAAAACTGAGGTGAAGTACTCATTTAGTACCTCAGCCTGCTCCCCGGTCTTGTGCCCATCTCGCCTCTGATTTAATCCTGCTAATCTGCCCCTTCACCCTTCGTTTTTCCCCAATGTATCTAAAGAACCCCTTGTTCCCTCTCCTAATTTCCCTGGCCAGGTTCTGCTCCTTCCTTGCCTTAGCCGCCCTCACCACTCTAGTGGCCCTTCTAGCCATCAGCTCGTACTCCCCTCGATCCCTTCCACTCCTTGAGCACTTGAATTGCTTATAGGCTGCTTTCTTTCCCCACACCACCTCCTGGACCTCCCTGGTCCACCAACAGGGTTTTTGGGCCCTACCGCATTTTCGTCTTACTCTTGCACAGGTGCTGGTAGCATCCTGCACCCCTCTCCTGATGATTTCCCACCTACTATCAGCGTCCATGTCTGACCCAATCCCATCCAAATGCTCCTTAGGATCCTTCCCATTTCCTTAAAATCTGCCCCTGAAGTCGGTTACTTCTGTCTTTGTGCAGCCTTCTACCCCTCCTAGGTCCAGGCAGAACCAGACCGTGGCATGGTCACTCCCGCCAATGGGTCCTTACCTCCAGGCCCCAATCTGGTCACTGTCTGCCAGGACCACATCCAGTATCCGTGCTCCCTGGTCGGTTCCCTCACCTGCTGAGTTAGGGAACGCCTTGAAAGACATCCAACAACCTCTGTTCCTGGTCACAGAGGATGTCATAGTCTCCCAGTCTGTTCCTGGCATGTTTAAGTCCCCCAACACCACCACCGTTCCTCTGCCCAGTCTGTAGTGTCTCCTAACATCTGCCACCAGACTGTCCTCCAGCTCCTCCGCCAGGGCAGGGGGTCTATACACTACTCCTATTTTTACTCTCTTGCCCCCCCTTGTTATCAAGGTGACCCAAATCATCTCCACGGTTCCCTCCGCCTCCTCTACTCCCCCTATGCCAATGCAGTTTTTGACTATTATTGCTACCCCTCCTCCCCTTCCCTCCCCCCTGTCCTTCCTGAACATAGTGTATCCCTCCAGGTTCAGGTCCCAGTCATGTCTTGCAGTGGCCCAAGTCTCAGTGACCGCTGCCACATCCACTGCTCCCTCAGTTAGCATCGCCTGGAGCTCAGGCATTTTATTGCCCAAGCTCCTGGCATTTAGCAGGACTACCTTCCACCCTTTCCCCATAGTTCCATTTCCCCTGCTCATGTTCCCATGGGGATTCTGTTTTCCCCTGGTCTGCACTTTGCCAGTTGGCCTTTTCCTGCAATCCTCCTGGTCCCCAGGGGGGTGGAGACAGAGTCCCTCCTTTATCGGCACCCCCTTGACAGCCTTTTCTCCCATCCCACCCCCCTTCACAAGTTTAAACCCCACTTTTCACCAATGAACCCCTCTATTTTCAACTTAAGGATTCCCTTCCCCTCCAAATTGAGATGTAGTCTATCTCTAGCATACAGCTCTTATCCTCCCAGGTCTCCCCATCAACCCATACCCTCTGGCCTCACACCACTCCCTGAGCCACTGGTTTATCTCCTAATTTCCTTTTGTGTTCCCCCCACTAGCCCTTGGCACTGGCAGGATTTCTGAGAAGGAAACTGTGCATCCTATGTCATGACAGACCCTGGCGAGCTCCCTGAATCTTGCCTGTATCTTTAGCTCGCTATTTCCCCTCAATGTCGTTTGTACCCAGGTGGACCAGTATGTCTGGGGAACCCCCACAATCCTTTGCCAGTTGATATACCGTGCTTAGCCCTGTGCACCGTTAGTCCAGTAAGCATCTTGTTCTAATTGGCCAGGCTTCTCCCTCCCTATCCCATTTGATACCCCTGATCATAGAATCCCCCAGCAGGAGCACTCTGACCACTCCTTTTCTTCCATGTCCCTCATCCTTTCTACAGGCCGCTCCACCCAGCTGGCTCCTTGTTCCTCCCCCTATCTGTGTGCCACATGCCACCCGCTCCTTATTCCCCATGGCCACTCCCTCCCCTCCAATCCTATGCCTCCTCCTCCTGAGTATCCTTCTGTACCTTGCTAATTCCCCTCACTGCTCGCAACTGGTCCTTCTCCCCATCTGCTAAACTAGCCTGGCTCATCCTCCCTTCCTTCCTGTCTCCATTTAGTTCCTCCTTGCTCGCTGTGGCTCCCTGGCCTAAACCCTCAGCTCCTTTACTGAATCCTCCTTGTACTTCTGGTCCTTCTTACCTTTCCTCCCAACTGGTCCTTCTCCTTGCGCTTTCCTCCTCTTCTCCCTGCCCTCCTGCTCTGATTCACTGCTCTCCCATTCTCCTGCATTCCAGGTCCCCCTGTTCTTCCTGCTATCTGGCCCCTGCCTCCTGCCTCCCACTCCCTTTCCATCTCTAACTACCCTGTCATGGGCATCACCCCCTCATCCTTGAGCAGAAGAAGAGAATTGAAGTTGTTACTGAGTGTAAGGCTGATCCACTTCCCCGCCTTGCTTCCTTCTGTCCAGCACTGGTCATCTGCCTACTTCCTGAGAATGTTGTCCCTCCGTCTCCCTTTATGAGGGTCCCAGTTACCTGCCTGCTTCCTTGGTAGTGTCCTTTGGACCCCTCTGCCAGGTTCCCTATGTGACCCTGAGTATTTTTCTGCACCCTTTACCTATGCCCCCACCCCAGTGCTTGGTGCAACCCTGTGGAGATTCCCAGCCCCTTCCCCAACCATACCACCCCTTCCCCAGCTTTCTCCTAATCCCTGCAACCTCCTCCCTAAGCTTGTGCTAGCTGGTAGCACACTGGGCAACCACCGAACTTCAAGCCCAGTCCAGTATCATGGCTGCTCCACACCCTGTGCACCCCACCACCCTCCCAAAGATGCCAGCCCTAATGATGTGGTTCCATCCCTTCCAAATAGGTTTCCTTGGTGAGCCACCAGGTTCCCCCTAGTCCAAGATACCCCTACTGCCTAATCGGGTCACCCACTAATCTTACAGACAGTCCCACTGTACACCAGTAACCCTGTTACTAGGTGCAGTACAACACATTAAACTTATAAGGGAAATGAACAACTCCCAAAGCCCTCTCTCCCAGCCTTTAAATCCTACCCCAGTGGCTAGAACTACATGAGCTGCACCTGCAGCCTTTTCCTCAATTGCAGGGCAGGTGTTCCCCTAAAGTCGTAGAGACTTCTGGGGAGGGAGGGGTGGGGAGGGCGGTCTTGGGCAGACCCCTGACTCAAGAGAGAGTGTATCAGCCCTGTGTCTCCCTCCAAGCCCAGCAGCCAAAGAACTAGGCCCAAGCAAATCCCACCAAATAGGTTTTAAATCAGAAGAAGTAGGCCTCTACCAGCGCAGCCTGTTACACAGTGAAACATCCACAAAATGAGCCCCACTTACAGCCACCAAATCAGTTTCTCCACGTTAAACCTCAGTTTCCACTTTCTCGACCACCTATCCAGAGCTTTCAGGTCCTCCTGCAGGTCCAGTCTCCCCTCCTTCCAATCCACCATGGCACCCAGCTTCGAGTCATCCACAAAGAGACTCATTTCACTCCTGATATCCTTCGTTATGTCAGAGACATAGGCATTAAACAGGAGGGGCCCTAGTACAGATACCTGGGGAACCCCGCTAATGACCCTCCTTGGAGATGAGACTAGCCCCATAACCACCACCCTCTGAGTATGCTCTGAGAGCCAATTTCCCATCCATCTGATCATCTGCATCCCCACTCCCATTTCCCCCAGCTTAGCCAGCAGACCACCATGGGGTACTGAATCAAACTCCTTGCTGAACTCTAGAACCCTGGTCCAGGGCACTCATCACCCAGTCATAGATCTCCACAAGGTTGGTCTGACACGATCTTCCCAGGATGAAGCCATGCTGTCTATCATCCAGGTACCCCATTTTCTCCAGTACCCCCCTAGCCTTTCTTTGACAATACCCTCCATCACCTTGCCCACCACAGACGTCAGGCTAATAGGCCTGTAACTCCCTGCCTCCTCTCTTGATCCTCCTTTGTTGATAGGCACAATATGGGCCTCCCTCCAGTGTTGGGGTACCCACTCCGTCTTCAGAGAGATGTTAAAAAGCTCTGCCAGGTGGGCTGCCAAGACATCCGCCAGTTCCCTCAGCACTCTGGGATGCATTTCATCTGCCCCTGGTGCTTTTTCCATCCAGAGGTACCTGAGTCCCTCACTCTCGCTACCAGAATTTCAACCTCAACACCCCCCCACCCCCGCTTCCTGTACTGTCATCCCCCACCTGACGGTTGCTTTTTCCACTAGGTTTATAATTTTGAAGCTTAGTTAAAATCTAAAGCAATTTAAAAGTAATGATGTACTTATAAATAATTAAGCATGTCTTTGTATGTAATGGTGGATGATTAACAGATGTCACATGATGTACGTCATTGTTTTGTGTGTTTAAATTTGTATCACAATCTTTGCAATGGTTAACGCCCCTTGAAGGCAAGTAGCCATGGTGCTAGGGGCTTTCACGTTGGTGGATAAATAAATTAACAATTTGTTGACCGCACTAGTTTCTGTATTTTTTGGAGTGCTTCCTTTTTGGATTTCCTGACTTTGAATAGAGATGGCCGCCCTTTGTCAGTGCACCACATTGCCTTTCCTTGAGCGCAGGTAACCACAGCTTTTGGACTACTCTGTATTGGATGTACAGAGAGCAATGGTGAGTATGCAGAGGACAGAAGAGGACCAGGTCAGCTGGGTGTACAGAGAGCAGTGGTGGGTGGGTGTGTGTGCAGCAGGCAGTAGAGAGCCAGGCCAGCAGGGTGCACAGAGGCAGTGTTGACAGTGCATCTTCTTTCTGTCTTGGCTGCCCCCTTCCTACTGACCCCCCCAGCCCCATCACCTGCCTTCTGCAGGACTTGCCTTCTCACCATTGTCCTCTGCCACAGGACTATGAGGGGGTGCCTGGTCACTGGTATGGGGCCTGCGAGGGGTTGGTCATCATCATCCTGCAGCTGAGTTTGTTTCCACCAGTTTTCCACTCTGGCCGACATACGTGCAGCGGGCGCGATGAGTGAGCTGCACCTCTGGAGACGCCCCTGGCATCATGTATGTGGGTTCCCTTCCCATTTTGGTGGCATCACATGTGCTAGCACCCAGCTCCTGCTGGGTGGCAGTCCAACAGCAAGTCACACCAACTCCCCTCTCCGAGTGAGGAGAGCAGTCCTATGGACGTTCAGTCCTCCCTCTGCCAGTGAGCCCCCGAGTGAACGGAGTCTGTTCCCGAACCCGGGTCACTAGAATGGTAGGAGGTAAGGCACATGGCACCTCAGCAGCCTTCAGCACCACTGGGCTGGCTCTGGGGAGATATATTTTTATTTTTGTATTTGTGCTTCTTTTGTTGACCTGACTTTATCTGATCTGCGTCCCCCCCCCCCCCCGCGAGCATCAACACCTGCTTTCTCCAGGAACTCACCCCACCTTCCATCCCCCATGACTTGCCCCGTTTGCCTTTTGGGTTCCCCTTACCCCTCTGTAGTTCCAGATCCAGGGGAGGCAGGTGCTATGGTTGGTGTTAATGGGGCTTGTGGGGACAGATGGCCATCCTGTGCCAGTTGGGGATTTTGTACCTTGTTTATGTGCCCCTCCCCAGGTGGCACATAGCTCTTATAGGCATGAGCCACAAGTGCATGCACCAGAACATGCCACCTTCCTTCCACTGGCTGGGACACGCTGCCTATGGCAGCAGGCTTCTCACAGGCCAGCCACCTGACCATCATCCCCGAATTCACTCCTGAACCCATGTGGCCAACATGGATGTGTGCGTGCTTGTTTACCTTTGGCTATAGGGTGACCCTAGACAGGGAACTATATAACATAAAATTGAAGCCCTGGTGTAGCAAGGTTATTGGCCAATTTTTTTTTTTAGTGACTTCAGCTACATGGTATCACAAAAAGGATGGCATTTTCTGTTAGTTGTTGTAACCCACACCTGTGCTGTCCAGACCCAAAGAGCATGGCCACTACCCCTTGGCTGGGTGACGGGCAAGACATTTCAGGATGTTATGCAATAGCATTTTAAATAAAGACTGGTCTGGATATCTAGAAAACGCGTGTTACCGCCTTGCTTTTTTTTGAAAAGGGGGGTCTTCACTAAACTTGGTGTTTTGTTGCCCAGATCGTGTCCGTTTATTGTTGCTTTAATGGTCACTTTCAAGGGCTACTAGTTTAGCCTAGAGATTAGAGTAACAAGCTGCGAATAAGCGTGGTACATCCAGTAGACCTGAGTTTGATTCCCACAAACTCCACTAGCATACTGCGCGACTCTGAGCAAGTCATTTAACCACTGCAGTGCTTCTGGGTTGCCTCTGAAAACAGGTACGTGTCTAGTGGGCCTTACCCAGTTACCAAAAAGAATAAAACAAACAAAAAAAAAAAAAAAGCCCCACCCCGCAAATAAAAACATATGAATATAGCCAGCAGAAGACTTATTAGTCTATCTAGTCTGCTCAAATTGTGGAGTCTTTTTACTCAACTACTGTGGGCTCCGTCCCCCCTTTTGTACCATTCTTGCCCCCCCCCCCCCGTAGCCGTGACCCTCCCTGTCACCCTGTTCCACTCCCTCTTGAATCCGTCAATCATCTGCACATACAGAAATAGATTAGTTGCCGTATTGGTCCTTGTCAGAACAGATCCAGAAGCGACTTTCGTTTCCGGAATGGCACTTTGAACAACTCCCTCTTCTCGGCTCCCAAACTCAATCTAATAGAATCGGTCTCCTGCCTCAAATAAATAGACAAATCTTACCAGTAAACGGTGATTTAAACATTGGAGAGACCCAGCAACAACCGGAACTGTTCCTTCTGCCGACCTTGGATGGAAATAAAGCTTGCCGGTATATTCTCTCTGCTGGCTGACCTGATCGCATGGGAGGAAAAAGACTGCATGTGCGACCTCAACCCGACTGGAGCATCTAGCCCTGCTCCTGCTTCTCCAAATAACCCCCTTCCCTAATCTAATCGGTCTCCGGCCTCAAATAAATAAATTAATCTTACCAGCACACAGCGATTTTAAGCATTGGAGAGACCCCAGCAAGAACCGAAACCGTTCCTTCTGCCGACCCTGGATGGAAATGGAGCTTAGCAATAGATTCTCTCTGCTTGCTGACTCAATTGCATGGGGGGAGAAAGACTGCCTGTGCGACCCCGACCGGATCATCTAGTCCAGTTGCTGCTTTTTCAAATAGCCCACTACATTTATCCTTTACATCGATGGCTAGTCGAGGAGGAAAATGGAAGGGAAACGACACTCGACCAGCTCAATCAGTCCCTCAGCCTGAGCAAAACATCCTTTGGGCCATCTCAGATTTTAGGGAGGAAATGAGGGACTCGATACAACAGATCAGGGCCGACTTGAGATCGCTTTAGACTCGTGCAGATGAAGCGGACCAGCAGAGATCTCAGAATATTACTAAAATTGATGCCCTTGAGTCTGCGGTTCTTTCCTTGGCGGAAACCCAGTTACACTGTTCTCTAAAACAGGAAGATGCAGAGAACAGAGGACGTAGGAAAAATCTTCGCATTTTCGGCCTTCCGGAAGGTGAGGAAGGCGCTGACCCTCTGGCTTTTTCGGATCAATTCTTCAGAACAACTCTTGACCTTGGGCCTGATTACCCCCTCGATTTTGAATGTGCCCATTGCGCTTTGGGTCCCAAACCTAAGGCTAAAGACGCCAGGCCTAGATCATTCGTTATCAGGATGCAAAGCTTCCAGATGGAGGAAATGCTCCTAAAGAAATTTTGGCAGAAAGGGAGGATTATGATTGGAGCCCACTGCATAATTACTGATAATGATTATGCTCCTTTCACCCAAAGCCAGAGAAGGGTCTACGCTTCTCTATTCCCTATACTAAGATCCCAACAGATCAAATTCCACACCCTTTATCCAGCCAAACTGATCGTGTATCTACCAGAGGGCCCTACTTCATATACTTCAGCTATTGAAGCCAAGGAGGACCTATATCAGAGAGGGTTGCTTAAGGAGCAGCTCACGACTCGAAATGGGTCCTCAAGGAATACGTTCCAGGGACAGTCGCTGTCTGATGGAATACCCCAGCCCAACATGTGTATGGAAGATATGCTGCAAAGGATCCGACTACTGAGGAAACCCCTCTGTGATGGTGGATCAGAAATAAGTCCTGGCGGTGGGTGAGTCTTGCTGTGCTCTTCTCGGCGGGTGTTGGGTGAGGGGGGGTCCATGGTGGTCTGGTGATCAGGCGCCATCCCAAACAGTCTAGCATTCTAAGAAAGGGATACAACAATACTTCCCGTTACTTTACTGTGATTTTGGGATAAGATCCCTTCTTGATGGCGGGCGTCTCGCTTGGCCGAGGGGCTTACAGTGACGGTCGGCTGAACTGCTGGGCTCTCCACTCCTGGTGCTGCCCCTCCCGCTTCCTTTCCCTCTTCAGGCCTGAGGGGTCCCTGTCGGATAGCTTGTCTTTGACGGGCTCCTTGAGGTGTCTCCTCCTAGTAGGGGGCACAAGGTGAAAGCTCCTCCCCAGGTGAAAACAGGTTGATCCAAGCCAAAAATCTAAATCTAGATGTAAGGGAATTTGGACATATTAACGCAGTCCTGGATCTGACATACCAAGCAAAAACTCTAACCTGATTTGTTTCTAAACAGAATTAATGACTGACAGGGAAAGTCCTTTGATGGTGGGAGAGGGAAGAACCTGGGTTCTCCCCTTCCCTTTAATTTTTTTCCTTTCTTCTCTTTCTCCTTCTCCCCCTTTCTTTACAGGTCCTCAATAAATACCACTTTGAGGCCCTTCTGATTCTCCGGTAGAGGTTTCTTCTCTCATCTGTTTTGCTCCCCCTGACTCGACGACCAGTTTCAGTGCCCCCCCTTTTTTAGAGGGCGTAGTATGGGTGGGAGGGGACAGATTATGGGTTTCTTGCCACCCTCCCCCTGAGTTTCCTTTCTAATTGGTTCATGCCTTTTCTCATCCTGAGAAGACCCTCCCTCTGAATCCTGATAAAGGGTAAGGCAATTTATATGTGCCTGGTGACAGGTGTTAGGTGGGGCTGAATTGGGTGAAGGCCCCCATGATCCCAGGGATGGGAATCATTTGAGGGAGGGGGATATTTTAAACAAACTCAGGCTTCGGCTTGAGAGCATCAGGACTAGCTGGGGGGGTGAAACAGGTGGTCACCTCATCCTTTTTGGGCTGGGATTTGGGTCGTGGGGAATGGGAGCCCCCCCCAATTCGGGGGCCCCGTGCATCTGAGAGATGGGTCCTTCCTTTAGAAGAGCTCCCCCCAAACAAAAAGAAAGGGGAAGGAAGGGGAAAAAGGTTGGGGGTAGGTAATGGGGAAGGGGGTGTCGGGACTTGATTCTCCCCCTTTTTCTCATAACACAGAGAAAAGGGGGCTTGTCTACAAAGGGAGTTTAGGGAGCCCTGATTACCCATTTCTGTGAACTTTTTGGGTGAGGACCCTCACCCTCTGAGGTATCTCTAATAAAGGAGATCCTCGATCAATCCCGATTTCCCAAGGGAATCAGTTTGAGATTATGGTAGGGTGGAATTCTACAGTCGTGGCCAAAAATATTGGCGCCCTTGCAGTTTTTTTTAATAATGCACCATTCCTTCCAGAAAATTGTTGAAATTAAAAAATATTTTGGTATCCACATATATATTTCTTTGGTTTGCATTGGAATAAAACACAAAAAGCAGAAAAATTTACTAAGTCTTAGCTTATTCCACACAGAAATCCTTAAATGGCCCGGACAAAATTATTGGCACCTTTTAGAAGTAGTTAGAAATAATTAGATTTCAAGCAGATGATTCTCCTTCACTTTGGAATTGAACTCACCTGTGGTGAGTTGTAGGTGCCTGCAATATAAAAATCACTCATTCAACCAGTTTGAATAGAGAAAAGGACTCATTCTCCTGTTTTGTGTCACTGTGTGTACCGCAATGAGCATGGAGAACAGAAAGACAGCCAGAGAATTGTCTGAGGAGGTCAGACAGAATATTGTAGCCAAGCATGGACAATCTCAAGGCTACAAATCAATCTCCAGAGACCTTGATGTTCCTGTTTCCACCGTACATAACGCTATCAGGAAGTTTAAGGCCCATGGCACTGTAGCCAACCTCCCTGGACGTGGCCGCAAGAGAAAACTTGATTGAAGATTGCAGCGCAGGATTGTTCGAATGGTGGAGAAAACACTTCGATCAACTGCCAAACAGATTGAAGCTGTCCTTCAGACACAAGGTACGACAGTTTCAACTCGCACCATCCGTCGCCAACTCAGTGAAAGGGAGTTATATGGTAGGAGGCCCAGGAGAACCCCACTGCTGAGAGAGAGACATAAGAAAGCCCATCTGGGGTTTGCCAAAACACACCTGAACAAGCCAAAATCCTTCTGGGAGAATGTCCTGTGGACAGGTGAGACCAAATTAGAGCTTTTTGGTAAAGCACATCATCTCTGTGTTTTACAGAAAACAAAATGAAGCCTTCAAAGAAAAGAACACCTTCCCTACAGTAAAACATGGAGGAGGTTCAGTGATGTTTTGGGGGTTGCTGTGTTGCCTCTGGCAGTGGGTGCCTTGAACGTGTGCATGGCATCATGAAATCTGGAGATTACCAGGCCATTTTGGAGCGTAATGTTGAACCCAGTGTCAGAAAGCTGGGTCTCCATCGAAGGTCATGGGTCTTCCAGCAGGACAGTGACCCCAAACACACTTCAAAAAGCACCCAGGAATGGTTCAAGACAAGACGCTGACTGTTCTGAAGTGGCCAGCAATGAGTCCAGATCTAAATCCCATTGAAAACCTGTGGAGAGATCTGAAACGGCAGTTGGGAGAAAGCACCTTCAAATCTGGAGAACTGGAGCAGTTTGCACTAGAAGAGTGGGCCAAACTGCCAGTAGAGTGGTGCAGGAAGCTCATCCATGGCTATAGGAAGCGGTTGATTGCAGCTATTTTCACCAAAGGCTGTGCTACCAAATATTAAGTCTAGGGTGTCAATAATTTTGTCAGTGCCATTTCTTTTCATTTTCTGATTTAAAAGGATATATTAAATTCTGAATCAAAAACAAAGGTTCTGTAATATTAACAGAGAAATAAAAAATTGTGGAGACCAAACACTGTACTGTTGTTAATTTCAACTTATGTTTAGAGAAAATTGTGAGTTATTTGAAAAAGTGCAAGGGTTTCAGTATTTTTGGCCACGACTGTATAACCACCTTTGCAATGGAAATACTGATATATAGTTCTGTTTAGTAATGTTGTTTTGTTAGTTGAAAATTGTACAAGTTTACAACTTTATTTGTACATAGTTTTTTATACAGTAATAGTTAAAGTTGAAATTAACTTTTGTTTATGTAATGAAGTTGGAAGGAGACGCAGGAGACAGGGCACAATGTTTCAATGTTGCGCTCTATTGCAAAAACTTCAGAACCATTTATCTGAGAGATCTAACAAATTTTTGAAAGAGGAACTGAAAACTGTTGGTAATTTTCTCCTCAGAGTCCAAGGGGGAATGATCCGGGTGGCGCCAATCTGGAGTGACCTGAGAAACGAACAAAAAAAAATAATGAAAGTCAGATACTTAACACGACAACAAAAGCAATAAGTATTAAACCTAAAACAGTAAAAAGAGAATCAAAGAATAATAAACCCAAATGGCTTCCCAACCAGTAAAGATCTACTCCGTAAATGTAAACTGTCTTCAAAACCCCATCAAAAGATTGCGAGTGATGCAGCACTTAAATAAACAAAAGGCAGATATTTTATTTATACAAGAAACACACCTTTCAGATACCGAGCACCAGAAATTAACATTGGGGGTGTCAATGCACCATTTATTCCTCATCTCATTTGAGTGGATGTAAAAGGGGAGTGGCAATAATGATCCCATCTACTACCCAATTTAAAATAAATAAAGTACATTCGGATGGACTAGGACGCTACATCATCATTCAAGGTTGCCTATATAACCAAGAAGTCACACTAGCCAATATATACCTACCCCCACAGACTAAATCACCAGTAATCCATCAAATCCTGACGAAAATACTAGATCTTCACCAGGGGCAGTTACTAATGGCAGGAGACTTCAATATGACAGTCACTCCAAATCTTGACTCCTCAAACCCTAAAATCTACCGTCTATCAACCCCAGTAAAGGTTTTTTAAAGCACAACTTGAAAACCTCGGATTGGTAGACATCTGGAGGAAATTTTTTCCCTCAGCCCCAGGTTTTACATATTACTCGAGGATTTCATTCATATTCAAGACTGGATTATTTTTTTACCTCATGTGAAAACTTCTCCACAGTGAGTGACATAACTATTTGTCCAAAAATAATATCCGACCACCACCCTCTACTACTAAAACTAGACTTGGGTAAAAAAACAAAACAAACACTTTGGATACTAAATCCTTTTCTCCTAAAGGATAAAGAATTGATCAAATAAAGAAGAGAATCCCACAATTTTTTTTGAAGAAAATGCACCATCGGCTGTCTCAGAAGCCATATTATGGGACGCAATGAAGGCCACCATCAGAGGTGAGATCATTGCATATGCCTCTCGAGGAAAAAAGAAAGAAAGAAAGGGAGAGGAAATATAATGACCTAACCATGACCTTGCAAACTCTTCAACTGCTCTATAGAGAGGGGGGACAAAGAAGTACAAACTAAAATTAGAGAAACCAAAGCTGCCATTCAAAAAATAATAGACGAAAGGATCCAAATGTGTCTAATATACTTAAAACAAACCAATTATGAGGACAGATCCAGGGGAACACGCAGATTGGCGCAGAAGTTGAGAGCAAGGAAAAACTCAGTAACAATATTGAAAATTAAACAACCTCAAACCGGTAAGATTACCCATAGAGAAGATGACATAAGACAGGCTTTCGCTTATTATTATCAACAAATGTATACATCACATAACACTTCTTCCCAAGAGGACAGACAAACCTTCCTAGCCCAGTTACAACTTCCAAAACTCACAACAACACAAGCCCAGAAATTTACAAGCCTCGATTGTGATCGAAGAAATAGATGCCTCGGTCACTAGACAATCATCGGGTTGCTGCCCGCGTCCCGGTGGATATATTAACGAGTGGTATAAAATCTTTTAGTAAAGAACTAACTCCAAGACTTCTTAAGTTTTATATAGAGAAATGGCAATGGGAAATTCAGCCCCGCCATCATGGGACTATGCCACAATTGTGGCTGTCCGAAAACCTAACGGAAACAAATTAGACCTAACTCGGACTATAAAATCTTTATGGCCATCTGGGCCAAGAGAATAGAAATTATCCTTCCAACAATAGTACATCCAGATCAAGCGGGTTTCATCAAAAACAGGTCAACTATGGACAATGTCAGAAAGTCCCTAATATTAATGGAATATATCCATACTCGGAAAATTTCACCTGCCTTTTTAAGCCTGGATGCTGAAAAGGCATTTGATCAGGTCCATTGGCCCTTTCTATGGGATACATTAAAAGCCTTCGACTTCCCAGACTCATTGCTACAATGGCTGAGTCAAATATACCTCTCGCCAAAAGCATATATTCAAATAAATGGGGAGTTTCCTCTCCGATCACGTCAAGGCACAAGGCAGGGCTGTCCTCTCTCCCCTCTACTGTTCGTGTTATACCTCGAACCTTTAGCAAGGGGATAAGAATATCTTAAAAAAAAAAATAAATAAATAAATAGACGGTATCCCCATGCAGCAAACTTGAATATAAGATCAGTCTTTTTGCTGATGATATTCTCCTTTCCCTCCTATCTCCCACAGATTCGATTTAAAGAGACATGGAAAATCTTATCCCGATTCGAAGAACTAGCTGGTTTTAAATTAAATATTTCAAAAACCAGAGCCCTCTTTTATATAATTATACCCCTCCAAACACCTTAAAACGAAGTCTAACCATTAAATGGCACTCAACCAAAATAAAATACCTAGGCATACACATACCCCATAATCTTCAAGTAATTGAACTAATCAGTTACATGCCTATCTCCACTGCGATCAAGAAAGACCTGGATAGATGGACTCACCTACCACTCTCCCTGTTCCAACACATTGAAACTATTAGAATGAATGTCTTACCCCACCTATTGTATTTGTTCCAAAATATTCCATATTTCCCATCTCCATACTATTTTAAATCGTGGGATAACATGATATCAGTGTTCATCTGGAACAAACAAAACCACAAATCTGTATTTCAATATTAAAATTATCATTGGCTCAGGGTGGAACTAACCTCCCAGACCTCAAAATATGCAGAAGCCGATTTTAAAATACCTCTTCTATGGCTTTCCTAACAGTTTGATTCCCTATGGAAGAAACTAGAGTTTCACCTGAATGATATGTATGACATAAAAAAGAATTGTTTCTTCCTCCAGGAGGACCCCTCCTTTCACAGACTTTACTGATATAACCTCACAGGTTTTAAAATATGGTTTAAAATGAGACAAAGAGCCACTTCAACTAATTTATGAATACTGTAAGATCAGGGTTTTAAATAATTGATTAGCAGTTTTTTCTTGGGACAATACTATTTAGAAAGTATTTATATAGGTTTTCTAGAAGTGTTACGTTTGTTAAACACAGTGAGGCAGGTGCTATGCATTCTCACAATGTTTGAGCACTTTTATGAGCAAAACGCTAATCAATTTTTAGAGTTAAATAAAACCCTGTAAGATCATTTCAGAGGACGAGCTCTTCATTCCATCCCATAATGACCTAACCTTCTCTCAATGGCGTAGACTAGGACTGGAACAGGTGTTCCAATTTCTGGGTCCTAATGGGATCCTATCATTTGAAGAACTAAAACTTAAATTCAACTTACCAAATGTTGATCATTTTAGATACCTCCAAATCAGAAACCACTTATTACGCAACAAAATCATTCAGGTCAAACTGACCCCTCCACTCTCTCCCCTCTTAAAACTATTTTTTGACCATTCCCTGGGACAACATTGGAATCATTTAATTGGAAACCTATATAAAATGATGCGAGATCGAACTAAAGAATCAACAAATTCAATATTGACAAGTTGGAACAAAGATTTGGATCTCGTTGTAGCTAAAGAAGAGTGGTCATCTTCATCTCTGCGTACGGTCAAAATCACCCAATCACATATTTGGAGAGAATACTCATGGAAGTGTAGATCTAGGTTTATCAGGTCACCGGCAAGTCTGACTAAATACCTTCCGATTGAATTTTGGGCCTGTTGGAGGGAATGTGGAGCTAAGATGGCACACCTTGTACATATTATGTGCAAGGCCACTGATTTACGGTGATTAAAACATTGAAATTCCATTTTCAATACTTCAGATTCCGGAATTGCACCGGTGATTGTTATTCTAATTTCCGGATTTTACCGGAATTCTGCTGTCATTCTTTTAGTATGTGTATAAATAATCAGAATAAAAGAAGGCTCAATATACAGAGCATTAAATAAAGCAAATTGAAAATAGTTCAGGAAGTAATTATTAAAAAAAAATACAAGTTTTGTAGAATTACTGATCTAGTATAAAATGGCAGATTCCATGAAATCTTTGTTTTTACCGGTGCTCAGGCAGCCCTAATTCCGGAATTTTACCAGGTTTTCTGGTAAAAACCGAAAAACAGTGGCCTTGATTATGTGGCAATGTCCACGCTTGATGCCCTTCTGGATAAGTATACAAAAAGAAATCAGTGATGGTCTTGGAGAGAACATTGAGCTCACAGCTGAAGTGGTACTTACGGCTGTCTACCCGGATTGCTCCCCCCATGGACAAAAACCCTGCTGCCCATTTTTTTGTTGGCTCCAAAAAAATCCTTAACAAAGAAATGGATGGCCAAAGACATCCCTACCATACAAGATTGGAGGCAAATATTGATATCTATATACCAGGTGGAAAATATCACTGCAGAACTTAATAACCAAACTGATAAGTTCGCCATACTCTGGCAGAGATGGTCATTTTATCAAGCAGGGTAGATCCTGATTTTTTGCCTATCATGTAGGCCATAGGGGAGAAGAAATGAGATTAGAATGGTGTCCCAGATCTGTTAGATGTTAACAAAGAATATGAAAGTTTATCTCAATGCTAGACTGTATTAATTGTAAAAGATCTCTATACATACTTGAATAATGTAAATCTGTATAACAACAAAACTGAAGCACAGAAAATCTTGATCGAAATGTCTCCTGACGAAAAGAAAAGTGAAATAAAAAATATAATTAAAAAAAAAAAAAACAGATCCAGAAGCACAGGGGTTGATACCTTTGATTGGACCAACATAGATGTTACAAAAAGAAAACAATGTCGTAGGCTTTCTGACCAATCAAGTCTTTCCTCAGATTGGCATAAGTCTCCGAGGAAGGACTTGGTTAGTCCGAAAGCTTAGACATTGCATTCTTTTTGTAACATCTATTTGATCCAATAAAAGGTATCAAACCATTTGCTTCTGGATCCGTTCAACCATCTGCAGTGGATCTCTGGGATTTCATTCTGCCCTGTCACCTTGTTTAAAAAAAATAAAAAGTTTCTCTTGACCTTCTTCTTGGACCTTCCTCCTGCCAACGAATAGCAGTGCCTCCAAATAGGTGAACTTGGAACCATTTACTATTTTCATTTAAACTCCTTGTGCCAAGTGATGGAATAAAAAAACTAAACAAAAAAAAACTAGATATTTTCCTGCTTCTTATTGGGACTATTTCTAATTCAAATGTTTTTAAATGGTATTATTTTAAATTCTAATTTAACCTAGTTATTAGCATATTTAAGTATATGCTAATTGCTTATTTGCATTTTGTACCACTGGGACTGCTTTTGTCTGAATTTTAGAATCTGCCAGGTTCTGAAAGATTCTTGTTTTTTTTTTTTTTTTTTTTTTTGTAAACCTGTTCTGCCTTTTTTTCATAGAATACATGAGTTTCTGAAGGGTTAAATGGGTACGGTAACACGGTAACTATCGGTGTGCTCTGATTAATGCTCCAATCATTTATTAGTGACGTCAGTCGGTTTGACATTTCCCTGTTGCACATAACTGAAGCTGCTAGTGGGCAGATGTTTCCCGAAACTCCTTCAGAAATCTTTTGTGTGTGTGTGTTGGCAAAGTAGCGCTTCATTGATTTTAAAAAAATACCAAACACTCAAAATTAGCCGGAAGGGCTGCTTGCTGTGATAAGGGTGTGAGGTTAGAGGAACAAGGGTTGCTACGCAGAGATGCTTTGATTGGTACAAGATGGTACAGTAGGAATACAAAAGCCTGTCTTGGAGTGGTGTGTGTTTTCCAGGAAGCACGTTAAAATCCTTTCCCTAGGTTCTATGAGGGCTGTCGCATGTCACTGTAGTTAGTGTAAAAAAAAAAAAAACACACACGTGTCACCAAGAGAATGGAATGCAGTGTTCAGCCTTTGAAATTACATTCTTCATTGATTTCTTCTGCAATCTCGTGCCATTCACCCTGTGCAAACATTTCTTTCCAGAGCTTCCTTTTTAGAGTAGATACTAGTGATAGGACTTTGAATGAATGCAGGTTAGAGGCCCTCCCCGACCCAGACACCAGTTTTAGTAGTACTCTTTTTCATTGGTGGCCAGCCTGAAGCAGTACTTAACATCTAGATGTTGGTGCTTAGAAACCAGTAGCCTTGTTCTTATACTGGCATGGTTACCAGTTGTGGCTGCAGCGTAAACAGCTCTTAACTTTATTGGGGGTGGGGGCACTCATAGAAACATAGAAACATAGATTTTGACGGCAGATAAGGACCGCTTGGCCCACCCAGTCTGCCCATTTTCCTACCTAATGGATAAGCTGCAGATCCTAGTTAACCAGCAGCCTACTTCTTCCTACCCCCACCCCCTAGAATTGTCTTATGACTGTCCCATGCATGCTTGAATTCCACCACTGTTTTTGACTCCACAACCTCCTCTGGAAGGCCGTTCCATGCATCCACAACCCTCTCTGTGAAAAAATACTTCCTTAAATTACCTCTGAGCCACCCCTTCTATCTTCAAATTGTGCCCCCTTGTTCTTGCACACCTCTTTTTTTTTTTTTTTTGAAAGATGCTACCCTCTTGGACTTTGTTGATTCCCTTGAGATACTTGAAAGTTTCTATCATGTCCCCCTTCTCCCTCCTTTCCTCGAGGCTATACATATTCAGCTCCTTAAGTCTCTTTTCACATGTCTTCCGGTGCAGACCCTGCACCATTTTAGTTGACCTCCTCTGGACAGCCTCCATCCTGTCTATGTCCTTGCGGAGATTGGGTCTCCAGAACTGCACGCAGTACTCCAGATGGGGTCTCACCAACTGTCTATACAGAGGGATAATAACTTCCTGTTTTCTACTGGTGATGCCTCTCCCTGTGCATCCCAGTATCCCCACAGCCCTCCTTGCTGCCCTCTTACATTGCTTGCCCACCTTTAGGTCATCTGATATGACTACCCCAGGTCCCTTTCCATTTTTGTTGTTGTTAGTATCTCACCCCCCATTGTGTACTCTTCCCCTGGGTTTTTGTTTCCCAGGTGCATTACCTTGCACTTCTTAGCATTGAATCTAATCTGCCATACATTTGACCATTCCTCTAACCTTGCCAAGTCCCTTCTCATCCTTTCCACCCCACCTTGTGCATCAACTCTGTTGCAGATCTTTGTGTCATCTGCAAAGAGACATACTTTTCCTTCCAGTCCCTATGCAATGTCGCTTATAAAGACATTGAAGAGGACCGGTCCTAATACTGAACCCTGCGGTACCCCACTAGTAACCCCCCTTTCTTCAGAGTGGACTCCATTTACTATTACTCTCTGTGTCCTATTCTCCAGCCAATTCTTTACCCAGGCTGTCATCTTGGGACCCACTCCCGGGCTGGCTAACTTGTATATTAATCTTTTGTGTGGGACTGTGTCAAATGCCTTGCTAAAGTCTAGGTAGGCCATGTCCACAGCCCCTCCCTGATCTACTACTTTGGTCACCCAGTCAAAGAAATCGATCAGATTTGTCTGGCATGACCTTCCCGCTGTGAATCTATGCTGCCTTGGGTCCTGAGCCCCTCTGGCCTCTAGATACTCAACAATTCTTTCCTTCAGAAGTGGTTCCATCATTTTCCCTACCACTGAGGTTAAACTAACAGGTCTGTAGTTTTCTGCTTCTGCCTTGCTCCCACTTTTGTGAAGGGGAATCACATCTGCCCTCCTCCAGTCCTCGGGTACCACCCCATCCTCCCATGATTTGTTAAAGAGGGTAGTCAGTGGTGTCACTAGTTGTACCTTAGTTCTTTTAGAATTCTGGGATGAATCCCATCAGGCCCCATTGCTTTGTTCACCTTCAGTTTTAAGAGTTCTTTGAACCCTTTTTCTGTAAATGGGCTGGTATCGACTTCTGTATCCAGAGTGTTTCTACTGTTTGTTTTAGGTACCTCCCACTTCCTTTGTAAATACTGAGCAAAATATTTGTTTAGTATCTCTGCCTTTTCACAGTCACCTCTGCCCACCCTCCTCCTCTTTATTAAGCCTCACTAGCCCTCCCTTGGTCTTCCTTCTCCCTGACTCCAAATCTGTTGAGAGATTACGTGTCTTAACGTGGTCAGCATAACAAAATTATGGCTTTCGGAGGATTTTGCCTGCCCCCAGCACCCAGGACCCCAAAATAAAAACATTTTAAGAGTCCCTAACCAAAGTCTGGAAGTCCAGCACGCTTCTGGTCAGAAAAGTGAGGGGGTCAGCCTCACCTGTCTGGTATGGGAAATAAAGACACAATGAGGTGTGGTTTATGGGCTGATTTAAAGTTCGCCTGGTGCTAATGAGGCACAAGGTGCTTGCGCAGAGTGCCTTTAGCACCTGGGAAGTGTTATCAGCCCTTAACCAAACCTTTGAGTGTCTTATTCTGCTTTATAAAATGGTCCCCAAGTAAACATTTAATAATTTAAAAAAAAAAAAAAAAAAGGTGAAAAAATGGAGGGTGTTAAGGTTTTACTCTACTGTGATGTGTTTTATATGCGTTGATCGACAGTAGAGGGCAGCCTCCCCCACTAATTAGGTTAGTCCCCACACAGAGACTATATGTTGTTTTGACTACAGTGTTGTGTGTGTGTGTTTTTTTGTGAGGCTTTGCACGCATGGCTTTTATAGGGAGCGAGCTTGTCTCTTTGGATCTGCCATAGCTCACAGCAGCATTCCTCTTTTAGCACGTCTGAGAGTGAGTATGTCTTTGTAAGGGATACATTGCCTTTTCTTTGCCGCTAGTCAGGAGAGTGGCTGTTTTTCCTATTTTCTGTTATGGGGTTAGTGGGAGGTCTGAGGAATGAAGCGTTGCGCGGAGACTGCAGGGAGGGGAGTGAAGGAAGGCAGTGGGGAATGGAGCTGCAGCAGCGATAGTCTGCAGGAGAGCCGTGGATTAGCGGCCTGCCACAAACTTCTAAACACAAACTTAAAGTCAGATTATTCTTTTAAAGGATATGAAACTTGAATGTTAAACATTTTCATTGCAGGTCAGATCCGTTCATGGTATAATCAATCAGAAATTGGGTCTTCTTTATAATCTTAAAGCTTATTTTTCAGCAGAAACTTGACAATCCACTGCGGTGGGCTCCCTCCTACATTTTGATTACGTATCCTATCTTTATTGTAATTTGGGTTGTAAGGAGCTCACTATTCTGTCTGTTGCGTATAATAACATTTGTTGTTTTGTTTTGTCTGCCCCATTCTAACTCACCATTTTGATCTTTATTCTCAATTAGGTTGGATGTCCCCAAGATCTAGTATTGAATATTTTTATGGTTGCTTGATTTTTTTTTAAATCTGTTTTTTTTCTCCTGCCTTGTTTCCTTTATCTGATCTGGTTTCTGTTAGCTTAGTTCTGTCTAAACTTAGATCTGCCAAGGGTGCGCTACTAAATACATGCTAACATACTAACATACTAAAATGCCAGCAGAATAGGCCTAACGGTCTTTCGTGTCTGCTCGTTTGGTCAGTCCCCAACCTGGGTGCTGACCTTGCTGTCCCCCTCGCCTTCTCTGGCTTCTCCCTTCCCAGTTCCGGATATTCTTGCTGCATTGGATTTTGCTTCCAGAACCCTTCCCCTGTACCTGTCCCACCCCTCTTGAACCCCTCCACTGTCTCTGCCTCCACCAGCCCCTAGGCAGTGCATTCCATGGCTCCACCACCTCTCAGTGAAGTAGCACCTCCTCCTTTCTCCCTGAATCTTCCCCTCCAGCTTCCAGCCATGCCCTCTAGTGGCCCCTTCCTCCTTCCTTCAAGCACCCAGACTGTTCCTCCCTATTTACCCTCTTCATGTGCCTAAGGACCTCTATCATGTCCCCGGTCCTTCTCTCTTCCAATGTGTACATATTTAGCTCTTGAGCCTCTCCTCATAGGTCCTGTCCCCAAGCCCCAAATCATTTTGGTTGCCCTCTCTGGACCCTCTCCAGGAGGTTAATGTCCCGCTTTAAGTGTGGCCTCCCAAAGCTGCACGGAGTACTCAGTGGCGGCCTCACCAAGCAGTTATACAGAGGAGCATCACTTCTTTCCTTCTGGAGTGATCCCCTAGCGATGCATCCCAGCATCCTGTTGGCCTTGGCTGCTGCCCTCCTACAAGTCTCAGAGTTGTTCATCTTGACATCCACCACCCCAGGTCCCTCTCAGCCCGCCGAGACATAGCATTCCCCCAGGGTGCCACTTGACCTGGGTTTCTGGCCCCAGGTGGAGTACCTTGCATTTCCCTGCACTGAACCTCAGCTTCCACTTTCTAGACCATCTTTCCAGAGCCTCCAGGTCCCCTGTGGGCCACCTCCCCTCCTCCCATCCACCACCGCCCCAGTTTCGAGTCATCTGCAAAGAGACTCATCTCACTCCTGATTCCTGTCCTTATGTCAGATCGAGGCGTTGAACAGAAGGGCCCAAGGACTGATCCTGTGGGACCCCACTAATGACCCTCCTTGGGGATGAGACTATCCCACCAACTCGACCCTCTGGGTCCGGTCCTGGAGCCAATTGCTGATCATCTGGTTCCCCACCCCATTTCTCCCAGCTTATCCAACAGGCCCACATGAGGAACAGAGTCAAATGCCTTGCTGAAGTCCAGAAAGAGGACATCTACTGGTCTACCCAGGTCCAAGGCACTTGTCACCCAGTCATAGAACTCCACCAGGTTTGTCTGACACGATTTCCTGGGATGAATCCATGCTGTCATCGTCCAGGCACCCTGACTTATCCAGGGCCCCAGCCTCTCCTTGACAATGCCCTCCATCACCTTGCCCACCACCGAGGGTCAGGCTGACAGGCCTGTAGTTCCCTGCCACCCTCCTTGCTCCCCTTGTGGATAGGCACTATATCGCCACCTTCCAGTCTTGGGGCACCCACCCTGTCCTCAGAGATGGTGAAAAGCTCTGCCAGGGGTTTTGCCAGGACATCTGCAAGTTCCTTCAGCACTCTGGGATGTAATTTATCCGCCCCGTGCTTTCTCCGTCTTAAGGGAGCTGAGGGCTTCTCACTCTCACAGCTGTGATTTCCACTTCCGCACTTCTTCCCTGCTTAGCCCTCCCCACCTACCAGTGATGCCTCCCTCTCCCCAGACCTGCCGATCGGTAAGGGTCCCACCTCCTCAGTATCTCTGTCTCCTCCCATGTATGATGCAGCACCCCCATTTTCCCTGGTGAAAACTGAGGTGAAGTACTCATTTAGTACCTCAGCCTGCTCCCCCGGGTCTTGTGCCCATCTCTCCCCTGATTTAATCCTGCTAATCTGCCCCTTCACCCTTCGTTTTTCCCCAATGTATCTAAAGAACCCCTTGTTCCCTCTCCTAATTTCCCCAGATTCTGCTCCTTCCTTGCCTTAGCCGTCTCTCACCACTCTAGTGGCCCTTCTAGCTATCAGCTCATACTCCCCTCGATCCTTTCACTCCTTGAGCACTTGAATTGCTTATAGGCTGCTTTCTTTTCCCAACCACCTCCTGACCTCCCTGGTCCACCAACAGGGTTTTGGGCCCCACCGCGATTTCGTCTTACTCTGCACAGGTGCTGGTAGCATCCTGCACCCCTCTCCTGATGATTTCCCACCTACTATCAGCCCATGTCTAACCCAATCCCATCCAAATGCTCCTAAGGATCCTTCCCATTTCCTTAAAATCCGCCCCTGAAGTCGCTTACCTGCCTTGTGCAGCCTTCACCCTCCTCAGGTCCAGGCAACCAGACCGTGGCATGGTCACTCCCCGCCATTGGGTCCCTTACCTCAGGCCCCAATCTGGTCACTGTCTGCCAGGACCACATCCAGTACCCGTGCCTCCCTGGTCGGTTCCCTCACCTGCTGAGTTAGGAACGCGTCTTGAAAGACATCCAACAACCTCTGTTCCCTGGTCACAGAGGATGTCATAGTCTCCCAGTCTGTTCCTGGCATGTTTAAGTCCCCCAACACCACCACCGTTCCTCTGCCCAGTCTGCAGTGTCTCCTAACATCTGCCACCAGACTGTCCTCCAGCTCCTCCGCCAGGGTAGGGGGTCTATACACCACTCCTATTTTTACTCTCTTGCCCCCCCTTGTTATCAAGGTGACCCAAATCGCCTCCACGGTTCCCTCCGCCTCCTCTACTCCCCCTATGCCAATGCAGTTTTTGACTATCATTGCTACCCCTCCTCCCCTTCCCTCCCCCCTGTCCTTCCTGAACATAGTGTATCCCTCCAGGTTCAGGTCCCAGTCATGTCTTGCAGTGGCCCAAGTCTCAGTGACCGCTGCCACATCCACTGCTCCCTCAGTTAGCATCGCCTGGAGCTCAGGCATTTTATTGCCCAAGCTCCTGGCATTTAGCAGGACTACCTTCCACCCTTTCCCTATAGTTCCATTTCCCCTGCTCATGTTCCCATGGGGATTCTGTTTTCCCCTGGTCTGCACTTTGCCAGTTGGCCTTTTCCTGCAATCCTCCTGGTCCCCAGGGGGGTGGAGACAGAGTCCCTCCTTTATCGGCACCCCCTTGACAGCCTTTTCTCCCATCCCACCCCCCTTCACAAGTTTAAACCCCACTTTTCACCAATGAACCCTCTATTTTCAACCTAAGGATTCCCTCCTCCAAATTGAGATGTAGTCTATCTCTCATACAGCTCCTTATCCTCCCAGGTCTCCCCCAATCCCCATTAACCCATACCCTCTGGCCTCACACCACCCCTGAGCCACTGGTTTATCTCCCTAATTTTCCTTTGTGTTCCCCACTAGCCCTTGGCACTGGCAGGATTTCTGAGAAGGAAACTGTGCATCCTATGTCATGACAGACCCTGGCGAGCTCCCTGAATCTTGCCTGTATCTCTAGCTCGCTATTTCCCTCAATGTCATTTGTACCCAGGTGGACCAGTATGTCTGGGGAACCCCCACAATCCTTTGCCAGCTGATATACCTCGTGCGAGGTATACAATTCCACATAAACATAGGTCTGGCTCACGTTCTTTTCCTATTGCAGCACTTTCATACTGGAAAACTTTACCTGTATCACTTCATTCTGCAACATCTTGCATGTTTATTTTTAAGCAGTTTTTTACTGCAAGACCTAGTTTGTATGTCTCTTTGCAGACGACTCAAAGCTGGGTGCAGTGGTGGATCGGGAGGAGGGGAGGGTGGCCTTGCAGGAGGAACTGGAGGCTCTGGAAAGGTGGTCGGGAAAATGGAAACTAAAATTCAGTGCGGGGAAGTGCAAGGTTCTGCACCTAGGGGTTAGAAATCCAGGCCAGGGGTATACCCTGGGAGGAGACATGATTCAAGTCACGGAGGGTGAGAGGGACCTGGGGGTAGTGGTAGATGTCAAAATGAACAACTCTGAGACCTGTGGAAGGGCAGCGGCATGGGCAAATAGGATGCTGGGATGCATCGCCAGGGGAATTACCTCCAGAAAGGCGGAAGTGATCCTTCCACTGTACAACTGCTTGGTTAGGCCACACCTTGAGTATTGTGTATAGTTTTGGAGACCACATTTAAAGAGGAACATTACACACCTAGAGAGGGTCCAAAGGAGGGCAACCAAAATTATCTCTGGCGCCTGGGGGAGAGGACCTATGAGGACAGGCTCAAGGAGCTTGACATGTACCCTGGAGGAGAGGAGGGGCAGAGGACATGATAGTGGTCTTTAAGTACATGAAAGGGATCAATAAAGGAGGCCCAGTCAGGGTGCTCCAAAGGAAGGAGGGTGAGGCAACAAGAGGTCACGGGTATAAGTTGGAAGGGGGCAGGCTCAGAGGGGAGAGGAGGAGATGTTATTTCACTGAAAGGGTGGTGGAGCCATGGAATGCACTGCCCAGGGAGCTGATAGAGGCGGATACTGTGGAGGGGTTTAAGAGGGGATGGGACAGGTACAGGGGGAGAATAAATCTGACCAGGCCCAATACAGGTGGAACATCTGGGACTGGGGACAGTCTAACCCAAGGGGAAGGGGGAGGCACCAGAATCGGCACTCAGTGCGGGTGCTGAAAATCGAGCAGACTCGAGAGACCATTAGGCCTATTCTGCTGACATTTTAGTATGTTAGTATGTAAATGCATTATTTAATTATGTTGTTGAATGTTTGCTTTTTATATTCTAAACTGTGTATTGATTGTGGTCCCTAGGTTAGACCTGAAAAAGGGCCCTTGGTCCAGTGTCGGGTTAAAAATAAATAAATAAATAATTGGGGGCTGTGATGGAATGACTGCTTTCTTGCTGGCTGTGCGCTCCGGTTACGTCAAATGCTATGTGTGAGCTGCACCGGGAGGCCATTTCAGGCATTGGTATCTCTGTGTGATGCGCTTTTGCTTGGCTTAAGTAGCAACAGTTGCCAGTGTATATATCCTGATAAGGACACAGTAAATGGTACCTCTCAGCCAGTGAAAATGCAAGAAATGTTCAATTCATTTTTATAAGGTTTAACTCACCATGCTTTTGTCATTTTTATGTTGGTGGCTGGGGATTCTATGTACACTAGAACTGGAATTTTAGCTATACATTATTTCAAAAACGAAAGCATTTTAGTTTGATAATGGAAATGAACACTCCAGGGGTTGGCTTACCTTTGTTCGTTTTGTTTTCCTTTTCCCTCCTCGGTCTGTGTACCTGGCAGCATTCCCTCAGTCCCGACCTGTCTCGTGGACTTACAGGTTAAACACCACTTACACAGAGATACTGGCTGGTGGCCTGCCAGATAGGGTCATGCAATGCCTGGGGAGGATGCTGAGGGAACCAGGGCTTTTTCCTTAACTAGCTGTAAGTCGACCTTCAGTCGTGCCTTCATGCATTGCTTAATAATTTTGAGAAACATCAAGGCTGACTTTAGTTGTGCCCTGCACAGCTTGAAAAATGGAGATGAAAACCTATTTAACGGGAGTTGGGGGCTGGTCATCACTTGGTCCAGTTGACCAGTTGGTGCACTGTATAAGTTTTATGTGTGACAGCTGTTTGATGGAATACCAACACAGTCCGCTCACTGCCTCTGGCCGAGGAATTTATCAGCAGAACAGCTGTCCTGGCAGTGACAGAAGGACATAACAACAACCCCCTCCCCCCAACCCCACCTCGTGTGATATTTCACCCACACCAAACTTTCCTTGAATTTTCCTTTTAACTTCTTCCTTTGAGGTTGGAAGCATAACTCTTAGTCAGTCTCTCCCCCACCCCCATGGAAAAGGCAGAAGAGTAATACCAAGATGAAAGAGGAAACCGTGCCATGCATTAAGGTTTTAGCCAGTCTTATTAGCCAGGTTGAAATCTTAAGCGCCTGGTGAAGCAGCCTTTGTACCAAGTTGCCGAAAATTATTGTGCAATTTGGGGACTTAATTGCAGGAAAAGTTCTGCACGTTATTGGAACATAGAAAAAAACATGAATTGCTCCCATGGTGGCCAAAAAACAAAACACATGTTGCTATGGCAATCCATGTAGTTTATTGGCAGGAAAATACTCCTTTGAGCAGGCTCATTTACAATGAGGTCCTGAGCAGATGTCATATACATAAGTGATTACACTACTTTTGAAATTCAGTGCTTGCGTCAGCTCCATATACGAGCAGCCGATCACTTCTCCCTGCTGAAGTTCCTACTAAGCCTCATCTTGTGTCCTGCTTAAATATTACAGAAGCACTCTGAACTGATATGACTGATGTAACATTGAGTACTTACTTGCATTAATTGTTTTTTACTTGTGTTATTTGGCTCTGTTGTAAATGTCTCTGTATGCATTGTACCATTTGATCCTGAGTTAACCAGGTCCATCTTGTAAATAAGCTTGCTCAATGATGTTCGCCTGGATAAATAAAGATCAGAAAATGTAAAGAAGGCGTATACTGTACATGGTAAATATATGTAATGTTATACGGAATATATGAAGAAAAACTCAGCATGTGTATACATCTATATAAAGTCAACATTATACGCAAGTGAACTTCCATGCAGTAGAACTAAGCAGTAATATATGGTCGAACACAAGGCAGTTATATAACCGGGTTGCAGGATATAGCAGGAGTTAGCTGTAACTAGAGGGGCAGTAGACAGAGTAGGGCAACGAGGTAGAAAGCAGGTAAGAAGGGAGACAGGAAGAAAATAGAAGGCGGAAAATGGAGAAATAAGCTGGGTAGGCTCGGGGTGGGTCAGAAGTTGGTCAACTGGGTGACAAACTGGTTGACTGGCAGAAAACAGAGAGTGGTGGTAAATGGTATACAGTCAGAAGAGATGCAAGTCACAAGTGGGGTACCTCAGGGATTAGTCCTGGGGCCAGTCCTCTTCAACATCTTCATTAGTGACCTTGCAGATGGACTAGAGGGTAAGGTTTGTCTGTTTGCAGATGACACCAAGATCTGCAACAGAGTAGATGATCCAGATGGGGTGGGCAGAATGAGAAGAGATCTGGATAAACTAGCAAAATGGTCAGAAGAGTGGCAACTGGGATTTAATGCAAAGAAGTGCAAAATCATGCACATAGGGAAGAGAAACCCTGAAGCCACCTATAGGCTGGGAGGGGAGTTGCTAGCAGTCACAAAGAAAGAAAGAGACTTGGGCATCATCATCACTGATGACCTGAAATCATCCAAGCAGACCTCTAAAGCAGTAGGTAAGGCTAGGGGGATGTTAGGGTGTATTAGTAGGGGTATCACAAGTCGTAAGAGGGAGGTAATAATCCCTCTTTACAAGACACTGGTTAGGCCCCATCTGGAGTACTGCGTGCAGTATTGGAGGCCACACCTTCACAAGGACATTAACCAAATTGAGGCAGTCCAGAGAAAGGCAACCAAAATGGTGCAGGGACTGCATCAGAAGACATATGAGGACAGATTAACAGAGCTCAATATGTATACCCTTGAGCAAAGGAGGGAGAGAGGTGATATGATCGAGGCATTCAAACACCTTAAGGGCATTAACAAGGTGAAAGAGTCTAACATGTTTAAATATACGAAAAATAGCAGGACAAGAGGTCACAGCATGAGATTAGAGGGGGCCGATTAAGGGGGAATGTGAGGAAATTCTTTTTCACAGAAAGGGTGGTGGATGCATGGAATGGCTTACCACAAGAAGTGGTGGCTATGAATACAGTGCAGGGCTTCAAACAGGCATGGGATAGGCATAAGGGAGCAATACAGATGAGTATGAATAGATAGGCCACTGACAAAGCAAAGGTCGATGGCACATTTATAAGGTAGAAAAAGAAATGGGCAAACTGGATGGGCCTTGCAGTCCTTATCTGCCGTCAACTTCTATGTTTCTAGGATGGGTGAGGGTTGGAAGGTGGGGGAAATGCAGGGTCAGAAGTGAAAAGAGGTATAAAGTTTAGAGTAACTGGGTCTTAATCAGTGACAAGCGCATGTGTCAGATGAACTGCTGGTAGCCAACTTTTTTTTAAGCTATTCAGGGTAATTAGATGTTGAAGCTTGAGTTTAGTCTGGGCTTTGTTCCAGGCAGCCAGTAGCGTACAACTTAGGGCCATATCTCTGAAACGGGAGCAAGAGCTTGGTATATCTAGCATAATATACAAATTGCTGTGTAGAACATACATGGGAAGAGAATTAAGGATAAGGCAGGGGCCAAAACTGGCACTGGCCAAATACTGTAGGCCAGTAAACATTTTCCTTGACTACCCATTTTATTGCAGGAGATAACATTTTAACACATGCACTGGTTGGACCAGTGGAATTTCTCTGGGGCTTGTGGGCTTTCCCAGTCACTAGCCCTGCTGCAGAACGTAGCTCAACCAGGCCGGCCCGCCAGCACAGCGGTTGAATTTCTGCTTGCGACGCCGGTGACCCGGGTCCGGGTACAGACCCGGGCCATTGGAGGGCTGGCCGGGGGGAGAAGGATTGAGCGTCTGACGACTGCTCTCCTTCTCCATGGGGAAGGGGGGTATAGTGTTCATTGCAACGTGGGCACCTAGCAGTGGCTGGGTGTACCGCATGTGCCGGCACCACTAGCAGGCTCTGGCGCAGGGGCTGACGCTGGACGTCATTGCACATCCCTGCCCCTACATAACCAGGGGAGAAAAATAATGCTGCTGGCCGGGCTGCCCTCGGCTTCAGTTAGCCTTCAGGGCAGCCCCCTCGACCTATCCCAACGTTGCAGCACCCTTGAGGGAGTGGTGCCGCAACCTCTCCCGGGGCAAGCCAGGGGTATCGAGGGGGCACATCCGATGTGGGGTGGGAGCGAGGGTCCGTGACTGGGCTGAGGTACCGGGTGGCTGGCAGCAACATAAAGTATAATAAATAAAACATAGCTCAACCTCTAACATACTAAAATGACAGCAGAATAGGCCTAACGGTCTTTCGTGTCTGCTCGATTGGTCAGCCCCCACCTTGGGTGCTGACCTTGCTGCCCCCCTCGCCTTCTCTGGCTTCTCCCTTCCCAGTTCCGGATATTCTTGCTGCATTGGATTTTGCTTCCAGAACCCTGTACCTGTCCCAGCCCCTCTTGAACCCTTCCACCGTCTCTGCCTCCACCAGCCCCCTAGGCAGTGCATTCCATGGCTCCACCACCCTCTCAGTGAAGTAGCACCTCCTCCTTTCTCCCCTGAATCTCCCCCCCCCTCCAGCTTCCACCCATGCCTCTAGTGGCCCTCCTCCTTCCTTCGAAGCACCTGACTGTTCCTCCCCATTTACCCTCTTCATGTACTTGAAGACCTCTATCATGTCCCCCCGGTCCCTTCTCTCTTCCAATGTGTACATTATACATTAGTGTACATTATAGAGCAGCAAACTCTGGGGGCCGAAACAAATGGAGGCGGGGGTTGCCGGAATACTCGCAGCGTGTAGAAAGGAACCAGAACGCAACAGAGTACAATGGCACCACACAGGTAACACTGATTCCGTTTTAAAAACCTGTGTGTAAAAGCGCCTCTTGTCTGCCAAGGGAAGAGCCACTCATTTAGATTTCATCAAGACAGATAAACGAGCACAGGTAACAGCAAGAGACACTGCCTATGCTGATTAGCAGTTTGTGACTCTCTTTATACAGTATGTACTGTTTAAATTTGATTAGCTGCACCTGATTAGGTGTGACATGTGAAGTCTTAGCAGGTGATACTGACAGATAATGAGAGGAAGCAGAGGAAACAGCCACCACATCGTCCCCATCAAAGGATTCCTATGTCCCCTTTAAAGGTGTGATAGTTCCATTCAGTTGCATAGCCACTCTATTTGGTGTCTGGGGTTCGTCCCCTTAAGGCTTAACGTCCCCTATTAGCTACGTCCCCATTATGGCTTCAACTTAGTATGAAAAGGAGTCTCTTGAGCCAGGCTCCATTTCATGAGGTCCTCATTAATCGTGTCTGACCTCTGTTCAGTGAGCACCGGATCTGTTCCACTGTCCGCTCAGTATGTCTGTTACTGTTGTCAACATCTACTAGCCAGAATTAGAAATCCAGGTGCCTAAAGTAGCCAACTCCTCACAAATTTAAGATTCCAGGCAAGACACAAAATATGCTGGTTTGCTTAGCAATTTGCTGCCCCAAAAACCCTATTTACTAACCAAGTGCAGCCTTGATTAGCAGATGTTACTGATCAACTGATTTGCCACAGTGAGCAAAAATCTCCAAATTGCTGTAATATTGTCCTGCAGTTGTGGTTAAAAAGTACAAAATTACAGAAACTGTTCTCACAGTTTGACGCTTCTCCCTACAGCTGAACTCTCCTGGACTGTATATTACAGATAAAAATAAGCATTTAGTGAAATTGCTTCTCAGACCTGGCTGGTCACTAATCAAAATTATGTTGATTAGCGCAGACTGCTAATCAAGTTTCCAAAACTTCTTTATGCCTTGCCAGGTGGTCCAGTGCCTTTCCTTCCCGTGGCTGGATTTAGGATTTGATGGTGTCCGCTCCAGCAAGGAGGCGGGCTGTTGCTGTAATGTGCTGGCAGTAGCTGCTAGTTTGTTTTTATGGTCAGTTGGCCAGTTAATGTCAAAGATCACAGTATTTCAAAGCCGTATGACTACAGTTGATATATTTATCCTGCATAGCTCAGCCGAAATGCTTTATCTCATTTTTAGTACAGTCCTGCTCCTACCCAGTTTCATACCTGGGAATAAGTAGAGCCCATCGGGGTCAAAGGACTTCTCAGAGTCACTAAGTGCATAGGTCATGTGACCTACCAAGGTGACGCAGTTAGCCAGTGGCTTTTGTGGGACTTTAGCCTGCGGTCTGCTGGCTCATATATTGGAGCCTTACCTGCAAGATCCACTGCAAAAGCTATAAAAGCAAATGATGTGGTTTTTATCCGAAAGGATTTTCTGGAAAGGACGAATAGTTGTGATGGAGGGAGGTGGATTATAGTGGCAGTTATTAATGTAAATACTTTGAACAGCAACTCTCTACTATACTAAAAAGCCTAAAAACACAAGATGTGCACTAATTGTGTTTCCACTATTGTTTTTTGCTTGTGTTTTGAGGTTTTTTTGTTTGTGTTTCCCTCACTGTTCGTCTACTAAATATTGTAGACAATGCAGCACTTAATTTCACTGAGTCTTTCAAATTGTATTGGACTCTCCCCTGCTAATCACACAGTTGCTGTTTTGTGACATCAGTCTGTTGCCATGGTGAGCACTATGATGTCATAAACAACAGTACTGTGAGGTTAACGGACAGGCACACATTTTTATACAGACTTTTTGGACAGACAGCAAACCAGTGCTGTAAACCATGGAAAGGAACATTGAAAAGGGAAAAATGTATTCTCTAGTAAATTGTAATAGTGAAACATTTATGAAAATACAGACTGAAGTGCAGAGTTGCTCTTAAATGTGTGCTGCCAGTCTCGTTTAATAATTTAAATTATTAAATTTAATTTAATTTAATTTCAGGAGGCAGTATAGTGCAGTGGTCTAAGGCTCTGAGCTGCAAATCTGGTGACATCCAGCAAACCAGACCTGGGTTTGAATCCCACAGCTTCCACTTGCATACTGTGTGACCCTGAGCAAGTCACTTAACCTCCTTGTGCTCCCAGGTCGCTCCTGTAAAAAGCTTTCAGCTTAGTGTGCTATACCTGGTTAAACAACTAAATAATAAAAAAAATAATTTGTTCTTTTTTTGTTTTATTGTAGTTACTGTTGGAAACCATTGTTATCCTGAACTGCCTGATAGGGTTACTTAACTAGGATTCCCTCAGTTGGGACCCAGGATGCATGACTGGCAACCGACAGTCTGTTACAAGTGGGCCAAGGGTTGGCAGGAGCTTGGGGTGGGGGGCTAACTAGGGCAGAGCAGTTTTTGGAATTTGTGTTGCGCAGTACTGAAACAAGGCTGGTAGGGGCTGTGTAAAACGAATCCTATTCAGGACAAATGCAGCACTTCTGTGCAAATATAACTATCCCTCCAATACTGATAACTGTGTTAGATTACATGAAGTAGCATTAGACCTTGATTTAGGGTGATGTGGAACACCTATGACTACTACTGCTCAGTATATGAATGTATATTTTCTTAATAACTTTTTAAACTTTGTTTATTGTTTGAGAACAATCGTACCGTTACATTTACTAACATTTGATATTACAGATGTAAATAAAACACTACCAGAAGGGCACCACTCCTCTTGATATACTCAGTTCATCCATCAAATATTAAAAGATGCATCATGTGGGGAGTTCTAGAATAAAATTCAAGTTAAAATCAAATTAAGTTGTATAAAGAGTCCATGACCTGCATGGTAGAATGTAATTTCAAAATCTGAAAGTCACCATCCCCTTCCCCGTAGGATTGGGAAATCGCCATGCTTATCCATGGTAAAGGCACTGTTAGTGCAGCCAATATATAGATATACCTCGATGCTTGTTCTGGTATAAAGCAGAGCAGCTAGTAACATTAAACATCCCCAATATTATGGCACATAACTTCTTCTGTTAGCAGGACTTCTTTGCTTTATTTTATATTACCTAGCTAAAATTTTAACAGTAAACTTGGTGTCTAAATGTAAAAAGCACATGCATATCAACAGGTGTGTTGTATCGAGAACAATCGAGAGTTGGAACAGAACCCTCCCAACTTGAATCAAAACCCAGAATTGGTGGGGTGGGACTGCAGTCCCAGTTTGTGTGTGAATGAATTCCAACCAGAATGAGTGTAGAAAGATGCCTCTTACCTTGGGACTTAAACAACTCCCCAACCCCCACCCTATAACAAGGCAGAACTATTAAATATTCAGGAAACATTCATAGTCGGGTAAGTTTGTCCGACGAGGTATCCTGTTCAGGAGTCACTCGAGATCTTGCAGCTGCATTCTTATGGCACCACTTCATGGCATCTATAGGATCTGAGAATAGATAAATTCTGCTCTGATGCACGATCTGTAGTCAAGCCGAAAAACAGGCCATGTGGGATTCCCGCCCTCTAAGTAGTGCTCTTGCCCCATCAAACTTCTTACGCTTCTGACTTGTGGCATATCTGAGGTCTGGGAACATCCGAATCTGCTGACCATCTTGAAGAAGCAACTTTTTTCTGTCTTGCCATGGCTAGTCGATAATCCCGGGAGCCCACTCCGTCTGTAACAATTACCACAGTCCGTGGAGCCTCTAGGTTATGGTGTTGGCCTGAAGAAGTGACCCAATATGCTTTTTTGGAAGCGCTGAACTGTAGGGGCTGCTTCTTTCCCCGGTTGCTGCACCAACCATTCCTGCAAGAAAAGCAACAAATGGCCACCTTCGTAACCCTCTGACAATCCCAGTAATCGCAAATTGTGGCTCGAACTTGATTCTCCAGCTCCTCCATTCGGCCATCAGATGTGTATTCTCTTTAATGACTGCTGTGACTGCTCCCATCGCTGCATCTGCTTGTTTCTTGGGTTCAGTGCTCGCAACAGTGATTGAGTCCACTATGGATTTGAGTGTTGACTTTGTAAGAAAATCCAGCCACCAAAGTAATTACTAATCAGTCTATTCAGTTTAGAGCTGGCGTTTGTAGTTTGTTCACCCGTTGCTTCATCTTGCTCAGGATCACGGCCCTTGCCAGCAGCGTGGTTGGCACTCTGGAGCAGTTTACATTTAGCTCTTTCTCCTGCAGAGTGATCCTTTTGAGGATTCCCATTTAGTTCACCGTGTGTTTCAGCACCAAATAATACAAAATGGACCAAGCTGGGGGGGGAAATGCTACAAGTATTGGGGGGGGGGGGGATACTACAAGTTTCGATGGCTGAGAGGGACCTGGGGGTGGTGGTGGATGTCAAGATGAACAACTTGGAGACTTGTAGGAGGTCAGCAGCCAAGGCCAACAGGATTCTGGGATGCATCGCTAGAGGGATCACCTCCAGAAGGAGGGAAGTGATACTCCCTCTGTATAACTGCTTGGTGAGGCCGCACCTTGAGTACTGCGCAGTTTTGGAGGCCACACTTAAAGAGGGACATTAAACTCCTGGAGAGGGTCCAGAGGAGGGCAACCAAATGATTTGGGGCTTGGGGGACAGGACCTGTGAGGAGAGGTTCAAAGAGCTAAATATGTACACATTGGAAGAGAGAAGGGACCGGGGGGACATGATAGAGGTCTTCAGGTACATGAAGAGGGTAAATAGGGGAGGAACAGTCAGGGTGCTTCGAAGGAAGGAGGAGGGGCCACTAGAGGGCATGGGTGGAAGCTGGAGGGGAAGATTCAGGGGAGAAAAGAGGAGGTGCTACTTCACTGAGAGGGTGGTGGAGCCATGGAATGCACTGCGTGAGGGGGCTGGTGGAGGCAGAGACAGTGGAGGGGTTCAAGAGGGGGTGGGACAGGTACAGGGGAGGGGTTCAGGAAGCAAAATCCAATGCAGCAAGAATATCCGGAACTGGGAAGGGAGAAGTCAGAGAAGGCGAGGGGGACAGCAAGGTCAGCACCCAGGTTGGGGGCTGACCAAACGAGCAGACACGAAAGACCGTTAGGCCTATTCTGCTGGCATTTTAGTATGTTAGTATGTTGAACAGGAGGAGCCCAAGGACCGATCCCTGAGGGACCCCACTAATGACCCTCCTTGGGGATGAGACTATCCTGCCAACCACGACCCTCTGGGTCCAGTACTGTAGCCAATTTCCTATCCATCTGCTCATCTAATATTAGTAACAAAAAAAAAAAAAAAACCCACAAAAAAAACAGATGTGCACTGAGACGCATTGGAATTTTCTATAAGGAGGACCTCGCATGCAGCCAAAAAAGAAGAGGGTCCGTGTGAGGCAGCAGACTGACCACAGGTAGAGGCTGGGGGAGTCTCCGTGGTTCGGGTTCTCTGAAGACAGACTGTACTGTTTCCATGTCTTCACCTATAAGTTTGACCGAGCTATAGGAAAGCTAAGTATGCGTTTTATGGTTTGACTCTATAATTTTCAGTGTTTTTCTCCTGTAAGCATGTTTGTTCTGATTTGGCGAGTGTGTAAACACATTGTGTAAATAAAGTAGTTCGTATTTAGCACAACATACAGACTGGTTGTGCATTTTATTAAAAGGGGTATAGTTTGTGAATTTCTGGGGTAACTATCATTCCAAAGAGGCATGCTAAATCTCGTTTATGCAATCTGCAAAACACATTCCTTCCTGATACAGGGAAAGGAATGGAGTGACATTTGATATGACAGAACCTACACCTCCCCTAGGGTTCAAGCAGTTGCCTTGGCTTGATCCAGAGGGACTGGTGACTGGGCTGAGAGGGTCCAGGTGTACAGGGTGTGCTACCTTTGCAGAGGCTTGAGTGTGGACACAAGGACACGGTAGGGGAAGCAACACAGGTGAGTATCTCTGGCAGCCGGTTGTCACAGGGCTTTATCATTTTCAGTTAAAATGAAACAAAGTAAATCACATTGAGTGTGTTGGGAGGCCTCTGGGGAGTTCAGGTCCCCTGTAGTATTTGGTTAACATATAACACACCGAGAGGGTGGTGGAGCCATGGAATGCACTGTCCAGGGGCTGGTGGAGGCAGAGATGGTGGAGGGCTTAAGAGGTGGGCAGGTACAGGGAAGGGTTCTGGAAGCAAAATCCAGTGCAGCGAGAATATCTGGAACTGGGAAGGGAGAAGCCAGAGAGGGAGAGGGGGGCAGCAAGGTCAGCTCTCGGGCTGGGGGCTACCAAACGAGCAGACATGAAAGGGTGTTAAGTCTATTCTGCTGGCATTTTAGTATGTTAGTATTTAGGGCTGCCTCTGCAGAGCAGTATTGGGGAAGCGGCAGATATTGTATCTGTCCTAATCAGTAAAAACGAGTTTAAACATGTTCTTTTGATCAAGTGTTGTTTCAGACAAAACCCCTCGCCTTGTTTTTTTTTGTTTTTTTTTTCCCAACCTGTGCTCTTGAAGCTGGGATTAATTTAGTGCCCCCTTCCCCCTTAACTTCTCAGATTAACTGATGACATTAGAATTTCTGAACCAGGTTTGGTGGAGGGGACTGCCACATCCACTATTGAAGGGAGAATTAGAAATAACAAGTCTTTGACCAGGTGGATATAATTGGATTCATACCCAGAGCAGCTAAGCTAAAGGAAGCTTTGTCCGCGCCTGAAGGGCTACGTCAGTGAATTAGTATCTCTACACTTGCCAATATGAAATTTGTGTCATTATGTTTCAGAGTACCTAGGCTGAACACGATGATAAGCACTCCTGGCAGCAAATGTTTGATTAACCCGAGTTTAGAATATAACTGAATGATTATGAAAATGTATGCCTTATTGTTCCTAAATAAAATTTACATTAACAACAGATCTTCCTTGACTGCTGCCCCCAGTGTCTTCAGCCCCAGAAATGCAAAGAGGTCTGTTGGGCACGAGACAGCATTTGGCAGTGAGGGCTGTCACTTCCCAATTATGTACTGCACTGTGGGGTAGTGTACGTACTTATGGCAGGATCTCTCCATGTTGCTAGTGTAGCCCCCTGGCAAGCTGCAGCCACTCGCAAGTGACGTTGTGAAAGGCGCAAAGATTGGCCCTGCACCACCAACCCGCTCACGTAATTCTGTGGCATGGTTGAGATTGGGCGGAGGGAGGCGGCATGCAGGGCCACTCGGTGGAGAAGATGAATGCCATGGAGGGCTCTCTGACCACCAGTACTGCGGCATGTCATCTCAAATCGGCCCACATGCCACACACGCATATCCGTCTCATGCATTTGATGAATAAATCGGATGAACAAAGCACTGTTACCTGGCCCAGCAGCTCCGTGTCAGAGCTGCTGCTCGTGATGCCAACAGCCTAGGTTTCTGTCCTAAGCCTGGGCTGTTGGGAGGAGGATTGAGTGTCTCTGAGGATGCTCAACTCCGGGGGTTGGTTCTTCCTGCTGTGTGCGTTGACTTCTCTAGCAGCCGCATGGGGTTGCCTCTGATTGAGTCTTGTGTTGGCACGTTGTACATACAATATTATTGGGGGCTTTGATGGCTAGTACTCAAGGGGAGAAAACTAAGGAAAATGATAGACCCTTCCAACAACAACAGGATGATAGCCTAGCATTCACTCAGGCCCCGCGCTCACTCAACTCTAGATATGGTGGTGGTGATGGTGGTGGTTTAGAATCCTCACACCTAATGGTTCCACCATTAATTAATTTTAAATTTATTTAGTTTGTTTTTGTTGGCTGGAAAGGAGGACTAGGTATCTTTGCCTATTCTCAGCCTCGTTCCGGAGGAGGGGGGAATACAGATGGAAACCAACAGACAGTGAACCTGATTAAGCTGTCGGTGGTATTTTTTTTTTTTTAGTGAGTGGGGAATTTTGGCTAGGACACCAGGGAAAGTCCCCATCTCCTTAGATCTAGAGTAATATCTGTTTATTCTTCACAGACTAAGGCACTGAGAGTGGCATTATTTAAAGAGATACAACCCTTCTTGCATACCGGTCGCCTGATTATTTGGGCAGGAGATTTTAACGGTGGCATGGAGCAAACGGATAGAAAGCTAAGGACTAATGAATTTTTTTGTGACTTGGCACTACAGGGTATAGTTACCACAGTAGGTTTACTAGATTCCTATAGAACACAGTACCCGTTGAGGGGGCACACTTACTTTAGGGGCCCTCTCTCCACCCGAAGTGATTTTATTCTTATTACCCCTCCTCTTAAGAATTCAGAATCTTCAAACGCAGGCTTGGGAATTCTCAGACCACAAATCGATAACCGTTCAGATGGGGTGAGAGAATTCACCAAGATGTAAAAAGAATAGTTGGAGGTTAAACAAAGCTTTATTAAACAACCAAGAAATAAGAAGGTTATGGAAAAGAGAGTGGGAAGCAAGGTTATCAGTGGTAGGGCTTTATGAGGAGTTAATGGAATGGTGGGAAGATACTAAACAAACATGGCAGACTTTCAATCACATTAAAAAAAATATAACAAATACTGAGTACTTAAATTATTTACAGTTAAGGGATCAGCTACAGAGGTTGGTCTCGCTAACAGAAATAAAATTGATTATGGGACCAAATTCAAGTGATTTACAAAACAGATGAGGATATTCAGTATGACCGTGCTAAAACTTTAGATAAAGAGCTCGGGTTCAGTACACAGGTCAAAAAAAGGATCCATGGACCCTTTTAAAGAATGTAAGAATAGAGTGCGACATAGAGTAGTTACAGAAGTAAGATCCGATTCAGGACAAACCACTTCTTCTCCGACAGAGATGGTGAAACTAGTGGAGAAACGTGTTGAATCTATGTTTGGAACTCCCACAGATTTCTGAAGTAGATTCTCGGAACTTGTCTAGAGAAAATCTCTTTAGAAAAGGAGAGGAGAGGGAACAAGGGGTTCTTTAGATACATTGGGGAAAAACGAAGGGTGAAGGGGCAGATTAGCAGGATTAAATCAGGGGAGAGATGGGCACAAGACCCGGGGGAGCAGGCTGAGGTACTAAATGAGTACTTCACCTCAGTTTTCACCAGGGAAAATGGGGGTGTTGCATCATACATGGGAGGAGACAGAGATACTGAGGAGGTGGGGACCCTTACCGATCGGCAGGTCTGGGAGAGGGGAGGCATCACTGGCAGGTGGGGGAGGCTAAGCAGGAGAAGGGGTACTGGAAGTGGAAATCACAGCAGAGAGAGTGAGGGAAGCCCTCAGCTCCTTTAAGACAGAGAAAGCACGGGCTGGATAAATTACATCCCAGAGTGCTGAAGGAACTTGCAGATGTCCTGGCAAAACCCCTGGCAGAGCTTTTCACCATCTCTGAGGACAGGGTGGGTGCCCCAGACTGGAAGGTGGCGCATATAGTGCCTATCCACAAGGGGGATCAAGGAGGTGGCAGGAACTACAGGCCTGTCAGCCTGACCTCGGTGGTGGGCAAGGTGATGGAGGGCATTGTCAAGGAGGCTGGGGGACCTGGATAAGTCAGGGTGCCTGGACGATAGACAGCATGGATTCATCCCGGGAAATCGTGTCAGACAAACCTGGTGGAGTTCTATGACTGGGTGACAAGTGCCTTGACCTGGGTAGACCAGTGGATGTCCTCTTTCTAGACTTCAGCAAGGCATTTGACTCTGTTCCTCACGTGGGCCTGTTGGATAAGCTGGGAGAAATGGGGGTGGGAACCAGATGATCAGATGGATAGGCAATTGGCTCCAGGACCGGACCCAGAGGGTCGTGAGTTGGTGGGATAGTCTCATCCCCAAGGAGGGTCATTAGTGGGGTTCCACAGGATCAGTCCTGGGCCCCTTCTGTTCAATGCCTACGATCGGACATAAGGACAGAATCAGGAATGAGATGAGTCTCTTTGCAGATGACTCAAACTGGGGGCGGTGGTGGATGGGGAGGAGGGGAGGGTGGCCCTCACAGGGGACCTGGAGGCTCTGGAAAGATGGTCTAGAAAGTGGAAGCTGAGGTTCAATGCAGGAAATGCAAGGTGCTCCACCTAGCCAGAAACCCAGGTCAAGTGTACACCCTGGGGGAAATGCTACAAGTCTCGATGGCTGAGAGGACCTGGGGTGGTGGTGGATGTCAAGATGAACAACTCTGAGACTTGTAGGAGGGCAGCAGCCAAGGCCAACAGGATGCTGGGATGCATCGCTAGGGGATCACCTCCAGAAGGAGGGAAGTGATACTCCCTCTGTATAACTGCTTGGTGAGGTCAAGACCTGAGTACTGCATGCAGTTTTGGAGGCCACATTTAAAGCGGGACATTAACCTCCTGGAGAGGGTCCAGAGGAGGGCAACCAAAATGATTTGGGGCTTGGGGGACAGGACCTATGAGGACAGGCTCGAAGAGCTAAATATGTACACATTGGAAGAGAGAAGGGACTGGGGGGACATGATAGAGGTCTTCAGGTACATGAAGAGGGTAAATAGGGGAGGAACAGTTGGGGTGCTTCGAAGGAAGGAGGAAGGGGCCACTAGAGGGCATGGCTGGAAGCTGGAGGGGGGAAGATTCAGGGGAGAAAGGAGGAGGTGCTACTTCACTGAGAGGGTGGTGGAGCCATGGAATGCACTGCCTAGGGGGCTGGTGGAGGCAGAGACAGTGGAGGGGTTCAAGAGGGGGTGGGACAGGTACAGGGGAAGGGTTCTGGAAGCAAAATCCAATGCAGCAAGAATATCCGGAACTGGGAAAGGAGAAGCCAGAGAAGGCGAGGGGGACAGCAAGGTCAGCACCCAAGTTGGGGACTGACCAAACGAGCAGACACGAAAGACCGTTAGGCCTATTCTGCTGGCATTTTAGTATGTTAGTATGTTAGCATGTAAAATTGAGCGGACTCGAGAGACCATTAGGCCTATTCTGCTGGCATTTTAGTATGTTAGAATAGTATATTAAATACATTCAGCTATTTCTAGTTTGAGAGAGGATGTAGCTCCAGACTTAAATGGGTTAGAGCAGGCTTTTACAAAACTTTTATAGAATTAGCCCCATTTTAGTCATCTTGTTCAATCATATGTTACAGTCAAATAAATTAGCAGAATCTATGTGTGATGCAGTACTTATCCTTTTATATAAAAAAGGAGGCACGGGAGGAATTAAATAACTGGAACCCTCTGAGCCTTCTGAATACGGACATTAAAATATTAAGTAAGATTTTATTAAATAGGCTTATTAAAGTAGCAGATAAATTTATCAGTCCAGGACAAACTTGTGCTATTCCATATAGGTATCAACAGGATAATCTTGTAGTACTAAGAGAGATTTTCCAAAAAAGTGAACTGTCAGATTTACAAGGTTATGTATTTGGCCTTGATCAAGAAAAGGCCTTTGTCAGATTAAGCCACACATACCTTTTTGAAGTACTGAAGGCCTTCAGCTTACCCTATAGTATTTATTGGGTGGATTAAATGTTTGTATAGCAAAGCTGTTCTCATTCCTAACATAAATGGGTGGCGTGGGAAGAAAATACTAGTGAAAAGAGGAGTCAGACAGGGCTGTCCCCTTAGTCCTTTATGCAGTTGGGATAGACATCTTTATTAGGAGTATTAACACCAATATGGACATTATAGGACTATTTCTGGCGCTAGGTGTCAGCCTGACATCGGTGGTGGGCAAGGTGATGGACGGCATTGTCAAGGAGAGGCTAGGGGGGGACCTGGATAAGTCAGGGTGCCTGGACGATAGACAGCATGGATTCATCCCAGGGAAATCGTGTCAGACAAACCTGGTGGAGTTCTATGACTGGGTGACAAGTGCTTGGACCTGGGTAGACCAGTGGATGTCCTCTTTCTAGACTTCAGCAAGGCATTTGACTCTGTTCCTCACATGGGCCTGTTGGATAAGCTAGGAGAAATGGGGTGGGAAAGCAGATGATCAGATGGATAGGCAATTGGCTCCAGGACCGGACCCAGAGGGTCGAGTTGGTGGGATAGTCTCATCCCAAGGAGGGTCATTAGTGGGTCCCACAGGGATCAGTCCTGGGCCCCTTCTGTTCAACGCCACGTATCTGACATAAGGACAGGAATCAGGAGGAGATGAGTCTCTTTGCAGATGACTCGAAACTGGGGCAGTGGTGGATGGGGAGGAGGGAGGTGGCCCGCAGGGGACCTGGAGGCTCTGGAAAGATGGTCTAGAAGTGGAAGCTGAGGTTCAATGCAGGGAAATGCAAGGTACTCCACCTGGGGCCAGAAACCCAGGCCAAGTGTACACCCGGGAAATACTACAAGTCTCAATGGCTGAGAGGGACCTGTGGTGGTGGTGGATGTCAAGATGAACAACTCTGAGACTTGTAGGAGAGCAGCAGCCAAGGCCAACAGGATGCTGGGATGCATCACTAGGGGATCACCTCCAGAAGGAGGGATACTCCCTCTGTATATATCTGCTTGGTGAGGCCGCACCTTGAGTACTGCATGCAGTTTTGAGGCCACACTTAAAGAGGACATTAACCTCCTGGAGAGGGTCCAGAGGAGGGCAACCAAAATGATTTGGGGCTTGGGGACAGGACCTATGAGGAGAGGCTCAAGAGCTAAATATGTACACATTGGAAGAGAGAAGGACCGGGGACATGATAGAGGTCTTCAGGTACATGAAGAGGGTAAATAGGGAGGAACAGTCAGGGTGCTTGAAGGAAGGGGCCACTAGAGGGCATGGGTGGAAGCTGGGGGGGAAGATTCAGGGAGAAAGGAGGAGGTGCTACTCACTGAGAGGGTGGTGGAGCCATGGAATGCACTACCTAGGGGGCTGGTGGAGGCAGAGACAGTGGAGGGGTTCAAGAGGGGTGGACAGGTACAGGGGAAGGGTTCAGGAAGCAAAATCCAATGCAGCAAGAATATCCGGAACTGGGAAGGGAGAAGCCAGAGAAGTAGGATAGCAAGGTCAGCACCCAGGGTGGGGTTGACCAAACGAGCAGACATGAAAGACCGTTAGGCCTATTCTGCTGGCATTTTAGTATGTTAGTATATGTTAGTATGTAGGTATACGTCTAGTAAAAATACTAACTTATGCCGACGTCATTATACTGATTCTTGCTCCAGAGGTTAGGGGACCTGCCCTCTTGGAGACAGTTCTAAAATCCAATTATAGAAAAGGTCTGGGAGTTGTGTTAGTAAACCCCCCATGCCAGATGGTAACTGTTTCTCTGGGTTCTCACTAACTCAAGATACCATAAACATATTAGGGATAGAATTTGATTCAAGAGACATGGCTCAAAGTAATTGGGAAATGGGTATGGTCAGAACCAACAGATTAGTTTCCAACTGGAGAGGTTTGCAGAAAGCAAAGAGTAGTGTTAATTAAAGCATTATTGGTCCCGCCAGCCCGGTGGCGCTGGTCGCCTTACCTTGCGCTACGCCGGCGATCTGTGTTCGGAAATGAGCATGGGTCATCAGGGGTTGGCAGGGTTGAAGAGGGATTGAGTGCCCAAGGGACTGCTCTCCCTCTCCGGGGGGGGGGGGTTTGCCAGTGATCGGCATTGACTGGCTCCTAGCGGCGGCTAGGGGAGAAGTGCGCCGATGCTGTAAATACTATGGGGCAGAGATGGGGCAGACGTCTGGAGGCTGTACGTGTGGATGCGTATGCGCTCTCTCCGCTGACGCCCTGCACGCCTCTCTGCAGGGGAGAAAATAGAGAAATGGAGCTCGCCGCTGGAAGGCACCTTCCCGAACTGGATCTGACTGGTGGTGAATACCTCCCCACCCCGCCACGAGGGGTAAGTCGTGGGTGCTGAAGGGAGAGGTCTGATATCTGCCCAGCGGAGGGGACGTCAGAGGGTTAAGGCGAGGAGCTCTCAGAAAACACCAACACCAAAAAATTATTGTTCCCTATTTTTTTTTTACATATGTAACCCCTAGGTGGCGCTACTCTGAGGGTTACTACCCTTGCCTGCACAGTAGCCTGCAGGTTGAGGGGCCTGGGCTCTCGAAACGAGTGCCTCCACCCAGAGGACAGGGTTGTTGGCAACGTGACTGCCCTGGGTACAGTCCTCCGGGACACTGATACCCCCTCTTTACTCCTAGTGGCCTGGCTAAGCTTGCAGCTACCCCACACCAACACACTTTTGCAACACACAGTGAATCCCTCCTTGTAACCACTTACCACCAGGGCTATGATCAGCTGGAACGCCCCGGATGACCTGCTGGAAAACAAGAACTGTGACAATTAAACAGCATTGATACAGTACTTTTTATACAGAGGTACACCACACCCAGTTTAACTGCAAAAAGATCCAAATCTGATTTATTGGGGGACGTGAACAAGAGAGGGGCAGTAATCTAGTGATTGATTTTAGTTCTGATTGATTCAGGCTGTAAGGCATGCACGCAGAAGTCCCTGGAACACAGCCGCACACAGTCTGGGCACCCAGTTGGAACTACAGGCTACCCTGAAGCGTTGCCCGGGGTAGGCTGGCGTTGCAGCTGGTTGGGGCCCTGTGGTGGAAAGAAACATGCATGCACTGTAACCCACAATTTGTAATCCTCAGCCAGATGGCTCAGTTCACAAAAGCTTTAACAACAATTAAATCAGATGACACACTGTGATTGTTAGCTGGGTTGCAGGGAGCTACTGTGGTTTTATTCATGCTACCCAAAATTGGATGCAGGATGGATTAAATGGAGACCTCAAGATGAAGAGCTGGATGGCCAGGAGAAGCAGGGCCCATACAATGTGACGTGGCGCTCGATCCTGTTTGGTGGTGTTGAGCAGGGAGTCGAATCTCTGGGCGGGTCTCTCGTCTGATCTTTCTCTGCAGCACGAGCGGGTGTCTGGGCTAGGATGGCAGGGCCCAGACTGGGAGGACAGTTCGGTTGCAGTCCAATAAGGTTGCTGGGCGAGGTTCCAGCAAGTGTGACACATTCAGCAAAGTGGGAACCAAATCGCAACCCACTGTCCACATTCAGCACACTTACAGTAAAGGCAGACAAATACTGCAGTTCGGATGATAGTCCAGTTGCAATTCACAGTGTCCCTGTGCAAACCATATGCTCTGTGGTCGTGGTGAAAGTCCTGATAGACCGATCGCACAAAAGCAAGACTTTGGTCCTCTTAAGGTGAAATTAGTCACAATTCAAAAAGAAGGTCACAAATTCGGATAAAGTCCAATGGTCAGATTAAGTCTCTTCACTTTAGAAAGATGGTAGCAAGCAGGCCAGACACAGCCTTCCCACCCATTCTCCCTGCGCATTACGCAGGAGCAGCTGCTCGGATTGCTCGAGCGCCTCACTCTCTCAACTCTTACTCCGCACTGACCTCTGCTGTAGGCAGCACTGGGCCTTCCTAGTGACAACCAATGAGCTTGTACTTTGTACAGTACGAGATTGGGACTGATCAGTCGGCGGCTGGCCATGGCAGGGTGTGGAGGGCTGTGCCAGTTGCCGGTACAGGTCGGGTTAGGGGGGTGCAGGGTGGGGTTCATGCCTGCTGGGGTGGTGGGCCACTACACTACGGAAATTGTTCGATGGATCATGTTACATCGAATGTTGATGGGTTCTCGGGATGGGGGGCCACTACACTATGGAAAAGGGATGGGAAAATTATTTTATTTTATTCAAACGGGGTTTTCGGGACGGGGGGGTCCCTGCACTATGGAAGTGGGTTGGGGATCTGATGTTGTTGTATTCGGACTGGGTTCGGGGAAGGGAGGGAGAGTCCCTACACTGTGGAAAAGGGATGGGGCTTGATGTTGAATGAGACTGGGTTGGGGGGGGGCAGGCCAACCGGTGCATCCTGCTGTGCACCACATGCAAATGTGGCCATAATAAGCATGCAGATGTCCTGTTTGCGCTTTGCACGTCTGATGGCTGCATTTGCATAATCCGGCTGAATATCGGGAATTTGGGTCCAACTCCTCTAGAGACGTGCCGTGCATCCCTATTCCCAGTATTCAGGCCATCCCATTGGATGCGCCAGTGCATTGTCAGCAACCCCCATTTGCGCTGCTTGCTAGGATTGCTATTCAACCGAGATGTGTGATCCGTTGGGATCACGCATCTTGTTGAATATTGCATGTTGTTGCGCTGGTCCATTTATTTGGCGGCGCATTCAGATGCACCACGCTCCCAGGTTTTGTAAATGGGGCCCATTGTGTGCGCTGGATTAGTAGTGTGCTGTCCTCACTTTAAGTACTAAACTACAGGTGTATATAGTGCACATAAACGTTGTATCTTTCAAGTTATTATTTCTTGCTGTGAAGTAACAGGAATATTTTAGTTTAGTTGTTTGTAATTTTGTACCCTGTATTTTCTATTGTATGTAGCCCTTTTTCTCAATACAAATTCCCCTGTTTTTTTGAGAAGTGCCATGGGATCTTTAATGTCCGCTTAACCGCTAGAAACAGGCAGACGAGACCTCGATTTAATGTCTGATCTGAAAGATGGCACCTCAGGAGTGCAGCACTCCCCTCATGCTGCACTGTAGTGTTAATAATGGGATATAACCCAAGTTCCTGGTACTAAGGAAGGCATGGGGGCAAGCCACCGGGATCTTGGTCAGCAGCGAGGTGCTTGGGGCTGGTGGGTAGCCACCAGTAGAGTATGACATTCGCATTTGGAAAGTCCTCAGGTACATAAATAAGTAAGCAAAAAAAAAAAGTGCACTATTTACAAATACAGTTATCACGCCTAAATATTTGTGTTAGACCCAGTAAACTGTTATTGGATTTGGCTGATGCTGTTACACACATCTGCTTCCTTTTCAGCCGGGGCCTGTTGACAACTAAACGAAGATGGGTTTCCCAGCACTGCATCTGCCATGCCTGCTCTGTGCACACTACTTGTGAGGGGGTGTTTAAGTAATCGGCATGTGTGGTGGCTTTAATTTTAACCTGGACCAAATTTTCTGTTATGTGTGGAAGTTTGCATGGAAATGATGTCATTTTGTACAACACACTATTGGCAAGGAGCTGGAATAACTGAGGAGAGATCCAGTAATCTTCTATTTCGACCATATGTTCTCCTGATACCTTGAAGGGGGCAGGAACTGTATGCCACTTGGCAGCAGCTCGTTGTGTCGTTGTTTACAGAAGCAATATTTATACCCCTCCAAATGCTCCATATCAAACTGTACCTGAATAATAGCCAGTGTGGACAACTGGGCCTTGCTACTTTTCGTGGACAACATTCTCTGCAGTTTTCTTTATGAAGCCAGTAATTTGAAGTTCCAACTGTGTCACGGTTTGTGTACAGAATACTAAGTATGAGCTGTTGACCTATCAGTGCACAGAGTTCTGTATGTTGACTGTGACATGGTCAAAACTCCAGAATTACTGGTTCTATGAACAGAACTGTAAAGAATGCTGCCCATACAAAAAAATATTAGAAAATACTGTTTTTTATATGAATTCTTGTTTATTTTTTATTTATTAGTTGCACACAAGACCCCTTGGGCTGAGCCTATTTTCAAAGGGTCTAAGGTTATATAAAACAGTAAGCAATAACAAGGGCGATTCGGCATAATTGCAAAAACAGGCACATGGTTCACAGTACAAAGGGAATTAGGTAGGTATATTGAATGAGCTAAAAATCACCATTTATAAAACTAGCAGTAATCATGAAGTCAGTCAGAGATGGAAGGTGGTATTTATTGTATATGCACATAACAATGGGAAGAAACTGAGCCTAAAGGTGAAGGGCTCAGTCAATGGGACCAGTGAGAGGTAGTGGGGGAGGGGTCAGCCATGACAGGCACATGGGTTGGGGGAGTGAGCAAAATAGGATACGGGATTTAAAGATGGCTTAGGACAAGAGGACACCAGCATGAGATTAGAGGGAGGCCGATTAAAGGGTAATGGCTGAAAGTTCTTTTTCACAGAAAGGATGGTGGATGCATGGAATGGCCTACCTCAGGAAGTAGTGGATATGAATACAGTGCAGGGCTTCAAACAGGCATGGGATAAGCATAAGGGAACAATACAGATGAATATGAATAAATAGGCTATTGACAGAGCAAAGGCCGATGACACATTCTTAAGGCAGAAAAAAATGGGCAGACTGGATGGGCCTTGCGGTCCTTATCTGCCGTCAACTTCTATGTTTCTGTGTTAGGGAGTCAGTGACTTTAAGGGATGGGATAAGGGAATTCCATAATTTTGGAAATCTAAAGGAGAAACTAGCCTGACCCAGTGAGATTTTCCTGCGTGGGAGCACCAAGGAGTTATGTTCTACACAGTCCCACATAAAAGATTAATAATCAAATTAACCAGCCTGGGAGTGGGTCCCAGGGTGATAGCCTGGGTAAAACATTGGCTGCACAACAGGACACAGAAGGTAACTGTAAATGGAGTCCACTCCAAAGAAAGGGGGTTACTAGTGGGGTACCACATGGTTAAGTACTGGGTCCAGTCCTTTTTAATGTCTTTATAAGTGACATTGCAGAGGGACTGGAAGGAAAAGTATGCCTCTTTGCAGATGACACAAAGATCTGCAACCGGGTTATACACAAGGAGGCGTGGAAAGGATGAGAAGGGACTTGGCAAGGTTGGAGGAATGGTCAGAAGTATGGCAGCTTGGATTCAGTGCAAAGAAGTGCAAAATAATGCACCTGGGAAACAAAAACCCAGGGGAAGATTACACAGTGGGGGGGGGGGAGTAACAAGAACAAAAATAGAAAGTGACCTGGGGGTAATCATATCAGATGACCTTAAGGTTGGCAAGCAATGTGAGAAGGCAGTAGGGAGGGCTGGGGGATACTGGGCTATATAGGGAGAGGCATCACCAGCAGAAAACAGGAAGTTATCCTCCCTCTGTACAGACAGTTGGTGAGACCCCATCTGGAGTACTGCATCCAGTTCTGGAGACCCCATCTTCGCAAAGACATAGGATGGAGGCAGTCCAGAGGAGGGCAGCTAAAATGGGGCAGGGTCTGCAAGAGAAGCCATATGAGGAGAGACTAAAGGAGCTTAATATGTATACCCTTGAGGAAAGGAGGGAGAGGGGGGGACATGATAGAAACTTTTAAGTACTTCAGTGGAATCAACAAAGTCCAAGAGGGTAGCATCTTTCAGAAAAAGAGATGTTCAAGAACAAGGGGACACAATTTGAAGATAGAGGGGGGATGGCTCAGTGGCAGTGTGAGGAAGTATTTTTTCACAGAGAGGGTGGTGGATGCATGGAACGGCCTTCCTGAGGAGGTTGTGGGGTCTAAAACTGAGGGAGAATTCAAGAATGCATGGGACAGACATAAGGCAATTCTTGTGGGGGGGTAGGAAGAAATAAGCTGTTGGTTAACTAGGATCTGATGTTTATCCTGTAGGTAGGAGAAATGGGCAGACTAGGTGGGCCAAGAGGGCTTTATCTGCTGTCAAAGTCTGTGTCTCACCTCTTGTAGAGTAACTGTTATCCACTAGGCTCAGTATGGCCTGGACGCCAGGGGACAACAGTCCCAGCAAGACTTTTTTGCCTGTGATAAAGGTACTATATTGTAACTGGGAGGCAAAATTCAGCCAGCCTAGTTTACTATATAGTGTGCAAGTATTAGAATCCTGCCTCAAGTTGAGTACATACTGGCAGGCTCTGCTCAGCAAGCCTCTGACCTGGCCAGCACTCTGTCAGAGACGGCCATAGACCACAAGGCCACAGACAATGGGACTGAGGATGTAACATCTAACTAGTAGTTGCTTTACTTCGGGGAGGAAGGCATTCCTGTGCCTGTAAAGCAGGCAGAGTCTGGAGTTGGCTGTCTTAGTGAACGCATCCAGATGCAGAGCATCGGTTAAACCAGAATCTAGGGTTAACCCCAGGTATTTGAAGGAACACACCTGCTTCCCATGGCGGAGGTAATGACTAGCAAAGTGAGAGTAGGGGATTTACTTTGAGTGGAAAAGAGCATAGATTTGTTTTGGGGTGTTTTTTTTTGCTTATTTTGTATTTAGGAACAGGAGATTGGTGGCAAAACCAGTCTTGGATAGTTGAGAAGTCCGTTTGTAGGTTAAGCTGGATAGTGGCTGGGTTGCTATTTGTCGATGTGATGACAGCATCATCTGCATATAGGAGGAGTTCTGTTGAGCTGCATGCTTCAGGAAGGTCATTGATGAAGAGACTGAACAGGAGACCTAAGGATTGATCCTTGGGGGACACCTGCTGTCACCGACAGATAATGTCTTGGTCAGGCCACATCTCGAGTACTGTGTGCAGTTCTGGAGACCTCACCTCAAGAAGGACATAGCACTGCTGGAGAGGGTCCAGAGGAGGAGGGCAACCACGATGATTCAGGGCATGGGGGAGGACCTATGAGGAAAGGCTGGAAGAGCTTGGGCTGTACTGCGGGCATGATGGGGTTTTTCAAATATGTAAAGGTATAAGCGGGTGGAGCCAAAGAGATGTTCAGACTAAAGAAGGGGAGCACAACAAGGGGACATGAGGGGGGAAATTACAGAGGGGGAATGCAGGAGACATTACTTAACTGAGAGGGTGGTGAGGCCGTGGAATGCACTGCCTGGGAGTCTGGTGGAGGAGGACAGAACCGTGGGGAACCACACTTATAATATCTCCCTTGACAGCATTTTACCACTTGTGTTCTGCCTGTCAGGTAGTTCGCTAGCCATTGGGTGGCCCCATCAGAGAGGCCTAGCTCGGTTAATTTTTGGCAGACCAAGTTGTGATGACGAGGTCGAAAGCCTTGGTGAGGTCAATGAAGATGGAGCCTGCACACTCCCCTCTGTCCAAGGCACGGTGAAGGTGGTCACTGTATTCCAACAGGGCGGTTAAGGTATTGTGGTTCTTATGGAAACCGTGCTGCTCACAGAACAGCAGGTTATAACGGCTCAGGTATCGAGTAAGCTGGTTGTTTACGATTTTGTTCCAGTGTTTTAGAGAGGGGGACAAGATTGAGATGGGGCGGTAGTTAGAAGGGAGGTCTTGGGCACCACCCTTGAAGACATGGGTAACATGAGATATTTTTCAGATCTTGGGCAGACGTCCAGTGGAGAGTGACAGGTTAAAAATTAGTTGGAGGGGACGCCTGACCTTGGCAAGTTTGAGGAGCTTCATATCCAGGTTGTCAGGCCCAATACATGTTGATATTTTTGTTTGGGCTAAATATTTGTAGGTATCAGCCCAGGTTAGCCTCTCAAGGTAGAATTTTGGGCAGGAAGCACAGTAAGGAGTGCTATTGGTTTCACCAGAGTTGGTGGTGGATGGGGAAATGTAGGCGGATAGGTCGCTAAATGTTCTTTTTTTTTTTGTCCCAATTGTTTAACCAGGTGAGACTCACTAAGCTAAACCTTTCAACAGGTGCAACCTGGGAGCACAGGGAAGTTGTGACTTGCTCAGGGTCACACAGTATGCAAGTGGGGGCTGTGGGATTCAAACCCAGGTCTCCAGATTTGCAGCTCAGAGCCTTAAACCTCTGCGCTATACTGCCTCCCTATTTCTGTACAGTTTACGTTTAGGTAATCTGGGGGTATGGGTATACTTTCTGAAATGGGACCCTTTCAAGCACCTGCAAATTAGAAATAATTTCCTGGTCTCATTAAGTTTGATTTCAGTTCGGTTGAGCCCAAGAGTTTCATAGTAGCATAGTTCAAGTTTATTGCAGGAAAACTCCATTGAGCAAGCTCATTCACAAGGAGGTCCTGAGACAGGTATACAGACAAGTACACAGTACATATAGAGAATAACAGAGCAGCACTTGATATGCAGCACAAATTCCATAAGGTACATAACATTCAGGATAAAAAATAACACTGTTGGCATAAAGAATGTGAACCTATGGGGAGGCAAATGGAACAATAGGAGTAAGGAGTACTGTACAAGTAAGGGGGGGTAACAGAGTGGGGACTACTAAGCAGGGGAATATAGTTTAGAAACAGCTACAAGTATCTTTTAGTTTATCAATAGCTATCCTTTAGAAGAAATTAACAGGGGCAATACTGGTAATTTCAGCGAGGATTGTAACCGATTCCAAATGGTTGGAAGGGAATACGAAATGGCTTGTTTGCCAAAGGAAGTACGAGTCATGGTACATCAAGGAGGAGGAAGTCTGACTTTCTAAGTAAGTAGACACTGTGAGAGATGCAGAATAGAGAAGTTGGGTAACTCTGGAGTTTATTCAGGAGAAATTTTAGGGTCCAGATACCAGCATGGAGCGTCCGTCTAATGGGAAGCGAGGTCTAGCCAACAGTGGCATACAGATCACAGTGGTGAGTTTGGTATGGGGAGTTAGTGATGAATCGCAGGCACGGTGGTAGAGGACGTCTTCGTTTATGGAGGTTGGTAATTGCGGAAGAGTTATAGATTATGTCACTGTAATCAAGAAGGGGGGGGAATGTGGCCTGGACAAGCCTGGTTCTGATCTCCAAAGGAAAGAAAGATCTGTTGCGGAAGAAAAAAACTAGCCTGACTTTTAGTCTCTTGGACAGGTCATCGAGATGAACGTTGAAGGAGAGCTTGTTATCGAGCCAGATGCCAAGATATTTGAATTTTGAGATGATTTCCAGCGGTTCTGCTTGGGAGGTGACGATAAAGTCTTTAGGTGGGACGAGAGTAGTAGTGGAGGAAGTGCATGGGGAGAGAATCGTGGCTTTAGTTTTCTTAGCATTCAGGAGCAGTTTAGCATTGATTAGGTTAATTTCTGATTGTGCTAAGTCAGCTTGGAGAAGGTCCCTGACTCCAGACAATGTGGGGCCAGAGGTGTATAGGACTGTATCATCTGCAGAGAAATGCAGGTTTGACGTGGTTATCTGATGGTCAGGATCGTTGATATACAAGGAGAAAAGAATGGGACCTAGGATGGAGTCTTGTGGAACTCCCCTAGTAATGGGTAAAGAGGATGAAAACAAGCCTCCTGCTTTAACTTTCTGAGTCCTTCCGCTTAAATAGCTGTTGAACCACTGAATGGTGGACGGGGTAGAACCTATTTTAATAGGGCTGTTCACTAATAGGTTGTGATCTATGGTGTCAAAGGCTTTACTGAGATCTAAGAACACTGCTCCCGTTATTTTCTTACAATCCATTGCAGAGCCCCAATCATTAGTAACTTTGGCCAGAATGTTTTTCAATGTGTTTTTTTAGTTGTGTGTAGATCAATTTTTCAAAAACTTGAAAGGATAGGCAGAATTGAAATGGGCCTATAGTTATTGAGGTCACATTGGTCACCCGACTGGAATAGGGGAAGGATGTGAGCAGATTTCCAGCAGTAAGGAACTGTGGCGGTGAAAATAGAGAGATTAATTATATGGAGAATTGGGGCAGTAAAGTAAGCGTAACCAAGTTTTAAGAAGAATGGTTCAAGCCCATCTTCTCTGGCGCTTTTGTTGGTGTCTAAGTTAAGTGAATCTTCGACTTCTTTGAAGCTAAGGGGGAGCAGCTGAAATGAACAGGCTGAGGTAGGCAGCGATGTATTCGAGCTGTCTTGAATCTTAACACTTGCAGCATCTGATTGAAAAGTCGGTATAAGCGGCTAGAAGTGAAATGGAATTAAATTCTTCAAGTATTTGGTGATTACTTTCAACAGCCATACCTTTGCTGTTGATCTTGGGTGGAAAGGATGGGGCAGTTGACCGACCTTCAGTGGACTTAAGAGTTCTCCAAATTTTATGAGAGTTCCCTTTAGCCTGTTCTAAGGTGGAAATGTAGAAGTTTGCTTTCGTAGTGCGAATACGTTTAACACAGGCGTTCCTAGCTACTCTAAAGGGCTGCCAATCTAGAGGGCTCTTGGTTCGCCTAGCCTGGGCCCAAAGTTTATCACGGTTTGTCACTGCGACCTTAAGTTCCAGTGTGAACCAAGGTTGAGAGATTTTGCACATCCGAACCTTAATAAAAGGTGCATGTCTATTAGCCAGGGAAATTGTTATCATTGAGGACATTTACAGCCTCGTCAACTGACTTTGCAAGAAAGAGATCTTGCCCTCTGACCTTACTTAGGTCAGTCAAGTAGTTTATGGCATTGAGCTTACGAAAGGACCGTTTGGTGATGAACTTGGGCTGAAGGTGAATTGCGATCTAGTACAGACTACGATACTATGGTCACTCGTATCGTTGTGGAAGACCGCTGTATATGTAAAATTTTGTGAGGATGAGTGGTTAATATCACATCTAGGAGTGAACTATTTGCGATTTTTGTGGTATTGATCCTAGTGGGTTCACTAATTAATTGAGCAAGGTAGAGTTCGTCACAAAGGGATTTCAAGCCAAGCGATTTAGGGGACAGCCAAGATAGTAGCATAATATCATAGTAAAAGCCAGAAGAATAGGCCCCATGGTCATTTAGGTTGCACCAATTTCTGCTACGTGCCCAGTACCCAGGAATCTGCAGAACCGCTGAATTTTTTTTTTCAATTTTATTTGTCCAGGAGTTAATCATTAAGCCGGAAGGACTGTGATACAGTGATACCCTGGTATCTTTGCTGCAGCCATTGATGTGGGATCAGAAACTCCGCTAGGGCCTTGGAAATGGCCATGTTTTACATACTGAGGCAGGCAGCGAACTGTAGCCACCATGGAAATCTGAGAATTAAACTGAATCCTCAAATTCCAAATATAAATCCTTACATTCATGTCGCCTCTCTTTCATCACCAAATACTGGTTTGGGCCCCCTTCCCTCTTACCTTTCGTCACTCCTCTCCCTCATCTCTGTTTCCTGCTCCCCTCCACTCCAGGGATCCTCACACCTTTGCCAGTTCTCATCCCCGGTCCTCCACTGGGCAGTCTGCATTTTCCTATCATCTTCCCACTCTTTGGAACCAGCTTCCCACATCCCTCCCATGGCTCCCTCCGGTATCAGCTGACCCCCCTTCCCCTGACATTTCCCCTGAAGTTTTCGATCCTCTCCCGGTCTAGGTGTGGCTGAGGCTTTTTGAATTTTTTTGTCTGTCTTCTTCATTCTGCATGTATACCTGTATTAATCATATTATTCTGACTGCACTTTAGTGTAACTGTGACTTGTATCTGGGCTATGTCTTTGGTATCTCCTGTCCCCTTCCCCTTGGGTCGCACCTGGAAATGAGTTTCCGCTCAGTGTGCTTTTCCTGATCACCAATTTTTAAATAAAAAACATTAATTGGCATTGAGGGTGGGACCTTGTTTTTGGGGGGGGGGGTGCTAAAATAGTGCCATGAGAGGGCACTGGTCCACGAGCAGACTCGATGGACCGTTGGGCCTACTCTGCTGCCTTTTTTGGTATGTTAGTATCAGACACTGTGCCAAACTCAACTGAAACAGTGTGGCTGGGCAACAAACTCTGTTTTTAGACGTTTGTTGCACAAGAAAGGAAGAACATTTCTCTTCTACGAAACGCATGGTTAGTACTGAGGGATTTTTTTTTTTTTTGTTCCCAGATGAGAGTACTGTATTCTGTTCCTGAAACACCTCCAGCCCTGAGTCTTTGGATAAGCCAGTTGGAACTTGTTTTATAGAATAGAAAAGTGAGGCACCACGGGCAAAGCCAGCTGTCCACTTCAGATTTATGCTGGCTATCTGCAGTGTGCTTACTTTGGCTGGTTGTAATCCATGGTTGCTAGCGGGTCAGGTGATGTACTTTAAGTTATGTATGTGTGTGTGCTGCTCACAGCCGTGTTACAGTGCACATTGTTGCACAGATTTGAAACCAAAGACTCTGGAGCTCTCATGGATCAGTGTTCAAACCCCAACTCCTCCTGCCTCAAAGTGAGGCCCGGCCACCAGAACTTTACTGGTGGTCTCAGGGTTGAATTTGTTTCACGCCAGACCAGCTTATGATGCAGTAGATTCCCACACCCAGTTATACAGTAAACGTCTGTACTATACAGTATTGTCTGTAATTACGCTCACGTATACCTGCTGCTTGTCCTTTCTGTAATATGACGTGGAGCCTGTGGAAATGAGTCCCTGACTCAAAGGGTTGTAATTCCGATGTTTACAATAAATAAAATAAAATAAATAAAGATCTACTGCTGTTCTTTTCATTGAAATGGATCCCCCAAAAGAACACAGCCAAGAACTCGACAGCAGTCAGGGTTTTAAATAATTGATTAGCAGTTTTTTTTTCTTGGGGCAATACTAACTGTACAGAAAGTATTTATATACATTTTCTAGAAGTGCTGTGTTTGTTAAACACAGTGAGGCAAGTGCTATGCATTTTCACAATGTTTTCGCACTTTCATGAGCAAAACGCTAATCAAATTCTAGAGTTAAATAAAACCCTGGCAGTAGAGGTTCTAATGCAAATGAACCCTCAACATGCAGTTAGCAGCTAATTATAGTGCAAATGGTGCAAATTATTAGGTTTGAAAAGAGGTTTGTTAGTAAAAACTTGCTAGAACCAGTTGGGGCCTCTAATTAAGAGGCAGTTGTTTTTTTCTTCCTTAAGTTTACTGAGTATTGATTTGTGTCCCTGCCCTTCCCCACTCTGACAGTTGGGATCGCTACGGCTGCACCATTTCTACAGGCAGGAGTGTGAGCGAGTGCCACATTCTCCCCAATCCGGATGTAGGGTCACCCTTTCTGAAAGGAAAAAAAACTGATTAAAAACAGAATTTGAAATTTTTAAACACCACTTAAGAGTCAATTTTTCACGTAAAAAACTGATTGCACCACATTTATAACCACGGCCCTTAGCCTACAATTTAGTGCTTAAAGCTCTTTTAATGGTGGTTAGTAGTTGCAATATTACAGGGTAGGCACTTTAAACCTAGTGACCATGTAAGTTTACGTTTTAGTAGCCACTGATAAATCTTCAGAAGTCATTGTTTATCTGACCACTGGATTTTTGACAGCCTGGGACAGGGAAGGTTTTTCAAACTCTGGCGGCACAGAAATCTGTTGATGCCTGTAATTGTTAAATGTTTCTCGAAAGATAAGGTGGCTAGGATTATAGAAAAATGCACCTTCAGACATGACTAACTCGGAGCAGTTTAGAAGGGCTGCGGCCCAAGCAAATAAAATGCTGGGGTGCACAGCCAGGAGGATAACCTTAAGGAGTCGAGAGGTGCTCCTTCCGCTGTACAATTGCCTGGTTAGACCACACCTTGAATACTACATGCAGTTTTGGCATCCCTACTTAAAGAGGGACATTGCTCTTTGGAGAGGGTCCAGAGGAGGGTGACCAGGATGATACTGGGACTGGGGGAAGGCCCTGTGGGGAGAGCCTGGAGGAGCTCAAGGAAGACAGCTTGTGAAACTCCAGTTTAATGGATTTCACACTGTCTCACTCTGTTCTCAGTCTCAGCTGAGACTGAAGGATGACATCACCATAGAACTATCGCAGCTGCATGAGCCACAGTGGAATCTGCAGCAGGGAGTTGGAGTAGAATGTTGGGAGGTTTGAACAGTAGTCTGTAGGGCAGTTGGAGTTTGGAACTTGCTGAGAGAGGAGCACAGCAGCTCTGTGTAGGCTCGTGGAGCCTCAGCCCTGACATAGGGCTACATTCAGGGAAAAGGTGTGTGTTTCCACCTAAACAGAGACACAGTGAGCTATTTTTAAAGTGTTGGAGACCGCTGATTCGGGTCTCAGTGCCCCATCCCTCAGGGGATGGGGCAGGAAAGTTTAGCCTGCATATTTCAGGGGCAACAGCAATAGTCAAGTCATACAAAGGCAAAAGTACTGGACTTCAGGAGGGCTGACTTTGCCAAAATGGGTGAGTGCCTAAGGAATGCACTAGCAAATGGGCAGGAAGGAGGGGTGGAAGAACAATGGGGCATAATAAAATCTGCCATCACAGAGGTAACAAGCCTTTGTGTGAAGCAAATAAAATGAAACAATGTAAGAAACCACTATGGTTCTCAAAGGAAGTGGCAGTGAAGGTTCAAGAGAAAAAGAAAGCATTCAGGAAGTACAAGGAATCATAGAAGGAGCAGGACAGAGAACTGTATCAAGTTAAAGCAAAAGGAAGCTGGGAAGGCAGTCAGAACAGCAAAGGCCCAAACCGAGGAAAAGATAGCCAGCTCGGTTAAGAAGGGGGATAAAACCTTTTATAGGTACATCAGGGAGCAAACGAAAACCAAGGGAGGGATAGTGAGGCTTAATAAAGGGAGGAGGGTGGGCAGAGGGTGACTGTGAAAAGGCAGAGATACTAAACAAATATTTTTGCTCAGTATTTACAAAGGAAGAGGGGGAGGTACCTAAAACAAACAGTAGAAACACTCTGGATACAGAAGTTGATACAAGCCCATTTACAGAAGAAAGGGTTCTGAAAGAACTCTTAAAACTGAAGGTGGACAAAGCAATGGGGCCTGATGGGATTCATCCCAGAATTCTAAAAGAACTAAGGGTAGAACTAGTGACACCACTGACTACCCTTTAACAAATCATGGGAGGATGGGGTGGTACCCGAGGACTGGAGGAGGGCAGATGTGATTCCCCTTCACAAAAGTGGGAGCAAGGCAGAAGCAGGAAACTACAGACCTGTTAGTTTAACCTCAGTGGTAGGGAAAATGATGGCATCACTTCTGAAGGAAAGAATTGTGGAGTATCTAGAGGCCAGATGGGCTGGGACCCAAGGCAGCATGGATTCACAGCGGGAAGGTCATGCTGAGACAGAATCTGATCTATTTCTTTGACTGGTGACCAAAGTAGTAGATCAGGGAGGGGCTGTGGACATGGCCTACCTAGACTTTAGCAAGGCATTTGACACAGTCCCACACAAAAGATTAATATACAAGTTAGCCAGCCTGCGAGTGGGTCCCAAGATGACAGCCTGTGTAAAGAATTGGCTGGAGAATAGGACACAGAGAGTAATAGTAAATGGAGTCCACTCTGAAGAAAGGGGGGGTTACTAGTGGGGTACCGCAGGGTTCAGTATTAGGACCGGTCCTCTTCAATGTCTTTATAAGCGACAAAGATCTGCAACAGAGTTGATGCACAAGGTGGGGTGGGAAGGATGAGAAGGGACTTGGCAAGGTTAGCGAATGGTCAAATGTATGGCAGCTTAGATTCAGTGCTAAGAAGTGCAAGGTAATGCACCTGGGAAACAAAAACCCAGGGGAAGAGTACACAATGGGGGGTGAGATACTAACAACAACAAAAATGGAAAGGGACCTAGGGGTAGTCATATCAGATGACCTAAAGGTGGGCAAGCAATGTGAGAGGGCAGCAAGGAGGGCTGGGGGGGATACTGGGATGCATAGGGAGAAGCATCACCAGTAGAAAACAGGAAGTTATTATCCCTCTGTACAGACAGCTGGTCAGACCCCATCTGGAGTACTGCAGTCAGTTCTGGAGACCCAGTCTCCGCAAAGACATAGACAGGATGGAAGCTGTCCAGAGGAGGGCAACTAAAATGGTGCAGGGACGGGGTCTGCACCGGAAAACATATGAAGAGAGACTTAAGGAGCTTAATATGTATAGCCTCGAGGAAAGGAGGGAGAGGGGGGACATGATAGAAACTTTCAAGTACCTCAAGGGAATCAACAAAGTCCAAGAGGGTAGCATCTTTCAAAAAAAGAGGTGTGCAAGAACAAGGGGCACAATTTGAAGATGGAGGGGGCTCAGAGGTAATTTAAGGAAGTATTTTTTCACAGAGAGGGTTGTGGATGCATGGAACGCCTTCCGGAGGAGGTTGTGGAGTCAAAAACAGTGGTAGAATTCAAGCATGCATGGGACAGTCATAAGGCAATTCTAGGGGGTGGGGGCAGGAAGAAGTAGGCTGCTGGTTAACTAGGATCTGCAGCTTATCCATTAGGTAGGGAAATGGGCAGACTGGGTAGGCCAAGCGGTCCTTATCTGCTGTCAAATTCTATGTTTCTATGTAACCCCCTGGCTACTGCTAATGGAGAAGCTGCCTTATTTGGTCCAAGAGTTTTGGGAAACAAGAAGATTTCGTGATTCGCCTGTGGGGCACCTGCAACCGGAGGGTGAGTTTCTGCTCTTTCTAAAGGGCCCATGTTTCACCCTGGGACTTGTGTGATAGTGGGGATTGGACTACTGAAGTAGTGGGAGGCCTAGAGTAATAGGCTTAGCCAAAAGTAAAAGTATGTTCAAGTCCAGCACATAGTGGAAGTCAAGACATGTAGAGGAGATGTGACATACGTCTACCCAGTAATCTACATTGCCAAGCTTTCAGTAAAGGAGTTGTTTAGTTTCCAGAGAAATGGCTGGGTATGGATTGTGGGAGCTGGAGGTGGGAGACCCCCATCTTTAGTGACCAGGTCCACCTCTATGGATTTGCTCTGCGGATTTCTACTTTGCCTCATGCACTTGGCCAGTGATGAGGGAAGTACCCAGACGTGGGATTGGAAGGAAAATTCCCTCTAGGAGTCGAAGGCTCTAAGGTGGTTTGGGGAGCCACAACTGGAAAACTGGTTCATTTCCCAAAATGGACCGTGGATCAAGTGGCTGGCGGGGGAGCTGGGCCAGTGGGGAAAACCCAAGAAGTGTACACGTCGGGCTGTGTACCCAAAGCTGCGTGGAAGTCTGGGCTGTGTGCCTGGTGGGTTCAGAGCCTGAGGGCTGGAAATGTGAAGAAGTGTTCTGTTGTCTCTAATCTGCAGTACCAGGAATGTAGCCCCGTGGGGGTCCATCTATGCTTTGTTTGTTCAGTTTGGATGTGAATAAAAGCCACACTTTAGAATCCCATTCCTGCTATTGGACATTACAGTTATTGCTTCCTGTGTTCGGATTTACTTGGGTGCCCCTGTGCAGAGTAGCCAAACCTAGGCCCCTTGTGCCGAGTAACCTCATCCTCCCCGAACCCAGTCCCCACCAGGTACTGCTGTCAGCTTCAACAGCATACCACCTGTCGTATGCAAAAAGGCAGGGGTCCGGGGGTTACATATTGTACATCAGTCTGTTTCATTATATACAGGCCATGATGTAAAGCTTGTGTTTCTCAAGTTTTGGGGTGATGGTGACCTGTTTATAGTAAAAATATCTCATGAGTGGTGAAGTGGCTTGGGGGGGTAAATAAAAAGAACTGCACAGGTTAAAAACAGTCCATTTAAACGAGTAACCAAAGCTAGTGTTTAAATCACACATCCCAGAGGCTGAGTGAAAATATCATGTTTATCTTCACTCCAGGCCTTTGGCATCCCTATATTAGGATAATGATAACAAAGAGCTCTAGTGAAGATAAATAGACCTTCAGTCAACCTGTGTGTGTCTCCTGATAAATAATACCTTGCCATCACACTAGAGAACAGCACCAGAGTTCACTGCTTGGTAGATACCGTGTGTTTTCACATGGCCGGACTGCTGGACCTTGCTGTGCACCTCCTCTCTGGAATGTACGGGGCTGTGCTGGACATGTGCAGAGCTGTGAATGATGGGCACTACCTATGCCGCATAGTGCTCAGTCTTCATACTCTGCACTCTGGAATTTAGTTATTTTAGTTCTTTTGTTTTTTCATTTTATGGCTAAAGGAATTAGGAAAGGAAAGGAATTGTTTAATCAGGAAGGCATACTATATTGGTCAAGCATATATATATATATATATATATATATATATATATATATATATATATATATATATATATAGTTTCTCTCTGTATAGTCAAGGAAGTGGGGACTGAGGTTCAGTGCAGGGAAATGCAAGGTACTGCACCTGGGCACCAGAAAGCCGGGCCAGGAATATACCGGTGGTGGGGGGTGCTACACGTCTTGATGACTGAGAGGGACCTGGGGTCGGTGGAGGATGTCAAGGTGAACAACTCTGAGACTTGTAGGAGGGCAGCAGCCAAAGCCAACAGGATGCTGTGATGCATCGCTAGGGGGAATTACCTCCAGAAGGAGGGAAGTGATACTCCCACTGTATAACTGCTTGGTTAGGCCACACCTTGAGTACTGTGTGCAGTTTTGGAAAGGGTCCAGAGGAGGGCAACCAAAATTATCTGGGGCTTGGGGGGGGGGAAGGACCTATGGGGAGAGGCTCGATGAACTCAATATGTACACATTGGTGGAGAGAATGGACGGGGGGCATGATAGAGGTCTTCAAGTACATACTAACATACTAAAATGCCAGCAGAATAGGCCTAATGGTCTTTCGTGTCTGCTCGTTTGGTCAGCCCCCACCCTGGCAGCTGACCTTGCTGCCCTCCTCTCCTTCTCTGGCTTCTCCCTTCCCAGTCCCGGATAATCTCGTTGCACTGGATGTTGCTTCCAGAACCCTTACGCTGTACCTGTCCCACCCCCTCTTGAACTCCCTCCACCAGCCCCTGGGCAGCGCATTCCATGGCTCCACCACCCTCTCAGTGAAGTAGCACCTCCACCTTTCTCCCCTGAATCCCCCCAGCGTCCACCCATGCCCTCTAGTTGCCCCCCTTCCTTGGAGCACCCTGACTGCTCCTCCCTATTTACCCCCTTCAAGCACCTGAAGACCTCTATCATGTCCCCCTGGTCCCTTCTCTCTTCCAATATGTACATATTTAGCTCTTCGAGCCTCTCCCCATAGGTCCTATCCCCCAAGCCCCAAATTATTTTGGTTGCCCTCTTCTGGACCCTCTCCAGGAGTTCAGTGTCCTTCTTTAAATGTGGCCTCCAAAACTGCACGCAGTACTCAAGGTGCGGCCTCACCAAGCAGTTATACAGTGGGAGTATTACTTCCCTCCTTCTGGAGGTGATCCCCCTAGCGATGCATCCCAGCATCTGTTGGCCTTTGCCGCTGCCCTCCTACAAGTCTCTGAGTTGTTCATCTTGAATTCCACCACCACTCCCAGGTCCCTCTCAGCCATCGAGACTTGTAGCATTCCCCGGTGTACACTTGACCTGGGTTTCTGGCTCCCAGGTGCAGTACCTTGCATTTGCCTGAATTGAACCTCAGCTTCCACTTTCTAGACCACCATTCCAGAGCCCCCAGGTCCCCCTGTAGGGGCTCCTTCCCCTCATCCCCATCCACCACTGCCCCCAGTTTTGATTCATCCACAAAGAGACTCGTCTCCCTCCTGATACCTTTCCTTATGTCAGAGACATAGGCGTTGAACAGGAGGAGCCCAAGGACTGATCCCCACTAATGACCCTCCTTGGGGATGAGACTATCCCACCAACCACAACCCTCTGGGTACGGTCGTGGAGCTAATTGTCTATCCATCTGATCATCTGGTTCCCCACCCCCATATCTCCCAGCTTATCCAACAGGTCCCCGTGAGGAACAGAGTCAAACACCTTGCTGAAGTCAAGAAAGAGGACGTCCACTGGTCTACCCAGGTCCAAGGCACTCGTCGCCCAGTCATAGAACTCCACAAGGTTTGTCTGACATGTTTTCCACAGGACGAATCCATGCTGTCTATTGTCCAGGCACCCCGACTTTTCCAAGCCCCCCCCAGCCTCTCCTTGACAATGCCCTCCATCACCTTGCCCACCACCGATGTCAGGCTGACCGGTCTGTAGTTCCCTGCCACCTCCCTTGATCCCCCCCTTGTGGATAGGCACTGTATGCGCCACCTTCCAGTCCTGGGGCACCCACCCTGTCCTCAGAGAGATGCTGAAGAGCTCCGCCAGGGGTTTCATCAGGCTACATGAAGGGGATAAATAGTGGAGGCTCAGTCAGGGTGCTCCAAAAGAAGGAGGGGGGGGCAACTAGAGGGCATGGGTGGAAGCTGGAGGGGAGATTCAGGGAGGAAAGGAGGAGGTGCTACTTCCCTGAGAGGGTGGTGGAACTATGGAATGCGCTGCCCAGAGGACTAGTGGTAGAGGAGGAGACAGTGGGGGGTTCAAGAGGGGTGGGATGGTATAGGGGAAGGGTTGTGCTGGCAAAGCCCAATACAAGGGGAATATCCTGGGCTGGAAATGGAGAATCCTGAGGGGGGGGTCAGCAAGGTCAGCTCCAAGGTTGGGGAGCTGACCAAACAAGCACACACGAAAGACCGTTACACCTACTTTGCTGGCATTTTAGTATGTTAGTATATGCCATCCCAGTGGCGCAGAGGGTTAAGGCGCTGGATGCCGCACCTCTCACCACACCGGTGACCCAGGTTCAGGAATGAGCGGGTTGTCGGGGTTGGCTGAGGAGGAGGAGGATTGAGCATCCTAGGGACTGCTCTCCTCCGGGAGGGCGAGGGAGGTTACCCATGCATGTGCTGGCTCTAGTGGTGGCTGGGGGCTAGGGTGAGTCACGGAGCGAAAAGGAAGGGTTGGCTCGTCAGACGTCCGGAGTGCAGTGCGCAGGTGCACGTACCGTGCCGTCATTTCACGCCCAGGCCAAGGAGAACTTGTGGGCTACAAAAATACTGGCTGAAATCCTCCAGCGAATGATGGCAGGGCCGCGGTGCTGCAGCTGTCAATCCCGGGAAACTCCCTCTGACCTGACCCCTTGGCCTTCCGCGATTGGGGACGTGATGTGGCCTTAGAGAGGATGATGCTGAGGAGGTAGTAGCTCAGGGCACGGCGACAGCTACAGGAGTCGCTAGCTGAGACCAGATAGAGGGGCTCCATAGGAATACCCGAAGCCAGGTGGTAAGGCCAACAAAAAAGAAACAATACAAAAAAATAAGGAAAGGCATACTAAGCCGGAGCTTGCTTCCAGGTGTGACCTGGGAGCACAAGGATGTCAAGTGACTTGCTCAGGGTCTCACAGTATGCAAGTGGGGACTGATGGGATTCAAACCCAGGTTTGCAGCTCAGTGCCCTTAACCACTACGCTATATGGGTGAGCCAGGCCGTAGTTCTACCACGTATAGGCCGAGTGGTTTCCTCCTTTTCAAACCTAATAATTGAGAACACCCCCCCCCCTTCCCTGCCCCAAAAAAGAGTGTTGTAAATTACCTGAGCGGTTTCATAAAATAAAACATTTTATGTTTTTTAGTGCTGTGGAACCTCACAAAGTTCGACTGCATGAACTTTGGTGGTGGAACCCCATAAAGTTTACCAAATGGAAGACCAGTTTGGCTTGGTTCACTGCCCACGGCCATCTCTTACACACCAGGTGGCTTCCCGTGTGTAGGGTATGCTAAAGGGTGCTACCAACTCTGCCATTAGTTGGTAGTCCTCATTAGCATACCCCACGCGCCTGATGTGTACAGCATGGCCGCTTGGCTTAGCGATGTGGTGCAGGACGGTCTTTCAGTATGGATTCTCATTCTTTACTGGATTATATTTTTGCGGACCAAGAGGATGCTGGCAGAAGGTGGTGAGTGTGATGGCGTGGGGGTGATGCAGGTAGGGGATGAGCGGAGAGGGTAACAGTAAGGGAGAATGGCTGTGGTTTCCAGGGGGCGGATTTCTTGTAGAATTTAAGGGTAGATTTTGCAAGCTGTTTTTTTTTTTTTTTTTTTTTTTCTTGCTTACATAATTTAATATGTGCAACTCCCTTAACACTTGTGATGCCGACTGTTTTTGTAAGTGTCACAACAGGGGGGAACAGGTCTTTTTTGAAAGTAAAAGTTTAAGTCAATGTGATACCAACTTGGTAACCCATCCCATTATTAAAATATAGGTCCACTGAAAACCTCAGGGTGTAGTTTCTTATGTTGACATGACCCTTTTAAATTAAAAATCTCTTCTGTTGCTGTACTTTTGGGTTGGGCTGCAGACTGTACCATGACAATGGGTGCATACTGTGGTGTCCGCAGTTTGACTAGTTTGCACAATTCGAACCATTCAAACCAAAAGTTTGCCATTTCCCATCAAAATTTCGCCACCTTCTAAAAGAATAGAATACCTGAAATTCGAGGTGTTAAATTCTTTTAGAAAACTGAACTTGCAGCTCTAATTTTTTCCAGACTTGTGCAGTTTGACATCACACATTCTGGTGCTGAGACTTAAGTTGTCTGGAATGGCCAATTATGTTAGCCCCCTCCCCCCTTCAACCACAGGCTATCACATAACCAAGAGGGAAGCCCACCCACCAGAGTTGTGGTTCTGGATAAGTCCTCAAGAAGGTCAGTGACAAGGCTGAGGTGCTGTCAGGAGTGGGCAGACCGAGAGATTGAGAAAAAGCTTGTTTGGGGGAAAACAAATTGACCCAAACGTTTGGATCTAAAGCATGCCAACCACCACTGTCCCCTCCTGATAACCAGTGTTCTGTGGTACAGTCAATTTACCAGCCCTAGTCAAACTGGTCTTATCGATCCCATCTCCAGACAAGCGACACATAACAAGAGGTCGAGCTATAGAAAATGCTAATGATTTTTCTGAGGCCCCAGCCAGACCATACCAGGCGTCAGTTACTGAGTCACCAGGTTAAAACCTACCAGGGCCATAATCATTTGTAGGAATCTCCCCCAAAAGATATTGCCTCTCTCCGTAGAAAAGTGAATTTTAAACCCTGGCAGTTTCACGATATTGTTGCCCGTGGTTTAATAGTCCTGCCATTTGAAGCAGCTTGTGCGTCGGACAGAGTGCAGGTGGCGGGTGATTGACATCTTGTCCAATAGAGTTGTTTTGGTGTCACATTATCAACAATACCAGGAGGTGCCAACTACTGCCAGAAAGAACTGGAGGACAGTGGTTTGAATCCTAGCATCCCTGGAGTCCTTTAAATCAATGCTTCTAAAGCTTATGGCATTTCGGAGAAAGATTTGGAAACCATGCAGAACAAACTGTGATATCACACACGGCATTACAACTTCCGTGGGGTTGGGGATGGGGGAGGGGGTTTAAAACAGGAGGGACAGATGAAGTTTGAGGTACAGAGTTTTATGCAAGTGTCTTCAGTAATGGAAGGTGAATGGCATAAAATGCAGAGAGCGGGTGGCTATTCAGCCCGGTCTCCGGACACCTCAAGCCTTCCCTTACCTCTCTTCATTGGTCCCTGGGGCTAGTTCCCCACAGATTGCCCCTCCCCTTCTATGTGGCAGAGCCAAGAGGAGGGCTGTCCTTCCCCTCCTGGAGACCCTCATCCAGAAGCGCCACCAGATCCTGAAGCAACAGGACAGGCTGAGGTGTCCCAGGCCAGGTTTCATGAAGCCCAGGTCCACCATTTTTCCTCCTGTTTCCTCCCCTGCTGTCCTGGCACTGCAGTAGCACAGAGGATGCATGTGGAGGCATGCATGTGTTCCCAGAACCTTGGCTCCTTCCACCCCCACCCCTTCCAAATCTCATCTGCCTCCTGGATTTCTGTTGTATCTACCTGGTGGCAGCCAAGAGCTGGGATGTCTCACAACTCCAGTCCAGGAAAGGAGAGCAGCCAGTTGACTGCTTGATCCTCTCCCAGTACCCACCCCCACCCCACCTTGGGCCACTGGCGTGATGCGAGGTGAGACACTGGATGGTGTCTCAGCCCTGTGTGCCACCGGGCCGTCTGGTAAATATCATGTTTAAATACATTTTCCTGGATACTGGAAAAATGCTTTAAAGCCAATCTCTTTAAACTACTGTACGTTGTAAATCGTAACAGTTGGGCCTTAGGTCACCATGTGTACTCATATTTTTCCCATCCTTATAGCTTAGTTCAGTCATCCATGGATTTACATAATGTTCTTTGTTCCCATGTTCATTCCTAATTCATTAAACCTGATTTTTAAGTGCACCTCGACAAGCTTGAGTGCCCATCTAACAGTCATCATTGGAAATGCGTGAGTCCAGATATCCAAAAGGTTAGCATCGTACTAACCGGATTAGCACTGCACTACTTGTGAATAGTGTGACTATTCCCTGGTCAACCGCCTATTTGTGTTAGCCACCGTTGTATTTGGAACACTAATTAGCACAGTGCCAACCTGTTAGCAAGTGCTAATGAATGCCATAGCACTCCACAATGGCGCACAGGCGTATTCCCGCACTAGGTCACACCTCTGAAAACCTACGTTTACAGCTGTCCTCAGTAGTGTGTGCATTCATCTCCAACTCAGCAGGTGTACTTGAATTTTTTATGAAAAAACTAAACATTTGTTTAGTGAATCAAGTCAAGTGGTGGGAGGGAGAGGTTTAAAAGCACTGAATGAGTTTGGTTGGGGAGCAGTTGACAAAAGGTTATTAACCCCTTCACTGCTGGATAAATTGGGTTCCTCCCCATAGGGTCATCTCCCAGCTCAAACACTGTGACTGGCATTGCAAGCATTTAAATCCAGAGTCTACGATGAGCACTTTACTTCCAAAACTACTGAGCTGCACACATTGGTACTGGCTCATGGCCTGTCTTGTGCTCAGTTCTACGAAGGGCAAACTGACTTAAATAATCTCCTATAAAAGCATTATGTTTTGTAAAATTTTAACAAAAGACCTGGGAGCCGAAGGGCTAATTTGACAGGAGATAGCTGTGATAAGTCTTGAGTGTGCCAGGCAACCAGGCGAGTACCAGGCCTTCTGCCCCTGTTGATTTTAAACCCTTCTGCTTCAGTGTGGTATATTTATGAGACCAAAGTCCAGCTCTGACGGGAACTTCACAGATATTTTTAAACTTGGCAATGAAGTAGGTTGGGGCTAGTATGCAGTACGAAGTCCAAGAAATAAAGGAATTCACTAGCCACACAAAAATTCTTTACGATGAGATTATTGTATTTTTCTTAGATTTCTTGCCTGGGCCCTCTACCAACCTTTTACTTTTAAGGCTTCCTCAAGGAATCTGGGACTGTAGGACAAATGTATTAAACTACATAATAAAAATTTATACAAAGGAATTTTTAATAATAATAACTTGAAATAAATGTAAAAAAAAAAAAAAAAAATTGTTTAACGCTGTGTATCTCTTGCCTACTCTGAGTGAAGTGTAATTCAGTGGCATAATCTATAATGAAATTCTCCTAAATAGAAAAAAACATTTATAAGAATAGTGTTTTTGTTTTTTTGTATATTCTATTTATGCACCCTACCTTCGGGGCATCTCTCAGGGTCCCATACTCAGCTCCTTGACTCAACCGCCTGTTTGAACCGTTCTCCACCTGCTACAACGGGTATGGGGGGTTCCAGGTTCTTCTGCGGGCCCAAGAATCCCAGGAGAAGTGGAAAGCAGAGAGCGACCTTGGGCGTGTGGCTGGGGCTACTGATGGTTGCCGTCGCCTAACCCAACTATAGGGTTTTTTTTCCTTGGTTTTCGCCCTGGAGCTCGGTCGTGCAATGACGTCCAGCTCCCATGCACATCTGAAGGACGTCCACCACAGCTCCAATCCCCTGCCTTCTGCTGCCGAGCACAGTAATGTCCACAGCCTCCGCCAGGGGCTGCTAATGCATTGGCAAGAGTGGACCCCCACAGGGAAGGAGAGCAGTCCTGGGACGCTTTATCCTTCCCCATCCTCACCAACCCCCTACGACCCGTGCTCACTCCTGAATCCGGGTCGCCGGTTTGCCGCGAGGTGTGGCGTCCAGCGCCTCAACCCTCAGCGCCACCGGGCCAGCAAGAATAGTGTTTTTAACTGCTTGAATAACCACACAAAATATTTTTACTATTTCATATTGACATTTCATACATAACCTTGTAACTAACATAGAACACATCATTCAAATGTAAAACAGTTTACACATCCCACCACTATGCATCATACTGAAGTTCGAATCCCAACTGCCCATTTTTCCATTCCTATGCATATCTGTTTGAAATGGTCGGAAATAAATAATCCTTATATGCTAGATGCTTGTAATTTACAAATTATTACAATTCTCAATTTTTCATGTGCAGGTACAACCCATAGAAATGAGGAAATTGAAAAGTGGGGAGCTGGGACTTGAACCCAGAACCACTGGCATTATATATTAAGTTAAAAACTGAGCCACTAGCAGTGTAGCACACAGAGTTAATGATTTAACAGCCTTTAATCTGGATCTTTAAATACAATATATGTCTGATTCAGAGACTGTAACATTGGCTAGATAGATACTTCTAAAGATTCTTGTTGGTTAAATACCCATACTTTTACAGTGAACATTTCTTAAATATTATAATATTCATGAGACAATCCATGCATTCCAACGAGCTAATAATTATATCTTGGTAACTGAGTGGGAGCTGTTGACACTTTACTAATTGGTCTGCACAAATGGACAGGCTGATTATTTAAAATGAATTAGCAATGTTTTATCAGGGTGTTCATGGCAGCTGTGAAGTGCAAAATTGACACCAGCCTCCTGGCCAGCTGTTGCATATTAACATACTAAAAGCCAGCAAAATAGGCCTGACTGTCTTTAGAGTCTGCTTGGTAGCCAGCCCCTATTGGGTGCTTGCTCTCCCACCCCCCGCCCCTGAGAGGGTCATCTTCGGCTTCAGTTTACCCACACACATGTCCCACCCCCTCTTGAAGCCGTCCACTGTGCCCTCCTCCACCAGACTCCTGGGCAGTGCATTCCATGGTCCCACCACCCTCTCAGTGAAGTAATGCTTTCTGTGTTCTCCCCTGTAATTTTGCCCCCTCCAGCTTCCATTCATGCCCCCTGGTTGTGCCCCCTTTTTTTAGCCTGAATATTTATTTGGCTCCGCCCGGTTTCCTGTTTATCTCTTTCACATATTTGAAGACCCCTATCATGTCCCCCTCCTGTCCTCCAGTGAGTACAGCCCAAGTTCTTCCAGCTTTTCTTCATAGGTCCTTTCTCTCATGCCCTGAATCATTCTGGTTGCCCTGTTCTGGACCCTCTCCAGCAGTGCTATGTCCTTCTTGAGGTGAAGTTTCCAGAACGGCATGCAGTACTAGAGATGCAGCCTGACCAAGGCATTATACAGAGGGAGGATCACCTCCCTCCTCCTGGACGTAATTCCCCTGGCTGTGCAGCACAGAATCCTGTTTGCTTTTGCTGCAGATCTTCTGCAGTTTTCAGTGTTGTTCATTTTGATGTCTACCACCACCCCCAGGTCCCTTTCACTCGTTGTGGCTTGCAGTGAGACCCCCCCAGGGTGTATACGTGACCTGGGTTTCTGACCTCCAGATGCAGCACCCTACACTTCCCTGGATTAAACCTCAGTCCCCACCTCCTTGACCACCCCTCCAGGTTATCCAGGTCCCTCTGGACAGTCTCTCTCGCTTCGTCCCCGTCCACCAGTGCTCCCAGTTTTGAGTCATCCGCAAAGAGGCTCATCCTACTCCTAACCCCCCTCCCCATATCATACTAACATACTAAAATGGCAGCAGAATAGGCCTAATGGTCTTTCGTGTCTGCTCGTTTGGTCAGCCGCCACCTTGGGAGCTGACCTTGCTGTCCCCCAAGTCCTCTCTGGCTTCTCCCTTCCCAGTCCCGGATATTCCCACTGCACAGGACTTTGCGTCCAGAACCCTTCCCCTGTACCTGTCCCACCCCCTCTTGAACCCCTCCACCGTCTCTGCCTCCACTAGCCCCCTGGCAGTGCATTCCATGGCACCACCACCCTCCAGTGAAGTAGCACCTCCTCCTTTCTCTCCTGAATCCCCCTCCAGCTTCCACCATGCCTCTAGTTGCCCCCTTCCTTCAGAGCACCTTGACTGCTTCTCCCCTATTTACCCCCTTCATGTACTTGAAGACCTCTATCATGTCCCCCCCCGGTCCCTTCTCTCTTCCAATGTGTACATATTTAGCTCTTCGAGCCTCTCCCCATAGGTCCTGTCTCCCAAGCCTCAGATCATTTGGTTGCCCTCCTCTGGACCCTCTCCAGGAGTTCAGTGTTCCTCTTTAAATGTGGCCTCCACAACTGCACGCAGTACTCAAGGTGCAGCCTCACCAAGCAGTTATACAATGGGAGTATCACTTCCCTCCTTCTGGAGGTGATCCGTCTAGCGATGCATCCCAGCATCCTGTTGACCTTGGCCACTGCCCTCCTACAAGTCTCAGAGTTGTTCATCTTGATATCCACCACCACCCCAGGTCCATCTCAGACATTTGAGACTTGTAGCATCCCCCCCCCCCCGGGTGTACTCTTGGCCCGGGTTTCTGACTCCCAGATGCAGTACCTTGCATTTCCCTGCATTAAACCTTGGCTTCCACTTTCTAGACCACCTTTCCAGAGCCTCCAGGTCCCCCTGTAGGGCCACCCTCCCCTCCCCTCCTCCCCGGAGATATCGGAGACATAGGCATTGAACAGGAGTGGCCCTAGTACCGAACCTTGGGGAACCCCACTGAAGACCTTCCTAGGGGAGGAGACTATCCCACCAACCACTACCCTCTGTGTTTTCCCCGTTAGCCAATTTTCTACCCATCTAAGCAACTGTCCTCCCACCCCCATCCCCCCCTCCAGCTTTAACAACCGATAAGAGGTACCGAAGTTGAACGTTTATTGAAATCCAGGTATAGGACGTCCATCGGTTTTTGTTGGTCCAGGGTCCCTGTCACCCAGTCGTAAAAATCAATGAGGTTGGTCTGACACGATCTCCCCGGGACAAAACCATACTGTTTGTCATCCAGGTGCCCCAACCTTTCCAGTTGCCTCCCGAAGTTCTCCTTGACGATGCCCTCCATTGGTTTGCCTACCACAGATGTTAGGCTGACAGGCCTGTAATTTCCCATCTCCTCCCTAGTCCCCCATTTGTGGATAGGCACCACATGAGCCACCCTCCAGTCTTGAGGCACCCATCCTGTCTGCAGAGGGTCATTGAAGAGTGCAGCAAGTGGAGCTGCTAGTTCATCTGCCACTTCCTTCAGAACCCTCGGATGCAGCCCATCCGGTCCCGGTGCCTTATCAGTTTTTAGTGCCTGAAGGGCCTCCCTCACCCTGTCCTCCGTGATTTCTCCCTCCCGATCCACCCCCTCCATTAAGCACCCGTCCCCTTCTAGGTCTGGCCCACCCGGTGCCCCAGCCTCTTCCAGTCCTCTCAACTCCATCTGACCTCTCTGCTTAGCTGCCTCCCCCACCCTCCCTTCAGGCTGAATGGATCCCCTGTCTCTCCATAAATATCGAGGCAAAGTACTCATTTAGCACCTCTGCCTGATTCCCCTGCATCCTGAGCCCATCCCTCCCTAGTATTAATCCTGGAGATCTGTGCCTCCTTTTCTCTTCTCCCATGTATCTACAGAACTCCGATGTCCCTGCACCAGGTTATGCTCTATCTCGCCTTGGCTCCCTTCACCACTCTGGTGACCCTCCTGTTGTTAACCTCGTAGTCTCCTCTCTCCCTACCCCCGAGCGCTTAAAACATGCATAGGCAGCCTTTTTATCCTCAGCTGCCTTCTTACATCTCTCTGGTCCACCAGCATGGCTTGTTGGCTCTACCATTCTTACGCCTTACTCTTGTACATGAGCTAGTAGCCTCCTGCATCCCTTTCTTAATGGTCTCCCACAAGCTACCAGCATCCACGTCTGGCCTAATCTTGTCCAAATTCCCCGGCAGAATCCTGCCCATGCCCACGAAGTCTGCCCCCCTGAAATCCATTACTACTGTATTAGAGCATTTCTCCCCCCCCCCAAACACCGCAGAAACCCGACCGTGGCATAGTCACCACCTGCCGGCGGGCTACACGCCTCCAACCCCCTTATCTGGTAACTGTCTGCAAGGACAATGTCCAGTATCCTCCCCTCCCTAGTAGGTTCCCCCACCTGCTGGACCAGGAAAGCATCCTGAAACACGTCCATCAGTCTCTGTTCCCTGGCCACCGCTGATGTTATAATGTCCCAGTTTGCCCCTCGGCATATTAAGGTCCCCCATGACCACCACCCTACCCTTTCCACGGTCACACTGCCCCTTGATGTTCTCAACTAATTTTTCCTCCAGGGTCTCATCCATCACGGGGGGTCTGTACACCACCCCTATTTTCAATCTTTTTCCTCACCTCGTTTGCAGGTTACCCAAATCGCTTCCACGCCCCCATCAGCCTCCTCCACTCCACTAACCACTATGCCATTTTTGACCATCAGCGCAACACCTCCTCTACCCTCTTCTCTCTCCCTCCTGAATATTGTGTATCCCTCCAAGATCAGGTCCCAGTCATTCTTCTGGGTGGCCCATGTAATCTCAGTAATTGCCACCACATCCACTGATCCCTCAGCCAGCATCGCCTGGAGCTCGGGCATTTTGTTGTCTGTGCTCCTAGCATTGATCAGGACCGTCCTCCACCCCATCCCCCCTCCTCTCCAGTTGTCTCGGCCCTGTGCAATCCCCTGTTTATAGGTTTGTGTGTATCCAAAAGGGCAAAAGTTGCATCCTGCCCAAAACTGACCCCTTTTCCCTTTGCCAGTGGGTCCATATTGATGCACCTACTCTATATCAATAGCTAAAGGAAGAGAACGTGAATGGTTCACAATCTGCCACTGATTACATTTTGACACACACGGTTCCTCTTTAGACCCACACTGTTTTACACCAGTGGGTCCGATTCAACCCATCAGGCCCCTCCCAGCACTGTCACTGTGTGTGTCTGGCTAGTAACATTTTTATTTATGTAGTCCTGCTGTTAGCATTGGTGGAAGTAACCGTTCAGAAAGTGCACTAGTTGGGCCAGTGAAATATGTGTGGGCCAATGGATTTACCCAACCTGTAGTCCTGCTGGCTAATGGCTGCAAAATGTTTTGAGCCCTGGAGCTGGCGCAGTGCAGTCTCAGATTTGGAGTTTAAGTTTTCTGTCTTTTGACCCTTGTAAAGTTTTGGGGTTTAGACAGAGCGTCTCTGGAGTCCACAAAGTCACCCTAGCTGCTGTGATGGTGTCTTTCATAATCATGAGGGTCTGTTTCTGTTCTGAATGCTTCTGTTTTCTGCCCTTCACAGCTGGACATCCTTAAAGGTTACTGGCCTACAAGGAGAGAGCCGTGCAGAGCCCTCCGGCTGATTCTGCGGACCCGATGGAGCGCCAGCACCCAGTCATTGACCACTAGCAGCCGCGCTGGGATGTTCACCTGGAGGCACCTCATCTTTTGGGCTGTGCTGGTCACAGCCACACTCTCTGCTGCCCTCCCTGCACACAGCAGCAGCCCAGAGCAAGGTAAGAACTGAATTCCGGGATTGTAGGGGGGTTATCTCCAGGCAGGTGCTGTGCATTTTTGCAAGATTGTCTGCCTCCACAAATTGGTTTTCTACCTCCCCCCCCTGAAAAAGTGTTATAATAGGTTGGTATAAAGTGCTGGCTCAGGTCCTTATGGAAGTGCAGGGTTTTAAATAATTGATTAGCAGTTTTTTTTCTTGGGACAATACTAACTGTACAGAAAGCATTTATATAGGTTTTATAGAAGTGTTATGCTTGTTAACACAGTGAGGCAAGTGCTATGCATTTTCACAGTGTTTTAGAACCTTTATGAGCAAAACGCTAATCAGTTTTTAGAGTTAAATAAAACCCTGAAGCAAGGGTGTGGACGCTATCACAGTTTAGGGTGTAAAGCATGGCTAGACAGATTCCTTAAGGATAATGGCATTGAGAGTTACATAGCATGAGCAGGTGTAACACCTGGCTAGGTACATTCCTGAGGGAGAAGGGCATTGACAGTTGCACAACATTAGTAGGAGTAACACAGGACTAGACAGATCCCTAAGGAAGAGCGGCACTGATGGTCATACAGCTTGAGTCAAGTAACACTGGACTATACAAACTCCTGAGGGAGAACAACATTGAGGGGCACACACTAGGCAAAATGAGCTTAAGGTCCACAGAAAACAGTGGTTCACTCATTTTGCTGCAGAACAATTTATTGAATTGCAAACTCACAAATACAAGAGTTGTACTGACGACCGTGGGAAAATAACTGGCACTTTGTGTCTGTGGGTACTTACAGACACAAAATGCTGTTGTTGTGTTTTTTTGTTTTTTTTTTGTTTTTTTGTTGCCACGATCATCAGCTTGACTCTTGTATTTGTAAGTTTGTAATTCAGTAAGTCTTTTTGCCACAATCTGAGTGAGCCATTTGGTTTGTTTTGTAGACCTTAAGCTCATTTTGCCTAGTGTGTGTGCCTTGTGTGCTTTTCTGTATTTGCTTTTTGGACCACTTCTGCCTTTCAACTTGAGTGCATTGCGAGACCTGTGTAACACAAGACTAGACAGATTCCTGAGGGAGAATGGTATTGAGGGTTATACAGGAGGAGTCATGGTAACACAAGACTAGACAGATTACTGGGGAAAATGGAGTTATCATCAGTGATTCCCTCAGATAATCGAGTCAGTGCAACAAGGCATATAGCAAAGTGAGTAGGATGCTGGGGTGCTTGATAGCAGAAGGGAAGAGGTAATACTTTCCCCTATGTAGATCCTTAGTGAGGCCACACCTGGAGTATTGCACCCAGTTCTGGAGTCCTCACCTCAAGAAGAATAGGGATAGGCTGGTGACGATGCAGTGCAGGGTAACAGAAGTGATTCAGGGCCACAGGGCAGGTCCTGTGAGGAGCGACTCAAGGCACTGAACATGTACTCGCTGGAGACCAGATGGGAGAGGAGAGATATGATAGAGACCTTCAAGTTGATAAAAGGAATTGAGGTGAACTACAAGGAAATATTTAGCTTGAATACTATATTGTGGTCACGTGGACATAAGTAGAAATGGGCAGGTGGGAGGTGTAGGAGGGTCATGAGGAAGTATTGTTTTACATAGATAGTGGCGGAGCCGTGGAACAGTCTACCAGCGGAGGTGGGTGCTAAAACTATTGGTGGTTTCAAGCACAGTTGGGACAGAATGAAGGGTGTAGTGGTGTCTCAGGGTGGCAGAAACTGGGAGAAGAATGAGGGGAAGGATGGAGGAGGGCTAGGACTCTGGAGGTGGACAGTAGGTCCCAAGACTAAATAAGGAACTCGGGCAGACTGGATGGACTTTTTTTTTTTATGTGTGGGTGGGGGTGTGTGTGTGTGTGTGTGTGCCCCCAGTCATTGTTTTTGTATTTCTATGTATTGAAGGTTACACAGGAGGAGAAAGGGTAACATGAGACTAGACAGATTTCTGAAGGAGAATGGCATTGAGGGTTACACAGCATGAGTAGGGGTAACACAGGACTACACAGATTCCTGAGGGAGAATGGCATTGAGGGTCACACAGCATGAGTAGGGGTAACACAGGACTACACAGATTCCTGAGGGAGAATGGCATTGAGGGTTACACAGCATGAGTAGGGGTAACACAGGACTACACAGATTCCTGAGGGAGAATGGCATTGAGGGTTACATAGCATCAGTTGGGGACAACACAGGACTAGACAGATCCCTGAAGGAGAATGGCATTGAGGGTTGCACAGAAGGAGTATGGATAACACAGGACTAGACAAATTCCTGAGGGAGAATGGCATTAAGGGTTCACAGCATGAGTGGAGGATAACACAGGACTGGACAGATTCCTGAGGGAGAATGGCACTGAGGGTTACATAGCATGAGTAGGGGTAACACAGGACTAGACAGATACTGAGGGTTACACAGCTTGAGTGGGGGGGGTAACAGGATTAGACAGATTCCAGAGAGAGAAGGATATTGAGGGTTACGCAGGAGGAGTTGGGGTAAAATTGTGACCATTAAGCTTATACGTGTCTCATGACTCAGATTGGGTATAGTCAAGGCCACGCTGCAGGAAAAGCAGGCAAGATGGACTGAAGTCCCATCTGCCACTACTGTACTGTGCTGCTATGAATGGAACTCATGAATTGCTTTCACCAGCAACTTAACCCTTAACACGTACTCATTACAGAACTCCTAGTATTGCAGGAGAGACGCTGCAAAATTCCGTTTTCATTTCATTACCTGAGACAGTGGTGACACCTTCTGTAAGGACGGGCCAATAGTGGGTAGTTCTCTACAGACGGACCAGCCACTTCCAGTTCTGATTACAACCCAGAAAGTTTCTAAAATGTTCTTGTTCTGCAACTTTGTTCTGAACCTAGTAATGTTGTTTTCTTCAGCGCAGGTGCATCTGGCACTCCTCCGAGTGGGTCAGTGTTCCCTCGCTGCAGGAAGGCTTCGTGACTCTCGGTGCACCCTAGTCATGACCATATCCTGTGATGTACCACACCTTGTCATGTGTTGCTTAATTAAAAAGTGAGCAGGGCAAATCAAGACCTTTGACAAATAAACCAGGAAATTTACAAAAATATTGCAAGGAAGGAAAAGTATAGTAACAAGGGAAATACACCACGATGGATGACCCCTAAAATAAAAAAGCTATGACTCCTAAAGTAAAAAAAAAAAAAGCTGATAAAAATAAGATCTTTCAAAATTTAAGAAAAACAAACCAAGAGAAGGACAGATGAAACATAAGGAAATAGTGAAAAAACTGAAGGCAACAATGAAAAAGGCAAAAGCCAGCTATGAACTACAATTAGCAAACAAATCGAAGGGCAGCTATAATGCCGTATTTCCCACATTAACAATAAAAAGGGAGGTAGCAACTGTGTAGCCCCACTAAAAATTCATAGTGGAAAATTTATTTCAGATGTAAAGGACACGGCTAACATTCAAAACTCATATTTCAGCTCAGTATTTAACACCAAACCAACTCAGGGTCACATAGTAAATCATATGATAGGGAAAACTGCATTCTCATTGATGCCAAGGATGTGGAGTCTAGGTTAAAAAACTGAAACCCCAATAAATCCCCAGGAACTGATGGGTTACACCCTCGAGTTATTAAAGAACTTAGTGAAGAAATTCCCCCCCCCCCCCCGGCATATATATTTCAAACCTTGTTAGATGACTAGAAGTAGTAGATTATTGGAGGAATTAGTGATTCCCCTATTTTAAAAAAGGTGCAAAGTCACATCCACAAAATTATTGCCTAGTCAGCCTAACATCAATCCCCTCTAAATAACTCAAAGGCATCCTGAAGGACAGCATAACTGCCTTCATAGAAACAGAAAACCTGAGGGCTAAAACACAGCATGGGTTTACTAAAGGCGAATCATGGCAAACAAACATGCTACAGCTTTATGATAAAGTAAGTATGCACCTAGATAAAGGGGATTCAGTGGACATGGTGTTCCTGGATTTTTCAAACGCATTTGACAAACTGCCTCATCTTGAGCTGTTGGAAGTATTGAGGGAAATGGGAATACAAAACTCTATAGTTAACTGAATACAGGCTTGGTTAACAGATAGAAGGCAGAGAGTCTGCAGAAAGGGTGTATTCTCAGATTGGGCGGAGATGACGAGTGGAGCGCACCAGGGGTCGGTATTGGGCCCCTGCCTGTTTAATTAATTTGTAATATCACTACAGTATGACAGTTCTGTGGTATGGCTATCCAAGTTCGCCAACGACTGGAGGCGGAGTGCAGTTGTCAAAAACAGGGAAGGATCTAGTTCCCTTCCGACTGCTCATCATTGTGTCCAGGACTGGACAAGCAAGTCTAAACTCCACCTAAATAAGGAAAAGTTCACTGTGATGCACTTGGGGAGGAATAATTCCTCATATACTTACACCTTAAATAACATAAACTTGAGGGAAACCGTGGAGGAAAGAGATCTGGCGATCCTTGTATCTCAAGACATGCAATTTACCTCTCACTGTAAGAAGATAGTGCAAAAGGGTAATAGGGTGTTAAATTGCATATTTAGACACACTGCAAGCAGAGACAGGGAGGTGATTCTCCCACTGTATAGTGCCTTGGTGAGGCCCATCTTGGAGTATGGGTCACAAGTCTGGTCCCCATATAAGAAGGGTATGATAGATATGATAGACAGGGTTCAGAAAAGGGCTACAAGAGGAATAAGGGGGTATGCATGCAAAAAACTGTGACTCAAGACTTGGGGAACTGGATCTTTACCCTTTTGTCTACAGAAGAGAAAGAGGAGACGTGTCTCATTCACAAAACTTGGTCTGATAATGACCTACGGGAGAGCCAGGGGTTAGAAGCCAGAGAACAGGTATGTAATACCCGTGCTCATTCATTACAACTGAAAGATAGAAAACCTAAGTTGGTAAGGAGCCAAAAATGGTTGTGTCAGAGAGTGGTGTATGATTGGAATAGACTCCCACTAGAAATAGTGAGTAGTACAACCACCAATATGTTCAAGTCCAAACTTGACAATTACTATAGGGACTCTGGGAAACCTATTTAATTATTGCATTTCAAGAAGTGAACATAATGGACGAAAGTCTAACCTAAGCTCTGTGATATCCTATGACACCTATGAATTGGTCGTGTGATCACATGACCACGTGTTATTTCAGCACAGCAGCACAGTTCAGAAATGCTTAGCTGTCCGAAGTTCATTAATCCGATTTTAAAATACAAATTGGAGGAATCATTTTATAATCGCAATAAGGCGCTCTGAGGTATTCATTATTGTGGGATAACAGCACTTCTCGGGTGCATAAGGCACTCAGCATTGACTCCAGCCTCAGTCCCCAAGGCGTGCCATCCCCACAATAAGGCACTCGGGGTGTTCATTATTGTGGGATAACAGCACTTCTCGGGTGCATAAGGCACTCAGCATTGACTCCAGCCTCAGTTCCCAAGGCGTGCCATCCCCACAATAAGGCACACCCTGTTGTCCTTATTATTTAATTATAATACAAAACAGATCAGCTGCTTTACCCAGTCCTGTGTACCACATGGAAGACAGCTGAAGAGCTTGAGTATCAAAATGTGAAAAGCCCAGTCTTTAGTGTTTTTAGGAGCAAGGAGTACCAAATACGATTCCAGATTACTGTTTAAAAAAAAAAAAAAAAAAAAAAGTCTAATAGCTGTCAGAAAAAATATACGGACATCTAAATGACGGAGTGTGAGTAAGATTCCCGTAATATAATGATGGAAGTAGGTTATTAGTTCCAACTGGAAAGACTGAGAGTAAATCATTTCTCTACTTAAACATTAACAGTGTCATGTAGGAAAAAGCACCATTTAAAAATGAGTTGTTTGCCGCTCTCTCCGTTCAGTTCACTGGCAGCACATTGGGAGTTTATAAACATGCATATTAGGATTGCAGTTGCCCCATGGACAGATGAGGGTCATTTCTCACTTGCTGGGTCACAAACATCAGTTGTCTAATGATCAACTACCTGCTAGTCAGTTGATGAGCAGCGTCTGTGCTAAAACGCTGAAAAATGCGAGGCCCCCCCTATAAATATAGGTACTCATTTATCGCTGACGTTGATTTAATGTCTAGAGATGTTGCAAAGTTTTACGTTCGTCGGCCAGATTGCGAAAATTTGCCTTCATGAAACACTTTGTGATGTGCGCACTTCAAAGTGAGTTTTCCTGGTGAAGTGGACAGTTTTCAGGTGGTCGGGCAAAGTCCATGGCAAAATTGCAGTGTCACTGGCAAGTGTACATGACTTTGCTTCAAAAAATGCCACTTTGCCTGCTAAAAATGTTATGAAATTGGTACTTTGCATTTCACAAACTTCTCACATCACTAATGATGTCCAGACAACACTACGACAACACAGAATACTGTAAGAAGGTGGAGAGGACAGGTAACAGGAGTGTACCAAACCCTTTAAGAGTGGGACCCCACTGTCTAAATTGGGAAGCCTCCCTAGAGGTACACAAATACTGTTTCAGTGCACTTGTAGTCTGCCCAGCAGAATGGCTGCTCTAATTTCTGTACCTAACGAACTCGAAAAGTGGCACAGATAATCTTCTACCGTCCTAGCTTGGGTAGTACTACTAGTGCTTGCATGTTCCCACAGATAAATGTTTTTGAACCTCCAAATCCCTCTTTGGATGTTGGATTAGCACTGGGTCTTTGAGCCAGTCTCTTGGGATCCTAATTTTGGCTAAAGCACCATTAGGTTTAAGTCTCCTTAGCAATTTTTTGAACAGCCATCTTCTCCCTGTCTAGAAGGCCTCATAGCTGTTCTTTGGGGCCTAATATATATATATAGAGACTAATGCAGGACAAGTTTGTGTTTCCACTGAGTAGTTCTGATTACAACACAGTGACTAAGAGAGCAACGTGTGGTAAGTCCCCGATGTCATCAAGAGATCGGAGATGGAAACACGGCCAGTTGTGCATGGTTGTGTGTGTGTTATTCTGTATAGTACTGTATATGGATTGAAACCTAAAATAAAAGAAAACTACTGTTTTTTTCTTCCCAAGAAATCTTTGATTTAATTTTTAATTATTTATTTACCTCTCTAAAAAAGAACCCTTACCCCACTGCTGAAGACCCACCAAGGTGAAGGGTGTTTTTTTTTTTTTTTTTTTTTTTAGTTTTATTTTATTTTTTTGAATGACGAAACAAATGATTTTGTGTTAAGGGAGGGGCTGGGTTCTGCATACATATGTGTTGGGGGGGGTGAAACTAAAGTGACAGGTAGCACAAGTTTCTTTTTTTTTCCCCCCTTCTTTTTATTGCTTTTCAGACGTACAGTACACGTATGAACAAAGACTTGGTTCAAAGTACAGTGCTCCCTCACTATAACATCTCGTTATAGCAAATCCTGCTTATTACCAACAGGAGGCATGGACCCAATTAAAATGCTTACGTTTTTCACCAGTGCTTGTTTTAGTGGTCCAAAAAAAAAAACCTCGGTTTAGCTGCTCTGTACCTGTCCCACTGTCTTCTGACACTGGATTGCCGGTAAAATAGTCTCCCAGAACCTGCCTGCTGCTTCTAAGAATTCTCAACCTGTCCAGCTGCCTGCTGACTGAAAACTGCCAATTGCCACAACCAGCTAGAACCAACAAGGTCTCACAGAACCAAACAAAAAGTTTAAAGCCGACAAGTCTCACAGAGCTTGTCTGCGGTTTCCAAAGTTCAGACTCTGTCCCTGCTTGTTGACGCTTCTGCCAAAATAAAATTGGGTACCAGTGCTGTGGAAACCGATGATTCGGAGGACACGGAGACTGAGCATAAGGAAACTGTCAGTGCAAATGATGGGACAGCAGCTGTCGAGAAAGGGCTTCAGTACCTGGAGAGATAGCCCTACGTTTCTTCTTCAGCTGCCACAGTTGAAGCAATTGATTATGCTGGTGAAAAGGGAACCTGTACAAAATGAGCTTGTGCAAACTGCACTAGTCAGTTACATTTTAAAAAAGTAAACTACAAAGTGAAGTCTTTGAAAAGTATTTTAAAAATGTTCTTTTTAATATGGTTGTTTAATAAACAATTGTTTTATATGATTCAGTACACCGGTTTGGTTGCAGTCGTTTTCTTTCTATGGTGGCATATTGACAAACTCGTTATTGTGAACTCATGTTATTATGAACTCCAGTATAAGATACGTAATTGTCTTCCTCCAGTGACTGCACGTAAGGGGTCATTCAAGATTTGTATGTAATTCGACATTAGTGAAATAATGTACATAAGCCCTCACAGCAATGACAGGGTCATCAGCCCAGTTAGTAGTCCGAAAAGTACATATCTTGCTATTTGCGTGCTTTAAATGTCATGTGTGACGCTGTGAGACCCAGCAAAATACTGAAAATACAGCATGCCCTACAACCAATATATGGGAGACAGAAACCAAGGCCCCCCTCCCCCCTGAACAGCAAATGCTCCTTCATTGAGAACAAATCTTGAACTTGTACAACTTTTGCAATAGCATTTCTCAACTGAGCAAATATAGACAGATCTAGCGAGAGTTAATAGAGTGCTTTCTTGTTTTCTCACAAGGCATTCCTTTTGATTTACCTTGTCTATTGCATTTTGATTTACCTTGTCTGTTACATTTTGATTTACCTTGTCTGTTACATTTCTGACATATTAAGCAGCAGAGACTCCTGAATCTTAATAGAGTAGGGCTTTAGTTGGAAACCTGGTTGTCCATTACTTTTGGTGTGTGTTACGGAGCCAGCTACTGCACGCATATAGCGTGCGGAACTGCCACGAAGGTGGTAGCCATTTTATCTCTTTGTTCCCCTTATGACAATCAGACCGCCCACCTGATGGAGCCAAATTAAACTGTTTTATTAAAGATTTTAGTGTGCCCCTGCAACATTCATTAATCACTATTGGTGTTCCAGATTAGCAGCGTACCCAACCACCCTTTGTAACCTGAGATAACAGAATACTGATTGAAGGAGATGCTGTTTCAAAAAAAAAATGTTGGTGTAATATTTTAAACTTTAATTTAGAGCCTTCAAACATCCCCCTCTCCCTCACACACATTGAATCTCTTTCTGGCTATAGTAGGTTCCGCATACAAGTACGTTTTGCCCAAATACATGATGGGCAGGTGAGTGTGAAATTGTAGGGACTGCATCACCCCCAGAGGTTTAAGGGCTGTTGTCACTGCCTCAGCCTTGTGATGAAGCATAGGTCTTGGAACAAAAAGGCTGTCCTAACTGATAACTGTAGCTGGCTATTCATTTTAGCCTCCAAAATATGAGTTTGTATTCTAATTTTAAAAAAACTGTTGTACCATAGAAGGGTACAGCAGCATTCTATGACATTTGAACTGTGGTAGAACAGCTTTTTAGTTAGGCTGGAAATCCATGCACCACAAAGGATAACCGCATACTATAATATTGCTGGGATCAGTTCTTTAAAGCTTGACACAAACACAAATGTTGCCCCCAGAGTTTCTGGCTGGGTTACACTCCCATCATCACTATAGCCAGGTCTGCGTCTCAGATTTACAGCATTTGCACCATTAACATACTAACCTACTAAAATGCCAGCAGAGGAGGCCTAATGGTCTTTCGTGTCTGCTCGATAGCACCGATACTGGGTGCCGATTTTGCTGTCTCCCCCACCCCCTTGGGTTTCTGTGTCCCCAGTCCAAGATGTTCCCCTTGTATTGTACTTCATCAGCTTCACCCTCCTCCTATACCTGTCCCATCCCCTCTTAAACCCTTCCATGGTCTCTGCCTCCACCAGTCCCTTGGGCAGCGCATTCCATGGTTCTACCACCCTCTCAGTGAAGTAACACTTCCTCCTCTCCCCCTGAGTTCCCCCCCCAGCTTCCACCCGTGTCCTCTAGTTGCCCCCCTCTTTCCTTCGGAGCACCCCGACTGAGCCTCCCTTATTGATCCCCTTTGTGTGCTTGAAGACCTCTGTCATGTCCCCCTGTCCCTTCTCTTCTCAAGGGTGTACATGTTGAGCTCTTCGAGCGCCTCCCCGTAGGTCCTTTCCCCCAGGCCCCAGATCATTTTGGCTGCCCCCCTTTGGACCCTCTCCAGGAGTGCAATGTCCCGTTTTAAGTGCGGTCTCCAAAACTGCACACAATACTCGAGGTGTGGCCTAACCAAGCAGTTATACAGAGGAAGGATCACTTCCGCCCTTCTGGAGGTAATCCCCCTAGTGATGCATCCCAGCATCCTATTGACTTTTGCCGCTGCCCTCCTACAGGTCTCCAATTGTTCGTTCTGACATCTGCCACCACCCCAGGTCCCTCTTGCCATTCGAGACTTGTAGTGTGTCTCCCCCCAAGGTATACCCTTGGCCCAGATTTCTGGTCCCCAGGTGCAGAACCCTGCATTTCCCTGCATTGAACTTCAGTTTCCATTTTCCCAACCACCTTTCCAGAGCCTCCAGGTTTTTCTGCAGGGCCACTCTCCCCTCCTCCTCATCCACCACCACACCCAGCTCCGAGTCATCCATAAAGAGACTCATTTCACTCCTGATACCCTTCCTTATATCTGAGACATAGGCGTTAAACAGGAGTGGCCCTAGTAGCGACCCCTGGGGAACCCCTCTAATGACTCTCCTTGGAGATGAGACTAGTCCCCCAACTACTACCACCACCACCACCCTCTGAGTACACTCCAAGAGCCAATTACCTATCCATCTAATCATCTGCATCCCCACCCCCCATTTTCTCCAGCTTAGCTTACATACCATTGTGAGATACCAAATCAAACACCTTGCTGAAATCTAGAAAGAGGACGTCCACCAGCCTACCCTGGTCTAGGGCACTCGTCACCCAGTCATAGAACTCCACAAGGTTTGTCTGACACGATCTTGCTGGGACGAAGCCATGCTGTCTATCATCCAGATACCTCATTTGCTCCAGTACCTCCCCTAGCCTTTCCTTGACAGTACTCTCCATCACCTTGCCCACCATCGACATCAGGCTAATGGGCCTGTAGTTCCCCGCCTCCTCTCTTGATTCCCCCTTGAGGATAGGCACGATATGGGCCACCCTCCAGTCTTGGGGTACCCACCCCATCTTCAGAGAGATGCTGAAAAGCTCCGCCAGTTTCCTCAGCACCCTGGGATGTATTTCATCTGGCCCTGGGGCTTTCTCCATCCAAAGGGGCCTGAGGGCTTCCCTCACTCTCTCTACTGGGATTTCAACCTCCATGTCCTCCCCCGTTGCTCCCTGTACTGCCAACCCCCCCCCACCTGATGGTGCTGGCCCTTCCTTCTCCCCAGACACGTCAGGGCTCCCGATCTCGAAGGGTCCCACCCTTTCCCCCAGTTTGCCCCCTCCCCAAGACACATGCCCCGCCCCATCCTCCCTGGTAAAACTGAGGCAAAGTACTCGTTAGGAATCTCTGTCTGCCCCCTCCCCGCATCCTGTGCCCATCCCTCCTCCTCCCATCCTGCTGATCTCTCCCTCACTTTCCTTTTTCCCCAATGTATCTAAAGAACCCCTTCTCCCCCCGATCTCCCTGGCCAAGATCTGCTCCTTCCTCGCCTCGCCACTCTCACCACCCTGGTGACCCTCCTGGCCATCAGTTTATACTCCCCGATCCCTTGCACTCCTTGAACACTTGAAATGCCTATAGGCCACCTTCTTATCCCTCACCGCCTCCTGAACCTCCCGGGTCCACCAACAGGGTTTTCTGGCCTTAACGAATTTGCGCCTCTCTCTTGCACAGGACCTGGTAACCGCCTGTACCCCCAATGATCTCCCACCTACTGTCAGCATCCATGTTGGGCCTTATCCCGTCCAAATGACCCCTAAGGATCCTTCCCATCCCCCTGAAATCCGTGCCCTGAAGTCAGCTGCCACAAATCTTTGTGCAGCCTTACCCCCCCAGGCAAAAACCAGACTGTGGCATGATCACTCCCCGCCAGCGGGTCCCTCACCTCCAGGCCCCTAATCTGGTCACTGTCCGCCAGGACTACGTCCAGTATCCTGGCCTCCCTAGTCAGCTCCCCCACCTGCTGGGCCAGGAATGCATCCTGGAAGACATCCAGCAACCTCTGTTCCTTGGCCGATGGAGACGTCATAGTCCCCCAGTCTGTTCCTGGCATGTTTAGGTCCCCCATCACCACTACCCTTCCCTTCCCCAGTCTACAGTGACCCACAACATTTGCCAACAAACTCTTTTCCAGAGCCTCCACCAGCATGGGGGGTCTGTATGCCACCCCAGTCTTTACTCTCTTACCCCCCTGCATTTGTAGGGTGACCCAAATTGCCTTCAGATTTAGGTCCCAGTTGTGCCCTGGGTGGCCCAGGTCTCAGTGACTGCTGCCTCATCTACTGCCCCCTCAGCTAGCATCACCTGGAGCCCAGGCATCTTATTTCCCAAGATCCTGGCATTCACTAGGACCACCCTCCACCCCTTTCCCCTCCTCTCATTTCCCCTCCTTGTGCTCCCATACGGCCGCATGCGCCCCTCACCTGCACCCTACTTGTTGACCTTTTTCCATATCCTTCCAGCCCCTTGGGGAGTGGAGACCTCGTCCCTCTTTTATCGTACCCCCTGCAACAGCCCCTTTCTCGATCCCTCCCCCTTCACAAGTTTAAACCCCACCTTTCACTGATGAACCCAGCTAGTTTCAGCTTTAGGATTTCCCTCCCCCTCCAAATTAAGGTGGAGCCTGTCCCTAGTGTACAGCCTCTTATCCTCCCAGGTTGCCCCCAGTCCCCAAAAGGCCATACCCCCCTAGCCTCACAGCACGCCCTGAGTCACTGATTTACCACCCTAATCTTTTGCTTGTTCTTCCCCCTAGCCCACGGCACTGGCAGGATTTCCGAGAAGGAGACTGAGCATCCTATGGAATGACAAACCCTGGCCAGCTCCCGAAACCTGGCCTGTATTTCTAGTTCACTATTCCCATTTATGTCATTTGTACCCAGGTGCACCAATACGTCCGGGGACCCCCCACATTCCCTTGCCAGTGGATATACCTCGTACTTGTCCTTGTGCACCATCAGAATAGGGTGGCATTTGGTGTTTATCGGACAGGTTTAACCCTCCCCCTCCCCCTGGATACCTCTGATCATGGAGTCCCCCAACAGTAGCACTCTAACCTCCCCCTTGCCTCCATGCTCACCCTGCAGGTTTCCCCTTCTTCTGAATCTCTCCCCAACCGGCCTCGCAGACCTCCCACAATCTGGTGTCAAAGGTAGCCCCTCCCTATTGTCACTGGCCACCCTCTACTCCAGTCCTGTTCATCATCCCACTCGGTACCCTTTTGTATCTCCATCTCCTTTGTTCCCACCGCTGACTAAACCATCAGCCCTATCTGTTGGCCTAGCTGGTTCTTACTCACTTTCATCACAGCCACATTCAGCACCCCCTACCTGCCATGCCTCCCTGGCCTGCACTCAACCCCCACTCTGCATCCTCCTCCTGTTCACCTGATCCTTCTCATTTCCTGCCCCCCACCTCCATTCCCTCTGCCTGTCCGAGGCCCCCCATCCCCTGCTTTCTTGCCCACCATGGCCCCGCGTTCCTCCCAATTTCCAGTCCCTGCCTCTTGCCCTCTTCTCCCTTCCTATCCGTCCCTGCCCTAGCTACATCTTCCCCCAACACTCCCCTCCTCTACCACCAGACTTAGAGGGTTAAAATAATTTGTGAGCCTAAGACCAGACCCCAGGGCTCCCCCCAATCTCGGTTCTCTCTAGACAACCCCAGACGCCTACCTGCTGCTTTGGAAATTTCCATCTTTTGGGCCTCCTCTGCCAGGATCCCCATGTGCCCCTGAGTAATTCCCCTTCACTCTCCCCATGTGGAGGCCTCAGCACCTGGTGCATCCAATGTAGGGCACCCTTGCCCCTACTTCTCCAATCCCCCATGTCCCCTCCCAAAAAAAACCTCAGCTGCCTTCTAATCTCTTCAGCCTCCTCCCTAAGCTGTGCCAGCTGGTAGCACACTGGGCAGCCACCGAACTTCCAAGCCCAGTGAAGTGCCATGGCCGCACCACACCCTGCGCACCCAACCATCCTCCCAAAGATGCCTGCTCTAGTGATGTGTGGTCCCTTCCCCATCATTGCAGCAGATATTTAGGTCAAACGCCCCCCCACGTAATGCAAAAATAACCCCACTATACTTAGACAATCCCCCTCACAGCATGCAATTTTGCTTAAACAATCCCCACACAGCTTGCAAGGTGGTAGTCCAAAAACAGACTGAAATTTCTCCAAGGCCACAGGCTCCTACTAGCCCAAGCCACGCCTATCCCCTGACTCCTCCACCACCGACTATTTAATGGAGGTCGGGACCGGGGTGGGGTGGTGGGATACAGCTCATACAGTGCACAGTTCTGGACAAGGTGGCTGGGCTTGCCCTTTTGTAGCCCAACCACAAGTTCGAATCCGGCGTCCTGCCCTCTGATTGGGCCTCTGTCCTTTGCTGCCTGTTTCCTCCCAGAAGCCCTACTCCAGCCCTGGCCCACCACCAATTGCAGCCACCAGGAAAGCACTTTGCCCTGGTGCCCTCTCGTGCTGCCGATGCAGCCAGCTCCTCCTGCCGCCCATGCAGCCTCTGGTGTGCTCCCCTCTCCACTGCTCCTCTGCTGCAGATGCGGCCCCCGGGTTACAGCTCCTCAAACAAATACAGCTCTTGTGGTGCACCATTCTGATGGATCACGTAGAAGTTGCTTGAACACAGAAACATGGAATTTGTTGACAGACAAGGGCAGCGTGGCCAAACCAGTCTTTTTAGATGGCCCCTGGCTAGTCTGTCTCTGAGACCCTAACTGGCCTCTGGCGACCCTCCCTCCTCCCTGTCTATTTACTGATATCCCCCTATGTCAATCCCATGCATGCTTGAAGCACCCTACTGTTTTTGCCTCCACCACTTCCGCTGGCAGTCTGTTCCAGGCAGCCACCCCTCTTTCAGTGAAGTAGTACTTCCTCACATCCCTCTTAAACTACCCCCCTCCCAACTGCATCACATGCCCTCTGGCCCTTGTGCTCTTTCTCATTTGAGACTCCCCTCCTGCACACTGTTCACCCCTGTGAGGTACACTAGGTCCCTATTATGTCACCTCTCAAACACTGCTGGTGGGGGGGGGGGTTACATATAAATGGTACAGAATATTTATTTATTCAAAAGTTGATAACCAGGAAAGGCACACTAAGCTGGTCTCGTTTCCAGGTGCAACCCAGGGAAATGGGGTACAGGAGAATAAATAACCACATCATATAAGCAGTTGAAGATGATAGAGACATCACTATAACAGATAGTAGCGAGGAGTAATGCAATACTAATATACCAAGTTTGACCTGTATACAATGAGGATCTAAGGGTGGGTGAATCAGTACAGCTATACAGCTATATACAAAGCAGCTGGACTGGACAGAAATGGCTTCAGAATTATGCTCAGGGGAAGGGGGGAGGCAGGTGCAGGGTGAGGGAGGGATGCATTTTATTTGCTGCTGGAGGGATGGGAATGAGGGGGAGTCTCAAAGGCTAGGGGGTAGTTGGTTCCAGAGGTGGGGGAGATGGGATGAGAAGGCAGAGAGGCCTGAAGAGGACCGGTTATGAGTGATGGAGAAGGTGTGGGGGTAAAAGGAGCGCAGGGAGTAGGAAGGTAATGGGGCAGGAGTGAGGGTGGAGGTGAGGTAAGGGGGAAGGCGGTTGAGCCAGTACTTGGTGATGGCGGTTAAGGAGTGGATGTGTTTTCTGTGTGAGAGGGAAGGAATGTTTAAGGAGGAGAGGAGAGAGCATTGATGAATCCGAAGTGGAGGATTGGTAGTGAAGTGGTAGAAGGACTGGAGGAGGGTATCTAGGCAAGAGAGGGTGGGGGGGGGGCGAAGCTTGGATAACATCTCTGTAATCAAACAGGGGGACGATGGTCTTGGAGAGCAGGATGTAGCAGAGGTGAAGGGGGATGCAATCCTTATTCCGATTCTGAAGTTTTGCACACATGGAGTCAATATGGATGAAGTAGTCAAGGTACTGATCGAACCAGCGGCCCAGGTATTTATAGGCGGTTACAGAGTCGAGGGTGAATCTGTCCAAGGTGGTGAAGAAGGGGCAGAGGTGCAACTTAGCCAGCTTGTGGGGGGGGGTCCCAAAAACCATGGAAATGGTTTTCTTGGTGTTGACTTTTAGAGAGTTGTCTTGAAACCAACGGAGGACATGGTCGAAGTCTGATTGTAGGTTAGGGTGAACGGAATTGGGGGTAGGACCGGAGGTGTAAAGGATTGTGTTGTCTGCATAGGGGTGGATACTAGAGTGTTGACAGACGGTTGGCAGGTCATTGATAAATAATGAAAAAAGAACTGGACCAAGAATAGATCTTTGGGGTAATCCAAAGAAGATGGGGAGGGGAAGCAATACAGAGTTGCCTGCCAAAACTGACTGCATCCTACCGCAGAGGTAGGAGCTAAACCACTTTATAGCGGAGGAGGAGGACAGACCGAGACTGTGGAGTTTTTGTAGGAGAAGTGGGTGGGAGATGGAGTCTAAGGCTTTGGCGAGGTCTATAAAAATCATTGTGGTGATGCCTGTGGCAGCAAGGATCTAGTTAGAGACTTGGAGACAGTGGAGTGTCTTTCGTGGCAGCTGGATTGGTAGTTGGAGAAGAAGTTTGAGGAGGAGAGGAAGTTGGATAACCTGAAGAGGATCAGTGTCTCTTGGAGCTTGGCTGTTGTGGGGAGGAGGGAGATGGGGTGGTAGTTGCTTGGAAGAGATGGATCCCCATGCTTGGGGAGGGGGATTACTCTGGCAAGTTTCTGTGGAGTGGGGACAGATTTGGTGGTTGAGAGATTGAGGTTGTAGGCGAGGGGATTGGTGATGGATGGGGCAGAGAGGTGCAGGAGTAAGGGGAGAAGCTCATCAAGGCTCGATTTGGTAGTATTTAAGGAGATTAGGGCATGATAGACCTCTGAGGTGGAGATTGGGGGGGGGGTTGAAGCCTGCAGAGTGGGATGGGGAGTAGGGGGGGAGGGCACAGGATGTGAAGTGTTTGTTGAAAATGGATGCACGGTTGAAGTGTCCTAGATTAGTGCCTCGTTTTCAGCGAGGGTAGGGTAGTTGGCACGGTGGTGGGGGGTTGAGGTGGTAGTTGATTGTTGGCCAGAAGGAGGATGGGCTGGGGTTATGGGAGAGGTGAGATTTGAAGTGGTTAGACTTGGCTTGGCGAATTTCTTTGGTGCACCTGTTCCTGAGGCAGAGATCTTCTTTTTAAATCTACAAAATCTTTTTTCTGTACTGCTGCCTTCCCGTCCAAAAGAGTCTGATTTACTTGCAAGTGTTTCACCCCATCCCTCTTGCCCGTGCTCATTTGTACTGCAGAGTTTGTGACGAGCAGCCTATATTATCATCTTTACCAGATGTTGTTTTGTGAGTCAATCAGAGTGCCTTATAGAACAAAAATTATAACACCTGGCACATTGTATGATATACAGAAGAGACTTGTTAGTACAAGTACAAAGAACAGAGTAACACAGAGAAACATTAGCCTTACGTTCCCAAATTACCTCAAACTGAGGTGGGGGTTTCAGTAGCCCCATTTTAATAAACATCTTCCTCAAAACAAGCCGGTGTAGTCCGCTCCATGGAGCTGAGAATTGGAAGACTTCTCTGGCACTCTGGTGGCTGCGGTTTGTGCCCTGAACCCAGGACATCAAGAGTGAGTGAGGGTTCAGAGTATCTGGCTGTATGCTGTCCCGGGGGGTAAATCACACTGCTCTGCTGTATGAGCGACATCTGGTGATGACATTGACAGGGTGTAATGCCCTTAGCGATGTGGGTGATCATCGCTGGGCATTCCCAGCCCGGGGCTGTCGTGTGTGTGTGTGTGTGTGTGTGTGTGTGTGTGTGTGTGTATGTGTCTGCTCACAAGGGGGTAGTTGGCAAACACAACATGGGAGAAAACCTTCCTTCACTGCTGACAGTATGGTGAGTCAGGCTTATGGACCTTCCTTCACCGGTGACAGTAGGGTGAGTCAGGCTTATGGACCTTCCTTCACTGGTGACAGTAGGGTGAGTCAAGCTTATGGACCTTCCTTCACTGGTGACAGTAGGGTGAGTCAGGCTTATGGACCTTCCTTCACTGGTGACAGTATGGTGAGACAGGCTTATGGACCTTCCTTCAGTGGTGACAGTATGGTGAGTCAGGCTTATGGACCTTACATAGAAACATAGACTTTGACGGCAGATAAGGACCACTTGGCCCACCCAGTCTGCCCATTTCCCTACCTACTGGATAAGCTGCAGATTCTAGTTAACCAACAGCCTACTTCCTGCCACCCCCAGCTATAATTGCCTTGTGTCTGTCCCATGCATGTTTGAATTCCCCCACTGTTTTAGACCCAACGACCTCCTCAGGAAGGCTGTACCATGTATCCACCACTCTCTCTGTGAAAAGAAATTTCCTCACATTACCCCTGAGCTGTCCCCCCTCTATCTTTAAATTGTGCCCCCTTGTTCTTACACATCTCTTTTTCTGAAAGATGTTACCCTCCTGGACTTTGTTGATTCCCTTGAGGTACTTAAACGTTTCAATCATGCCCCCCCGTCCCTCCTTTCATCAAGAGTATACATATTAAGCGCTCTCAGTCTCTCTTCATATGGCTTCTGCTGCAGACCCTGCACCATTTTAGTTGCCCTCCACTGGACTGCTTCCATCCTGTCTATGTCCTTGCGTAGATAAGGTCTCCAAAACTGCACGCAGTACTCCAGATGGGGTCTCACCAACTGCCTGTACAGAGGGATAACCACTTCCTTTTCTACTTGTGATGCCCTTTCTATGCATCCCAGTATCCCCCTGGCTCTCCTTACCGACTTTTCACATTGCTTACCCACCTTTAGGTCATCTGATATGACTACCCCCAGGTCCCTTTCCATTTTTGTTGTTGTTAGTACCTCCCCTGCTATTGTGTACTCTTCTCCTGGGTTTTTGTTTCCCAGGTGCATTACTTTGCACTTCTTTGTATTGAATCTAAGTTGCCACATGTCTGACCATTCCTCCAACCTTGCCAAGTCCATTCTCATCTTTTCTACCCCCCTTGTGTATCAACTCTGTTACAGATCTTTGTATCATCTGCAAAGAGGCATACCTTTCCCTCCAGACCCTCTGCAATGTCACCTATTAAGATGTTAAAGAGGACTGGACCCAGTACTGAGCCCTGAGGTACTCCACTAGTAACCTCCCTTTCTTCGGAATGTGTTCCATTCACTATTACCTTCTGTGTCCTGTTGTGCAGCCAGTTTGCTACCCAGGCTACCACCCTGGAACCCACTCCCAAGCTGGCTAGCTTGATTATTAATCTTTTGTGCGGGACTGTGTCACATGCCTTGCTAAAGTCTAGGTAGGCCATGTCCCCAGCCCCTCCCTGGTCTATTACTTTGGTCACCCAGTCAAAGAAATCGATTATATTTGTCTGACATGACCTTCCTGCTGTGAATCCATGCTGCTTTGGGTCCTGTGCCCCGCTGGCCTCTAGGTACTCAACAATTCTTTCTTTCAGAAGTGATTCCATCATTTTCCCTACCACTGAGGTCAAACTTACAGGTCTGTAGTTTCCCTTCTGCCTTGCTCCCACTTTTGTGAAGGGAATCACATCTGCCCTCCTCCAGTCCTCAGGTACCACCCCATCTTCCCATGATCTGTTAAAAAGCGTGGTCAGTGGTGTCACTAGGTCCTCCCTTAGTTCTTTTAGGATTCTGGGGTGAATCCCGTCAAGCCCCATTGCTTTGTCCACCTTGAGTTTTAGGAGTTCTTTCAGGACTCTTTCTTCTGTGAATGGACTGGTGTCAACCCCCCTACCCAGAGTGCTTCTATTGTCTGGTTTAGGTAGCTCCTCCTCATCTTCTTTTGTGAATACTGAGCAAAAGTATTCATTCAGTATCTCTGCCTTTTCACTGTCTCCCTCTACCCACCTCCCCTCTCCTTTATTAATCTTCACTATCCCTCCCTTAACCTTTCTATGCTCCCTGATGTACCTATAAAAGGTTTTATCCCCCTTCTTAACTGAGTTGGCTATTTTTTCTTCGGTTTGGGCCTTTGCTAGTCTGACTGCCTTCCCCACTTCTTTCTGCTTTAATTGATACAGTTCCCTGTCATGTTCCTTCTGTGATTCCTTATACTTTTTGAATGCAGCCTTTTTCTCCTTAACCTTCCCTGCCACCTCGTTTGAAAACCATAGTGGTTTTTTACTCCACTTTGTTTTCTTTATTTGCTTCACACAAAGGCTTGTTGCCTCTATGATGGCAGTTTTGATTTTTCTCCGTTGTTCTTCCACCCCTCCTTTTTGGTCATTTGCTAGTGCATTTTTCAGGTATTCACCCATTTTGCCAAAGTCAGCTCTTCTAAAGTCCGGTATCCTTGTTTTTGTATGGCCTATCTCCATGGTTGTGCTCATTGTGAAGCACACTGTGCAGTGGTAAAGCTTGTTCCCAGATGTCTACTGACTTCTAAATTTGTGATCCTCTCTCCATTTGAGAGTACCAGGTCTAATATTGCTCCCTCCCGAGTGGGTTCCAACACAAGCTGTCTAAGGCCTGCCCCCTGCAGGGCATCGAGAATGACCCTGCTCTTGGATGTGGCTGCAGTACCTGTTATCCAGTTAACATCGGGCATATTCAGGTTCCCCCATCAACAGTATCTCCCCTTTTTCAGCCATTTTGAGAATGTCCTCTATCATTTTGTTGTCCATTTCCTCCCCTTGAGATGGGGGCTGTATACAACCCCTGTGCAGATTGTGATGCCATTCCCTGTCTCCAAGGTGACCCAGAGTGCCTCTTGTCCTCCCCCTTTACTTTTTAGTTCTGTAGCTTTGATCCCTTCCCTTATGTATAGAGCTACTCCACCTCCTCTTTTACCTTCTCTGTCCCTTCCTTCACTGGTGACAGTATGGTGAGTCAGGCTTATGGACCTTCCTTCACTGGTGACAGTATGGTGAGTCAGGCTTATGGACCTTCCTTCACTGGTGACAGTATGGTGAGTCAGGCTTATGGACCTTCCTTCACTGATGGCAGTATGGTGTGTCAGGCTTATGGACCTTCCTTCAGTGGTGACAGTATGGTGAGTCAGGCTTATGGCTGCCCACACTGCAAGTGACTGGGCTGTCACCTCCCCCGTTGCCTGGCCAGCTGTTATGATCCATTTTGCCCTCCCAGTACTGCCATGCTGGTTGGGACAGGGGGGCAATGCCTCACAGGTGGGGGGGAGCTGTTAAGCTGAGGTTGTGTGGCTATAGAGAGCATCAGTGCCTGTATCGGAAGTGGCTCCTGTCCCAGTAGCGAAGATCTTTGCGGATGTTCCCTGCATGTAGTGGAGGCGGCTCCAGTCCCAGTAGCGAAGACCTTTGTGGATGTTCCCTGTATGTAGTGGAGGCGGCTCCAGTCCCAGTAGCAAAGACCTTTGCGGATATTCCCTGCATGTAACTGAGGCGGCTCCAGTCCCAGTAGCGAAGACATTTGCGGATATTCCCTGCATGTAGTGGAGGCGGCTCCAGTCCCAGTAGCAAAGACCTTTGCGGATATTCCCCGCATGTAACGGAGGCGGCTCCAGTCCCAGTAGCACTGACTATCAGAGGGAGCAACCTGAGGTCTGAACCAGGAGCAAACACAGTGAGAAAGACTAAAAAAAAAACCAAGAGAATAGATAAAACCAAGTGTTCCTGCCCATTTGACTGCCAGAATATTCTTAACAGTTTAGCCTTTAGCTTGGAGGAACTTTAAATAAATTATTTTGGGATGTTAAAGGCCACTGTTTTGGTGCAGTGGCAGCACTGTGGCCTAGCGACGACTTGGTTCAGGAGAGAACTCTGGGAAACGAAAGGGCTGGTGGAGGGAGGAGGCTTTAGCATCCCAGGAGCCACTAACCGTCTTTGAATGGTGAGGTTCTCCAGTCTGCCATGCCAGCACCACCTGGGTAACACAGATGTAATGGCAAGAGGGACTCTGCAGCATGTGGGCTGACATTCAGTGCACTATTGGAGCGTGTTGTGTCAAAGTCCTGGATGAGGGACAAACAGCACTGGCAGCTGACAGGATGTTTCTTCCTCCGGGCCCATGCTGCCAACAGAGCATGCCTCCACTGGATCCGGACCTCCAAGGGGCTGTTCCCACTCAGACAGCCTGCCATGGGGGGAGGGGTAATCAGAACAGAGGTTGTCTAAGCCCCAGACAGTGTAGGCTGATGGGGTGGGGGGGGTCGAGCTGAATGGGCTACTGGCTGCCACAGATAACTGAGCATAAAGCAGGAGGGAAATTAAGTTGGGCAAAATATTTGCCCTACCTTTTTCGCTATATAAGATTCCAGGCATGTTACAATTTTATTTGGTGGTACAATCTTCTAATTCCATTTTGTAATACTCTGGTCCAACAGGGTAAATTCAACCCCCAAGTTGCTCCCACTTGCTGGCGGCATGTGAAGAACCTAGAGGTTCGCATGCCTACGTTATGTGGCTGTGCTCTAAACAGAGGAGTTTCTGGATGGACCTTCAACAGCATCTGAGAGATGTAGTTCTCTACCGTGTAACTTAACTCCACAGCTAATATTATTCTTGGAGTTATCATAGGGCCACAGACAGCCACATATTAGAAAATTGCTTTCCATATGTGTATTAGTGAGTAAAAATAGCAAGAATGAAACTGGGGCTCTTGGATGTTCCTCCTTCGATACAGTAATGGCAGAACTTGATAGATTTGCATGGTGTGAAAAATCTTACAGCCAAATTACAGCATAACTTGCCAGCCTTTGAGTTGCTATGGCGTAGATGGGTTATCTATATATTGGCGAGACGTAATGATTTCATTCCATGAGCTGTTGTCCTCCTGTACTTACTAGGTATTTGCTTCTCACTGAACAACGTACCCAGGTGTTTTATTTTTACATAGTAACACCCTGTTTACCTGCAGCATTTTGTTATGTTGTTTGTGGAGGTATAAAACTAATCAAAAGACATTTAAAAAATGTCTAATTCCATCAAACTTTGACTATTATATAAAAGTTTTAATTTATTATTTTCTCTAAAAAGTTGACTACCGCACTTTGTTAGAAATAGTATTATAGACCAGGGAAGAGTTAGGATTGAGGAAAAAAAAAACTTATGCTGCACAGCATAGGAGATACCTAGACAAGTTCATTTGACAGGTATGCTGATATTATTATTAACTATAGCTGAAACTAGCTATTCTTGGAAAAATATTTTTCGATGCACTGCTAAATCAAAATTCTTAGAGCTTCTGTCGTTACTTGATGGCCCCTGTTTAGGAGTCACTTTAATCTTCCCAAAGCATAATGCTTGGGGTGAAACCCCTCATTCTTCAAACTCCTGCCGATTTCTTTCTGCAGTCCTAGCGGTTAGACTGAAGTTTTTCCTTACCTTGAAAACACATCTAAAATCTGTTTTATAGTGATAGCTGTGAGTCTACCAGCAGTCAGGGTAGCGATGACATCAGCAGTCAATCCACAACAGGCTGTCATATTTTACTGCTTTCTGTCCGGGGGGATGCCAGGTTTTTCACTGCCTTTAAAAGTACACCAAGATCCTACCGAAATAAAGGGGAAAGAGGAAATTGCTTAACCAGGAAAGACACACTAAGCCAGAGCTTGTTTCCAGATGTGACCTGGGAGCACAAGGAGGTTAAGTAAGAAAACAAAGCGGAGTAAAAAACCACTATGGTTCTCAAAAGAGGTGGCAGGGAAGGTTAAGGAGAAAAAGGCTGCATTCAAAAAGTATAAGGCATCACAGAAGGAGCCCGACGGAACTGTATCAATTTAAAGCAGAAAGAAGTGGGGAAGGCAGTCAGAATAGCAAAAGCCCAAACTGAGGAAAAAATAGCCAAGTCAGTTAAGAAGGGGGATAAAACCTTTTATAGGTACATTAGGGAGCATAGAAAGGTTAAGGGAGGAATAGTGAAGATTAATAACGGAGAGGGGAGGTGGGCAGAGGGAGACAGTGAAAAGGCAGAGATACTGAGTGAATACTTTTGCTCACTATTCACAAAAGAAGATGAGGAGGAGTTACTTAAACCAGACAATAGAAGCACTCTGGGTAGGGGGGTTGACACCAGTCCATTTACAGAAGAAAGAGTCCTGAAAGAACTCCTAAAACTCAAGGTGGACAAAGCAATGGGGCCTGACAGGATTCACCCCACAATCCTAAAAGAACTAAGGGAGGACCTAGTGACACCACTGACCACACTTTTTAACAAATCATGGGAGGATGGGGTGGTACCTGAGGACTGGAGGAGGGCAGATGTGATTCCCCTTCACAAAAGTGGGAGCAAGGCAGAAGCAGGAAACTACAGACCTGTAAGTTTGACCTCAGTGGTAGGGAAAATGATGGAATCACTTCTGAAAGAAAGAATTGTTGAGTACCTAGAGACCAGCGGGGCACAGGACCCAAAGCAGCATGGATTTACAGCAGGAAGGTCATGTCAGACGAATCTAATAGATTTCTTTGACTGGGTGACCAAAGTAATAGACCAGGGAGGGGCTGTGGATATGGCCTACCTAGACTTTAGCAAGGCATTTGACACAGTCCCGCACAAAAGATTCATAATCAAGTTAGCCAGCTTGGGAGTGGGTTCCAGGGTGGTAGCCTGGGTTGCAAACTGGCTGCACAACAGGACACAGAAGGTAATAGTGAGTGGCACACATTCTGAAGAAAGGGGGGTCACTAGTGGAGTACCTCAGGGCTCAGTACTGGGTCCAGTCCTCTTTAACATCTTTATAGGTGACATTGCAGAGGGTCTGGAGGAAAGGTATGCCTCTTTGCAGATGATACAAAGATCTGTAACAGAGTTGATACACAAGGGGGTAGAAAGGATGAGAAGGGACTTGGCAAGTTGGAGGAATGGTCAGACATATGGCAACTTAGATTCAACACAAAAGGTGCAAAGTAATGCACCTGGGAAACAAAAACCAGGAGAAGAGTACACAATAGCAGGGAGGTACTAACAACAACAAAAATGGAGCAGGACTTGGGGGTAGTCATATCGGATGATCTAAAGGTGGGTAAGCAATGTGAGAAGTCAGTGAGAGAGCCAGGGGATACTGGGATGCATAGGGAGGGGCATCACAAGTAGAAAAGGGAAGTGGTTATCCTCTGTACAGACAGTTGGTGAGACCCCATCTGGAGTACTGTGTGCAGCTTTGGAGACCTCATCTCGCAAGGACATAGACAGGATGGGCAGTCCAGAGGAGGGCAACTAAAATGATGCAGGGTCTGCATCAGAAATCGGATGAAGAGAGACTGAGAGAGCTTAATATGTATACCCTTGATGAAAGGAGGGACAGGGGGACATGATAGAACGTTCAAGTACCCCAAGGAATCAACAAAGTCCAGGAAGGTAGCATCTTTCAGAAAGAGAGATGTGTAAGAACAAGGGGACACGATTTAAAGATAGAGGGGGGACAGCTCAGGGTAATGTGAGGAAATCTTTTTTCATGGAGGGAGTGGTGGATGCGTGGAACTGCCTTCCTGGGGAGGTTGTTGGGGCTAAAACAATGGGGGAATTCAAACATGCATGGGACAGACACAAGGCAATTGTTGTGGGGGGTGGCAGGAAGTAGGCTGTTGGTTAACTAGAATCTGCAGCTTATCCAGTAGGTAGGGAAATGGGCAGACTAGGTGGGCCAAGTGGTCCTTATCTGCCGTCAAAGTCTATGTTTCTATGTTAAGTGACTTGCTCAGGGTCACACAATATGCAAGTGAGGGCTGATGGGATGCAAACCCAGTCTCCAGGTTTGCAGCTCGGTGCCCATAAGAAAACTGATAACCCGTACACTTGTGAGTCTTAAGGATATTATAATTTTTAGGGGGGGGGGGGCAAACAAAAATAGACAATTTGATAAGTTAGCAAAATTCTTGCCCAATAAAATTCTTTGTACATGTGGTGAGGGCGGTTTGGATTTTTGAGTTCATTTTGCATTTTTTCTGGACAAGGAGTGTCCTTCTGAGGTTTGCAGTGGTTTTATATCTGCAGCCTACTGCGAGTAGTATGGGCCTGCTAGAGTTCACATTTCCTGAACATGGCAGGTTAGGAAAGGCTATTTTGAAAGCCTGAATTGTCATTAAGGAGGAAAAGGGCAATGGGCCCAGCCACCACAGATGGTTTTCCACTCACACCGGAGCTTGGTTTTATTTACATGATCTAGTCGAAAGTTGTTTATTGTAAGCCCCTTGTGTAGCCGGGAAATGGCTTTTTGAGCTATAAGTGGTTACCTGGAATGCACTTTTGCTCTGCTTTGTTTGGATTAAAGGGACGCTGTCAGATTTCAACAGTCGCCAACCCACCCACCCCCCAATAAAGGCCCCTGTCACTTTCATATGGCTATCTGAAAAGTATCATTTTCTAATTATCAGCTAGTGGCTATAATTATCTCTCATATCCAAGTAGTTTTATTGTATCTGCATACCTGCAAAAAAAATAAAAACAGATTTGATTATTTTTCACTCATGTAAGCCCCCACCCCACCCCAGTCCCTCACCTCTGTGACTAGGCTTGCCATGGGATGCGCGAAAGCCTGCACCCTTCCTCTCTGGGAGCTAGGGTGTTTCACCTCCAGGGCACACCTATCCCAGCCGGAGACCCCGGTGTTGGGATTAGAGACTAGCACTCGAATCCCAGTTCTGCAACTGGGACAGCTAAGAACACCATCTTGAACCCCATTAACTACATAAAGCCGATTCTGTGATTTAAAGATGTTCCCTGGTGTTGCAGTTTTGCATTTTTCTGATGCCCTCAAAAAAGTTTACAAGGTTGTTCACTGACGCACAGAAATCATGTACGTATAGAACCTTTACTGGATTTACATTCTTAAGTAATGTCCAGCTAGGATGTAAATAGTATGGCAGCGAGGAAATCTGCTCCCACAGGTGTAGACATTAACATCTTTCAAGACTCTCTATGTACATGTCTGCCTGTCTTGGGTTACTTTTTGTCTGTAAGTATCAGTCCCTATACTTTTGAATTATCAGTCCATATATACTTCGTAATTATTAATCCGTATATACTTTTGAATTATTTCTGAAGGACTTTCTGGCAGGGTTTAATTTTTTTTTAGATTTTTAGTTTCTTTTGTCCTGAGTCGATCAGTTCTGAAACTGCCGCTTTGAGAGCAGATACAGCCAAAAACAGCGCGTGGTTGGTGGCAGCCCCTTGTTTCTTTCTTTTTCTGTATTCACAGCCATATTATGCATCTGTGGGGCTTGAAGCGATTCTTCTTCCGTTTTTACGCTTTGCATTTCTCGCAGCCTCACAGGAAGGGGAGTCTGTAGTTCGTGGCTAAGTTCCACTTGCTTTTGTATTTAGGCTGGCAGCTTGGCCACATCATCAGAGCGCGAGGCTGTGAACTTGGGAACCCAGGTTTAAATCTGTGCTGTTGAACTCTCCCTGCATGCCAAAAGATGCAGCAACAAATACTTCTGCTCAGTATTCACTAAGGAGGGGGCAGCTCAAGAACCACAGTTGGCGTGCAGAGGCAATGGGGGGGAGAAGTGAACACCAGTCCATTCACAGTGGAGAAAGTTCTGGAAGAACTCACAAAGCTGAAGGTGGATAAGGCCATGGGGCCAGACTGCATCCACCCAAGGATATTAAAGGAGCTGCGAAGGGAACTAGCAGCGCCTCTGGTGGCCCAATTCACAGAGTCACTCAACATGGGTGTCGTTCCAGAGGACTGGAGGAGGACACATGTAGTCCCACTGCACAAAAGTGGCAGTAGGGAGGAGGGGAACTACAGGCCAGTCAGTCTCACCTCAGTGGTGGGAAAGATCATGGAGACACTGCTGAAAGAAAGGATAGTGACGCATTTGGAATCCAGTGGTGCACAGGATCTGAGGCAACATGGATTCACAGCAGGAAGGTCATGTCAAACGAATCTAATAGTTTTTTTGATTGGGTGACAAGGGAACTTAATCGGGGAGGGGCAGTAGACGTCACCTACCAGGATTTCAGCAAAGCTTTTGACGCTGTCCCACATAGAAAGCTGATTAACAAGATGAGTAGTCTGGGCATGGGAGACAAGGTGGTGAACTGGGTTAGGAACTGGTTAACAGACAGGAGACGGAGGGTGGTGGTGGTAAATGGGGTACAGTTTGGGGCGAAGGGGGTGACCAGTGGGGTACCTCAGGGATCAGTACTTGGACCAGTCCTGTTCAGTGTCTTCATTAGTGACATTGCAGAGGGGCCGGAAGGAAAGGTCTGCCTGTTTGCAGATGACACCAAGATCTGCAACAGGGTGGATACTCCAGAAGGGGTGTAGAAAATGAAAATGAAAAGGACCTGGAGAAGCTTGAAAGATGGTCAGAGATGTGGCAACTAAGGTTTAGTGTAAAGAAGTGCAAAATAATGCACCTGGGTAGAGGGAACCCTGGGGAGAGCTACAGGTTGGGGGGAGAGGCGCTGACTGTCGCCAAGGAGGAAAGGGACCTAGGGGTTATCATCTCCAATGACCTTAAGGTATCAAAACAGTGTACAAAGGCAGCAGGAAGGGCCAGTAGTATGCTGGGGTGCATAGGCAGAAGTATCACTAGTGGGAGGTGGTAATAACATTGTATAAAACATTGGTACGGCCCCACCAGGAGTACTGCGTGCAGTTCTGGAGACCACACCTGCGCAAGGACATAGATAAAGTGGAGACTATCCAGAGAAGGGAACAAAGATGGTGCAGGGCTTACACCACAAAATATGAGGAGAGACTAAGGGACCTCAATATGTACTCACTGGAGGAGAGGAGACAGCGGGGGGGACATGATTGAAACTTTCAAGTACCTTAAGGGCATAAACAAGGTGCAGGCAGGGGACTTTTTCCAATGTAGAAAAAGTACTAGAACAGGGGGCACAATATGAAAGTGGAGGGGGGTAGATTAAGAGGTAATATGAGGAAGTTTTTCTACACAGGAAGGGTAGTAGACACATGGAATAGTCTGCCACAGGAGGTAGTGGGGGCAAGCACAGTGGAGGGGTTTAAGCATGCCTGGGACAGGCACAAGGGAAGCTTGAGAGGGGAGGGAGTGATGACAAGTCATTGATCACATAGGATCAATGGCCGCATATAATGTATAGGGCCCGCGGGCAGACTGGATGGGCCTAGCGGTCCTTATCTGCCGACAATTTCTATGTTTCTATGTAACATTCTCTTCCCTCCCTTCCTTGGATTGTAAAGAACTTTGGGATGCAGATTGTATGAAAGGCGCCTTATAAAACAAACTTCCTTTTCTCTCCTGTCCTTTTCCTTTTCTTACACCACCAATACAGTGTCCCCCAAAATGATGTCCAATACAGAATCTCACAGGTAACCTAACAATAAAGTACATATATTACCATGCAGGTTACCCATCTAGTACCCCGCAGGTTACCCTTGTAGTACTGTGCAGGTTACCCTTGTAGTACTGTGCAGGTTACCCATGTAGTGCCCTGCAGGTTACCCTTGTAGTACTGTGCAGATTACCGGTGTAGTACCCTGCAGGTTGCCCGTGTAGTACCATGCAGGTTACCCGTGTCGTACCCATGTAGTACTTTGCAGGTTAACCCTGTTGTACCATGCAGGTTACCCGTATCGTACCCTGCAGGTTATCTGTGTTGTACCCTGCAGGCTACCAGTGTGGTACCCATGTAGTACATTGCAGGTTAACCCTGTTGTACCATGCAGGTTAACCCTGTTGTACCGTGAAGGTTACCCAAGTAGAATACTAGAATACATAGCATAGTCATGTAGACTACTGTTTAACACTGAAGCGAGATGCTTATTCTGTGATGTAGCAGCGTATTCTGAGGCACATGAGCTGCTGTTTTAGGGATGAGATGCCCATAGCAGCTTATTCAGAGGGACACACTACTGCTGTTTCAGAGCTCCATAGTATCTCACGTTTCTGCAAAAACAGAAAAATAGCCGGAAAAAAATGAATTGGCTTTATTTGTGTGGTGTTGGAGATGACAAAGGATAAAACTATATGGAATATATTGGGAAATTAAAAAGAAAGGTGACCAGCATTGGACAGAGCAGTAGGGGGATACAGGCAATCATTGCAAGTGCAGATGTGTATTGGTGTACAAAGATTTGGAGGAAGCAGAGGAGAAGAGTCTGGACCCAGCATGAAGAAGAGGAAAGTGCTGCCCATGTGCAGAGATGGTGTATTGTTTCTGTTCTAATGAATGATTCAGATTTCAAAAGAATAGCCTTGAACAGCACTGGTTGGTATTTTTATTGGTGTGTGTTGGAGGTGGGGGTGGGGGTGGGGGTTTCTCTCACCTGAACCTCTGCACGACTCCCCAAGTAATAGTTTTATGAGTAATGTGACTTCTGCTGTTGGGTGCCTGGTCGAGCGTTGTCCTCCACAGCAGCAGCAGCAGCATCGCTCCTGTCAGGTCTGCCTTTCCTCTGCTTAGCCCCAGGCACAGCTGCTCAGCCATTTAGACTAAACGGCAGTGATCCTGTCTGCGGCAAGCTTGCCAAGAATAGCCGGAGGACAGACATATTTAATGGAAGGTTACGCAACACCCAGTAATGACAAGTTGGCATAGCAGGGAGGCATGTAGAGCCTTAAAGACCAGGAGCCCTAGTCAGAAGATTTTGTCACAGAGTTTGAGAAACCCTTTCATAGCTAGGGACATAGTATACTGTTGTGTTACTATGTTGCACGATGATGTATTTTTTTTTACTCTGATTTATCCGTAGGAAATATGATGTGGTGCCATACTGAAAATGGATTTATTTGTTTGTCATTTTTGAGTAGGAAGGGCACTCAAAACTGTGACAGCTCGCTTCCAGGTTCATCCTGGGAAGTAGGTTACATCAGCCTGTTGTTTGTTTATTTATTTAAGTTTTTAAGGTGCACTGATCCAGGGGACCGTTTTCAGGCACGGCCTGGGCCAACATTATGGCATAATAAAATACATACCAGAAAACAAATTATACAGAATGCAAACAGAACAGTACAAACAGCACAGTGTACAAAGTGTTGGGGGAAATTTATTTTTTATTTATTTAGCTTTTGTTGACCGGGTAAGTGCACTAGTCAAATCCTGCCTATTTTCAGGCACGACCCGGGGGAGGGGGATACAGATGAATGCCAACTGACCTTGAACCAGATTAAGCTGTTGGTGGTATTTTTAGTGAATGAGGGAAATTTGGCCAGGACACCGGGGAAATTCCCCTACTCTTTTCGATAAGTGCCATGGGATCTTTAACATCCACCTGAACTACCACCAATCCAGGCAGATGGGACCTCGGTTTAACGTCTCATCCGAAAGACAGCACCTCAGAAATGCAGCACCCCTCTCATGCTGCATTACAGTGTCAGTACTGGGATATTAATCCAAGTGCCAGATGTGGGAACTGAACCCACAGCCCTCTGATCTCCCGGCCTCAGAGGCGAGTGTGCTACCTACTGAGCCACTGACACTGCTAAATTAACATAACACACTACATATTACAAAGAACCGGGGGAAAAGGTGACTGTATACAATTACAATCTGAGCAAAAAGTTGAGACCAAATCATTGGAGTCACAGTCAAAGTTAACTGGCAACAATAACATTGGCAGGGGCAGTGTTGGCCAGGACGCATGGGAAATTCTCCCCCTCATCTTTTACAGTAAGTGCCATCGGATCTTTGACTTTTCATTTATTTATTTATGTTCATCGGAGTTGCAAACCTTTGAGTCATAGACTCATTTCCAAAGGCTCCACATCAGGTTACAGAGACACACAGAATAACATTAAGGTAAGGTACAGGGAATGGGGGAGCACAGTTTCAGTAGAATAATACACAGCGGAGACTTATAGGGACATGGCCTTTACAGACAGTAGCTAAGCCGAGGCAGCATAGTTACAAAGGCATAACACAGTAGCAACGTGGAAAGATGCAGCCTATACACGTTGTTAGCTAAGCAGGTCCACCTGAACAGCCCCTGTAGAAGGGCAGAAGGGATATCGGCGAGGGAGGTGTCTTCCACAAGCTTTTACGGTTTCATGTGGTCAGGAGGAGGCTTATTTCCATTTCCTGTGTGCTGCAGATCGCTAGGAGGAAAAGAGTTTGTCATTCTGTCCCGAATCAAGAGCTCACCTTTCAATTTACATGAATTTGCAGGGCTGCATAAAAAACAGCTACATGGGATGTTTGGGATGTTCTTTTCAACCTTCTGGCCCCCCTCCCCCTCCTTCCAGTGCAGTTGGTTTCTTTGAAAGCCCTCTCCTGTTTCCTGACAGCCTAAGAGATTAGCGCTCCTTGATGGTTCTTAATTTACTTATAAACTTGTTTAACTTTTTGTCCAGGCGTTGCAGTAAAAAACAAACAACAAAAAAAACTGACCAATTAGCAGTGAGCCCCTGTCATGAAATGACTGGATAAAACTGAGCTTCAATAGTGAGTCTGCCATTCCATTATTTTGACTTCATTTAAATGGGCTTCCTGTCCTTAATTTAGCCTCTGGGTTTTGCCTTGAGGCCTTGACAGCACTAAAGGTAACCTGGGTCTAACAGCAGGCTTGGGCCCCCTCCCCCCCCTCCATTCTTCAGGCTGATTGGAACAGGAAGTAATGAGTGAGGGTTTGTGTGGAAGGCTGAGATTAATTGTTTAGCTCAAGGGGAGGACCGTTGAGTGCAGGAGAGAGCCATTATCACACAGAACAGGCTTAGAAGTCAAAGGTCAGCCCTAACAGCTGGGACACTGTTATCATAACAAGAGTCCCTTGGGGATATGAGGATGGTGATCAGATTTACAGAGGAGATTTTTCAGCTGGTTAAAAAAGTGTGTGGGGGGGGAGGGGGTGGTAGCCAATGACATAGCTCAGTGTCAGGGCACTGGGAGACCTGGCTTTTCACCTCTAGATCACTGGTTTCAGCGCAGCCTAGGTTGGCAGTGGTCTGTCCATTTGAAATGAGCTGTGGAGATGTCTGTACAGCTCATAGGGTATACATTGTCCCTTCCGGCCATCTGTGCACCGGTCCAAGTCGCCTGTCAATAGGGTGGAAAATCCCAAATTCGCCCCAAGTTAGAATAAATATTTAGTTTGGGGCACGGGCGCAACCCCCCATAAACACCAGGTGGCAAATTCAAATCCTGGCACCCTAATGATGGCCGCATTCGGACAGGCGTGTTCCGATGGTAGAACCATACACTATACACATGTCTCTGCATCACAAAGCAAGTTGTGCCAACACTAACTCACCGGGACAGGGGGCACGATTAGAGGTTGGTGGGGGCAAGTTTGAGAGAAATGTGAGGATGTTTTACTTCACAGAAAGGGTGGTGGAATCATGGAACGGACTGCCAGTGGAAGTGGTGGTGGCAACTACCCTAAACGGGTATAAACATAGCTGGAACAGAGCAAGGGGATTCATAGTCCGGGGGGGGAGGGACACTCTGGGGTGTGAGGGAGCATTGGAAGAAGGAGACAACCCACCAGTATGGTAGGTTAGTAGGGTGAAGTAGTATAGTATGGGCATACTTAAGGGACCCTCAGGTCACCTTCTGCCAGTACATTCAGATTCTGTGTTTTCTCCTTATATCATTTAACACCCTGCCTCATTGTAATATTTTTATTAGCGCAAGCGGGGATCATTTTCTGAAGCAGAATTAGACTGTATTTTCACATCTGGGAGTTACTTTATGCTTCAGCACTCTATTCTTTTTGTTTTTTTAATATCGTATCATATTCTTATCGTCCCTGCTGCCACAGCCCCTGCTTGCCTCAAGCCACCCTCCTCCTTCACCTCCGACCCCAAAGTTGGACATGCCCAGCTGGCATATGCAGCTAGACCGTCGAAAGGGACTCCCCCTATGTCCCCGCACCCGGCAAGGAACCAATACTGGCACACTCCTCCAATCCAGGCATTCATCGGCCGGTGAAGCTGTGGCTATCATGCTGCTGCGGACCCTGTGCTGCCATTTTCCTCCTAGGCTTTTCTATTCCCCCAGAGTGCGAGCATGCAATGACGTCTGGCACAATGCCGCCGTCTGCCACACTCTGCCCCCTCATGCTTAATCCCACTCCAATAGTGCCCCCGGTCGTCACCAGGGGCCACTACATAGCGATGGTTCCCTGGATCCATCCCTCCCCTGGCGCCCTGGGCTCGTGTCCGAACCCGGGGCGCCAGCATAGCGTGAGGTGTGGCATCCAGCTCCTCAACCCTCAGCACCACCGGGCCAGCCTCAGCTGTCTGTTCTTAAGTGAGAGAAGGGTCAAATTTAGGTGCGATCGTGGACGTTTCTGAAGCAAAATCTGAGACAGCTGAGAGGTGCTTCTTTGTGAACCTCAGTTGGAACACCAGTATAATGACAACAGATTGTTCAAGAAGACACTTCCCTACCAGAAGACACTCCAGTAGCTTATAATGAGCACAACACACCTGAAACATTTAATTGTGGGACATGCGGTTCATCAGTGGCAGAAGGCTGGCAGGGGATTCCCGAGGACAGAGCAGTAAGAGAGCAACAAGGGAGGAGCCCCCCAAGGAGAGTGAGGAAGCATAGAGGGGCACATATTCTGATTTGCATTCTGGTAAGTATGAGGAGCCTACCCAGCCAGATGGATGGGCTTGAGGGTCTGATGCACTTGGAAAAACCAGGACCTAGTGGCACTCGCAGAGACCTGGTGTGGAAAAGAAGATGATTGAAACACAAGGATGAGAGTTACAGACTATTTCGAAAGGACAGGCCTGACAGAAAAGGGGGTGATGTGGCTTTCTTAAAGGAAGGAATCATAGGGAGGACAGAGAATACATCCGGGAAATCTGTGCTACAGAGATCATCTGGATCGAGCTGTGGAAAAGGGAGGGGCAAAACAGTCACCCTAGGGGTGTGGTACAGGCCCTCAAAAAGTTCAGCAGGGCATGTTGGTCAGCTGGTTGTAGAAATTATGACAGCAGACAGGTTAGATGCTGTAGTGATCCTGAGGGAATGCATTCTCCTGGGCATGGACTGGCCACTTGAGAATGCTAGTGGCAGGGTGCAGACTGTCTGAGTTGTGTGGACTTTCAAGGACTGCTTTCTGGCACAGCATGTCCAACAAAGGTCTAGGTCTGAAGCTATTCTTGACCTTGTTTTCAGCAGTGGAAATGGGATCATCTCTAGAGTAAACATCAAAGAACCCCTGTGAGATGGTGATCGCAATCCGTTAACCTTCTCCCTGACCCATGGGAGATGGCGACCTACAGTGGTAAAAAGCTGTCTTAATAATTAACCCAATGTTAGGAATTGAGCAGTTACAGCATACTCTCACCTAAATGGGCTGACGCACCATCCGCCATGTTTGGAAATGGGAACTTCGCAAAGTAAAATTAAGGAAGTTAACGTCGGGGGGGAAAAATGTCTTTTCTATCGGAAAAGCCTAACCAGAGGATAAAGCTTTGGGGGGTGGGTTATTGATTATTAAGACAGTTTTCCTTTAACCTTCTCCCTGGTGACACGGATCCCATGCGAGATGGTGACCACAATGTGTTAACCTTCTCCCTGGTGGCAGGAAATCCATGGGACATGGCATCCACAATCCGTTTAACTTTCTCCCTGGTGAGAGGAAACCTGTGGGAGATGGTGACAACAGTGTTAACCTTCTCCCTAGTGACAGGAAACCCATGGGAAATGGCGACCACAATGCGCTAACCTTCTCCCTGGTGACAGGGAACCTGTGGGAGATGGCGACCGCAATGCATTAACTTTCTGCCTGTAAGAGTAAATCCGTGGGAGTTGGTGAGCACAATGCGTTAACCTTCTCCCTGTTGAGAGGAAACCCGTGGGAGATGGTGACCACAATCCATTAACATCCCTGGTGACAGGGAACCTGTGGGAGATGGTGACCACAATCCGTTAACCTTCTCCCTGGTGAGAGGAAATCATGGGAGATGGTGACCACAATCCATTAACCTCCCTGGTGACAGGGAACCTGTGGGAAATGGTGACCACAGTCCGTTAACCTTCTCCCTGGTGACAGGAAACTCATGTGAAATAGTGACCACAGACAGCTAACCTTCTCCTTGGTGACTGGGAACCCATGAGAGATGGTGACCACACGCTGTTAACCTTCTCCCTGGTGAGAGGAAATCCATGGGAGATGGTGACCACAATCCATTAATCTTCTCACTGGTGACAGGGAACCTGTGGGAGATAGTGGCCACAATCTGTAAACCTTCTCCCTGATGACAGAGAACCCTTAGGAGATAACATTCCGTTAACCTTCTCCCTGGTGACAAGAAACCTATGGGAGAGATTGACCACAATTGGTTAACGTTCTTCCTGGTAATGGGAAACCTGTGGGAGATGGCGTCCACAACCTGTTAGCCTTCTCTCTGGTGGCAGAGATCTAGAATCTATATGGAATCTATTGGGAAATTAAAAAAGAAAGGTGACCAGCATCAAACAGAGCAGTAGGGAATAAAGGCGGTCATTGCAAGTGCAGATGTGTATTGGTAGGAACCTGTGGGAGATGGTGACAACAATCCATTAACCTTCTTTGGAGGAAGCAGAGGAGAGGAGAGGAGTCCAGGCCTGGCATTAAGAAGAGGAAAGTGCCACCCATGTGCAGAGAAGGTGTAGAAGAAGGTGACCATAATCTATTAATCTTCTCCCTGGTGTCAGGAAACCCATGAGAGATGGTGATTGCAATCCATTAACCATCTTCCTGGTGACAGGAAACCCTTGGTTGATGGTGACAACAGTCTGTTAACCTTCCTGGTGACAGGGATCCTGTGGAAGATGGGGACCTCAGACTGTTAAACCTTCTTCCTGGTGACTGGGAACACATGAGCGATGGTGACCACAATAAAGTAACCTTCTCCCATATGACGGAGGACCCGTGGGAGATGGTGACGACAGTCCATTAACCTTCTCACTGGTGATGAGGAACCTATGGGAGATGGTGACCACAATCATTTAACCTTCTCCCTGGTTACAGGGAACCCATGGGAGATGGTGATCACTATCTGTTAGCCTTCTCCTTGGTTTCCTGAACCTATGTGAAATGGTGACCACAATCCATTAACCTTCTCCCTGGTAACAGGGAGCCCGTGGGAGATGGCGACCACAACCCGGTAACCTTCTCCCTGGTGATGGGGAAGAGTAATCAGACTTTGACCTCTGGGACCCAGATCTTAAACATAGAAATTGAAGGCACATAAGGACCGCTAGGCCCACACATCCAGTCTGCCCATCTTCCCTGCCTACTGTAAAAGCCACAGACCCTACTTGATCTCCCGCTTTACCTCTTCAATCCTATTGCTAGGGTTCCCCTATGCGTATCCCATGCATGTTTGAATTCCCCCACTGTATCCCCCCCCCACCTCTGCTGGGAGTCTGTTCCATGCATCCACCACCCTTTCCGTGGATAAATATTTCTTCATCCTACCCCTTAGTCTACCCCCCTTCCAACCTCATGTCATGCCCCCTTGTTCCTGCACAGCTCCTTTTCTGAAAGATGCTACTCTCTGGTATCCTAGTTATGCCTTTTAGATATCTGTAGGTTTCTACCATATCTCCCCTCCTCCATGGTATACATACTGAGGTCTCCCAGTCTCTCCTCATATGATGTTTGGTACAGGCCCTGCACCATCTTTGTTGCCCTTCTTTGAACTGCCTCCATCCTGTCTTTGTCCTTACAGAGATGTGGCCTCCAGAACTGGACACAGTATTCCAAATGAGGCCTCACCAATAATTTGTACATTGGCATCACCACCTCCTTCCTTCTGCTGGTGATACCTCTCCCTATGCACCCCAACATCCCATTGGCTCTCCCCACAGCCTTGGCACATTGTTTGGCCACCTTTATGTAATCAGATATGATTACCCCCAAATTCCTTTCCTGTTTGGTGACCATCCGTTTCTCCCCCACCCATCATGTAATTCTCCCCTGGGTTTTTGCTCCCCAGATGTTTGCATTGAATCTCCACTGCCACACTCTAGACCATTCCTCCAGTTTACCTAGGTCCCTCTTGATACAGAAAGACAAACATTGCCAAGATGAGGGATCTGGAGAACCAGCATGAGGCTAGTAAGGCAGAAAGTATGTGAAGTCTGTTGAGGAAGGTGCTTGAAGCAACTCGAGTGGTCTGCATCGCTGTAAGCAGTAATAACAGGGTCAGGAAGGGGAGGCAGTGTAGCATAGTGGTTAAGAGCGCTGAGCTGCAAACCTAGAGAACTGGATCTGAATCCCACTTTCACCACTTGCTTACTGTGTGACTATGAGTAAGTCACTTAACTTCCCTTTGCTCCCAGGATGTACCTGGAAACAAGCCTTGGCTTAGTGTGTCTTTCCTGGTCAGAAATTGTAAAATAAAAGAAAAACTGCCCTGTTCCAGAGGGACGTAAGTCAATTGAATCCTTCTAAAAAAGGGTCTGTAACTGTTGAGAAGAGACAGGTTGCCTCCAGGTAAGAGAGGAGCTCAGAGCAGCTTTGAGGGAGTGCAAAAATAGAATTTAAGAAGCCAAAGAGGATAGAAGCAGGAACTGCAGATAACCCCAAAGTCTTTTTCCAGTACATAAATGGTAAGAGGAGGGGCTTTGCCCTTGAAAACAAGGGGATTAGGAGCGGAACCAGGGGGCAAGTCAGGAGTGATGACCACGATGCAGAAGGAATACTTTGCTTTGGTGTCCACCATAGATCTCCAAGGGGGGTGGGGTTGGTATCCACCATAGGCATCTGGGGACATTTATTGCCCTTGATGCTGTGGACCTGCCTAAATGTAACATGGACATCGGTTCTAAAAGTCAAACAGACAGAAATGTTTCATCAGGTGTTCTGTAGCAGGTTGCAGGGGAAATGCTCTGAAGCTCAAAGGTGGTAAATTAAAGGGGAACTGTCAGCATTCCCCCAGAAAAAGCACAGGACCTATAGGTCCCACTTAGGTAAATCGCACTGGCAGTAGTTTTTTTGTTAAATAACTTACAAAGCTGTTATTTGTAATTTACCTGGTTGAGCCACTAACTCTCTGCCCAGTATTACTATTCCAGAGTCCTCCATGGCAAGTCCTTAGATGACGTGACTTGACGGACTAAACTGCGGGGGACTCCTATTTGACAGTACAGCTGTTAGAAAGTGTTAAAAGATGGGCTTGAGAATTTCCCATCTTTCATAGTGGGGGATCCTCTGGGGTGCCTACCACTTTGAGTTTTTGAATTTCACTTCATAGTTCTTGAGAAACTGGTTACAAATGTGGAGAACTCTTCTGTCCCCGTCAGAGAGGAGATATCGCGGCATGATCCCAGTTCTGCATTGGGAGAACTTTGATCTCCGTTACAATTTTCAGGTAATGGGCCCAATGGGTATTTACTCTTTCTCTCGCTTACAAACAGAATATGAGCTCCCCAATGACCTGCATAAATGCTATGGGACCCTGAGAGAGATACATTGTTACCAGCTGAGGAGACTATATTAAGTAACCAAGTCTCCTTCTCCCCTACTTCAGATAGTGATAACTCATTTGAGAGGGCAGGCCCAGGAACATATTATTGAGAAATTATATTCAGCTTTAAGGTTATATAATACAACATCACTAGACTATATTAGAATTAAGTGGACAAAAGATATGAAAACTCGGTTGGAATTGGATCAATGGCAAATCTCAACTGCATTATATTCCAGAAACTCTTCTAATGTTTACTGGCGGGAATATGCATGGAAGGCCAGAGTAAGATATTTCAGAACCCTGGACAATATGGCTTAATTTAAGGGCCCTGGGTATGGAGGGTGTTGGAGGGGATGTGGACAGAAAGAGGCAGGGGTGGAACATATTATGTGGTCGTGCCCATACATATTGGGATACTGGTGAGAAATTATAGATGAGTTAAATGCTATATATGGGAGGCCAGAGTTACTTACCCTGACCTTTATTTTGACAGCAATGCCCCCTACTGGAATTAAGGTCCCAGGGATGCTCTTCAAAATGGTATCTTTACTGGTCTTGGCGGCTAAAAAGATTATTACTCATCTCTGGCTTTCCACTCTGATCCCGACCAAGGAGTCTTGGAGAATATTGACATAAAGGATTTCAGCTAGAATGAATAATAGGATGCTTACTTTTGATAACCGATGGAGAAGTTGGCTGCTTTACCAGTTGGGGCACTAAGGGGATTTTTTTCCTTAAGTATATATTACTATGCTTTTATTTATTTTGCTTTTGTTGACCGGGTAAGTGCACTAGACAAATCCTGCCTATTTTCAGGCACGACCCGGGGGAGGGGGATACAGATGAATGCCAACTGACCTTGAACCAGATTAAGCTGTTGGTGGTATTTTTTTTTTTTTAGTGAATGAGGGAAATTTGGCCAGGACACTGGGGAAATTCCCCTACTCTTTTCGAGAAGTGCCATGGGATCTTTAACATCCACCTGAACTACCACCAATCCAGGCAGATGGGACCTCGGTTTAACGTCTCATCCGAAAGACGGCACCTCAGAAGTGCAGCACCCCTCTCATGCTGCACTACAGTGTCAGTACTGGGATAGTAACCCAAGTGCCAGATGTGGGAACTGAACCCACAGCCCTCTGATCTCCCGGTCTCAGAGGCAAGTGTGCTACCTGCTGAGCCACTGACACTGACAAAGTGACTGCTTAAAGTTACATGGGGTACCTAGTGTTACCAGAGATAGAGGGAGGGCTTTTGGAAATTTTATGTAAACTAGAATATGACAGGAAGAATATCAATCCCCTTTTTACTATTATTATTTGTACAAATTCCATTAATATAGCTCACGTGTGGGCTCATCAAAGATGGACAGATTTTTTGTGGAGATTTTACAGATCTGGAGGTTTTTGAATGTACATAACTGTATCTGCCTATTATACCTTGTACCGTCTCTGAATATATCTATGTATTGCACTTGGTACTATAATAAGTTGCAAAAACCAATAAAATATAATAAAAAAAAAAGTATTAAAAGATATACAGTGCATGTTTGCATTTCCAGCAGCTGTACCAATCGACTGAGGAAAGCGCTTTTCTTGGTCAATTGGTACCAGAGTTAGAAACGCAGACATGTGCTGTATATCTTTTAATATTCTGTAACAGCTGTACTGTCACACAGGAGTCCCCTGTGGCTTAGTCTGTCAGTTGTGTCTTCAACGGGCTTGCTGTAATGCCGTGTGGAGGGTTGCAAGATTAGCCAGATAAACTATAAGTAACAGCTTTGTAAGTTATTTAAATAGCTGCTGACGCCTCAAAGAAAACTTCAAAAAATATAATAATTAGGTACAATTCAGCTTGTATTCTGTATATATTCTGTAGATTTCTCCTCCTAATTATTTATTGCTAAGGGAATTTGCATGAAAACATGATCTTTATTCCTTACGGTTCATCTGCCTCTATAGCTTACTCCCTACTTCAAGTTATAATCCTCTGTTGTGACATCACATTCTGTTGCCATAGAAGTAACTGTGCCATCACAAGCGACGTCTTATGACCTCGGTAGGGAAAAAAGCAGGAATAGATGCACTTTTCGGAGCAAATATCCTGTTTTCATGCAAATTACCTCAGTAAAAATTAATGGGCAGGAGAAATACGGAACTAATGTGAAATACAAGCTGGACCATGTCTAAATATTGTTTTGTTTAAAAGTTCTTCTGAAGGCATCAGCTGCCATTTAAAACATTACCACCGGTGTGTTTTACCTAACCAGGACCTATAGGTCCTGTGATTTTGCCGGGGGAATGCTGAGAGGTCCCCCCTAAGGTGTAACATGAGGAGGCACTTCTTCTTTCAGAGGGTGGTGAACCTATCAAACAGCCTAGCAGCAGACAGTAGACATGGAGGCAGTCAGGCCTTCAAGGTAAGCCTGGCTATGTTTCTTACAGCCAAGGAAATCCTAGGTCACTCTGGGCAGTAAGGTGAGCGGGAAGGGAATCGTCAAGGGACCCTGGGCAGTAACAGCGGGTAGGTGGAAAGGGAATAGTAGGGTGCCCTGGGCAGTAGGGTGAGTGGGAAGGGAATTGTCGGGGACTCTGGGCAGTAAGGTGGGTGGGTGGGAAGGAAATTGTAGTGTGCCCTGGACAGTAAGATGGGTGGGAAGGAAATCGTCAGGGACCCTGGGCAGTGAGGTGAGTGGGAAGGGAATCGTTGGGGTCCCTGGGCGTGAAGGTGGGTGGGAAGGAATGTCAGGGACCCTGGGCAGTAAAGCGGGTGAGTGGGAAGAGGAATTATACGGTGCCCTGGGCAGTAGGGTGGTGGGAAAGGGATCATAGGGTGCCCTGGACAGTAGGGTGGGTGGAAAGGGAATCGTAGGGTGCCATGAGCAGTAGGGCGGTGGGAGGGAATTGTAGGGTGCCCTGGACAGTAGGGTCGGTGGGAAGGGAACTGTAGGTGCCCTGGACAGTAGGGTCAGTGAGGGGGAATCCTAGGTACCCTGGACAGTAGGGTGGGGGGGGGGACTGTCTATAAATTAGTACGTGTTTGCCTAGCATACTTCCTGGTCCCTGCTTATGAAGTGGTGGGCAGACTTGATAGACATAACTGTCCCATTTGATTTTAAATTACTGTGTTACTATATGAACTTTCCCTGCTTCTAATCAAACCCGTTCTAATCGGAACCCTAAAATGTTCTGGTTCGTGAGACTAGTAATGCCCCTACATCTGTAGACTAATTGCATGATAATTACTCTTTTGCATTTTGACCCTCTAGAACCAAAAAAGAATCTCACCATAAAAACAGAACTGGCCAGGGGGCCCCCCCTTTTATTTTTATTTTTTTATGACCCCTGCAGCCCTACAAAAAGATGTATAACGGGTACGATACCGTATGAAAATGGGAGCATTGTCAGAGCTCACCTAGAAAGAAATACAGTATTGTTGTAATATCCGGAGACCCCCTTTATTACACTGATTATAAGTGTGTTCAAACACCATTATAATCGGATATGATGTCATACCCACCTAATATGGCATTTGGAGCACTCTCATTTCACTTTTCCTTTTGGGGAAACTTGATCTGTGTGCTTTTGAAGTTTTTTTGTTTGTTTTTTTACACACCCTCAGAGTGTGATGAGCACATAAACCTCTCAAGCTTTGGTTTGAGGTTTACTGCTCATCATATCCCTTGGTTGTGTAGGTAAACCTTCACAGCACACATTCGCCTCTGCACTATTCTCTATGTAATCACTGGTCAAACCTGACCACCAGTCAGGGTTCCTTCCTAATAAAGATCACTGCTTGTTGAATCTGGGCTAGCTGTGCCTGTGTGTTCTCTGTGTGCTGCTTGTCTTCCAGGTGTATGCCCTGTTGATTAAGTAGACTAAGCAGCAAATTTAACATTTCTAGCCTTTGAATACAGATTTTTTTTTTTAAATTTTAAATGGGAGTTTAGTTTTTTTTTTTTTTGTGTGTGTGTTTTGTTGTTGTTGACCGGTAAGTGCACTAGACAAATCTTTTCAGGCACGACCTGGGGATACAGATGAATGCCAACTGACCTTGAACCAAATTAGCTTCCACTTGCATACTGTGTGACCCTGAGCAAGTCACTTAACCTCCTTGTGCTCCCAGGTCACTCCTGTAAAAAAGCTTTCAGCTTAGTGTGCTATACCTGGTTAAACAACTAAATAATTTTATTTTATTTTTTTTAAGTTGGTATTTTTAATGAATGAGGGAAATTTAGCCAGGACACCGGGTAAATTCCCCCCCTTTTTTTAATGTTCCTTTATTCCTGATTGGTGGTCTTTTTTGGCAAAAACATGGGCTGTTCCATTGTTTCAGAGTATCACGTATTCAATCCTTATGTATGGTGATTACCCACTGCATTGAAATAATTGGCATCTGGATACTCTGAACCTTGTTTTCGTGGTTATTAAGTGGAATATCTGGATGTCTTGTTGTTTGTTTACTTTACAACAAAAGCAATGTACTTTTCTTGAACTGGAACGTAAAATTGTGTCTGATTTATGGAAAATCTACGACTCTGAATGTGCTTCCTTCCACATGGATAGGATCCTGGAACTCTGGACGGCTCTCCCCTGCATCACAAATATGGATGCTGCCATTACATGAACTATTTCTTGGCTTGTTCCTTTTTTTGGTGTTTGCTTTATTGAATTGTGTTTGTTTTTTTTTGTCTCTGGCATGTTTTCTATGGTTTGTTTTTGTTTGTTTGTTTTTGTTGGTTTCTTATACAATTCTCTGTTTCAATAAAACTTTCCCCTACTCTTTTCGATAAGTGCCATGGGATCTTTAACATCCACCTGAACTACCACCAGTCCAAGCAGATGGGACCTCGGTTTAGCGTCTCATCCAAAAGACGGCACCTCAGAAGTGCAGCACCCCTGTCATGCTGCACTACAGTGTCACTACTGGGATATTAACCCAAGTGCCAGATGTGGGAACTGAACCCACAGCCCTCTGATCTCCTGGCCTCCGAGGCTAGTGTGCTACCTACTGAGCCACTGACACTGGCTAGTAGAAGGAATGAAGTCTGGCTTTATACTTGGAAAATACTTGGCATAAAGTTAAAGGATCAGTGGAATTTACTGGCATTTTGAATCAATTTGGGGCACATACTGTGTGTATATGGCGCACGTCAAGAGACCTACTGACAAGCAGTGGGTTTGTACTGGCTTGGAATTGCTCTTCGTTTATATGGCTTCCATACCGTCTGGAGTCTTAACCACTGATTTTTTTCTTATCCCATCTCTTTAAAGCTGTAGTCCTAGGAGAACTACAAAGAAATTGAAAACGGCAGGCGTTTCGGATGTGGTGCTAGAGAAAGCAATTTTTTTGGGGGGGGTTACACATTGAACTTTGTTTTTACGGGTTAAGCTGGATCTCTGTGTTGGAACTTTTGTGCACGTCCTTGCCACTCCTGCCATCTTTTATATTGCTGGAGAAGGTGAGGACTCTGGTATGGAAGGGTTACTCTGACCCCTCCTCTAACCTTGAGTTGTTCCCACTGAACACCCAAAAGGGCAAGGGGTGAGAGGGCATCAAGTAGCAGGGAGCGAGACAAAAAACACAGGCCTAGCATAATATGAGATCACCTCAGATTATTTCTCTTTTAAAAAAAAATAAAAAATAATCATTTAACAAAAAAAGCTTTGGATTTGTGGAACAGACTTCCATGTGAGGGTAGTATCAGCTGAACTGTCCATGTTTCACGAAAGATAATATTTAGTGGGACAGGGAATGAATGGTTACACCTCCATTAAGGACTGCTGGCGTGATTAGTCTAAGATTCTGCAGAGGTGGACCAGAGCCGTCCTTTTTTTTTTTTTTTTTTTTCCCAAATCAACAGAAAATAACTTGGGTAAAAATAACTTATTATGCTGGAGTTATTTTTAGGTTACAGTAGCTCAGTTCAAAAAGGAATCCTAGGCGTTCTCTTATTGAGTCGGAAGCAGTCTAGTGCTGTTTTGTCCCCCTCCCAGCCAACTTGACCTGCTGCCTTAAACTATTGCTGATAGATTCTCTCACACTATGCTGTCTTGGTGTCAGAATCTCCTCAGATATTGTATTGCATTAATCTTAAAAAACAAAACTGGATTGCTGGAGTACTCTGCTCATGTTGGCTTGAGACATGTTTTTTAGTAGTGGAAAAAAAGACTTAAACAGAGAGAATGGGGGCGGTTAGCGATTTGTATTTCTTGTTTGTCTTTCTTAAGGCAAGAAACACGCAGAACTGGGAAAGCACTTCGATCTGTTATTTGAAAACACGCAGTCTGCATTGCACACATGGGAATTATTAAGCAGGCTACGAACTTGGGACAGTGCATTTGGCATTTTACATTTTAAAACAAATGCAGGCTTTTTGTACTCTGCCTGTAAGGGGCAAGACGGGCCTGGATTCCAGGTGGTGTAGGCTTTTTTTCTTTTATCTACTTTATGCAGCTCCCGGTCCTTCTAGGTCTGGGAAATGTCTGAGGAGCCCTAGAGTCCTGCTGCCCCTCCCCCCAGCATTCCTGATACCTGATCTGTGGCACAGCAGAACACAGATGAGCTTGATTTGCTGAGCCCAAGGGAGGGCTGGCTGCCCACTAATAGAACCCCCCCCCCCCTTAAACAAAGCTCTCATTGAGCACCTCTTGATTAGCACAGGTTACTGAAGCCCTGCTGGGCGGGGATCCAAGAGCTGATTTAATATTCCAGAGAGCAAAAACAAGTGAACAACACCCTAGCACGAGGCAAACAAAAAGACCTGGAGCCCGATATAAGCAGTCATAGAGTCGGAGGTGGCAGACTTTAGGGGTGCACAGAGGCTCCTTGTTCCGCCACCCTCGAAAACTGATATTCTGTGTCTCCGATTGGCCTGAACCACAGTGATCCCCTAAGCCCCATCACCCGCTGTCTCTCAGTCCTGCCAAACTCCTTGGACCATCCAGGGGTTGTCCTTCCTCATCTGGCAAGGGGGGTGCTCTTCAGCTCCCGTAAAGTTCGAATTCACATTTTGAAGGGGTGCCTAGTGGACAGTGGGGCCTGTAAGGGATGGCCAGCAATCCTGCTGTAGTTTGGGGGGCTGTTTTTCTGTTTTCCTCCAATTATGCTGTACATCGGCGGCTAGGGGTGCACGTGTACATGTTTGCATGCCTGTTTGAACGAAACCAGTCCACATCCACTCTCCCCTGCGGTGCCACTTGCAGCTTTACCTGGTGATCTGGGTGGAGCTCATATAGATGTCTCAGTTACACACCCACCCCGGAGGAAGAGAGTGTCTACTGGATCCTGTTCCCCACCCTCACCCCCAGTGGGCACCAGAGCAACCTTGGCTTATTCCCAAACCTGGGTTGCTGGCATTGCGAGGGGTAGCACTACCAATGGGCCAGCCCGACAGAGACCTTACTTACCCAAGATGCAGTGCAAATGATGAGGGATGAATGTTTAAGTTCCCAGCAGCAGACATGAAAACAGTGACCACCTCATACATCTGGGCATGGCATAATGCAATGTTGCTGCCTGAACCATCCTTCCATCACCATCAACACCATGCCTTGCCACCCACTTGTGAGTTTATTTCTTATTTCCCTTGACAGTCCTCCCAGGAGTCCCAGTGTTCCTCGACCAATCCACTGTTAAAACAATTTTTTTTAATCATCCCATCGATGGTGTCCCGTGGAACCCTCCTCTCCCAACTGATTCATTATGAAAATCCCATGTATGGTGTTCCAGAGGGACCCCACCCCCAAGTGATCCGCTGTAAAAATCCCATCCTTGGTGTCTCCCTATCATTGGTGCACCCCAGACCGATTTACTATATAAATAAAAATTCTTGGTATCCCTTCCCCCTAGACTGATTGACTGGTTACAGAAACTCGTCCCATCCCTGGTGTCCATTGGCCCCCCGACCGGTCCACTGTAAAGTTTCATTGCTAGTGTTACCCCAACCCCAGATCTGTCCACTGTATTAACAACAAAAAAAATACCATCCCTTGTGCCCAGTGCACTCCCCCGGACCGATGCATTGTAAAATCTCATCCATTACTTTTCGCTCTGACTGATCCACTGTAAAATCCCATCTCTTGTGTTCCCCAGACCAATTCATTGCTGATCCACTGTAGAAAGCCCATTTCTGGTGTCCCCCCAGACCAATCTACTGTAAAAATCCCATCCCTGGTGCCCAGTGCCGCCACCCCCCGGTCAAAAATCCCATCCCTAGTGTCCAGTCGTCCCTTCCCCTGGGATTGATACTCTGTAAAAATCCTATCCCTGGTGTCTGCCCTCCACGAACTGATCCACGTCAAAATTGCATCCTCTGTGTTCAGTCCTTCTTCCCAAACCGATCTACTGTGAAAATTCCTTCCCTGATGCCTCCCCGCCCCCGGACCAACCCACAGTTAAAATCCAGTCCCTGATGGCCTCCTCAACCCCCAACAGAGCCACTGTAAAAATTATCCCTGATGACCAGTGCCCCCCCACCCCCATGACCGATCCACTGTAAAAAAAATCTTATTCCATGCATTGGCCATGCTCCCTGATGAAGAGGGTTATCCCTTGAAGCACCTGGGTGCACGGGCATGGTTGACAGTAAGTGCATGCTTAATGGAAGCTTATCAAGAATTGCTGATGTTTTCTGTAAGTACCTGCATTGTTGTAGGTACTGTGTGGGGGTTGTTCACTGATTGCATTGTTATAGGTACTGTATGGTATTACTTGACCCATCGGCAGCAGTGGGATTTCACTTCTGCCTCAGTGTCCCAGGTTCGGGAACAGATCCAGGTAGTCTGAGGGTCGGGCCGAGGAGAAGGATGGAGGCCCTGGACTGCTCTCCTTCTCCGGGGGGAGGCTGGTTCGAGTGCTCTGAGCAGTGGCCACACCCGGCGGAGGTTGGGTGCACTATTATGCACTGGCGCGTACCAGAATTCAGGGGCTGGGTGAATGTTGGTCATCATTGCACGTCCCCGCCCCTGCTTACAGGGGAACAAAAAATGTGTTGAGCCTCTGTCTCTATGAAGCCCTCCCCGGGCTTCAATCAGCCTCCAGTGCTGGCTGTCCCAACTAGTTACTGGTTCCATGGACTGGGTATGGGGAAACCAGTGCTGTGGCCCCGGCCTCCAGGGGGAAAGACGGGGGTGTCCGGGAGAGCGCCGGCTAGTGTCGGTAGGTAGAACTCCGGGGGCCATGACCAGGGCAGAGCTTGACGGGTGGCCCTACCAGGAAAAAGTAGATTAAATACTGTGCAGTTTATGCACCGATTTCATTGTTATAGGTACTGCATGGTTTGTGCACCGATTGCATTGTTATAGGCACTGTGCAGTTTGTGCACTGGTTGCATTGTTATAGGTACTGTGCGGTTTGTGCACTGATTGCATTGTTATAGGTACTGCGCGGTTTGTTCACTGATTGCATTGTTTTAGGTACTGTGCGGTTTGTGCACTGGTTGCATTGTTATATAGGTACTGTGCGGTTTGTGCACTGATGGCATTGTTATATAGGTACTGTGCGGTTTGTGCACTGATGGCATTGTTATATAGGTACTGTGCGGTTTGTGCACTGATTGCATTGTTATATAGGTACTGTTCGGTTTATGCACTGATTGCATTGTTCTAGGCACTGTGCAGTTTGTGCACTGATTGCATTGTTATAGGTACTGTGCGGTTTGTTCACTGATTGCATTGTTATATAGGTACTGTGCGGTTTGTGCACTGGTTGCATTGTTATAGATACTGCACGGTTTGTTCACTGATTGCATTGTTGTAGGTACTGTGCGGTTTGTGCACTGATTGCATTGTTATATAGGTACTGTGTGGTTTGTTCACTGATTGCATTGTTGTAGGTACTGTGTGGTTTGTGCACTGGTTGCATTGTTATATAGGTACTGCGCGGTTTGTGCACTGGTTGCATTGTTATATAGGTACTGTGCGGTTTGTGCACTGATGGCATTGTTATATAGGCACTGTGCGGTTTGTGCACTGATTGCATTGTTCTAGGCACTGTGCGGTTTGTGCACTGATTGCATTGTTATAGGTACTGTGCGGTTTGTTCACTGATTGGATTGTTGTAGGTACTGTGCAGTTTGTGCACTGATTGCATTGTTATATAAGTACTGTGCGGTTTGTGCACTGATTGCATTGTTATATAGGTACTGTGCGGTTTGTGCACTGATTGCATTGTTATAGGTACTTTGCGGTTTGTGTACGGATTGCATTGTTATATAGGTACTTTGCGGTTTGTGTACTGATTGCATTGTTATATAGGTACTGTGCGGTTTGTGTACTGATTGCATTGTTATATAGGTACTGTGCGGTTTGTGTACTGATTGCATTGTTATATAGATACTGTGCGGTTTGTGCACTGGTTGCAATGTTATAGGTACTGCACGGTTTGCGCACTGATTGCATTGTTATAGGTACTGCGCGGTTTGTGCACTGATTGCATTGTTATATAGGCTCTGTGTGGTTTGTACACTGATTGCACTGTTACAGGCACTGTGCGGTTTGTGCACTGATTGCATTGTTACAGGCACTGTGCGGTTTGTGCACTGATTGCATTGTTACAGGCACTGTGCAGTTTGTGCACTGGTTGCATTGTTATAGGCACTGTGCGGTTGGCGCACTGATTGCATTGTTATAGGCACTGTGCGGTTTGTGCACTGATTGCATTGTTATAGGCACTGCGGTTTGTTCATTGATTGCATTGTTATAGGTACTGTGCGATTTGTTCACTGATTGCATTGTTATAGGTACTGTACAGTTTGTTCACTGATTGCATTGTTATAGGCACTGTACAGTTTGTTCACTGATTGCATTGTTATAGGCACTGTACGGTTTGTGCACTGATTGCGTTGTTGCACTTTTTCCACTAGCTGCAAGTTAGTTGCTTACTGATTATATATTTTTTGCTATTATGCACTGTTAAAAAACTGTCTATCCGAACTCTTGGGGGTGCTCTTGTTTTGTCATTTTGATCCACTGTAAAAATCCCATCCCTGGTGCCTTGCCATCTCCCGACAGATTGTTGTAAAAACCCTATCCCTGGTGCCTGCCCCCGCCTGACACATCTGCCATAAAATCCCATCTTTGGTGCCCCCACTAAGCCACGATAAAGTCTCATCCCTGGTGTTTCCTTCCTCCCATCCCTGATGTCCATACCCCCTTCTCCCAAACTGATTCACTATAAAGACCTCATCCCTGTACCCCCCACTCAACCGTATATTAACAAAACAAAAAAATCAGCCCCGTGTCCTGTCTCCTCCCCACCCATGGACCAGTCCACTGTAAAAATCCCAGCCCTGGCATCTAATCCCGCTTCCCCAACGGATCCTTTAAAAAAAAAAAAAAAAAATCCCATCTCTGGTGCCGCTACCTGGACTGAGCCACTGTAAATATTCCATCCCAAACAGCTATGCCTACAAACCCAAACAATTATGGCTACAAATGTAGAAAATTGTCAGCAGAAGAGGACCGCTAGGCCCACCCAGTCTGCCAAAGGGTTCCTGTCTTCTGTACCTCTGCATACCCTAACTGGTCTCCAGGGACTACCTCCCCCCGTTCATGTAATTTGCCCTGTGTCTATCCCATGTATGCTTGAAGCCTTCTACCATTCTAGCTTCCAAATCTTCAGTTGGCAGTCAGTTCTATGCTTCTGCCACACTTTGTGTCAATAAGTATTTCCTCACGTCCTTCATGATATTCCCCCTTCCATTTTCATTGCATGCCCCTAGTCCTGGAGCTCGTCCTCTCTTGGAAGAGGGTCCCTCCCTGAACTCTGTTCACCCATATGAGGGATGATACTACTAATAATAATAATACCGGTCCTCCTTGGTTTAAAAAGGGAATGATGCCACCCTGATGCCCTCAGGGCATGCGGGCAGCCTGGCTTCGGGAGGGAACTTGAGTTGCTGCTTCAAGAGGCAGGCTGGACTGCAGCAGCTGTTGCTGGGCAGTGCACAGCGTTTGGCAGGAAGGCATCAGTCACCAGCGCCACAGCTACTCCTGTGCTGGACATGGGGAGCTGGCTCTTTCCACAGGCATCGTAGCATACGTCAGAGGCCATCAAAAGGCACTACCCGGGCCAGGGGAGTAGGAAGGACATGGCAGAACATGGGATAAAATCCCACTACCCTCAGGACAGGGCAGAACATGGGACAAAATGCCGCTACCGTCAGGACAGGGCAGAAAATGGGGCAAAATGCCGCTACCGTCAGGACAGGGCAGAACATGGGACAAAATCCTGCTACCGTCAGGACAGGGCAGAACTTGGGACAAAATCCTGCTATCGTCAGGACAGGGCAGAACATGGGACAAAATGCTGCTACCATTAGGACAGGGCAGAACGTGGGATAAAATCCCACTACCATCAGGACAGGGCAGAACATGGGATAAAATCCCACTACCGTCAGGGCAGGGCAAAACATGGGATAAAATGTCGCTACTGTCAGGACAGGGCAGAACATAGGATAAAATCTCACTACTGTTGGTATGACAGCTGACGGTGTTGGGGTTCTGGTGCCCTCAACACTTGGTCCTGTCCACTAGGTGAACTGATTTGTGGGGGGAGTATAGCCCTATTTCCCCCTTGGAGCCCCTATCCCAAGAGGGGAGAGGGGGAAGCCGTGGGAGCCATTGGGGAAACAGCTGGACCCAGGGGACAGGAGAACTCCAGGTCTGAACAGGGTATATTTACCTCTGTGACCAGGGTACATTTCTAAAGGGAGTGGCTGTGGGAGAAGAAAATATATATTAACAGTATATTAGCATCCCCTTTTATCTTTATTCACACAAAAAATCAGGTTTTATGTGTACAAAAAATAAAAAAACAACTTTCAATAAAAAAACAGCCTGGCTGATTAGAAAATTGTAAAAAGAAATATGAAATTCAGACCCCTTGTGAGTTGAGTTGTTTGTGTCTGTCTCTCTCTCTCTCACACTGTTCTAGGGTTAGTGTGGTGGGTGATGTTTGTACAGACACCGTGGACTCGTGTGTATCCACTTCTTTACATTTTCATCAGACTTGGCGATTGGCCTTAGTTGTTTGGGTTTGTCCAGCTGCACAATTCGCTGGTATGAGGTTTGCTCTGTAGGAGGAGTAAGGGGCCAAAACAAAGGAGCAGGAATTCTTGACTGCAGGTGCTGCTGACAGGTCCTTCAGCAGACTGGGATGGGGGTTAGGGGGGCACATTCCTTTCTTTCACTGAGCCTTAACAGGCTGTTTTAGCTGAGGGCACAACAGCCCTGCTAGGAAAATCGGGCGCTGTGAACTGAGTCAGGGGCTCTCTAATGATCTTTCTAGGCCAACCCAAAACACAGAGGGTATGCTGCAGCCGCTGGTGTTCAAAGGCTTTGTCTGCAAGGCTTGTCTTTCAAGTCATGTGCTCTCTCCCCCACCCCACTTTGTAGGAAAAAAACAAAAGCAGCATTTGGAATTTTTTTGCCATATGCAGAAGTTAGTATAAGGTGGATTAGGGGACACTTTTTCAGCTTGTTCCGGGCAGTAGAGTGCCCCCTACACTTACCTCTTTCTCCTGCGAATCCCAGATGGCTTACCCCCTGGGGCAGAATTGGCCAGGCCCTTTTGGAGCACAGGCCAGGATCTGGAGGAGGGGGGCCCAGTCGGCGGTGTGGAGCCTTGAAGGACCAGAGAACCACTGTGTCCGGTTGGGTGTTTTCCAGCCATTTTTTCCCTGGGTTGCCAAACATGCAGTAAAGTTGTGTGCGTGCATGCATGCGCGCACACACACATGGGTAGCAGTGTCCGCCAGCAGTACGCCCCTGAGTTGACACTGCCCCTGTTATGCCACCTAGCTTCCTCTGTGTAGCAGGCAAGTACTGAAGTAACCTGTCCCTCTTCTCCCCAACCCCCCACCCACGGAGAGGAGTGCATTCTATGGGATGCTATATCCTCCCTCCTCCAGCCACTCCCCAGAAGACCAGAGTCCGCTTCCAAACCCAGCTCGTCAGTGTATCTGTACCTCTAGCACCATGCTACTGCGCTGGCTCACAAACTTGTGCTTATTTCTTATTCTCTGTTTATTATTTTTTTAAATGTATTTATTTATTTCTTTTGTCAAATTGAAAAGACACACTGAGCCAATGGCCTGTTTTCAGGAGTGACACGGTTATCCCCAAATTCTTCCGTAATCCTACCTATCACCCTCTGTGGCTCCTTCAAGCAGCCTCCTTCCCCCAATGCTCTACAGTTTCCACATCTCTCTCCTTCATCAGGGGCCAGCCTTCTGTGCCACCCAGCGACTGGCAGGGTTAACTGCCACCTTGGGAGGCACCCATTTGGTGGCTGAGAAACACAAACCTGCTGGCCCTGGCCCCTCAACGGCTGGTGCTGCTAATATAAGGAATCGCAAGGACCCCATGAGCCTGGACTCCCCATTGTCCACTGGGACATACCTGCCAGCCAGCCAATCTTCCCCAGGACTTGCCTCTTCCGGGGGGGGGGGGGCTGACAGTGTTCCCCAACCCACTGTCGGAAACAGGATCCAGTTCCTGGTCTGGTGAGCCCAGCTGGTCGGGGGCCTGTGGGTGCTGGTGCTGTCCTGCCTTTTTCTTCCATTTTTGGTTCTCCCAAGAGGTGTGGTGTGCAGTGATGCTATTGTGTGCACCGTGCGCTCCTGTGCACCACACGTCGGTGTCTGACACACCCCACATGCCTTCTAGGCAGTCCTGGGAGCCTTTCCCCTAGTTTCCAGTGGGGTCAGGCAATCATCAGGCTCTGCAAGCTTCCACCCCCCCCCCCCAAGAAGGAGAGCAGTCCTTTGGACGCTCAGTCCTCCTCCCCTGGCCACCCCTCTAACGTGACAAGGATACTTTTAAAGTTAAATAGCTGATGACGTCTTATTTTGGCTAGTGCAGGCAACGCATGCCCAGTAGTTGCCTGCCCCAGGACCCTAAATGAGATCGATTTGAAATGTTTCTGTTCAGCACATCAGTAGAGATTTAACTTGGTAATAGTGATCCTACTAACTGGTTTGTCCGAAGCCACCAAACACCCAGTGCAGCCTGGCCCACAAAACAGCATGTTGATGACGCAATGTTAGTGGGGGGCGTGAGGCATAGCACTGTAATGTTGCTGGTAGCGGTGGCCTTTGCGTACTACTACAACATATATAAGGCACTGGTACACATTAGTACGTGTATTACTACCCCCCAACATGTACCAGCACCTTCTATATGCAGCAGTAGTATGCAAAGGCCACTGCTGCCACTGATAGCATTACAGTGCTATGTATAACCCTGCAGCCCCTTCCCCACTTCGTGCCATCAAAACACTGTTATGTGGGTGGGGCTGCGCATTCAGCAGCTTCAGCTGAAGCAGGCTGTAGGCTCGTTCCATTAGTAAGTTAAATAACTACATATTCACTGAACAGAAAATTTTCAAATCTGTGTCATTCTGGTCCTGGGGCAGCCAGCTATTGGACACAAGTTGCCTGCCCCAAAGGTATTGGCTGCTCTTTAAAACAATGGAATTATATTGTCTCGGTTTTCTCCAAGCTCTCTAAGAAAGAGAGAACGAAGGTTTTGCAGTGTGATAGGAAACAAAAAAGAAAGGAGCCCAGCATCTCCCCCTCAGATCAGCAGCAGCCAGACATACCTGAGCGCAGAGGCCCAGATAAGTTCTGGGATCTACCTGCTTGGGTAGCCCCGGGTGAGTTTATTTGTCAGTCAAGGCTGAAACCACGAGTCCCATCCCAGTTTAAAAAGCCACAGTGGCAGTATCAGCATTTGAGTCTTCCAAGGGCCAAGTTCCCCTCCATTAGGCTCCATTAATAAGTCATATGCCATATTACTCGCTGCTATATTTAAACGGATGCAAAATGGCTCACTGTTGCCGCAAGGTGCAAGTCCATGGAACTCCGTCTTATTGACTCTGCAAAAACCTTTTTTACCATCGTTAAAGACCAAGCTGCTATTTCTGTGAAAGTGAATTCTAACGCTGCCCTTCTTTCACCTATTCTACGGGACAACATTCGACAAGTTGGAAACATTGAAATGTTCAAAAATGCAGCTGAAAAAAATAACCATAGAGTGGTGGATCTGCCAAATCTGGAGACGTCTGAGCGATTACCTGGGACTTGATAAAAGATCTTTTTACAGAAGCCTTGGATTAAACCACTAAAACTTTGCCACTGCTGGTCAGGGTGTTTCGCCTTCCAGCATTGTCTGAAAGTAAGCAAGTTTTCACTTTCTTCAGCTAATTTAGATGCCAAACAGAATTAGAAACATAGAAAAAATGACGGCAGAAGGTGACTAAGGTACATCTTAGAATTATTCTAAACCTGCCAGAGTATTGATCCAGTTTGCCTTAGAAAGTGATCATGACTATGTAATTAAAAAGATGCATCTCAGGGGAGCACTGACTTTTAACAATAACGTTTATATTCACCCAGACATGAGCCCACAGAGCCAGGCTTGACGACAGCGATTTCTGCAGTTTTGATCGGACATAATAGAGATTGTCAGGCACTTGTTTCTGTCATACTCATACAAATCGAGAATAGTAATAGATTCTACAAAATATATATTCTTTGATCCTGACCAGCTGGCAGATTTCATTAAAAATTGGCCGACTGCACCTGCTAGACAGGAGTCTTCCTCGGACAATGAGGAGGATTCAATGTGCCGAAAGAAGTTAAGAGTCACAGTCGACAGCCTTGAGGTGAAATGAAATTCACTCTGTGTGTGAGTAAATGAAAATTGGAAATTGACTGGAAGTTAATATATCTGCATTATTGTTTATTGTTTATTTTGTTTATTGCATATTTTCGGAATTACAAACCTTTGAGTCGCAGACTCATTTGCAAAGGCTCCACATCGGTTACAGTGGTGGAGGGGAGACGGAGTACAAGGATACATACATAGTAAGGCAGTATACAGGAGAAACATACACACTCAAAATAATACACATGACAGTTCTGAACAGTGCAGTCCAGGCTTTATCTTAATACAGCAGTGACTGTAGCAGGACATTAGGGTATCATTTGTTAGACTAGGGAGGCGGTTCGTGGGATCCATGAGACCCTGTGTCAGTTTTTAATGGAAGGCGTATTCTTGGGGTCCATGAGACCCTGTGTCAGATTTTTTTTTTTTTTTTTATTTAGTGTGGTAAGGTAGCCTACTTAGGAGAAGAATAGCAGCCACAGGCACAGGAATGGATTCAGCTATGGGCTTTGAGGCCTGCTTTGAAACGGGAGATGCTGTGTGACTGAGTGAGCCAAGGAGGTAGTGTATTGTCAACGAGAGCATGGTACCGAAACTATCTTTGACCCATTGATGTCCCACAGTGGGGGATCCAGAATGAAGGATTAGAGGCGAGTCGGTATTGCGCCTGATGGGGGCTGGGTCTGATTATTGGAGAAGGCCAAGTGGCGGTCTGAAGTTGTATTTTTAGCCAGGATACAGGTGTGGTAGTGTAGTCTTTGTTGAAGTTTAGCCAGCCAGTCAGGCATATAGGTCACATGTATGAGTAAGCTGGTCACTGCCGGTGACTAGTCGGCAGGCTTTATTCAGGGTGGTGTCGATATCACGTAGTACCGTGAGTTCAGCCGATCCATATATCGATATCCCATAATCGATTAGGGAGAGGATTGAGGCAGAGATGCTAGCAGATGCAAGGCCTGTGGGGTAAACAGTGTTTAACTCCGATAGAGGATTCCAATTTTGTGTTAACAGCGGGAAAGAAGTTGGACGTGGTCTATGGTAGAGGGAGGTATCTAAGTGATACCCAGGTATTTGAAGTTAGTGACGTGTTCAAGGGGTGCCTTGTTGTTGTTAATTAGTAGAGCCGATTGGCTGTGTGGGTTTTGGTCGGTGTGCAAATAACATGGATTTAGTTTTTTTATAGTTGATGATCAGGCGTTCTATCAAACTACCATTCTAGCTCCCAAAGAAACCCTGTAGGGCTTGCTGCAGGGTGCATGGTTGGGGTGTTTCCAGAATATTACCGCATCATCCACATAGAGAAGCATGTTTCCACTGTATGCCGGGAAGAGAGTTTAAAAAGAGGGAGAAGAGAAGGGGGCTAAGGATAGACTTCTCATGGACCCCAGAGCACACTGCTTTGTGGGAGGAGATGGTGGTATTTACCTAACTTGCTGAGACCGCCTGATAGGTAGTCCCTGAACCAGGCAGTCACCCCAGTGACCACATTTAGCTGTGGCATTACATGAAGCAACAGATCGTGGACTGACTGTGTCAAACGCTTTGGTGAGGTCCACGAAGATTGCACCTGCAACAGCTCCTTGGTCCAAGGCCTCGTGGATGAACGAGGTGAGCTCGGCTGTGCGGTCACAGTGCTATGTCCTGTCCGGAAACCGTGGCTGAGCATGACTAAGGAGGTTGTATCTAGTGAGGTGTTCTGTAAACTGGTCAGCGATTATTTTTTCCAGCGCTTTTAGAGAGCGGAGGAAGTATGGAGATAGGTCTATAGTTGCTTGGTAAAGTGGAGTCTCCACTCTTCAAGATGGGAGTGATTAAGGCATTCTTCCAGGTTGAGGGGAACTGACCGAGGCAGAGAGAGAGATTGAGAATTTTAGTGAGGTGGGGAATTGTGACGTCCAGTGTCAGCCGAATGAGCTTTAGATCGAGTGAATCATTGCTGTACCGGGAAGTGGAAATTGCATTGGTAATGTAATGTTTTGCTTCCTGGCAGGAGATGACTCTCAGTCTGAATGGTAGTGAATCCGAGTTAGTGGGAGTGTCGGGGGACTGGGTGAAGAAATTAGGGGAGGATACTGGAGAGGTCCGAGAAGGTGGTGATAAGGGCTTCAGCTACTACGGAGGGGTCTTGTGTATCTTCTCCGCTTACAGAGAGTAGGGAGGGGAAGGGGCGTGAATTCCCATTAGTTCTTTTACGTTGCTCCAGAATTTCTTCCGTCTCCCCATGCGGAGGTAAGGGTTTGCTGGTAGTAGGATGCCTTTGCCTGTCGTGACGCCCATGTACATTTATTGCGGGCTGTTCGGCATAGTACTCTATCATGTGTGTTTTATGTTCAATGGCCTTATGCCATAGGTTGTCCCGCCATTGGAGCAGGTTAAGTAGTGATGGTGTGAACCAAGGGTGGATCTGGTTTTCAGTACTTGTTTGGTGAGGGGGCAAAATGTCGCAGGCCTTGTTAAATGTGGATATAAAGTGAGTGAGAGCAAAGTCTACCGACTGTGAGGTGTAAATTGGGAGCCAATCACAAGTAGCTAGATGGGCTATGAGTTTATGAGGCCTCCTCTTTTAGCCGCCTCTGCATGAGGATTTGCGGGGGGGTAGGGGTCATTTTGCCTGACCACCAACTGGTCACTGGGGAGTGGTCACTAATTGAATCTGGAAGTACCGAGGCTTGGGAGAGGTTCCGTGGCCTATTTGTGAAGATAAGGTCTAAAAGGGTGGAGGCCCCAGTTCTGTTGTCCCTTCTGGTAGGAGAGGTGACTATCTGGGTTAGGTCATACGCTAGAGCTGAATCCTTAAAGCTGGACGAGGAGGGGGATAGCCAGTTAACATTGAAATCACCCATTAGGATGAGTTCACTTGTATTAGGTAGGTTAGAGATTGTATGGAGGATGGAATCAAAGGCGAGTTTTTGGTTTCTCGGGGGGATGTAGGCTGACGCGATGTATAGTGTTTTGGTGCCCAGGCTGAGTTTGACAATTAGTGTCTGGGCGCCATATTGGGGTGCAGGGGTGTTAACTTCAGTGGCTTGGAGAGGGGATTTTACAAAAAATGCACAGCCGCCACCCCTCTTACTGACCCTATCGGTCCTGAAGAGAGAATAATTACGCAGGGAGACTGCCTTATTTGGTATTTTCTCTGACAGCCAGGTCTCCGAGAGGGCTATGATGTCAGGTGTATGCTGGGCAACCCAGCCTTGGAGAAGAGTGAGTTTTTTTGGTAGGCTGCATATATTTAGAGTTGCCAGGAGTAGTATATGGCTGCCTACTATTCAACATTTTTGCAGTTTCCCCAAGAAATGAACTGGACTGGAGAATTTTTAAAATGGCATTTGTTTGTATTAAACTTTATTAAGAAAATTTTACCTGGAACTCCCTCCCTCCTGCCCTGAGGCAGACTAACTCCCACCCAATCTTCAAAAAAGAACTAGATCGCCACCTATCCCGGGACCCCTGCACATGCTTTGATCCCACTTAATGCCTCACAGCTAACCACCCTATTTCGCCCAAGACACTGCTGCACTTCTAAACAAGCTTTGCTATAAAATGTCTTTAGAGCTGCCACTTAGCCCAGTTTCAGTTATTTGCATGTACTAATGTCACTGTTGTCATCTCTGCATAGCTATATGTATCATCTCGAGTACTGTCTGACTTGATCTCTATTCTAACCTACCTGTACTATATAGTATGTATTGTATAATCTCATCTCATTTTATGTATGTATTCTCCTGGGTCGTGCCTGAAAATAGTCAATTTTAGCTAGCGCACCTAATCCGGTTAACAAAAACTAAATAAATAAATAGTCGGGGGGGCACCCATAGGTGGCCAACCTTATGGACTAGAAATAGTAAAGGATAGATTAGGCTAAGAAACAGAAGAACTGTTGCAACAGATTTAAGAAAAGGTCGGTCCTCAAGAGTGGCAGGAGCTCCCTGTCACACTAATGCCCATATTCCCATGATTTCACGATGATGATTCCGGAGCGAGTGTAGGCCAAGGGAGTGCACTGAAATGTTACCAGCTTTAAAAATTAAATTTAGCAGTGAGACGCGCGCTGATAACTAGGTGAGTGAGCATAGCATTGCAATAGCAAAAATGAAAAAAATAAAGTGTAACATGAGCCGCTGATTTTTAAACAGCGTGAAACAGTCCCCACTCATCATTATAATTCTATCCAGAAATCTAAAGACAGAAGGAAAGTAAATCGAGGGAAACAAGCTGCACAGCGACGTCTACAAAAGGGCCATCAGAAACCTCAGTCAGTATAACATTGAACGCTGTGACTGAGGTTGACATGCATAACGCTTTTCCATGTAGAGAGAGAGGGACCCCCCCAATGTCTGGGATTGTTTTGCGTGACTAGTTATTGAGTTCTGGCACTGTGCGCCCTGGAGCATTCAGGCAGCAAATGGATTACAATCCCTGCCTAGGGCTCACTACTCCCATCAGACTCAAAACAGGGATACTTTAAATTCTGTGGGCAGAAAGAGTACTAAATGAAACCTCCTTATAGACATTTGGATTGGTGAAGTTGGACCAGAACCTTTCTAGTCTTGTAGGACTTTCTTCCATATAAAGTCATGAAAGGACCATGGGGGTTGGCTATGTGAGGACTGGATCAAATGCACAAGGAACGAGGGAGAAGAAAGGCAATCTGGCTGCAGCTGCTAGACTCAAGTGGTGGGGAATTGAGGTTTGGGGTGGTATACAGGCCGCCGTCCCAGTCTGAGGAGCTTGACAGGGAGTTAGCGGGACAAATCAAAAAGCTATGTAGAAAAGGGAAGGTGGTCATCGTGGGGGATTTAAACTTGCTGGGGGTTGACTGACACAATTGGTTACTGTACCTACTAGGTTAAAGAATACTTTAGATCTGGTATTGTCAAATGGGGAGGCAGTGAGGGAAATAAAGATAGAGGACCCACTAGCCGACAGAGATCACCAAACGTTGTGGTTTAATATCACTATGTGCGGGGAGCCAGAGAAATCAGTTACTCGGGTGGTAAACTTCAGGGGGGCGGACTTTGGGAGGATGCAGGAAGTACTGAAAGGGGAACGGGGGGTATAAGGCAGGAGATGGACATGGAGCAGAAATGGGATATTATTAAACGGGGGGGGGGGTTACAGAGGCAACAGAAGCCTGTACCAAGGCACAGAGTACGAGGAGCAGAGCAAGGAAACCATGCTGGTTGAACAGCGAGGTTGTGGAGGTTGTGAGTGGCCCATCAGAGGTTTAGGAGGACGGGGAAGGAAGTGGACAGGGAGGAATATGCAAGATGGTCCAGGGAGGTGACCAGAAAAGTGAGAGAATCCAAGGCCCAGAGGGAGCTGAGATTAGCACAGGGAATTAATGGGGGAGAGAAAGACTTTTTCAGATACATCAGGGAGAAAAGGAAGTGCACGGGAGACAATAGTGAGGATAAAAAGGTGGGGAGTGGATGGAAAAGGGGGAGGAGCAGGCGGAAGCACTGAATGAATACTTTTGCTCAGTGTTCATGGAAGAAAAGGGGGGACCGCTACCAGCATGGGCTGGGAGGGTGGGGACAGGGGGAGAGGAGGCAACAGATAGAAGAATTGAGGCAAGCAGAGTCCTAGAGTGACTGAGGGCACTGTAGGTAGACAAGGCACCAGGGCTGGATGGTATTCACCCCAGGGTGCTGAGGGAGATGGCGGAGGTGTTGGCAGAGCCACTAACGGATCTGTACAGCACCTCACTGGAATCGGGATGTGTGCCACTGGACTGGAGGATGGCACATGTAGTACTATTACACAAGAGAGGGCCAAGGGATGAACCAGGTAATTATCATCCGGTAAGTCTCCCTCCATAGTGTGCAAACTCATGGAAACGATACTAAAGGAAAGACTGGTGTCATACTTGGAGGACAGTGGCCTCCAGGATGTGAGGCAGCATGAGTTTGTTTCAGATAAATCTTGTCAAACCAACCTCATACAATATTACGACTGGGTGACAGGTGAGCTGGATAAGGGTCATACGGTGGATGTTCTTTATTTGGACTTCAGCAAGGCCTTCGATTCGGTGCCTCGTGGGCGGGTTGGGGGTAAGCTAACTGGTGAAGGGGTTGGGGCAAAAATGATGAACTGGATTACAAGCTGGCTGAGTGGGAGTCTGCAATGGGTGGTGGTGAGAGGGGAGCTCTTAACTCCGAGGCCGGTGATGAGTGGGGTGCCACAGAACTCTGTGTTGGAGCCAGTATTGTTTGGGCTCTTCATATCGGACATGCACACGGGATGGTGAGCAAGGTAAGTCTGTTCGCTGACGACACCAAAATCGGAGCAGTGGTGGATGGAGAGGAGGGATGAAAGCAGCTGCAAGGGGACCTACGCAAGCTAGAGGAGTGGTCAGAGAGGTGGCAGCTGGGGTTCAATGCAAATAACTGTAAGGTTATGCACTTTGGGGTGAAGAACCCAAGGAGAGAATACTGGCTGGGGGGGGGGTTACGCTAGGGATCACTGAGGAGGAGAAGTACCTTGAGGTAATGTTAACAGGGACCATGAACAACACTGCCCAGTGCAGGAGAGCAGCTGCAAAAGCGAACAAAATGCTGGGGTGCATAGCGAGGGGGTTTTCGTCCAGGCGAAGACGGGTGATCTTGCCCTTATACAGGTCGCTGGTAAGGCCGCACTTAGAGTACTGTGTGCAGTTTTGGAGGCCATACCTAAAGCGTGATATCAGGCTACTGGAGGGGTGCAGAGGAGGGCAACAAAGATGATATGTGGAATGGAGGGGAGAGACTATGACAGCAGGCTGGGAGACCTGAACATGTACACCCTGGAGGATAGAAGGGACAGGGGGGACATGACAGAGACATTAAAGTATCTGAGCAGAATCAGTAAGGATGGGGCAGATGGGGTCTTTAAATTAAGGAGGGGGAGGGTCACCAAGGGGCACGGCTAAGAATAGAGGGGGGAAGATTTAGGAAGGAAATGAGCAGACACTATTTCACAGAGAGGGTGGTAGCAAAATGGAATGCCCTACCAGAATGGGTGGTATCATGTAAATCTGTGAACAGATTCAAAAGGGCATGGGATAGGGAACAGGGGAGAGTGAGGGTGGGGGGTGGCAGTGGGATGAGAAAGGGGAGGGGCGGTAGGTCAGCTGCAAACTAGGGGTGTTGGCTGCACACTCGAGCAGACTTAGATAGACCGGGTAGTCTGTTTCTGCTGGCACATTTGTTTGTTCGTATGTTGTAATACAGTGGTGAGCACTGGTGTAATACGTTACAAACTAATGTATAACCAGTACATAACAGAGGCACAGCCACGTGATGCACTAACAGTGCACGGCAGTGATATAACCAGTACGTAACAGAAGTACAGCCACACGATACGCTTTCAGGCATGGCAGTGACATAACCAGTATATAACAGAGGTACATTCAGACAATACAGTTACACTGCACAGCAGTGACATAACCAGTACATAACAGAAGTACAGCCACACAATACACTTGCAGTGCATGGCAGTGACATAACCAGTACGTAACAGAGGTACATTCAGATGATACTTTTACACTACATGGCAGTGACATAACCAGTATGTAACAGAGGTACAGTCAGGTGATACACTTACACTACATAGCAGTGACATAACCAGTACGTAACAGACGTACAGTCACACGATACACTTACAGTGCATGACAGTGACATAACAGTGTGTAAGACGTACAGTCACACGATACACTTACACTACATGGCAGTAACATAACCAGTATGTAACAGAGGTACTTCCAGATGATACAGTTGCACTGCATGGCAGTGAATCTACAGAAGTGACACAGACAGTGTATGGAAACCAATCCTTCGAACAGATGTTAGGAGTGCGAACCCACTGGCCAAACAGCAAGGGCTTAGTTATGTGCAGCAGATTGCTTTAGAAGGTGCAGGGGGTAATTTCTGCCAAAGACCTGTACTGTCTGGCAGAGCCAAAGCTCCAGGGGAATATTACTTCATAACCTGGGCACAAAACTAGAAAAGGCCAAATCTCCAGCTTTATTTTGGTTTTAAGTGTTGCCAGCAGGCCTGCTCAGGTTTCACAGAGTGGCTAAACCCCAATGTATATTTTTTTTTTGGGGGGGGGGGGGTAAGTTCTGAATTTGAAATTAGCCTCTCAAAGACAAGTGGAGGTGTAAAGTCTTTACAGTACGTGGTGGTGGTAGGGTTCTAGAGCTCCCTTTTTTAAGGGTAATCCTAGAGTCCAAGATCACTGTTTTTCATGTCATAGCAATTCTTGGGAGCAGTGATGCTTTTTGGAGTGGGGTGTTTATTTTCTTATGGACACATACTTTTATTGCTTGTTTATGAACCAGTGAAGACCATTAAGCTCTGTTTCATCAGCCAAATGGGAGAGGTTTACTTTAGTGATGAGGAGGAGGTGCAGTAAAATGAAAACAGTTCAGCAAATACAGCAGTATAAACTTGGAAAACTGGGAATTTGTGCTTTCTTTTCCTCCTGCCTTCGACGGCTTGGAACCTTCTTCCATTGCAGCACATGTGCCTCCTACCCGGCCTTGGAACTTCATTCCAGCAGATCCCCTAGGATCCCAGGACAGCTACCTCATGAAAATCTTCCTCTTCTGATTTCCCTCTGAGGTGTGACTCTCCCTTCAGCTCTGTTGAAGGAGCGATCCCAATATCGGTTGTGGTGTCCATGATGGAGGCACTCGGATCATCCCGGGGGGGGGGGACTGAAACAACCATTGGTGGGGGGGGGTGCAGGACTGCATTTCATCTGTCCAGTCGTCTGTTGCCCTTTTTTGTTTATCTGCCCTCCTGAGAGCATGCTACAGTACACAGCTAGGTGCCAGGTACAGCTACGTCCCAGGTACAGTTACCTGATGCACCAGCATCTGCATACCACTCCCTCCCGCAGTCTCCTGCCAGTCTTGCTGCAGTGCCATTCAAGAGCCATCCATGGTCACCCAGATGGCATTAGCACAGCAGGAGGCACTGCCCTCACTCCTCAGAGGCAGAAAGTGCCCTTTGGGATACTCCGTCCTCCTTATGCCAGCCCTCTAGTACACCTGAGCCCAGGATGTGACCCAAGCTCACCAGTGGCATAAGCTACCACTGTGCCAACCAGTCGGCCTGGAAAGTGGTGCTTTCATCCATTTGAAGAGTAACCCACCGACAAAGAAATACCCCAGACCCCGTAAAATCTTACTTAGACTGTCTGATGGATGCCTTTCCATGTAAGACATGGGGTTACAGATAAGAGGGCTGTTCATTTTTCAGCAATTGACAGACATTCCTGACTGTGTAATCTTCCCCCACATCCCATATGCAAATCATACTGCACAACACCCTAAAGTGAGTAACTCAAAACATGGCTGTAATGAAAGAAAAGAAGCTATAAGTATTTTCGTATTATTTTGAACTCTTAGATGCTTAAAATCATGGCTCAGTCAGTTTACTTGCAGGAAGTCCCAGGATTCCCAGTTGAACAGATGCTGGTGGCCAAACACTGTTGTTTGGAAATCCTTCTGTGCCTTTCCCATCGGAGCAGAGTTTGTGCAGATAGAGCATTTTGCCTGCCTGACCGCCCCCACCTCGAACACTTTTCCTTGTATAACGCGCCCCCCCCCACCGTGACCTCAGTACTGGCAGCTATTCTAAGTTCCCTCCCATTTGTCCTTCTGCTGGCTTCTGCCTTTGAACCTGACTTCGGCAGGCATTGCTGCAGGTGATGGAGAGTGTCCAGAAACAGCCGTAAAACACCTGCAGCATTTTTTCTCCTCACCAGTGCAGCTGCCATACACGCCTGCATCAGGTCACCTCGCACTGCAGCGGGAGGCATCCATACTGATCCTCAGGCAGCAAAACAGCAACTCCGCACAGATTAGTGTAAAACAGGCCTTTTGTTTTGGTTGCTTGCAACAGGAGGTGGGGTGTGGATGGAATCGTGTTTCTTGTTGGATCTCACTAAATGTTGACATGTGAGATGGTGAGAACAGACTGAACATGCCTGAGCATTGGAGATGCAAGGCTGGCTTGCATCCTGTTACATAAAGCCTCAAAAACACCATTTCTGAGCCATTTGGTAGATTGAGAATTTTTCACACCTGTTTAGCTGTGCAGAACACATAAATTGATCCAGTCAAGCCTTGAGTTATTGCATTTATTTGCCCCTAGCATTTTTTAAGCTGGAAGTCTAAGCCCATATTATATTTTGGCTAGTTGCCTCCTCATATTTAAGCCAAATAACAAAACAGAATATTGATCTGTAACGAGTGGAACTGCAGCGGCAGTTGTGCTGTTCAAACAATGCTATTTGTTGCTAAATACAGACAGCTCAGCAAAACACTTGTTGATAAATTGTCTACTCTCATTTTCTTATAAGCAGTAAGACACTTCAGGGTATGGGTAGTGGTGTGATCACCACAAGCCCAGGGGCGTAATGAGGCATGAGGTAGCAGGCCAAGTGCCTTGGTGCCCCAGGAAATGCAGTGATCACACTATTGCCCACGCCCTGAAGTGTCTTGGTGTTGGGGCAAATTAAAAAAAAAAAAAAAAACTAAAATATAAAAATAGTTCTTTAAATAAACGTGGCAAAATAGTCCCTCCGTATATGGGTGCCACTAGGAGGCAGTGATGGCATGAGTAATGGTATTTCGGAGCTGGCGGGTTCTGCGTAGTGTTTATATTTTGAGTCTTCCTGCCCCATCCCCGTATTACACTGTTACCTTTACTTTTGATATGGCGAACCCGTTATTTAGTACATCTTGCCCAGTTGCCGTTTTCTTTACTTACTCCTACAATGACTAACATGGTTTGCCAGTCATTTGTTTTGTGGTCCTAGAACGTGTTTATAGTGTTCAGTTACACAGTACCAGCATGTGTGAGTGATGTTCCGTTATTTAGATATGACCTGTTCTGTCAGAGTGGCCACGCAAGGCAGATAAGTGGCGAGGATGGGGGTGTTAGATCAGGAGTGCGTTCGTGACAGTCTGTGCTAGATGAGGAGGAAGTAGAAGACATGCAGGCAGGACTGTTTCAATGAGCGAATATGCGTAGGATTGAGAGAGAGCAGGCGGGAGTTAGCACTGAGCGAGCAGACTGGGCAGGTCACATAACTGGTGAATTAAAAAAAAAAAAAAAAAGCAAGAATTTATTTTTTTCTCCACATCTGTACTGGATAAGTAAATAACCGAAGGAAGCTGTAACTTACTATACTATAGCACATTACCAGCTGACTTCCTACTCAGACCAGCACAGCCGCTGTTTGAGAAGCAGCATGGCTTTTGGAAGGGTTATGGAACATGCACAGCGTTGTTCAGCTTCAGAGACACCGTACACAATGCTTTGGACAATGGCCTGCTCACTGGTGCCATGTTCGTGGATCTGACCAAGACCTTCGAGTTGGTGGACCATGATTTGCTAATACAGAAGCTGAGTGGGCTGTGACATTTGGGGTAGCTTCTCTATGGTTCTCTAACTATCTGCAAGACGGGTCACAGTTTGTCAAAATCGGTAAAGTCTTGTCTAGGGTGAACATTGTCTCCTGTGAGGTCCCCCAGGCATCCATTCCTGGCCCTCTCCTGTTTACCGTTTTCATCAGTGACCCACCCAAGATCTGTGGTACTGCCAAGACACCTCTGTATCAGATGACAGAGTCATCTTTGTGCTTGGGAAAGACACCATCACTATCAGCGAAGGCCTAGGGCTCAACTTCCATGCTCTTCAGCAGTAGTTCACAAATGAGAAATTGCTCATAAATGTCCCTAAAACAAAAGGCATGTTGCTCAGCTTGTCTCCAGAATGTAGAAGATTTTTCACAAGACTCCACTATCTCAACCTTGGATGGAATGAAACTGAAACTAGTTAATGAATTCAGATACCTTGGTGTTACCATCGATCCCAACCTTGCATTTTCTAGATAGTTTTTTTTTTTTCTCGCCGGGTTGACCAGCCCCCATCCAGCGGTCCCCCAAACCCCATCACCCCAGCGTCCACTGGGACTTACCTGGATGGCACCGAGGTGCCCAGCTAGCCAACCTGCGGTGGACCGGTGTCATCCTACTGGTCGACCATTTTTCTGTGCCCCCCCCCCGTTGCTAGGGTGCGACACATCAGCGCGCATGTGTGGAGGTGCATGCATGTTATGGAGTCCTGCAGCATCCCCCCTTCCATTGGTGTCCCTGACCCGTTCTGCCCTCAGGCCGCCACCTGGGGACAGTCATTCAGCGGGATGACCTCCCCACCCTCCCCAGGGGAGGAGAGGAGAGCTGTCCTCCAGATGCTCAATCCTCTCCCTCCCCAGCCGACACTAGTGACCTGCTCACACCACGAACTCGGTTCGCCGGCGTGACAGGAGGTAAGGCAGCGATGCCTCAGCCCTCCACGCCACTTGGCCAGCCCCACCTACCTCACATTTGACGCTCATATCACCAGCGCAGTAAGAACTGTTCATCAAAAACTGGGTCTACTCTTATCGTATTACAAAATCCCTAGCCCCTGGCACTTAAGCCAGAATCGCCCAGAGCTGCCTACTCCCTCTGACTGAGTATGGATCCAGTGTTACAGATGCTGTTCTCCTCATGATCGGGGCAAAGAAAAGACTCTTGCCCCACAAGATTGCCAAACTTGCATCCTTGCAGGGACAGCGGTCCCATCACTGCACCAGTTTTGAATGACTTATTTGGTTGCAGCCCAAAACCAAAGCCCAGTTAACCCTAGTAAATTTCAAGCACAGAATCGTCCACGGAAGTGTTCCCCAATGCCGATCCAAGCTATTCACATACGTTGGCAGCTCCTTCCCTTGCTCCTCTGCAAAGACTGTATTGAAAGCATCATTCACGCACGTGGGCATGAGCCAGAACTGATTCCGAGACAGAGCAGCATTGTTCTGGAACACCATTCCTTTGGCTATCAGAGCTCTCCCTGGCCCCAAAATGTTCGCTGCCAGGCTGAAAGTACATTTCTTAGAGTCTAATGTCTGCACCTGCTTTGCGTGACTTACAAAACGCTGCTGACCTTATGTGCCATCTGACTGTCTTACCTTTGCACCATGTCAGTTCATTTTGTATTATGAAACTTATGTGCTTGTCTCCGTCCCACTGTTTCGTTGAGTACTCGACTTTACCTGGGTAATGTCTGAAAAAGGCGCTTTGGCACCAGTGCACTTACCCAGTCATCAAACATACATATGTACATATGTACATTCGTACATACATACATACGTACGTACATAAAAACTTAGTAAGACAGTAATCATGCAGGCTGGTCTGAGAACAACAAAAAATGATGTCTGTTGTTAGTTCAAAATTCTAATTGGCACAATGATTTTTTTTCTGTACTGCATCATGGCTTCCAGTGCTTTCTTGTAGCTGGTGGTAGTAATGTCACCGTGCGCAGCTGCTGACCAGTCGGGTTGCAGTATTTTCTCAACCCATTTGATAATAAAAAAGTGTGCACTTTTAGAAATTCTTTCATTTCATTTGACAGCTTTTCAGAACCTTTTTACAGTTTGAATATTACAGTAGGGGCTCTAGCCGTCAGTAGAAACAAAAACGAGTTGTAGTTGTCACTCCATTGGCAAGGCTATATACTGCAGCACCCCCCCCCCCCCAAATTAATTTTAGGCCATTCCATTCTTTTTCTTTGTTGATTTTATATATTTTTTTATCCATCCCCCGACCTGGTTGTCCACCATTCGTCCCTTCAGCTTCAACTGCATCACCAACTTTTTCCTGCCAGGCTTATAACATCCTTCCTCAGTGTTCCGCACAGGCTCCCCCCCACATGCGTTGGCCTGAGAACCTTCATAGTAGCTGCTCCAGCCACCTGAAATTCCCTCCATACTGTATAGTCCACCCCGTGAGGTTATTTACCCACCACACATACTGCAATTCCTCCTCTTCCATTATATGTGGTAAGGCTGCTACCCCTTCAGAATCCCCACCTCTCAGTGGATGGCTCCTGTCTACCCATCTGTTTACCACCTCATTCATATACCCAGCCATGGCCATATCCCTCACATTAATATCAGTTATCTTCTGCAACAAGCCCACAAAGAAATCTAGGTTGTGCTCATTCAAGCAGTAAATACTTCCCAAAAGCGGCTCTTTTCCTGTCCAGTCATCCCTCCATAAGAACCCATCTCCCATTCTTATCCTTCTCAATTACCCTCCTGCAAATTAACCCTTTCCCTAACTAAATCACTACCCCCTTTTCTTTGCATCCAGCAGGCTGTGATAAATCTGGCCTCCCCAGAGTCCTCCCAACTTCTCCACTGACTTCTGTAGTGAGTCTTCTAGAACAGCGCTGTCAGCACCTCCAATTTCTTTACAAGAGATAATACCCACTTTCTCTTTATTGGGCTGTTGGACCCAATAAACAGAAAGAGGGTATTGGGCTGTTAGACTCCTGTACATTCCAAGACACCAAATTAAGCACCCGTCTCGTTATACGAACATACGAAGAAGCCAGCAGAAGGCCATTTGGTCTATCTAGTCTGCTTGTATTGCAGGGTCCACAGCTTGAGCTACTGTCCCTGTCTCCCTCCCCACTCCTCCCATCCTCCCTACCCATGATCCTTATCTTCCCCCAGTGCCTATCCCAGCCTCTCTTGAAGCTGCCTACTGTCTTCAACTAGATCACCTCTTCTGGCAGCGCATTCCAAGTGTCCGCCACCCTCTCTGTAAATAAGTGCTTCCTGACCTCCCTCCAACCCCACCCCCACTTAAGACTGCGCCCCCTCATGTTATGGTTGCCACTCAGCTTAACAAGACCCTCCTTATCCACCTCATTCATCCCTTTCAAGTACTTAACAGTCCCAATCATGTACTCGCGCTCGCTCCCTTTCTCTCCTTTCCTTCAGGGAGTACATGTTCAGTGCCCTCAACCTCTCCTCGTATGCCTTACCCTGCTGACCTGCTGTCATCTTTGTTGCCCTCCTCTGGACCTTCTAAAGCAGGTTAATGTCCTTTTTGAGGTGTGGGCACCAGTGCTGAACTGCACATTGTAGATGTGGCCTCACCAGTGACCTGTACAATGTACCTTTATACCATGACTAGCGTCTTCCCCTCTGAACTCTGACCCAAACACTTTCATGTGCTAACAATAAGGGTCCTTCAGCTTTGCATTCTCCGTTTTGGTAATCTCTGTGCAGTGTGCCTTTGCACACACCTAAGTATATATCAGCAGAATGAAGCCCATGAACTTTGAGTCGCAGCACAAATAACTGAAATAGTATATGAAAGCGTCTTTTTTCTCTCTGTTGTTCAAAACTCCCGTGTCACCGGTGGTACAATCCTACCGAGGATGCGCACTTGTAGAGATGTATGAATAAAGTTTTTATGCCAAGTCAATTAAAACATGTTGCCCTTATATACGCAAACATGGATCTGCTGCTGTATTTGTTAAACCTAGCTCGAGAGTTAGTAATTTACTTTTAAACCGATGTTGAACACATGCGTTTGGAACACAGATGTGTTGAGATCCTGTGCATGCTGCAAGAACTGCCGCTCTTGCACATGCGTGGGATTTCGGCATCGGTTTTAAAAAGTAAATTGTGTGCCATGCAGGGCTCGGTTTTAATTTTGAATTACCATGAGCAGTTCGTGACATACACGTTCATATGGGCAGCATGTTCTTAAAGTCGGCTTGGCATAAAATGCCGCTTTGTGACCGCGTGGGATTATGCTTCCAGTATCACCTGAGTTTTGGACAACCTGAGGGAAAGACTAACTTTGCTAAATACTTGTATTTCTGGTATTTGTGCTGTATTACTAAGTTCATGGGCTTATTCTGCTGTAATAATTACTTAGGTGTGTGCCAGAAGACACACTACACAGAGGTTACTAAAAACGGAGGGGTAAAGCTCACAGTGCCCCTTTAATGAGTGCGGTAGAGGTGCTATGTGCTTTGCAGAACCCGTGCTGCTGAGGACATTATAAGTTGTATTTGCGTAGATATTCTGTTAATTGATGGGACACTAGCTGCAGGGGCTAGCTGCACATTCGAGCAGACTCGATAAACTGCGAGGCCTGTTTCTGCTGGCATTTCATATGTTCGTATGACATGACTCTCTCCAGGGCTTTGGATGTGGGGATAGAATGGAAATGGGTCTGTAATTCGAGTGCAGGGCTCGGTCACCTTTTTTATGTGCTGGGGTAACTTTTTTCGAGTTTGGGAAACTGTCCAAGCATGAGGGACTTGTTAAACAGTTTGGGGATTACCAGTTCTATTTTATTTTCTTATTTATTCAGGTCTAGGATTACAAATACCTTTGAGCCAGGGCTCTTTTACAAAGGTTCCACGTCAAGGATTACAACAAGATAGTACATAAGAACAGTTTATAACAAATATTTTACACGACATAGTTCTAAATAATAACTATTGCTAGCAGGGGCATTATAGAGGTGGGGGGATAAGGAGGAAGAAATAGGAGAGGAGGAGGAAACAGGGATCAGAAAGGCAGGGGAGTGGTAGAGGAAGGGTGTAAAGGGAGGTAGGTGGAGGAGGAACAGGTGGAAGTAGTGGGATAAAGGGAGGGAGGGGCTGCAGCCAGGAGGCATTGTCGGAGGACACGAAGTGCCAGGTTGGGCAGGATAGTGGGGGTAAGTGCTAGGATGCTGATATCACCAGTAAATGCTAGTGCCAAGGAGCAGCGAGCAAAGGATACGTTTAGTAGTAAGTAGTAAAGTAGTAACACTTATTTATATAAGGCACCCTTCCCAAGCTCAGGGCGCCTTTACAAGATTACATAAGCAGCATTAAAACCACAATAATAAATAACATTTTATATATAACAGCTTCAATATAATTTACATTAATGAAATGCTTCTTTAAAAAGGAAGGTTTTTAGGGCTTTTTTAAAGCCCTCCACAGTCAGGTTATTTCGTATCTGGCAAGGTAGAGAATTCCACAGGGTAGGAGCCATAAAGGCAAACGTTCTTCCACCAGATGTTTGTAAGGTTACCTTGGGAATCTCTAGCAATCCCTCGCCAGGGGATCAGAGGGAGCGGGAGGGGCAGTAAGAAGTCAGGAGTTCTTCCAGGTAGTGGGGTCCCAACCCGTGTAGGGCTTTATAGGTCATCAACATGACCTTGAAAGTGATCCGCCACTGTACCGGCAGCCAGTGCAACTCACGAAGCACAGGTGTTATATGGTTGGACCTTGGGATTCCAGTCAACAACCTAGCCGCGGCATTTTGCACCAGCTGCAAGTGGCGAATATCCACTCCCAGCAGCCCTAGATAAAGGGCGTTGCAGTAATCAAGACGACTGGCAACAAAGGCGTGGACCAGGGTAGGAGGATCCTCTGATGGAACCAGGTGTTTCACCCGTGCTATATTCCTTAGATGGAAAAGGGATGATTTGACCATGGCTGACACCTGCACCCTCAGGGTCAGGCCCTCGTCAAATATAACACCAAGGCTACGTACCTGGCCAGATGCCATAAGCGGGGTCTCCCCCAGAAATAAACCTGAGGGTTTTCCCACCCATGAACCTGACATCCTCACCCCCGGTTTCACCACTAATACCTCTGTTTTTCCCGGATTCAACTTCAGCCAATTGGTACTCATCCAATTCTGTATCTCCAGGAGGCAGTTGTTAAATAATGTACTTGACTCAGACTCCTGTTCGAGCACAAAAGACATATAGAGTTGAGAATCATCAGCATAGCAATGAAAACTCAATCCATATTGTCTTATAATGTCCCCCAATGGAAGCATGTACACCGCAAATAACATGGGGACAGCACCGAACCCTGTGGCACCCCACAGTGCAGACAGTGAGAGGCCGAAGAATGAATCCCCAACACTACTCTCTGACTGCTACCCTGCAGGAAAGATTTAAACCAACTGTGGACTACCCCCCTTAGTCCACAGAAAAACTACAGGCAATCGAGCAGCACCCCATGATCCACGGTGTCAAACGCTGCCGAGAGATCAAGGAGAACCAAGATAGAATGAGTTTTCCGATCTCTCACCATCAGGAGATCATTCAGTACCCGAACAAGAGCCATCTCAGTACTATGCCTTTTCCTGAAGCCAGACTGGCGAGGGTCATAGATACTGTGGATAGTTAAATGGTCTTCCAGCTGCAATGCAACCACCTTCTCGGCAATCTTTCCCAAAAAGGGAAGATTCAAGACCAGTCTGTAGTTTTCTGGGTAGTCGGGATCAAGGGAGGATTTTTTCAAAAGGGGGCGTACTATTGCCTCCTTCAGGGGATCAGGAAAGATCCCTTTCTCCAGTGACACTGCAACTATCCCAGTAAGGATCAGGCCAATAACCTCTACACACCCCACAATTAGGTTAGTAGGGCGCGGATCCAATCTACAGCAGGTAGGCCGCAAAATCTGGATGAATCCTCACTATATCCATGACTGCCAGTTGACTGAAGGCAAACCAAGTAAATTGGGTATTTGTGCCCCTCAGTTGATCACTGCAAGATCCTATGGGAAGGCGCTTGCTGATCTCATCCCTGATTGTGGACACCTTATCAGCAAAGAACATCGCAAATTCCTCACACTGTAATTGTGACAATGCTCGACCAGATTGGAGACAGACAGGATTGCACAATCTGTCCACAGTCCAGAAGAGCCGGAACTATTCCTCGTTGTAGCAATTTCCCTGGACAGAAACTCTGCCTTCCTATGGGAAATTGATAACTGATAGGTCTTATAATGATCTAACAGTCTAAGCCTGTTCACTTCCATGTGAGTTTTCCGCCAGTGTCTCTCCAATCTTCGGCCCTGTCTCTTCAACCCATGGATCTCCATGGTAAACCATGGGGCCCCCAGGTGGAGAGTACAGGGACGAACACGGATTGGAGTAGTGAAATCCAGGGCCCTCACAACTGCCCTGTTATAGGCTAGCACTGAGGACTCTGGGTCAGTGCTATCCATTGGAAATCCCGAGAAGTCCAGCTCCATCATTAGGCCTTCTGAGGTAACTCCTCCCAAAGGACAGAACTGTACAATCTCCTTTGGGGCAGACCTCTTTTGGGGGGGCTGCGAAACTGAACCTCAGGGCATGATGGTCAGACCAACTGATGGGCTCCACCTCCACACCAGAGACTTCCATCCCCAGATGGAATATCAAATCCAACGAGTGTCCCCCCAGTGGGTTGCAGAGGTAATAACTGTGTCAGGCCCAATGCGTCCATCAATTGGAGGAGGTTTTGACCAAACGGCGCGAGTTCATCATCGACCTAGGCATTGAAATCCCCCAGGATTAATCATCGGGGGGATTCCAATACCCTCTCGGCGATGAAATCCGCAACCTCCCTCAGGAATTCCCTTCCATCACCTGGTTTATGGTCTAGGTAGTCCAGGAGAAGGGTGGTACAGTTAGAGATAGCAGTCACAGGTGCTAGAGGCAGTCAGTGAGTGGCAGAGCCTGGTTTTAAAGGCCCCAAGCGTTGAGACGGTGGTGATGTCGTTGGGGAGACCATTTAGCCAGCTGGCGGCCCGGTAAGAAAAAGCTCTTTGACCTTGGGTCGTGCAACAGCGAGGGATTTGAAACTTCAATGATTTGGATTCCCTGGTGGTTCTGCAGTAAATATTTTGTTGTAGGAAAGTAGAGATTCTGGGGGGGGGGCAAGACCCATCAGAATTTTTCTGCAATATGCAGGTTTGGTATTTTATGTCTAGTTGCAGCCAGCTGGTTTGGGAGTAGAGGTCACAAGTGTGTGTAAGGTGTTGGGCGCCAGTAATGAGCCGACAAGCCTTGTTGAGGGAGATGGTTACTCGTTTGAGCGCAGTGACAGTAGCAGAGCCGTAGATGATGAGGTCATAGTCAATGGTGGTAATGATGGAGCACTGGACAGCAACTGCCAGGGCTTCGGAGGTAAGGTGACGCCTGTGGCGAAACAGCAGGCCTAGTCTGGCGTGGCAGTTTTGGTGACGTTAATGTGGTCATTGTATGAGAGGTGGGAGTCGAGTGTGATCCCAAGGTATTTAAAAGTTTGGACCTGGTCCAGTGGGCCATCGTGACTGGTGTTAATGGATAGGTGGTGGTGCTCATGTTTATTGTGGGAACTAATGAAAATCATGGCCGTAGTTTTTTTTCTGGTTAAGGATCAGTTTATGCTGAATGATCCAGTTCTCAACAGTGGAGAAACAATGCTGGAGTTTTTCTTGCAGCTGATAAGGGTCATGGTGTGTGGCATGGATTACTGCATCATCGGCGTAGAGTATAAGTGGTTCAGGGCAGGCATCCGGTAAGGTGTTGAGAAACAGACTGAAAAGGAGTGGTTCCAGAATGGATCCCTGTGGGACTTCAGAGTGCACAGGTTTGGCATCAGAGAGCACTTCTGCGATTTTTACACATTGTGACCTGTTCTCAAGGTAGCTTTTGAACCATGTAATAGAATCTGGGGAGAGCCCAGCTTTACAGTACGTAGTTGGGCAAGTAGAAGGTGGTGGTGGACAGTATCGAAGGCTTTGGTTAAGTCAATATAAATAGCACCAGTGAGTTGCCCATTGTCCAGTGAGCTGTGGATTACTCCAGTGACTTCAGGTAGTGCTGACACAGTGCTGTGGCCTTTCCTGAAGCCATGTTGTTGCATGCAAAAGATGTTATATTTGTCCAGATATACAGTGAGCTGGTCCAATATTATGCACTCCAGGGCCTTTGAAAGGGGAGGCAGGATTGAGATAGGACGGTAGTTTCCGTGGGCAGCCTTATCACCACTTTTGTGGATAGGGGTAACAGTAGCTAACTTCCATTTTTCTGGGAACTGGCTGAGTGTAAGGGAGAGATTAAAAATCCTGGTGAGAGGTCCCAGCACCTCTTCTAAGGTGAGGGACAGAAGCTTGAGGTCAAGTGTGTCATTGCTAGATCTTGATTTGCTTATGGCTTTTGTGACGAACTTTCGGACATCATTCCTATTTACTACTTTAAAGTGGAAAGGAGGGTGACTGTTGAGAGGCATGGAGTTAGGGGTTTCAGAGGCCTCGTCATCACTGAAGAAATTAGGGGGAAGAACACTACTGAGATTCGTGAAAGTGGTGTTGAAAGTATCAGCAATGATTTTAGGGCCAAGCGTGGTATTTCCATTAATCTTGAGCATAGTCGGCGTAGGTTTGGGTTGTTTCCCAGTGATTTCTTTTAGGTTGTGCCAGAAATCTCTCCCATTTCCCCAGGTGTCAGTGAGAACTTTTCTGTAGTAGTCAGATTTCTGTTTCCGAATGGTTTTAGTGCAGTTATTACGTGCTTGCTTATTATTTTGGATGTCGACTGGTTTCCCGGTGGATCTAGCCAAAGCCCATAACTGGTCCCTAGATTTTAGCATTTTAGGAGGTCACGTGTTAGCCAAGGGTTACATAGAGTTTTAACTTTACACTTCTTGATGGGAGCGAATAGGTCACAGGCTTTGTTAAAGATGTGGATGAACTGATCCAGTGCAAAGTTTGTGTCAGTCGCCAGGAAGATTGGAGACCAGTCCTGATTTGAGATGGTAGGATCTGAGGTGGGTTAGCTGACCACGCTGGAGAATTCTACTGTGGGTGATTTTAGGAGGTGGTTTGTGGAATTTATTGGACCAGGTACAGCTGATGGGGGAGTGGTCACTGAGAGAATCACAAAGGACAGAGGAGTTTGAGATTCGTGATGGGTGGCTGGTCAGGATTCAATCCAGTAGAGTGCTGGTACCTGTTTTATAGTTTTGTCTAGTAGGGGAGTCCAGCATCTGGGTTAGGTTGGCCAATAGGACGGAGTCCTTAAGAGCAACCGCCTCAGCTGAGAGCCAATTTATATTGAAGTCCCCAAGCAGGATGGTTTCGGAGTCAGGTGGTTACGACCTGACAAGGTCCAGAACAGCGGTGAGACCTAGTCCTTGTTCCTTGGGATGAATATATACAGTAACAACTGTAAGCGCCTTATCGTGAGCACCTAGTAGAATTTTGATGGGGAGAATCTGTGCAGGGGAGGTCGCTGGGGCAAGTTGTAATTGTTGGCCCATGAACGTGATTTTCAGGTACAATGCACAACCTCCACCTCTTTGTTTTACGATTGAGCCTGAAGACATTGTAGCCCGGGATGGTGATTGCCTGGTCAGGGACCTGAGGGGTGAGCCAGGTTTCAACAACTGCCAGAACATCAGGAGTGTGTTGGATTGTGAGGGCCTGCAGAGAATCAAGCTTAGCAAGTAGACTGCAGATATTCAAGCATAGGAGTGAGAGAGTGCCAGAAGATTTGTTCTGGGAGGAGACTTTGCTGGTTTGTGGGCCAGGATTCCGGAGAATATTACCCGATAACAGCAGGAGAAGTAGCAGAAGCTTGAGGGTGCATAGACGTAGTTCCCTGAGGGTGAGTTACGTTTTTTATATCGGCGGGCACGCGCCATTATGTGCATCTGAAGGTTCAGCATAGGAGTAACAGGGTTAGCAGATGTGAGACGGCAGTGTTCAAAGTCAGCAAGGGATACCTTTTTTGTGGGAGGTTGTCCCCTGAGGGCAGGGTAATTGGGATCCAGAGAGGTGCCAGGGTGATGATATGCTCTGGTCATTACAAAGGTTGGGGGAGGGGAGGGGAAGGAGGCTGTAGGGGGGATGAGGAGAGGTAAAAGGGAGGGGAGGAAAAGGAGAAAGGTGGGAGTTTGAGGGAGGAAGAGAATAGCAAAGCTGATAGAAAGACAAGTGCAGAGCCCCGGAAGGTGACAGTCAGAGAGTGGAGCAGGCAGGAAAAAAACAAAAACAAATAGAGGGGGAGGAGAAGTATGAGAGAGAGAGGGGAGGGGACTAGACGTTGGGCCAGTAGGAGCTAGTGTGGGAGGAACCCTAATGGAGGTCGACGTGGTGAGGGTCTATTTAATTAAGGTTGGGGGGGTGGAGGCGGGTGTAAAATTCCGGCCGCCTTCCAGCTAAAATCTATGGGCGCACAGCCCAGCACTGAAGAAAATTGGTGGAAAGTGGAGCAGCCAGTCAGGTAGCAGTGAGGAGAGCTGCGGTCCAATCAGGGATGACCGCGGGGAGCGTTGGTCCAATAGCGGCAACTCACTGCTTTCCCGGTCAGTCAGGAGTCCTTGCCCATCTTTGAGGATCCCTGGACGGGCAGAGAGAGAGCGGCTGGTTCCAGGAGCTGCGACCGCGCCTGGTGGAGGGATGCTTGTCACCCGATCAGGGGCTGCGAAATCTGGAGGGAGGAGGAGAGGAGATAGGGGTAGTTAGTGGGAGAGAGACAATGATGGTGACACGGTGGCTAAATCGGAGGACGTAGATCAGACAGAGAGCGAGAGAAAGAAATGCAGGCACAGTGGGGGGGAGCAACCAGGGACAGGCGAATGGAAGTTGCTATGCCTGGCGCCACAGGGGGAGGGTAGAAACAGGGAGTTTAGCAAGGCAGAGGAAAGGGAGTATGCAGGAGAGAGGGGGGAATCAGAGGAAGCAGGGGATTTGTGGCAAGGGAGCGGGGCGGTTCAAGCCCAAAGGAGAGAGGTCAGGATTTAGGAGAAAGGACAGAGAGAGAGATGGAGGCTGGGCAGAATCAGTAAAACAGTTACAGTTTGATTCAGATTCGGCTAGCAGACATGAAATACAGTACAAAAATCAGAAGCAGCTAATGGAGCTAGAGAGGCAGCACTGTGGGAGCAGAGTTTAACAATTTAGCAGCAATCGGAATTAGCTTATCGGAGTAAATCACCACATGAACACAACAGACAGGTGCAGATAGCAGGGGCAGTTCGAGAAGCGGGCCAAAATTTCATCCGCTTTCCAGCTAAAGTCTATGGGCGCACAGCCCAGCACTGAAGAAAATTGATGGAAAGTGGAGCAGCCAATCAGGTAGCAGTGAGGAGAGCAGCAGTCCAATCGGGGATGACTGCGGGGAGCGTTGGGCCAATAGCAGCAACTCACTGCTTCCCCGGTCAGTCAGGAGTCCTTACCTGTCTTTGAGGATCCCTGGATGGGCAGAGAGAGAGAGAGAGAGAGAGTGGCTGGTTCCAGGAGCCGCGGCTGCGCCTGGCGGAGGGCTGCTTGTCGCCCGATCAGGGGCTGCGAAATCAGTCTTTGAGGATCCCTGGATGAGCAGAGAGAGAGAGCGGCTGGTTCCAGGAGCCGCGGCCGCGCTTGGCGGAGGGCTGCTTGTCGCCCGATCAGGGGCTGCGAAATCCGTCTTTGAGGATCCCTGGATGGGCAGAGAGAGAGAGAGAGATAGCGGCTGGTTCCAGGAGCTGTGGCCGCCTGGCGGAGGGCTGCTTGTCGCCCGATCAGGGGCTGCGAAATCAGTCTTTGAGGATCCCTGGATGAGCAGAGAGAGAGAGAGCGGCTGGTTCCAGGAGCTGCGGCCGCGCCTGGCGGAGGGCTGCTTGTCGCCCGATCAGGGGCTGCGAAATCCGTCTTTGAGGATCCCTGGATGGGCAGAGAGAGAGAGAGAGAGATAGCGGCTGGTTCCAGGAGCTGTGGCCGCACCTGGCGGAGGACTACTTGTCGCCCGATCAGGGGCTGCGAAATCCGTCTTTGAGGATCCCTGGACAGGCAGAGAGAGAGCGGCTGGTTCCAGGAGCCCCGGCTGCGCCTGGCGGAGGGCTGCTTGTCACCCGATCAGGGGCTGCGAAATCTGTCTTTGAGGATCCCTGGATGGGCAGAGGGAGCGGTAGAGTGGCTGGTTCCAGGAGCCGTGGCCGCGCCTGGCGGAGGGCTGCTTGTCGCCCGATCGGGGGCTGCAAAATCAGTCTTTGAGGATCCGTGGACAGGCAGAGAGAGAGAGTGGCAGAGCGGCTGGTTCCAGGAGCCGCGGCTGCGCCTGGGGAGGGCTGCAAATCTGGGATTTCGTCCAGTTACTTCGTGAACCACATCAAGAGCAAAATGGGCAATTCGTGGGCACTATGTAGAGTGCGTAATGGGCCACTTCACGTAAACTTTGCCAGCAGCGAGGTTTAAAATTCGCAGAGACCTCCTGATGACCCTAACAAACACTAGAGCCCCTTTTCCCATTCCATATCCTGAACTTTGTCAGCTGCCTTTCTTTGGTATACAGTTCACTTTTAGAGGTCAGGTTGTAAGGAAAGGTGATACTCCTGCCATTTAAGCTCTATAGCTGCCCATGTCTTAGTTTATTTATCCTGAAATCAGAACAGGCAAAAGTTGATCTGACGTGGCCTCCCTCCTGCTGAATTACCGTGGAACTGCCCTGATATAAAGCAGGCCCAGTCAGTTTCAAATTGGAAGACCCATAAACAGTTTAAGAGCAGTGGGAGGAGGTTCTGGAGTGATTTAGTCATATTGCAACACTCCATCTCCTCTGGGCCCGAACAGTGTGAGATTGTTTCTCCTGCCTCTCATGCTAAGTTGTCCACTTGGTGGCACAGGAAGCGAGTGTGCTGCTCCGCTATGGCGATCCAAGCTTCCACCACCTCTGACCACTCATCGAGCCACTCCACCTTTTGACCATGTCCACCTGACTGGCAAGACCTTCCACTGATTTTTACACCGTCTTTACTGCATTCCAAAGACACATTGGCTCGGTATTGACAGCGCCTATAAACTTTCGTTCTGCATTCAGCTCTGACATAACTGAGGCCATCTGCTTTTTTCGCTTTCGACGTCATCTTGGAGCTGGTGCCCTGTTTTGCCAGATGGGTGCTGCTCAATTTCTGCCTTTTCAGCATTTGAGATAGGCCTGGCGACCCTCTCCTTAGCCATGCAAGGGGTATTCAGCACCATTCAGATTTACTGAATAAAACTGAGAATGTCAGGCAGGGGGATATGAACTGATACTAGCACCTGGGATGGAGCTCCTCAAGCTAGGCGGTTTCCAGCTTGTCACCCAACTCTCTCCTGGTTTTATAGTTCCCTTTTTGCTGAGTTTTTTTTTTTAAATGATCGATTCATACAGTATCAATAACAATAATATCAGCGTAACTATCAAAATCATGGATACCGAGCATATGAGACTTCCAGTTTTAATTATTAGGTCATATGCAGTGCTCCAGATAACCTTGGCATCCAAGAGTAATGTGCTCCCCATTTTTGACAGTAAGGGAAAGGGGAACTTGTTTAACCAGGAAAGGCACACTGAGCCAGGGCCTGTTTCCAAGTGCAACCTGGGAGCACAAGGAAGTTAAGTAACTTGCTCAGAGTCGCGCAGTGTGCAAGTGGGGGCTGATGGGATTTAAACTGGGGTCTCCAGGTTTGCAGCTCAGTGCCCTTAATCAATACGCTATACTGGTGAGTAAAATATAACTTTGATGAGTAAAAGTGCTTTAAACTTGGAAAAACAGCTCTCTCTTGAAGTGTTCATGGCGCATTTCCAAGGTTGTGGAAGAGTACTGTTAATCATCAAAATAATTTTTAGAGTATTTCTTAAACACTGGTGAGTAAAATAGGACAATACTCACCTTATCTGGAGCACTGTTCATATGGTAATCCTGTGCTTGAAGGAGCATCATTGACTTTCTATGAGGAAAGTACCAGCACTTTGGTCTGACCCCCGAGTCTTTCTCAGTTTCTCTTTATCCACAGGGATTTAATGCTGAGCACTGTTGTCAATGCTTGAAGTGCGATGGGTATACTAAAAGAGATTTATTTAAGTCACAAAAACATGGAGCATGTTTTTAGTACACTTCCTTTTGGGATTAGTGGGTCTGCCAGACATGTATGCTTTCCTTCAGGAAATACCTTCAGCAGGCCCCGCGACGGTTTCCATGGCAACCTGCAGGAGGCCCTGCTGATACAAGCCATTCAACTCTTTATTGTTTCTCACAACCCTTTGTTGTGAGCTTTATTGCAATCATTCTGGCAAACACAGCAGTTTGCACAGTCCTCTGATTCAATGCAAGTTTTTAAATTCTAATGAGTCGGTGTGGCCCTGAGCCATTTACATTTAAAGAGGTTTTTTTTTTTCTTTCTTTCCTTTTTTTTTTAAGAAAGAAAGGTTTTTTATTGAAAATTTATGAGTGCCAGGATGGAAAGGTTAATCTTTAATCCTTTTTCTGTTTCCCCACCTTTCCTGACTCATTATATATTTAATTATCCTTCAGAGCAACTTGTCTCATTCATTACTGTTAAAACAGCCTGGTGTTATCTGTTTGCTTTTTGAGTCATTTTGACTCGGCTAACAGAATGCACTTCTCGCCACTGTAGTTCACTGCATGTTTGGTAGTTTAGTATAAAGAGATGACTGTCTGATGACTGTTGAAGAGGCTGGGGTGGAGACACATTTTTGACAGCTGAAACACATGTCTCAAAGCTATAAAAAATTTGAACAAGCAGAGCTGCACACCTCACTTGCAAAGCATTTAGCACTTTGGGAACATGGGGGTGGTCACAGAGTTCCCTGCATTGTGGCCATTTTGATGCAAGGTGAGGCACTGGAACGGTCCATCCATTTGGAGCCTAAAAAGAAATGGAAAACCACAAACGTTTATTTGTAATTGACCAGGAAAGGAACACTAAGCTATTATGGCTTGTTTCCCAGTGCGTTTTGGGGGTTAGGCTGTATGGACCTGTTTTATTGATGGGGGCAGTGTTGTCCATGACACTAGGGAAAAACTCCCCTGTTCATCTTCAGTAAGTGCTGTGGGATCTTTTACTTCCACCTAGACAGTGACCAGAGATGGGTATAAAGGATATGTGCTTAACATCATATCCGAAGGACGGCACCTCACCAGTGCAGCACCCCCCTTGTACTTCACTTCAGTGTAAGTTATGGGTATTACCCCAAGTGCCTGGTGTGAGGCTAGAACCCACAGCCATCTGAGCTTTTGGCCCTGGAGACGAGTGTGCTACCTACTGAGCCACTAACCCTAACACGGATCCAACTCTGTATTGAATACAAAATGTTGTTCTGCTCTTAATTTTTTGCAGAGATTTCCAGAAAACAAAGTCTGAAGCATATTGGCAAGCTCCAGCTAAAATTCCGTTCTTGTAAATACTAGCTGTTTATGAAGTAAATGCCTTCGCTTTTGTAAGAATAACAAACTCTGCATTTTATGCTTAATAGTTCTGATCTCTTGTTAACCGTAAAGGGATCAACAGCGTTTCTTTAAATGGGAAATGTTTGGAGCACCTCTTAATGTGTGAACATCCATGAAGAGTTTTTCCCAACATGGTATTGGGTATAGCTGTTGATGTTGACAGTCCACAAATATCCACATCTGCATCAGCCATTTATCAGGCAGGCAGTATAACGCAGTGGTCTAAGGCTCTGAGCTGCAAATTTGGTGACATCCAGCAGACCAGACCTGGGTTTGAATCCCACAGCTTCTACTTGCATACTGTGTGACCCTGAGCAAGTCACTTAACCTCCTTGTGCTCCCAGGTCACTCCTGTAAAAAAGCTTTCAGCTTGGTGTGCTATACCTGGTTAAACAACTAAATAAATAAAAAATAAAAAAATTAAAACAAGGCAGAATCCATATCATGAAAACCTTAGGTTGGAAGTGATGTCACGGGTGAACAAGCTGTTCTTTATATAGAAACATAGGAGTTGTTGGCAGAACAAAGCCCCTTAGCCCATCATGTCTGCCAAGTCCTACCTATCTAATGTGGAATATGAGAGCCCAGCCCAGTCCTACATATTTGATGTGGAATGTGAGAGCCTTGCCCAGTACTACCTGTCTAATGTGGAATGTGAGAGCCCTGCCCAAACCTACCTGTCTAATGTGGAATATAGAGGAGCTTACCCCAGTCCTATCTAATGTAGAATATGAGTGCCCTGCTAAGTCCTACCTGTGCGATGTGGTGTGTGAGCACCTTGCTCAGTGCTACCTATCTAATGTGGATTGTGAAAACCCAGCCCAGCTCTACCTATGTAATGTGGAATGTGAGCGCCTAGTGGCGCTTCCCCTCCCCTTTTTATGCTGTATTTACCAGGCTGATGTGTGTCCCACATGTGTTTGAATATCCTCACTGTTTTTAAACAAGAAAAGTGATGTAAAAAACAAAAATTAACCAATTACAGCGCCGCTAGCAATATCTGCCCCTCCCCACCCACACCCCTTCCTACACCTTCCTGCCCCCTCCCTACACCCTTCCTCACCTGTACCTTCTACCTGCCCCCCCCATCATTCCTACTTACCCGTACCTCCCACCTTTCCTACTCACCGACAAGGCTTCTGACTGCATTATGCCCTGATCGCTTAGGTAACCTTCTCAGTTTTTTGTTACTTGGAATCTTTTACCTATCTGAAGCGTCTGTCTCAACCTGGCAATTACCTTTTATAATTCTAAGCTTATACCAAGGCCTCGGCTGCACTTATGCCTAGTCCACTTTCCTGATTTTTCTCCTTCTGAAACACGTACTTACTTGTTACTGTACCTACCTTGAAACATTTGTGTCATCTTCCCTGATTGTACCATTCTTAGCACTATGATTATGCCTTTTTGTAACACACTGTACCCTGACTTCTTACTGTATTTTATTGTCTGTTGATGTATGTTATTTTATTCTGATGTGGAACCTTTGTAAAAGAGCTCACTGCTCAAAAGTATTGTTTAATCCGAGATTTAAATAAATTAAAAATATATAAAAAGTGTTCAAACTCCTCAGATTATACCAGATTTAGGCCCATGGGCAAGCAGCATCTTGCTAAGAGTTGAACAAAACAGATATTGGTCAGAATGGTTGCAGTATTGAAAATATTGACCCCTTGGGATAAACTATTGACTTCCAATAATCATATTGCTCTGTTTTCAGTGTCGGGCAATGTAATTATTGTCCATCAATGGCTCATCACTCGTGGTCAATATTTTCCCACTATATACCTTAACTCCAGTCAATATTTGTGTAATTATGGGCTGTCAAACTGTGTGATATTGTTCATAAATGTTCCCCTTTAACTCCATGGTAATATCCCGCTGGAAATTTTTTTTTTTTTTTTTTTTTTTATTAAATCCCAGCTCATCCAATCAGCATTTTCACCCATTTGTCTTTAAAAAGACACTTAGTTGTTTACAAGCTGTTGAGCTTTTTGTTAAATGTGTTTGTGTGGGTCTGCTACCTCTCTCTTCCTAACTAACGCAGTACATTTATAGTTTGTATCATTCCTGTTCATTTGGTGGTTAGACTTCGGGGCCCTAAACCTACGGGGTCACCCTTGCTCATCCACCACAATTATGTTTGATTTTTTTATTTTTTTTAATTCTTTTTATACTCCGGTTTCTCCGAGGCATCCTTCAGAGGTGCCCACACAATCCTACCCCTTCTTCTCCCTGCCATGGCCAACCACACCGGTTCACCCTTCCCCGAGGGATTTCCCAGTGCTCTGGATCACCCCCTGGAACAGGGTCTGCCCTCCCTCAGCGGCTCTATCTGTAATTAGAGGGTCCATCCCTCTAGGAATTCGGCCGTGGATCCCCGGTGTAGCCTGGCCCAGCATTGGGGATGAGAGGGAGATCCCTGGAGCCCCCGTCATCTCCTCGTCGAGCTGGGGATTTTTTTCTTTTTGGTGACTGTCCCTTGCGGAGCCCGGCCAGCAAGGCAACGGAATGCTGTGGCTCCACCCCAGGCATACGCGCCAAGGCCACAATGGGCGCCCTACCCAGCTCCGCCGCCAGAGGTCGCTTCCAAGAGCGAGTGCACCCAGGCCCTCCCCAGGAAGAGAGAGCAGTCCATCTGACACTCTATTTCTTCCCTCCCTGCTGACCCCCGGTGGTCCAGGCTCGTTCCCGAACCCAGTTCGCCAGCATGGCACGAGGTGTGGCGTCCAGCGCCTCAACCCTCCACACCACAGGGCTGGCCATATTTGATTTTTAATAACACATTGAACAAAAACTGCAGTATTAGACTCCTTCGCCATGGAGCTGTTAAGTGTAGTGGAGCTCACCATCTTATGGACTGAAGTCGAAATGAGGACTTTCCGTTACAGTTGAGTCACAATTATCGGCTCTCTAGCACAACAGTTGGGCTCCTGTTCGATGCAGTAGTAATCTGGCTTCAGGAGTGAACTCCGAGTTGTCAGGGTTTAGCTTTTGGGCCGGGGGGGTGTTGAGCATTCGAGGGATTGCTTTCTCCTCGTATGGAGTGGGTGGGCATGTCTCCTGTAATGCTCCTGACATTTAACAGACGCTGGGTGTCGCAGTAGTCAGGAGACCCAGGAGAGTGTGGGACACCGACAGACATATGCTGCGTCATTATATGTTGGACATTCATGGGGACAAAAGGAGAGAACCACCACCACTATATGGGATGATGGATGGCCCCTCACAAGCCTGGCACCACCAGCAGGGCACCCTAACTGGATCCTGCCTCGCCGGGTTTACTGCAGCCCCTTTAACCCTGTCACAAGGGGTAAATTGCTGGGCATCTGTGGGTAAGTCCATGAGAGGGTAGGTGATTAGGCTGGGGAGGCCTGCTGGAAGGGGGCGAGGGAGGTATTACAGAGGAGAAGACAGCATATATAAGTTGTCACAATTTAGGTGGTGTGTGTGTGCTTCAGTGGTTTGGTGGCAGCATGTCACCCTGCCGCCTGGGAAACCTAGGTTTTGTGTGCACCCTAGATGCCCACGGTGGGGTCGACTGGGCATCAAGTGTGCTGTGCCACTGAGATGCTTTGCTTTCAGAGGAGGAGGGTGGGGTGGGCTGGCATTTGTGCACATCCTGGTGGCTGACCAAGGAACAGCATTGGTCTTGGTGGTGGAGGGAACTGCTCACCCACCCGCCCAGGCACTGAGAAAGGTGCAGCCATCACAACCTCAGCATCTCGGGAGGGGCAAGGGGAACCAGGGGACAAGGAGAAGAATGAAAATGAAAAGGGGGTGTTGACTCAGAAGTAAAATCTTCTACACTATTCAAGTGTGTCCATGACCGAACAGTTTTTCCCTGATGACAGCAAAGGACTCATCCTCATTTGGAAGGGAACAAAAATGGGGCAAATAAAGGAAGTTGAATAATGTAGCCTGCATCATGCATTTTGGCTTCTGAGATTTATATTAATGTTAAAAAGGAGGAATAATCCTCCTATATTAAAATGACATTAACTGAATACAGATTTTTCAGGGGGGCAGTGCTGACCCATGAGGTAGGCATTTCACTTGTTTTGAAATACTGTACTTGGTTCTAATGTGTTTGTACTAAAATACTAGCTATTAGAAGAGAGAGTCCCATCACCTCCCTTATAACTTACTATTCCATTATGCTAGTGATTAAAACCCATTTTAAACCCTAGATTTCTTCTCTCCCGGCATGGATTATTTGGGGATGGGGGGAGATCTTGTTTCAAAGTCATTGAGACCCTTTTTCCACAGGGACCTAACCTGTTTCACATTAACCGCCTGAGTGCAGCAGGTTCAAAGCAGCAGACACTGGATCGGAGAGGCAGGGGGTTGCTTTCAATCAAAGCTGTTGAGAGACGAGAGTCAGAGGACACTGGCACTTGCCCTGTCAGTGACCTGGAGTGGGTCTTTGAGTCAGAGCTGTGCTGGTTGCTGCAGTGTGCAAAGGAGAAAGGGTGGGAACAGCTGGAGAGGTTCGCAGGAGGTGGAAAAGGGTGTGGGTTCACAGAGCCTTTCATGCTGTACGTTGAGTAGAACAGCTATCTTTTATCACTTCAGCTTTCTCCTGCATTTTGCTCATTTAGATTTTAACGTAAAGTAGTTAGAAACTGTTAGTGCAGAGGCTGCGCACAGGCAAATATGACAGTCAGTAGTGGAGGGGGGTAGAGAAGAGCACACATTGCCTAATGACCAGTAGTGGCTCCAGGATGGGGCAATCCCCCGTAATATACTGCTGTGCCTCATCATTGACACATACCTGTGAACATAATCCAGATATCCGTTCCCCAGCAGTCTGCAGTTTCTAGGTCTCTGTACACTGCCTGCACCTCAGTCATCGGAGCCATTCCATAGCAGGGATACATTACTGACAGCATACTCCAGCTCTGAATCCCACTGAGGGTAATTGCTCAGCCACTGTCCTGGTAAGGGGCTGCTGGTAACGAACTGTTAAGAGATACAACCCTCTTGCTTAGTCAAACGCTGGGTAGTAAAACGAGAAACATGCCACAACAGAGGGAAAACCGAAAATGCATGAATGTGTACTTGCTGCTGGAGGCCAGATGGGCAAGAGGGGACATGAAAGAGACCTGTAAGTTCCTCAGGGGTATAAACAGGGTAAATTGTGAGGATCTCTTTGTTAGAAACAGAGATGCAGTCACAGGGGCATGATTGGAGATTAGTGGGAGGTAAATTCAGGGAGGATATGAGGAAGTTTGTCTTCAAGGAAAGGGTGGTGGAGGGCCGGCCCAGTGGTGTAGAAGGCTGAGGTGCTGGATGCCTCGCCGGTGACTTGAGTTCGGATACAGACTTGGGTTGTCGGGGAGCCGGCACGGGGGGGGGTGAGAGCAGGATTGAGCAGTCGTGGGGCAGCTGTCCTCTCTCTGGATGGCCGTCGCTCCCCCATAGTCCACTGCCACCGGGTAGAGGTTCATTGGCTAGCGTTGGCGGTAGGAAGCGTCAAGTTGCAGGAGGGTGTCTCGAGCTGCGGTGTGTGCATGTCTTCACATGCATGTGCTCAGTCGAGAATGGGTTCGGGGGGAAAAATACAGGGCATAAAATATGTATGAGGGGGAGAAAAAAAAAAGGAAAGGGCGGTGGAGCCTTGGAACAGATACCAAACAGGGTTATAGGAGCAAGGGCCATAGGTTCAAACATGTGTTGGGCAGGGCCACAGCATTCATAAATCCACTTGGAGGAACCAGGACAGGGGGAGAGGTGGCAGAGGGGGAGGAGGTGAATAACCCACGGTGGCACTAGGTCTTTGGGGTAAGGTGGTAACAGATATGAACAGACTTGATGGCAATCGGTCTCCTTCTGCTGTCAGATTCTGCGAGTCCTGGCTGCAGTCTGGGTGGGTTCCATGTTTCTGCCTAGTAGGTGCACTCCTGTAAGTAGCCATGGTATTGGGCAAGGTGGTTTAGTGGCAGGGCAAGCAGAACAAAGGAGAGGTTGAGGGAGGGAGAAGAGGGAGGGATAGCTGGATATCTTTACTGTGCAGGCAGTCCTGGTGGAGAAACCCCCTCCCTTCTGTGTCTTAGGACATCCCCTTTGGGAGAGAGGTGGTATCTTTTAACAGTGTCTGTCAAACCGGACCCATCAGGTTGATGGATGAGCGCACAGATTAATTAGCTTAGTGCTCAAATTGAAGCCTCTGGGGTTGCATTTAAGTAATAAAGCTCAGGTGGTTTTTGAGGTTATATCAAGTCCGTCACAGAAGGGAATTGAATTTTGGTTCGGCTCGTCTGCTTGCAAACGGGGTTGACGTAAGCTGAGGCGAAATGAAATTACTCCTGTGCAGTAGCAGTAGCAGCAGCAGCAGCAGCAGCGTTGCTTGGCTTTTGCCTTCTAACGCCAATTCCCACAATGAAAGGCGAGGGACAGGATATTTTCTGCCTGTCAGAGTAAAACTGTTCACCAAATCTTTTTCTTATGTTTTTTCTCCCCCCTAACTCTGATGTTCTGCGCCCCTCTTCTGGAGAATGGATAACCCATTTTTATAAAAACTTCATATAATCTGTTGCAGAAAATTGAATCTTTAGATAATTTGAAGGGAGGTGGGTTGGGGAAAAGTTCTAGTGGTTGAGGGCGGTCCCCGATGCAAAGCTACTGCTGAATTTTCACCCAAGGTGCCTTTGAGGGTTGATGGTGGGGGATTTCTGGTGTTGGAAACTGGTACACTCCGTTTATCCAGACGGACAGGGACAGTGCTGGGCTCCACACTTGTTCAGTCCCGGGTCACTATTTCTCATAGTAAACAGTTTGTTGCAGTAAAATTCTAATTATATTCAGCCATGGAACACTGACTGTTTTAACGCAGCAGTCAGAGTTAACAAACAAACAAAAAAAAAATAGTTCTCGCCCCCACCTTGGGGAGTAGTAGAGGAAAATGATTAACACCAACTGGTTACTTCAGTGCCTCACACTGTGGGGGTGAACTAAGGCAACCCTGAATCCTCTAATAACTGCCCTGCTTTCTGAAATTCCCCCCACACAGGCAAAATGCCAAAAGAAGTGGGAGGTGAAATAATGTGGCAGGAATGTCCTCTCCTGAGTGTGTAAAGCGGTATGTCCCTTCCCTGAGAAGGCAGATCAGCCAAAACCCTGGTGATCCCCCAAATTATGCCCCATTTGTAAGAAGGATACAGTTTGACTGCTCTTCTACATTAATAAGAATAGGCTGTTTGGTTTAGATTCCATTTCATTTAAACTTATTGGCACTGCAAAAATCTGATTATTTAAGTTCAAGTTTTTATTAGTGATAAGCAACACAAGATCAAGCACGTGAAGCTATCAGCCGGGTGTCCTAAGAACTGCCCGTTTTTTAACCTCCTGGCATTTAATTTCAAATTCCGACTTACTGGTCTCGTCTTAAGTTAAAATCTGTCCAGCGCCGCATGAGACATGGAGTATAAAAGGCAAACTTCTGCAGCACTCACGACGATGGTAGAGTTTTGGTTTGGGCCTTGCCTGTGCAAAAAAAAACCTGTGTCACTGCACACACAACCAATGCAATGCAGCACGTCCTGTTCAGCCACCAGACAGAGGCTTGCACACAGAATAAATACATTTCTTGACATGAATGATTCCCCCCCTCCAAACTGGGTAGTATAAAAAAACATGTCCTCCAGTAACATCCCCGCTGCTCTGCCCGTCCCCCTTATCCCGCTCACCTCATGATCAAAAACGATTGCAGCAAAAATAAAGTAAAAGAAATAATAATTAACCCTGTTCATTAAATACGCAGCCTGTCATCTGCAGTCCAACTCGCAGATGTCCCCCCACCCCATGAACAAAACTGAAATAGCAGCCAAATAGCAGCATGTGCTACTCTAGGTAATACACCCTGGTTGATTCTTATTTTTGAACTACATTTTAGCTAACAATCCGGCTTACAACAGAGGCTCTCCCATGCTGCGTTATCTCGATCTGCTCAATCACACCTGCACTAGAGATGTTTCTGTTTTTAATACAGTTGCTGCCACAGACAAGACACGTCTGCCCAGTCTGCTGTTCCGTTTCCTTTCCTAACTAAAGCACACTAAGTCGGTGACATTGAAATGGTCTCAGTTGAAATAAAAGTCCTGCAGTAATGAGTATCGACCAACCTGTTGAGATGCCCGAGTTGCAGTAATGAGTATCTCCCCGCCTGTTAAGATGCCCACGGCTGCAGGAAGCTCTGCTGCTACATGCTTATGGCGCCAACGAGCCCGCAGGGGGGGAGGGAGTGAGAAAAGAGCAGCCATTTGATTGGCCAGATTGTGCACAGCTGAAAATCCAGTTAATTATGCAAGGCAAACCCCAAGATGAGGCTTTTTCATACTGCCATCATTTTATAGTGTCAAAATTGGCCAGTTCAATATTGAATCCAGCACAGAATGGTAGATTCTGTGAATTTTAGGTAAAGTGCCTGTTGCCACGATTCGATCTGTGATCACGGAAAATCATTGTCCCTATTTCTGATGGTTGGTCAGTGGTGTATGGCATGTGGGGGGCTGTAGGGCAGTATGTTCAAAGACCAGTTCTGTCACACAGTTAAACTGCACCAGACGCTTTTGGCTGTTTTTCAGTCTGGGTGGCAGGTTTGAGATTTTTTACTTAGTTAACTGTGGTTTCTGATGGCATGGAGGTTGGGGCAGAAGTTTACCATCAGCACCCATGTGTGGTCACTTTGCAGGACAGTTCTCCTGTAAAAGGTAGTAAACCAGAGAAAACTGTGATACAGTGTTGTTTTAAGCAGTGGCCAAAAAACTGTGGTTGTAAAAGAGCCCCAACAAACTGCTTGCAACAGTTCGACTGCTTTGGAAGTCCTGCATGTCGGCTGTGATCCACAAGGACGGAGACAACTCAACTCGTTACACTTGTGATTTCAGCAGAGATTTAAAAGCAAAAGCATTATATTTCATGCATGGTCTGGTGTATCCCACTACTGACACCATTGCATTCATTAGGAGACTGCGCAGGCTAGTGGATAGAGCACAGGCTTGGGAACCAGCAAGGGCTTAGGTTCAAATTCCACTAGCCACTTACACCTCACCAGATCAAACATGTCCACTGGTTCGAGCTTTTTGAAACCCTTGAGTCTGTGACAGGCAGAGATCATTTGGTTGATGGGCAGAAATTATTTGAGTGAGCTGGAGCAAGTCATGTAGTCTCCCTGTGTTTCCGACCACCCAGTTGTAGGATTGACTAAAAGTAGGACCTCAGTGGTAACAAGATGTTGCATCTCTGTTTTGACTGAATGATATGCTATACTCCTGTTTTGTTAAAGTAAGCATTTTTTGTTTTTTTGTTTTTTTGTTTTTGTTTGCAGCCTCCAAGATCCCCAGATAGGCTCATGAGATGTACCCTGGGTGGGTGTGTTTTTTTTTTTTTTTGTGAGGCTCTTTCAGTACAGTAAGTTAGTCATTTCTTTCTTAAGCCGCGTTTAAACATAGAAACATAGAGGTTGACAGCAGATAAGGACCACAAGGCCCATCCAGTCTGCCCATTTCTTTTTCTACCTTATAAATGTGCCATCGGCCTTTGCTGTCAGTGGCCTATCTATTCATACTCATCTGTATTGCTCCCTTATGCCTATACCATGCCTGTTTGAAGCCTTGCACTGTATTCATAAGCACCACTTCCTGAGGTAGGCCGTTCCGTGCATCCACCACTCTTTCTGTGAAAAATAATTTCCTCACATTCCCCCTTAATCGGCCTCCCTCTAATCTCATGTTGTGTCCTCTTGTTCTGCTATTTTTCTTATATTTAAACATGTTAGACTCTTTCACCTTGTTAATGCCCTTAAGGTGTTTGAATGTTTCGATCATATCACCTCTCTCCCTCCTTTGCTCTAGGGTATACATATTGAGCTCCTTTAACCTGTCCTCATATGTCTTCTGATGCAGTCCCTGCACCATTTTGGTTGCCTTTCTCTGGACTGCCTCAATTTGATTAATGTCCTTGTGAAGGTGTGGCCTCCAGTACTGCATGCAGTACTCCAGATGGGGCCTAATCAGTGTCTTGTAAAGAGGGATTATTACCTCCCTCTTACGACTTGTGATACCCCTGCTAATATACTGCTGCTCCGCAGTCCGCTTCCAATGCTGCTTCGATGTCCTTCACCGAATCAAATTACATCTACACAGCACTTCTTAGTGCCGATGCAAGCTGCGCTGAGAAGGGTCGTGTAAGGGGGTGGGCGTGCTCGACTACGTACGCCTCCCCCCCCAAGCCAGCAGTTGCTTAGTCTTGGATTGGTCCCCTGTTTGAGCGAGCGGCGCAGCCTGTTCACATGGCTGCTTACACTGCTCACTCCGGAACATGCACCCAAGTCTGCTGTGGCTCAGCGAGAGGAGAAATGACCAACTTACCATGATCAGGTAAGTGTCTACACTGTCACATTGGCACTGCAGCAACCCGAGTGCTCCAGTTGCTGCGGTGCAAATGTAACAGTGTAAACAGGCCTTTATAGTCTCCGTTTGGTATGCAGTAGCACTTTACAGTCCCACAGTTAAAACTAATGCAATTATAGACTATAGTTACCTTTTTTGAGTATAGTATTATTGCCATGGGTGGTAGATGTACAGGAGGAATATGGAGGTTCAAGACTATTCAGCTCCATTGGTAATTATGAGATGTGCAAGTCAGTCGTCTTTATTTAGAAAACAGCTTAACCTGATGCTGCCTGCAAGGATCAGCATCAGCTTAGGCTGTCTAACATCTCACTCAACCTCAAACTGCTGTCCCTTACTCTTGATGAAGTGCTATCTCCTCTAACTTGGATTTTCAACCTCTCCCTCACCCTAGGCCAGTTCCCCGACAGATGGAAATCTGCCACTGTGACACCAGTTCCCAAGATTGGGGATAAGGCCCTTCATGGAAACTATAGGCCTATATCCATACTACCCTCCCCCCCAACCACCAAGGCCATTGAAAGTCTGGTATCTGACCAGCTGAGGGAATATCTGGACAAGTATGACATCCTTTGTAAACAACAGCACGGCTTCACAAAAGGCCACAGCACCACATCTGCCCTCCTTGAATTCACAGGAGCAATTCACAACTCCCTGGATAATAATTAACCTCACTGGTTCGGTCTTCATAGACCTGACCAAGGCTTTTGACACCGTCCATCATCAAGTACTCCTCACAGAACTGCTAAAAGCTGGGCTGTCCCCTGAGTCTACAGCTTGGTTTAAGAGCTACCTGGAAAACCGTTCCCAAACAGTAAAAATTGCTGATGTCCTCTCAGATGCTAGACCCGTACACTCAGGAGTCCCACAGAGATCCATTCTCTGGCCACTCCTCTTCAGCCTGTTTTTGAACAATCTTCCACAATCCTGTCCGGAACAAATCCTACTCTATGCTGACGAAGCTGTCATTCACATCACCCAACAGGACCCCCACCTACTCCAAAACAAGCTTCAGAAGGGCTTCACCTCCATTGAAACATGGTTTAGTAGTCAAAAGCTGGTTCTCAACTATAAGAAAACCAAGTCAATGTTTTTCTGTGGCTCCCACAACAAACACAGGCTTCGCCCCCTTAATATTACAACCTGCCTTGGTGCTGTCCTCGAACAGGCTCACTCCTTTAAATATCTGGGAATCACCATAGACGGCAACCTAGCCTACAACATTCACATAGATAGCGTCGCCAAAGCTGCAAACACACGCATTGGTCTCTTCTACAGGCACAGGCAATGCCTTACCTCGGATGCCTTAAGGATAGCAGTTCAGAGCTCGGTGGTCTCGCTAATCGACTCATCACAGGATCCCACCATCTCACCCATATGTGTGACCTCTATGCCCAAACAGGGTGGCTCCAGTTATCAAACCATATCTAGTACCAAACTTGTCTAATGGCTAAGAAAATTATGCTACATCTTGCTCCCCCCAGGAGTCCAAACTCTTCTCCATACAGCACGCAACCCCCGCCTCACCAGGGCTTCTGAAAATCAAATGCTGCACATTCCTCGGTGCCGCACCACACTGGGCCAAAGATCCTTTGCGCACCAAGCTCCTAGCTGGATTAGTGGACTCAATAAAGACATCTCCTCTCTTCAAAAGCTAGGCACGTTCAAAGCCAACCTTCGCCTCCACCTAGCTGCCTCTAGCTCCTGCGACTGTCCCTCATAATCTGATCTCCCCCCAGCACTTCTACTCCTACCCCTCTCTCCTTATCCTACAGCCTACACTCCCATTTTTGCCCCTACCCCCCAAGCACTTTTTTGAGGCCTGACAAATGCCCATGGTTGCACCACTCTTTTTGTGTCCATTTCAAGCCTCGGGTACCTCTGTCTACCCTGCCTTCTCTGGTACCCACTTTCCCTACATGTTGATGTCTTTTAGCTGCTATAAAATGTCTGTTCACCATTTCTGCATTGTTACTCAACTCTATGTAATGTTTATATTGCACCTCAGTTGACGTGGAACCTTTGCAAAAGAGCCTTGGCTCAAAGGTACTTGTAATCCTAGACTCTAAATAAATAAATAAATAAATAACATTCCATCAGTACGTGGTTGCACTTTTGATTATATCCAGAAGAAAGACTGTCTAATATCTTCAAGACTGTGAGCTAAGAAAGGTACCGTTGCATGACATGGGACATAAAGACAACAGAATTTTTCCAGAATGCGTAGTACTTGAAACAATTACATATGGGGGAAAATGAGTTAAAGGCAAAAAAAAAAAGAGGCACTCCAGGTTGTCCCAAGGTGTGTGTGCTTCTTAAAGCAACGGTGCAGTGAAACCGGACAAAAGATGTGACTCTACCTTTCTTCCTATGAAAGAATCCAGGCACTCTTGCATTACCGGTACTTATTAAGCATGTTAATGATACTGACTTGACATAAACAACTTATGTGCTATTGTTGTCTGTGAATATCAACACTTCTGATAAAATAAATGGGTGATATAACCTGTTGGTTAAGGATGCTTTTGGTGAAGGTACTGAGGGGGTCCGGGATGCCCTTTTTAAGATTTGTGAACAAGGGGGTTCTGCATATGCTACTGTTATTTTTAAGACCTATGCACTGTATGGTTATTTTTAAAGTGTGGACTAGAATGTATACACCAGTCTTCCAGGGGCTACTGTACATATGTTTGCTTTCTACTGTTATTGTAGAACCGAGCTTTGCCTACTTCTTGCCTTCAGACTCTCTTGACTCCTTTTTCTTCCTCCTTTGTAGCCATTTATTTGGTAGTGGTACAGACTATAGAGACTCTGGAGTTTGCTTAACTGGAAGCTTTGAGGTGGGGTATCTTTAATGTGAAGAACACTAACGGTCCATATTAAAGGAAAATGGTCAAAAATGGGGGCTCCCCACCCTCCCAAAGCATTACCTCCCGATTAGGCTTTTCGCAAGGAAAGCAATGATTTTACTTCGAGAGGGCTCTTGCAGTAGGTATTCACATATAGGAGTAAGCCGCCAGGCATCAGGAGCCCACGGAAACATTTCTAGCTAGCAGTCTCTGGCAGGGGACCGACCCCACGTCAGGCCCGCCCGCCATCCAGTTCTTTCCGTCGTTGGCTTGTGAAAGTTCCTTATGTAGAACAGCACTCGTCAGTCATTCGTCGGTCTCTTAAGTTTTCGAACATTTCGAGCCATTTTCTATAATTCTCGATTTTTTTTTCAAACAATTTGCTGTGTATGTCGTTCCCGACGCCCTCCGAATCGCATAAAATTAAATGCAACTCTTGTGGTTCCCAACTTCCACACAAGGATGGCAACCCCTTGTGCCTCTTCTGTCTGGGCCCAAACCACCACATGGAGAAGTGCCAGCACTGCCAGAAGTTCAACTCTGCTACCCCCACGAGAAGGCAGCAGTCCCTGGAAACCCACCTCCTTAAGAAGAAAATGGCCTCCATGGGAAAAGAGTTAAAAAAGCTTAGGCAGGTGTCTACTTCCCCCGAAGGCCATAAGAAAAAGCATGACAAGGAGAAGCACCAGGAGCAGGAATCTGCTTCTACAGCGGCCGCGACTTCAGCTGGAGTCGCTGCACTAAGGTAACATCCCCTCTGGGGGATCGTTTCACGATGGCCGTCTTGGCATTACCAAGAAGGTATCGCCACTCCCATCTGGCTCCGTGAAGGCCGCTTCTTCCTCGTGGCCTTCCAGTCATAGCGGGTACAGTAAATCGGACGTCGGTTCCACCAGCACTCGCCCGGACAAGGCTGCTAAGTCGCTAACCCCTTCATGGGAGTGCCCAGCCAAAACGCCTCCTGACAAGACCGCATCCCCTTTGTGGCCTTCCTCAGGCAGGGAGTCCGATAAGTCGGATGCAGGCTCCTCTGACGTCTGCCCAAATTCGTCTGATAAGTCTGACACCGGCTCCACCAGCGCCTGCCCGGCCAAGAAGCCTGTGCCAGGCCCCATCGAACAGTCTGACGCCCCAGGCTCTCCGCAGCATCTCACCACCTTGCCCTCTGAGGTCTCCATCCCTCGACTGACCCGCGGGCATTTTAACCCTCCTTCCCTGGTCATCACCGAGGACGCTGAAACGCTGCCGTCAGGGCTTCCTCCTCCTCTGGTGCTGGATCCTCAGACACTGGTCCCGACACCGGCCAACCCGACGCTATCCGGCGTTCCTTTACCTGACAGGCTCATTCCTCCGTCAGGACCGTCTGACCCGCTCAAAAGTATACCCACGCCGGGCCCAAAGCCTGCAGGCCAACGTTTCCACCATCTGGCCCGCTTGCAAGGCCTCTGCCAGGTCCCTCTGCTCCGTCAGAGCCCTTGGTGCCTGGGTACCCAGCACTGCAATATCTGGTGCCACAATACCCGGCCTCTCAGAATCTGGTGCCCCAGTTCCCAATGCCGCAGTATCCAGCGCCACAGTACCCACTGCCTCAGTACCCGACGCTGGGCTACCAGCCATCGGGTTATGGATACTCCTTTTACAGATACCCTCAATATCCATATCCCCCACCTCCGCCACACACTCCTCAGCCACTGGCGGATCTGAAGGAGACCTTGCCCTCCTGGTGGGCTAAGGCCAAGGCTCAGCTCACCAGGGAGGTAGAGAGTCATCTCCCGACGCCAGACCCTATACAGGATCCCCTACGTCGGAGACTGGAGACTCCCTCCTCCCTACCCGACACCAGAGGAGTGCCCTCTGGCGCCCGAGGCGGGGAGGATATGCACCCTAGGGAACTCCTCAGAGGGGGCCGTCCCTCCCCCTCATAGGGAGGAGTCTTCTTCCTCTTCGTCATCTTCGGTCTTGGACTTGAACTCTGACCTCGAATATGAGTCCCATACTCTGGAACGCCCTAGGCCGAGGGATCCTCCGAAGTCTCCTTCTTTTCTGGAGTTATTGAGGAGAATCCAGGAGGTCCATCAGTGTCAATCAGTGGAGCCAGACCCACAGCGTAAGAAACTCGCTGCTCATCTGGATCTGCCCGAGACCGCTCCTACGCTGATTCCACCCTGGATAGAGCCTCGCGCGGATCTTGTTTCCACCATCTGTAAACAACCATCTGTGTTAGCCCCCCTTCTGAGGAAGGCGGACAGGCTATATCGGGCTCCTGAGGGTGTAGACTTTCTTAGCCTCCACCCCAAGGTGGATTCGGTCATCGTCAGCGCTGCTCACGGCCGCTCCGCCAATCCTAAACACCTCAGCTCATCTCCACCTGATAAGGAATCCCGGCTTCTGGACCAGGACAGGAAGAAGATCTATTCCTCTTCTACCCTAGGCATCAGGGCCCTTAACTATGTAGCACATATGGGAGAGTTCCAGAAGACCATCCTTAGCCAGGTGGAATCTAAATTGGACTTCCTTCCTGAGTCACAGACTAAGCAGGAATTGGGTGACCTTGTGCGTTCCGCTCACTCAGCCTGTCGGCACATGCTACGTGCCACTTACGATGCGGTGGACGTAGCTGGAAGGAGCTCAGCCTTTGCCGTAGGCCTACGGCCTATGGTGTCATGCCTGACTCCATGTGTCAGGTTTGGTCCCTGAGGTGCAATCCGCTATACAGGATGCTCCCTTCAGGGGTTCAGTGATTTCGAGGACATCATAACTGAACTGCAGGAAAAGGGTACTGCACTCAAGTCTGTCCAGACGATGTACAGGCCCCCTCAAGGGCAGCGGCATCCTTTTCGTCGCCAGAACCGACAAAGACAAAAACCACAGGGCAAACTTGCCAACAAATATCGGGCCCCTCCAGCAATCAAGACCCCCCCCGCAAACAAGCCATCGGAGCCTCGGCTGCTGCACTGCTCCACACCTCCTGACTCCCTGCCTCTCCCACTGCCTCTGGAGATTCCAGAGGAACCAGTGGGGGGGAGATTCTTCTCCCATCTGCCGGGTTGGGAGAGGATAACATCAGACGCTTGGGTGCTCCAGTTGATATCGGCAGGACACTCAATAGAGTTTCTGCAGAAACCACCCCAAAACCACCCCTCCAGTCGTCTTACTTCCTGCAACATCTTCCTCTGGTCCTAGAGGAAATCATCTCCCTTCTTTCAAAGGCAGCAATACAGCCAGTCCCCCCCCCCCCATATTTGGAGAACAGGTTACTATTCCCATTTCTTCCTAGTTCCAAAGAAGACTGGAGACGTGAGGCCTATCCTAGACCTCAGCTCCTTGAACATGTTCGTGGAGTACAAACGCTTCAGAATGCTCTCTTTGCAGAGCCTTCTACCACTACTTTGGTAGGGACAGTGGCTATGCACTCTGGACATGCAGGATGCCTACCTGCATATCCCCTTCCCACCGCAAATTCCTTCGGGTTTGCTTTCAGGGGGACCACTACCAATTCAAGGCCCTCCCATTTGGTCTTTCCTTGGCCCCAGTGTTTACCAAATGCCTGTCTGTGTTAGCGGCCCACCTGCGTACCCAGGGAGTACAGGTATTCCCGTACCTGGATGAGTGGCTCCTGGCGGCCCCATCCAGGGAGGAACTCCTGCACTCATTTTCCCTTACCCTACAGGTTTTTACCAGCCAGGGTATCACCATCAAGCAGGCCAAATCACACTTGGTCCCATGCCAATGCCTGCAATTTATAGGGGCGATTCTGGACATGACCACTGGCAAAGCCTTCTTGCCTCCAGACAGGGTAGACACCCTTCAGAATCAGGCTCGTCTTCTGTCTGGTCACAGGAGGGTCGGAGCCAGCTCAGTCCTCCACCTCCTTGGACTAATGGTGGCTGCCATTCCGACAGTCCCGTTCGCTTGGCTCCATATGAGGAACTCTCAGTGGATGCTTCAGTCGCATTGGGACCAGACCAGGGACAATCTAGACCAAGAGGTACTAGTATCAGATCCCATGATCAGGGACTTGCAATGGTGGATGGTTCCAGAGAACCTGTGCCTGGGAGTTCATTTCTGCATCGATCCGCCCTCCCAGACATTGATGACAGACGCGTCAGGAGAAGGATGGGGTGCTCATCTGGGGTCCCACAGGACTCAGGGCAGTAGGTCCAAGTACGAACAAAACCTGCACATAAATGTGCTCGAACTGAGAGCAGTCCTTTATGCCCTTCAGGCTGTCCTCACCTTCATCCTCCCCGGTCATCTCCTCATACAGTCAGACAACATGTGCGTAGTCTGGTACCTCAGCAAGCAGGAAGGGACACGTTCCTACCCTCTGTGCCAGGAAGTGATGAGAATCTGGCATTGGTCTGCCAAGCACCACCTTCATTTGACTGTGGTTCATGTTCCGGGAATGGAAAACACACTGGCAGATGAACTCAGTCGGTCCTCCGCCAGGTCCCACAAATGGGAGCTGGATCAAGAAGTTGTAAACGACATCTTTCAGCGATGGGGAACACCTCAGATAGACCTCTTCGCCTCTCTCCAAAACACAAAACTTCCGACCTTCTGCTCACTCACTCCAGGGCGAGACATTTTTTGGCGGGACGTGCTGTCTCTCAGTTGGAGGGACAGATTAGTTTATGCCTTTTCTCCCATTCCTTTAATTCCGAGGGTCCTGAATAAACTCAGATCGGAGGGAGCTCGAATGATTCTCATTGCTCCCTTCTGGCACAGGCAAGTTTGGTTCTCTCTTCTGCAACAGTTTTCAGAGGAACCTCCACTTCCTCTTCCTCTGTAGCAGCAATTGTTGACCCAGGATCAGGGGACCCTTGTTCATCCAGGTCTCAAATCCCTTCATCTCCATGCTTGGCTTCTGCAGACATAGCTAAAGCCCGCTTCGTGAGTCCATCCTCTAGTAGCGGACATTTTAGTGGAGGCCAGAAAGCCTTCCACAAGGTCCACCTACACCATGAAGTAGAAGAGATTTTCTGTTTGAGCAAACTCGAAAGGCTTCGAGCCTTTCTCGTGCCCAGTCAATAAAGTCCTGGACTATACATGTGTCACCTCTTCGATCTGGGTCTCAGCCATTTCTCATTGAAAGTCCACATGGCAGCTGTCTCAGCCTACCATATTCCCTTTCGAGACAGGACTTTTGCCCAGTTGGAAGTCTCCAAGACTTTCCTCAGAAGGGTTCTCTATTTGAGACCCCCCATCTGCATTCCTGCCCCTCTTTGGAATTTGAATTTTATCCTGTAGAAGCGTATCCTGCCTCCTGTCGAGCCAGCAGCTACAGCTGATTTGAAGTTCCTTTTTTGGAAGATGCTCTTCCGAGTGGCCATTACTTCTGCTCGGCACATTTCCGAGCTGCAGGCCTTGATGTGTAAAATCCATGCTTGATTTTCCACAAGGAACATGTGGCTCTATGCACCAACCCTAAGTTTTTCCCTAAGGTGGTGGCTGAATCTACGCTGAATCAATCCATGGAGCTACCTGCTTTCTTTACCCAACCTTCCAATCAAGGGGAGTACCTCTTGCATACTTTGGATGTTCACAGAATCCTGAGATACTACACCACTCGGACTAAGGATCTCAGGAAGACTGATCAGCTTTTTGTCTCTTCCCGCCCTCTGTCCCTCTAAGTTTTCTTTGCTTCATTTCCATGGAGGGGGGGGGTGGGATAACCTCTTCTCTCTTGTCTTGCCTCTTTTGGCCTTTGGCGGGAAAGAACTGGAAGGTGGGTGTGGGGGACCGCCCCTTTATACCGACGTCATATGACGCCGGTCACCTGACGTGGGGTCGGTCCCCTGCCAGAGACTGCTAGCTAGAAATTTTTCTGCGGGGTCCTGATGCCTGGCGGTTTAGTCCTATATGTGAATACCTACTGCAAGAGCCTCTCTCGAAGATCTACTGTTATGGTAAGTTCTTGCATAACTGCACTTTTTAAGCATTTTCACTTAATTTTAATTCTGTGGTCCGTGATTCCTAGCGTAGCAGATGCTCTTGTGGTTCCATGTCAAGTAAAAGTGCGTCGCTTGCTTGCAATACACTTGTATTGAAGTGAGCAGTGCGGCACCACACTTTTACTTGAAATGGAACCACGTAGCGTCCACCATGTTGTGGAATCACGGACCTTACAGAATTAAAATTAAGTGAAAATACTTAAAAAAAAAACATTGCTTTCCTTGTGAAATGCCTAATCAGCTGGTAAGGCTTTTGGGGGTGGGGAGCCCCTAGTTTTGACAGTTTTCCTTTAAAAATGCATGGTCTGGCAATTTTTGCCTTTACTGCACTGTCATGGTTCACTTTACGACAATGAAACCATGTCTTATGCTAGCCAAATTGAGATACCATGTCTTGTTTTCAGAAGGGTGACCTGCATCTGCAGCTGGTTGGCTGGAGAGCAGGGAGCCCAGGGGACTTGCTGCTGGTCACACAGTGAGCTATACAGACTTTCAACCTGAAATCAGCCATTTCTCAGTTTAGTCAGATGCCAGTGTCTGCCCCTCTCAACTGGCAACATTTAGTCATCCTCCTAAACTTGAAGTATTACAAACCTGAATTTTATGTTAAGCAAACTCCCTGTTATTGATTAGACTGTAACTTCTAGCAGCCCGGGTCAGCTATGTCTACTCTGTGGTGGGCTCAGCTTACTTATTCTGCCCTTCCTTTCTTTTTCGCCTTCATTGTACCGTTGTTTACTGCTAGTAGCAAATTAGCAGGTAGGCACTGTAGTGAATGCGTTGGATGGTTTTTCTCTTCCTCGCTATGTCAGTTAAAATCAGATGGCATTGGAAACGACAGTACATACAAGAGTCACATTGCAGCTGTCACTGTGATTGGTTGGTTCCCATGTCACTCAAAAGACAACTGAACATAAGGGCTTCGCTCATTACAGCCTGGCTTTCACTTTTATTGGGCCCTGCTCTGTACTTACAAGACTTGTTGAAAATAAAATACAAGTCTTGTCTCTCTCCTTTTCATTTTTCTCTAAGGTGCGCTTTGGTGTTGGGAGTTAGCAGTAGTTGGTGTTTGAGAAAAACAAAATTGGGAGGGGAAAAACTTTTTGGAATTAAAATTTGGTTTGCTCTTTTTTTTTCTGATTCATTTTTCCAGTTCCTGCAAAACAGAAAATTGAAGTTGAGCCATATTCAGCCCACCCTGGTGACCTCCTCCAGTTGCGTTGTCGGCTACAGGAGGACGTGCAGAGCATCAACTGGGTGAAAGACGGGGTTCAGCTGTCCGAGACCAATCGTACGCGCATCACTGGGGAGGAGGTGGAGATCAGGGATGCAGTGCCGGAGGACTCGGGACTGTATGCCTGTGTGACCAATGGCCCCTCAGGAAGCCAGACTACGTACTTCTCCGTTAACGTATCAGGTTAGTATCAGTCCCAGTGAGGGGAGGTCATTTAAAAGCACTCATTCTACTCCCCCAGCCCCAACTAAGTCTTTCCTCACTCAGCTTACAGTACAGTTTTGGTGGTGGTGGGGGTTGTTTGTGTGTGAGCATCGTCTGCTGGCTGATTGTAGACCAGTACTGGAGTCTGCTACAGAGGCTGCCAGATGCCAGTCAGAAGTTAGCTGTTGCAAAAGTGACATCTAAGCCAGGTTGTACACCTAAAGGGGGAGAGGATGGGGTGCTTTCTTTCCTTAACAAAAAGACTTCTGCATTTCATGGAAATGGTGCTTCCTTTGCTGACTTCAGAAGTACCAACTAAACTCCTGACCAATGAGATTGCATGTTAATGGGTGTGGCTTGCATTTTTTCCCTTCGGGACTACAGTTTAAAGTGATTTACAAGAATTAAGGTGTACATTATACGTTCTGGTACCTTATATCGGGGGAAACTCCATCTCTTTATATTCCATAATCAATTAATCAATCAAATTTTATTTAACCAGGCATTTACATTGTTGAGCAAGCTGATTTGCAAGATGGTCCTGGACACACAGTAAAGAATACATTACAATGAACAACATCAAACCATAACATAACATACAAGGAACAGTCAGATTCTTAAGCTACAGTTACATCTTCTATCTAGGCATTGTTGCTTGTTGGCTGTGTAGGTGCACATTCAGGCCTCTGCGGAAGGTTTGAGGGCTACTAAGGGAAGGAGTGAAGAGGAAGTAGAAGGTGGGAGGGAGGAAAGGAATACAAGGAAACAATGGACACAGAAAGATGGCAGACACGAGGGGAGGAGTGGTCAACCCTGCTATGGAAAGGACCCCCCCGGAGGGTTTCCGCAGTTGGCAGAGGGAGCCAGGGAGAAGGGTAGTTATGCTCGGAGGAGGCCTGCCGCAGGGGGAAGAGGAGGCAAGCGTGGTCCACGAGCTGGGAGACTTTAACCAGTTAATGAAAATAATATTTTGCGCTGTTCCTTTGGAAGTGGAAGGGATTGTACCTTGGCCACACCAAGGTAGCCAGCCTATTCCTTCCACTTTCTGGTTGATCAATCTGCCCATGATCCGCCCTCATGCTCAGGCATGTAATGATGTGTGTCAGGGTGAGTGCAGGGGCACGTTTAAAGTCTATGGGGGGCAGTTTTAAGAACGTTTTTGTATATAATGATGAACATACAAACTTACGAAAGAGCTGGCAGAAGAAAGCCATTTGGTCTATCAAGTCTGCTCGTTATTGCAGAGTCCTCGGCTTATGCCATTGACCCTGCCTGGTCTTCCCTTCCCCGCCTCCCCGCCCCCATGAGTTCCCTTATGCCTATCCCAGCCCTAAAGCCACCCACTATCTTCTCTGATGCCGCTTCCTCCAGCAGCGCATTCCATGTGACCACCACCTTCTCCATAAAGAAATACTTTCTAATATCCCTCCTAAACTCCTCCCCCACCAACCAGCCTTAAACTGTGCCCCCTCATGATTCGGTTGTCTCTTAGCTTGAAGAAACCTTCCCTATCCACTCTATTTATCCCCTTCAAGTATTTGAAGTCTGTATCATATTCCATGTCTCTCTCCTCTCCTCTCTTCCAGGGAGTACATTTTCAGGGCTCCCAGCCTCTCCTCGTAAGACTTCCCCTGCTGACCCATGATCATCTTGGTTGCCCTCCTTTGGTCTTTCTCCAGCAAGCTTATGCCCTTCCTAAAGTATGGACACCGGTATCATACCCCATATTCTAGATGAGGTCTCACCAACGACCTGTACAAGGCAGTATAACTTTGCTCTGCCTACTGCTGATTCCCCTGGCTATACACCCCAACATCCTGTTTGCATTTGCTGCTGCCTTTTTGCACTGGAAGGATTGCTTCAGGTCGCCAGTAATCACCACCCCCAGATCCTGCTGCTACCCAGAGCCCCCCGCCCCCGTAGTACTCAGTCCTAGGGTTCCTGGCTCCAGTGTGCATAACTTTGCATTTCTTAATATTGAAGCCTAGTTGCCAGATCCCTGACCATCTCTCAAGTTTTCTAACATCTTCATGCAGGTCCTGTATCCCCTCCACTGTGTTCACCCTCCCACAGAGTTTGGTGTCGTCCGCAGATGGGCACACCTTGCCCTCCCCAATGTCATTTATGAAGACATTGAACAACAATGACCCCAACACCAAGCCATGTGGGACCCTGCTGGTGAAGTCCCTGATGCTGGATAACTCTCCTCCCACCACTACTCTCTGGGTTCTGTCCCTCAGCCAGCTTTCCACCCTCTTAGTCATTTTCTTTCCAACCCCTAGATCTGCCAGTTTCCTAATCAGCCTCTTGTGGGGCACTGAGTTGAAGGCCTTGCTAAAGTCCAGGTAAATGATGTCCACCGCCTGGCCCCTGTCCACTGCCCTGGTGAGCCAGTCAGAGAAGTCAGTCAGGGTCGCTTGGCATGACCTTCCTCCCACAAATCCATGCTGTGTCTCATCTTGGAGCCCATTCTCTTCCATGTATCTTTCCAGCCTCTCCTTAAGTATGGTCTCCATGAATTTGCACACGATTGAGGTCAGACTGACTGGCCTATAGTTTCCTGGGGCATCCCCGGGTCTGCTCTTGTGGAGAGGCACCTCATGTGCTGTTCTCCAATCTGGCAGTACCACACCCAACTCCAGGGAACCATTGAAGAGGCTCGCCAGCGGCCCTGCAAGCTCCCTTAAAACCTTCAGTGTATGCCATCTGGTCCTGGGAATTTGTCTTCCTTCAGTGCCAGCAGCCCCTCCCTCACTCTGTCCACTTCTGTCACTACATCTGTGCTCCCTTCCCCCCTCTTTCACCTTCTCCCCCTAGAAGGCATTAGCCCTTCTTATTCCCTAATGAAGACAGAGCAGAAGTAATTGTTCAGATTGGAGATTAATCAAGGGCACAAGTCGACTACCAAGGGCCTCTTTAGTCAACCAGTGCCCTTGAGTAATCTCCAAATGGCCATTATTATATATAAAATGTTAAAACTGCCCCGTACACTTTAATGGAACGTGCCCCTATGCTCTCCCTGGGCACACGTAATTACTGTACCTACCTGAGTGCGGGGGGCGATTAAGGGCAGATTGAGCAACCAGGAAGTGGAAGGGATTGGCTGGCTACCTCAGCAAGTCCAAGATACGATCCCATCCACTTCCAAAGTAACAGCACAAAATAGTATGACATGTAAAGAGACAGAGTTTCCCCAATATTAGGTACCAGAATTTATTATGCAAATCCTATGTTAAAAACTTGGAAATTAGGAGGGAAGGTGAAATAAGGAGGGGGGGTAGGCTTTCACAGACAGCCAAGAGGACTAGTGGAACATCCAGCTTGTTTGGGCTCTGTTGTCTCATCACACCCTCCACCCATGTCAATGGCTACCCCACACCAAATGCTCATGGCCAGTGGCTGGAGGTAACCCCTCCTCCAAAGCTAGGCTCGTCACCCTTACATTGTACTTGGTTTCCACCATTTAACCTCACACTAGCGCAGAGAGACCGTGGAAATGAAATGCACAGAACAAGTAGAAGAGCTGTTCAACAGTTGCTAAAAGGCAGACATAGTTCTGTCTACTGAAGTTGATTGCTGTGTTTAGTATATTGCTATGTACAAGACTCCGTTGAAGGGCTCATATAGAATCCTAAAAGGACTTTAGAATTTTTTCGTGGTTGTTTTGTATTTTGCCATCTGACAGGGCTTGGCATGCTAAGCTTTCTTCTTTCTTATTTGGCCTCTATCGCAAAAATAAATGTCAAATGACAATACTGTTGGTGTTTGAGGTGCCGGTGTTCCACTCTTGCAGGTGCCAGTATTCAAAATTGTACAGTGCACTTATTTCCTGCAGTACAGGCCGCATTGTGTAGCAGCAGGCCACAAAGTTACAAAAAGCAAACAATTTTGTGGTTTATTTGTATTGTTTTTTGGTATCGCATATTCCAGAAAATGGAGCTCTGGGAATACATATTTGTCTCACTCCCCCCCCAACCAATATTCTTGTGAATGCTATGCCCTGAAGTTGATGGAACTGCTAAAGCCGATACCTGGTATCGTCCGCCGAACCCTCAGTGCTTGGAGAGTGCCCCCTGTGACCCACTCTCCTGGGATGGCAATCTAGTAGACAGGCTGCGGGTGCCTTCCTCTTTTTCTGGGATTCTCTCTCCCCAATATGTTCTTGGAGGTACTGTCTCCTACCTTATATCTGCTGTCTGAAATGATGATATGCGCTTCAGCACCTCCTGGGGTGCTTGGTTGTCTCCGCTCACAGCCTCTGGGGTCGCCCCTTTTTGTAGGATGCCCACTTTGGTACTTTGGGGGAACCCACCACAAGCCCCAAAGCCATCAGGAGGTTCCCACTGATGGTATACCCCTGCCCTGGGGTTCCCACAAACCCCTGATCATCCCACTATACTTCTCAAACTATGGACCAACCCCAGATTCTCCCAGCAGTTTCCAGAAGGTTGAGATGCATCCCAAATGCCCGAGGTCCACTCTAACGGTTTCCAGGGCTCCTGACGATGTTTCAAACAACATGAAGTCTTGCTGTATTCTGACTATTGCAGTTAGCCCCAGCCTTTAAACTGCCCCGGAGAACAAAGGGTTAACTTTCTATGCAGAGCATAGAATGCTGAGCTCGAACTTGGTTGAGGTCTGTCTGAAGCCCTTTGAAATCCAACCATCAGATTCTTTACTCCGCCTCACTGAGCAGTCGCTCCGGAGAGTTCTCCTTCAGCTCTGTTCGAAAGTCGGTTAAAGTCTCGGTTAAGTTGTCGGTTTTTACCGAATTTATTTCCACATAGTCGGTTCAGTCTCTGTCTGTGGTACCGTGAGTACTAGATAGGTTTTGTTCTGTTTTTCTTGTGGAAATTGTAAAGTGTTAGATCGGTTCAGCTGAACCGATCATTTGTATTGAATCCTTGTGTTTTACTTTAGAGTGTGGTTACCGGTTCTTATCGGTTCTAAAAAAAACGTGTTTTGAACGTTTTTTTCCAACACCCATGACACGGTTAGGAACCGATAAGGGAGTCTTGCTTGCTGGTTGCCATAAAAAGGGTAAGTTTGGTTAGGTTGGCCATGTCTGAGAAACCCAAGAAAAAGAACGGGCCCACTGGGTTTCAACACTGCAGTGAGTGTGGGGAGGTCTTTGCTAAGGCCGACCCCCACACCACCTGTGTTTATTGTCTGGGGTTTGAACACCTCGATTCAGACTGCCAAATTTGTAAAAGTTTTCCTAAATCTACCCTTGAAAAGAGGCTAGGTAGACTGAGGGAAAAGGAGGCCGAGAAGTCCGCTGACCCGGATGGCCAGCCCGGTTCGGTTCCAACCGAACCAGAAGGAGTGCCCTCTGACCAGGGCGATACTTCTTCGGGCAAGAGGAGAGCCGATCCTGAGGGGTCGGTTCCTACAAAAAGAAACGCAAAGAAAAATCGACCGGTTCGGATCCAGAGGTTCATGTTCTGACCACCGAGGAAATAGCCAGAGCGATTCAAATTGTGGAATCGCTTCGCCCGATTCTGACCAATCCGGACCTTTTGCGAGGGGTGCGGTTCGGTCGTTTCCCCTGGTTCAAGATTATACCCCTGACGATTTTTATGAACTGGAGTTTGTGGAGGAGGGGGAGTTTGAAGATGATGGTGATGATGATGAAAGTCTGGATGTGCCTGTGAAACCGGACATCTCCCCAGACAGACCTTCTGGTGTATCCCCTCCTAGGCTTTCTGAGTCCCCTTCCCATTTTTTGTTTTACAGAAAGGTGGCTGAGACCCTCCAGCTTCCTGTGGTGGAGGCAATGGAGGATCAGGAGGAGCCTGATTATGTGGAAATGATGGACATCCCAGAGTCCAGGAGACTGTCTACTCCCCTTCACAAATCCTTTGGGAAACTGACACAAAAAATCCTGAAGTCTCCCAATTCTGTACCCCCTGTTGACAGAAGGATGGACAAGAGGTACACACTATCAGGCTCAGATACAGAGTTTTTATACCAGCAATGCAGCCAGGTTGGGGTAGTGCAGGCTGCTGCCTGTGACAAGGCAAACACTCCCTTGGCTTCACATCCCCCAGATAAAGACTCCAGGAAGATTGATGCCATGGGGAAAAAACAGTATATGGCATCTTCCTTGGGACTCAGGCAGGCAAATTATATGGTTTATACAGCCAGGTACCAGAAGTCCAGGTGGGACACTGTACTGGCACTGGCTAAACAGGCCTCCCCCCCAGCTAGCCAAGGAGCTGGACGAGGTGGCTGCAGATGGGATTGAGGCATCAAAAGTTCAGTTTCATGCTGCTGTGGACTCCAATGATGTGTCATCAAGAGTCATGGCTACATCTGTGGCTCTTCGGAGAATGGCTTGGCTCAGATGTACTAGCCTTTCGCAGGATACCTAGGCTAAGGCCATGGATTTTCCTGTAGTGGGTAATTCTCTGTTTGGGGAGCAGACAGAGAATTACATGAAGAAAATGAATGAGTACAGGACCATTTACAGGAGTGCTCAGGCCAAAGAGAGGCAGGCAACTCCTCAAAGGCAGCAGTCTTGGGGCAGGGGCAGGCCTTTTCATAGGCCTTTTTACCAAGCACAGGCCTCTTCTTCCTTTTCACAGAGGGGGTTTTTCAGAGGGAAAGGCAGAAGGGGGATGAGTAGGGCTGCATCCACTCCTCAGCCTAAAGCCCCTGCCAAGCAGACACCCTGATGGGCCTGCCCAGGTCGACTCTCCTATTCCAGTAGGGGGCAAGCTGACTTACTTCATCCAGGACTGGATGTCTATTACATCAGACAAGTGGGTCCTGGAAGTAGTAGGCCAGGGACTGGTTCTCAGCTTCAAAAAAATTTCCGAAGATGAGAGCCAGATCTTTTCCACCTGCAGGTCTCTCAGAAGCCCTTGCCCTAGAGGCAGAGGTCTCATCTCTGCTGGCTTTAAGAGCCATAGAGAGCATACCTACCCTACACTTGGGCAAAGGTCTGTACTCCAGGTACTTCCTTACCCCAAAAAAGACAGGGGAGTGGCGACCCATCCTAGACCTATGATACCTAAACAAACATCTTTTAAAACCAAAGTTCAAGATGGTAAATCTGGGAATAATCCTTCCCTCTCTAAGGCCAGGGGACTGGCTAGCCTCCCTGGACCTCAAGGATGCCTATTTTCACATTTCCATCAGGTACTGCCACAGAAAGTACTCAGGTTCGAGTTGCCCTCAGGCCACTATCAGTTCAGAGCAATGCCCTTTTGCCTAACTTCAGCCCCAAGGGTCTTCACAAAGTGCCTGGCAGTAGTAGTTGCCTTTCTAAGGAAGCAAAAGATTTCCATTTTTTCCATATCTGGACGACTGGCTCATAGTGGGCCAGTCCCCAGACCAAGTCAAGTCAGACCTGCAAGTGACCCAGCAAGTGCTTACTTCTCTAGGATTTTTTCTCAGCCTTCCCAAGTCAGTTCTCGAGCCATTGCAGCTCCTTACCTTTATAGGGGCAGAGCTGGATTGTGTCAAAGCAAGAGCCTTTCTTCCCCTGGAAAGGGCAAGAGTTCTTATAGAACTGACTTCTTCCTTCAGCCTTCAGGTGTCTCCACCAGCAAGGCATTTCCTCCAGCTCTTGGGCCACATGGTAGCCTCTACAGCAGTGGTCCAAGGGGCAAGATTCCAGATGAGGGACATTCAGTTCCATCTAAGGGTCTTTTGGTCCCAAAAGAAGGATTCCCTTACCAAACTGATCCCAGTGACCCGGACCCTGATCCAAGCCCATCAGTGGTGGCAGGAGCAGGACAATTTAAGGCAAGGGGTCCCATTTGCCGCTCAGTCTCATTCAGTGGTCCTTACCACGGATGCTTCCCTCCTGGGCTGGGGAGCCCATGTGGGGGCCCTCACTGCCCAGGGACTGTAGTCCCTCAGGAATCTCTTCTCCATATCAATCTCCTGGAGCTCAGGGCAGTTTTTCTGCCCCTGCAAGCTTACTCTCAGTCAGTGCAGAACAAGGTGGCTCAAGTCGGAACAGACAACACCGCCACCATGTGGTACATCAGCAAGCAGGGAGGCACGCGGTCTGTGGCCTTGTGCACAGAAGCCATGAAGCTGTGGTCCCTGGCTTATTCCCTGCAAACCTCTCTGATAGCAGTCCACCTTCTGGGGAAGGACAATGTGCTAGTAGATGCACTGAGCAGGATTTCACAGGGCCATCACGAATGGTCCCTGGACCCTCTGGTCTTGAAGGTGATTTTTTTCAAGGTGGGGCACTTCAGAGATAGATCTCTTTGCAGCCTCAGAAAATCACCAACTTCCTCTCTTTTGTTGCAGACCCCCAGTCTTGAGCAAAGTCCCTCTGGATGCTCTGATTCTGAACTGGGAAGGAAAATTTCTATATGCTTTCCCTCCATTTCCTCTACTGTTCAAAGTTTTAGTCAAGATAAAGTCACAACCTTGCAAAGTGATTTTGATTGCTCGAGATTGGGCCAGACAGCCTTGGTACCCCCTGTTACTGTCCCTAGCAGTCCATCTTCCCCTGTCTCTTCCCAGGAATTACAACCTGGTAACCTCCTCTTAGGGGAGGATTTGATACCCCAATCGTCAGTCTCTCAATCTCAAGGCATGGCTCTTGAACAGTTAAGAGTATGCAGAGTTGCATCTGTCTCAGGGAGTTCTGGACATCCTCAAAGCCTCTCGAAAGCCTGACACTAGAAAGACCTATAACTCCAAATGGAAGAGATTCAGCATTTGGTGTCATAAGCAGCATATTTCCCCAGACACTGCTGAATTGCCTACAGTTCTGGATTATATGGTCCATCTTAATGGCCTAGGCCTCAGACCAGCTACTCTCAAAGTACACTTGTCAGCTGTCTCTGCTTTTCTGTCAGTGGGGAAGTCTTCCTCACTATCATCTCATCCTGTGTTCTGTACATTTTTCAAAGGATTGCTTCATACCAATCCTCCATTCAGAGACCCTTCCCCCCTGCCTGGGATTTAAATGTTTGTATTGCTCAATTGATGCAACCTCCCTTTGAGCCTATGTCCTCAGTAGAGCTTAAGTACTTGACTTGGGAAACTGTGTTTTTAGTAGCCATTACCTCTGCCAGACGTATCGGTGAACTGCAAGCCCTGTCAGTGGAACCTGATTTTATCTCCTTTCATAGGAATAAAGTGGTCCTTAGAACCCATAGAAGGTTCTTGCCCAAAGTGGTTTCAGATTTTCACCTGAACCAGTCTGTCTCTTCCTGTTTTCTTCACTGATCATTCCTCTTCAGGAGAGAGGAGGCTACACAGTTTAGATGTTAAAAGGGCCCTTAGCTACTATATAGAGCGTAACAAGGGTCACAGGTTTGATTCCCCTCCAGCTGTTCCTCACTTATGGAGAAGTGGGAAAGGGCAAACTTGCCACCAAGAGAACTATTGCCAGGTGGATTGTATCTCGTATATAATTCTGCTATGAGAAACTAGGAAAAAATCCACCCTCAGGCCAGAGGGCTCATTCCACCAGAGGTATAGCTGCTTCCCTGGCTGCTGCCAAGGTTATTCCTCTCTTAGAAATGTGTTAAGCAGCCACCTGGAAAACAGTCCATACCTTTACCAAGCATTACTCTCTGGATATCCAGTCTAGGAGTGATGCTCTGTTCAGCACAGCAGTATTCACAAAGTAGGTTCTGTCTTTCCTCCATGGAGGTACTGCTTGGTAGCCTGCAATAGTCGGAATACAGCAAGACTTTATGTTGTTTGAAGAAAAAATTACTCACCTTAGTAATTATGTTTCTTCTAATGGAGTTTTGCTGTATTCTGACCTCCATCCCTGCCTCCCCTCTCAGAACCTGTTTTTGGGAAGTGGGTGGGCAGGTGCAGTGTTGCATCTCAGGGGTGCTCCTTTTACACCCTCTTCTTTTTTTGGGTGTTTGTTTTATCTTTATTCTTATTTGGATTGGTTTTTGGTTTTGGGTTTCCTGACTTGAGTCTTCCTTTTGGGATCCAAAACTTTTTGTTGCCAGTTGGCTAGTAAAAATTTTACAATTTCCACATAGAATAGTTAGTGATTTTTTGCTCGTAAGACTCTGACGATTGGATTTCAAAGGGCTCCAGACAGACACCTTCAACCGAGCTCGAGCTCAGCATTCTATGCTCTGCATAGAAAGTTAACCCTTTGTTCTCCGGGGCAGTTTAAAGGCTGGGGCTAACTGCAATAGTCAGAATACAGCAAGACTCCATTAGAAGAAGCATAATTACTAAGGTGAGCAATTTTTTCTTCTCTTTCCCTCTGCCAAGGAGGGGGCGGTCTCAGACCTTGTACAACCTCAGGTGTTGAGGGCAGCATGGCACCTGCATCTCAGGTGGGTGCAAGCAACGGGATTCCTTGTACCTATGGCTCACATCCTACATGCAGCTATCTTGTGAAGCACAGCTTGTGCCCACCCCTCTAGGCACATCCATGGCCGCTGGCATCCAGCACCCTGCTGACGATGCCTTCAGCTTCCCCTTGGTGGGCACCTATGACCTGGTGACCCAACTGATCCCTTGCCAGTTCCAAGGGGTACGTGCCTGGCATGGTTAACCTGGGACATAATGTCCCCTTTCTTCTTACTCCTCTTGCCGTGAAACTCCTGCCTAAAACCTCTGATGCCACAAGGGTACCTGGTTATGTGCTGCATAAGCTCCATGCACGTCAGCCTTCCCCAGGAGAGTGATTCCAAGGCACAGTTCCTGCCTTTGGCCACCTCCCCCTACTGTAAAGAGGGGGTTGTTACAGAGGGGTTCTGGAGATGCTTTTTTTTTTTCTTTTTTGCTGCCTCCCCTCCTCCTGGCTGCCCACTCCTTCAGGCCTCCTAGGCCCTTCCCAACTACCTGCCTGTCCCCACGCCAGCCACTTACCTCATATTTTGAAGCTCCCCCGGGTAACGCAGCGTATCCCTTCGCCGGACGGGTCCCTCCTCCGAGGGGGAAGGCATTGTTGGGGCCGGCCAGCGCACTCTGTCCTTGGCCCGGGGTGTTGCTGAGGTGTGCCGGTCGTGGGTTCGGCAGCAGCGGAAGCTGGAGACTGTTATCCGGCCAGCCAGGAAGCATTTTTCTCTGGTTTTCTTGGGGGAGTGATGTCCTGACAGCAAGGCTGGCCGACATCTGCCACTCCCTTGTGCACTGAATCCGACATTCTGCTGTGTCCCAGCCTCCCGCCAGGGCCAGCAGATTACCGGTGCATCCCACCACCCCAGAGAAGGAGAGCTGTCCCGGATGCTTCATCACTTCTCGGCTGGCCCTCCAGCCACCCGAGTCCGTTCCCGAACCCAGGTCACTGGCGTCGCAGACGGAAATCCAACCTCTGCGCCGACGGGCCAGCATTGGAGATGCTTTTAAACCATGTGGTCAAAGTTCCAGTGCCTTTGACTGCTGACTACCAGTTACAGCTGACACCTGATCTTCGAAGGTCAAGCAGCAGTCAAGGATCATGCCCAGAATTCGCACCCTCGGAGAAACCACTAATGTAGTAGGCCCCAGAACAAGTCCAGAGTCCGCCCCCAGTGGCAACCCATCACGCCCGCGACCAGGCTCGATCACCAGCACCTCAGTCTTAGTGGGGTTGAGGCTCAGCGAGCTGGAAGCCAGCCAGTCATTGATTTTAGCCAGACAGCTGTTAAGCATGTCAACTGCTTTTGATGGTCTGGGTGCAAAAGATGAACACAGTTGGCTATTATTTGCATAGCAGTGAAATTCCACACTGTATTGTTGGATGATCTTGCCCAGGGGCAGCATGTACACTGCGAACAACATCGACAGTGGGTGGCTGGCCAGTGCTGGGTTCCACCAAAGACATAGAGCAAGATCCTGGGGCGGGGGGGGGGCAAGTCTGGAGAAGCACCCATGCAGATGACCCAGCACTCAAAGTGGCAGCCAAGGCTCCAGCAGGATGGAACGCTGCCAGGCTAAGTAGATCCATATCCAATATGGACAGGGTGACCTGAGGCAGTGGGCATCTCAGCACGGCCGCAGGAGTGATGTCCTTTGAGGGCATTGTAGATGTCTGAGCCTGTCTTTGCACACTGCTGTATGTGGCTGTTGGCTGAGAGGTGCCATACCTGTGCTAACCCAAGGAGGAATTGGCTAGTGGCTGTACAGGCCTTGAAACACGTAAATTTACTTAGCTCTGAATGAGGAGCTGGAACCCTCTTCTAGCACTGAAAGAGGGACCGAATGTATACTGTAGCTGTAAAAGAGCAATGGGAACGAAAGTCTCTGAAAGAGGAGGGATTGCCTGTTAAAACATGGCCAAATGAACTGTGATCATTGGATCCCAAATACAGACTTATACCATTTGTTATTCAGTAAAGAATGGATGTGCTCCAAGACATTTGAGCCCTAATATTGAAAAAGGAGCACGAGCGCAGTGCAAATTTTTGTGACGCACTTGTGCTAGTGCCCAACCAGGTGGCTGCTGTGGCAGCCCACTAGCACCCATCCATCAGTGTATCATATAAATTTCCCAGTGCCTAGTGGCACCCGTTCCATGTACATTGAGATCTCCCTAGTGTCCTATGGCACACCTCGATCCCTCGTTCCACGTAGTAAAGTGTGATATCCCTGGTGTCCAGTGGCACCCTCACCGTCAGTCGCCTGTTTCATATTTGTAACCCCCCGCTGAAGCTCATTGCCAAAAGTAAAGTAATCATTGGTTGTCCATTGTCCTTCCCACCCCACCCCCCTCAGCATACCACCACCCATCAGCACCCCTCCTTACTGTGGAGTTCTGTGACATCCAGCAATGCCCAACTTGGCAACTGGCACAGTCCTCCTATCACCTCCTTAGTCTGTCGCTGTAGACCTGTCCGTGAGCATGTGTATCATGTCGTACATGGACTCACTGATGGTTCGTACCTGGCTGGCCTGGCGGAGAAGAGGATGAGCTGGTCACGATCTGGTATCGCTGGATGTGCAGCAGAACACCATGGTAAGGGGGTGATGGATGGTGGTATGTAAGGGGTTGGGACAGGTGGGGAGGGACACTAGACCACCAGTGATTACTTCTACTTTTAACAACAGGTTATCGAGGGGTAGGGGATGCCACTGAACACCAGGAATATCTATAACAAATACAAAACAGGCAACCGTGGGAGGGGGGGCACTGGACACCAAGTGTATCTGTAACAAATATGAAATGGGCGACCGGGGTCAGGGGGAGTGCCACTGGATGGACACCTGGAATATCTATAACAAATATGAAACAGGTGACTGGGGGGGCCCACTAAACACAAGGGATATTTATAACAAATATGAAATGGTTGAGTGGGGGTTGAGGGGTGTCACTAGACACAAGGGGTATCTATAACAAATATGAAACTGGTGACCGGGGTGCCACTAAACACCAGGAATATCCTACTTACATGGAATTGATAATCAGGGGTGGGGGTGCCACTAGACACTAGGCATATCTCAATGTACTGTATATGGCATGGGTGCTGGGGCGAGCAGGTGCAGTACAATCACACTGTCTTTGGGAAGGGGGGGAATGCCCTGGTAAGTGGTGGTTTTCAGTGGTGGTAAATACATCGCTTTGGGGGCTGTTTACCGCCGCCACAAAACTTTGAAGATACCAGTGAACCGGTATGCATAGGAGGATCCCCTCATTTGCGTAGGCACAGTGGTATTATGGTACTTTGGCGCTGTGGGATCGCACTGGCACACCTGGGACTTCTGAGTACGGGCCAGCTTGGAGCGCCAGCGCAATTCCGGATTAGTGCACCTGTGGTTCCTGTTTGTGGTTGCACTAATCTTTGAATAGCGGGGCCTTGGTGTTTGTGATCCTTGACACACAGTAGGTCCTGGGGTGCTGCACCATATCGTAACCCAGGAGGGACAAAGTAACAGCACTTATTGAGAGTAGTAAGGGAACTCCTGGTGAGCCAGAAATACCCCCTAGACACGGCAGGTTCCCTGGGCCATCCCCATTCTAAGTGCTACATCAGCAGGGGTTACATTTACAGTGGATTCCAGCATCCTTTCAGATTTACAGCTGAGATGACAGAAGCACAGCGAGACCAAATAAGTTGCTCAGAGAGTCATTGCCATTTTGTTGACTTTGGAACCTGGGAGCTTCTGGTTCCTAGTTTGGTGCTCTGTGCCCTGTAAAGGTTGACTAGGGGATTTATTTTGTGATCTGTCCAGTCAACGGGACTTAGTGGTTAACTTTCAGTACCAGTTTGTTCACCTGTTTGGAGATGGGGAACAGCAAGGCTTCCGACTGGGTTTTCGCTGATTTGTAATGAGGTGCTTTGGCGCCTCCCTTCAATAAGGGCACAACATAGAATACCAGCTGGTTCCTATTGATAGGGTGCTTCTTCCTGCATAAGAGATAAGAGGTCACATAAGCCCTGCTACCAATATGAGCTTGCTGAGTGTCTCTCTTACCACAGGGGCAGAGCAGTCCCCATCACCGTGGAATGCCCCAGTTTGAGCCCGAGCTCCTGACTTAGTTAGCTGTGTTTGCCCTGCAGTTTGCTTAGAAGTTTGCTATGGGCCAGCTAGCCAGCAGAACGGCCGTGCTGTTGCTTGTGATACTGACGACTGGTTCAGGAACAACACTTGTTATTGGGGTGATTGGGGGGGGGGTTCAAGCATCCCAGAGTACGCTCTCCTCCTTTTGGGGGGAGCGAGGGTCTGCAAACTCCACTCTGCTACCATTGGCTGGGTGATTACAGGTGCTGATGCAGTGCCAGCTGGAACATGAGGATGGGAGGGACGCAGACAGAGCTTTGATTCAGACTGCCATGCACCCGCGTGCATGTGCACATCAGACAGCACAAAATGCCTGCATCCTGGGGAGAGGAGAAGAAAAAGGGGTTGGGGGGAGAGCTGTAGCATATGAAGCCAGCCCTGCTCAGCCGACCAAGGTGCCAACTTCTACATCGAACATAACATCTGACGAGACCCTAGTCACCTTGTCAGCCCTGCCTTGTGGGGCAAGCCATGGAGAAACAAGAGATGGGAGTAAGTCCAAGAGAAGGGTGTGATAATGCTAGGAGCAGGTGGCACAGCTGAAGAGGGCAGACTGGGTGAAAGGGGAGGGGGAAAAGTTGAATTGCCTCCTTTGACATCTGACTAGTCCTACCAGGATTCTGTACTTAGAGAATTGCTGCAGCAGGCTGACTGGGGGTGGCGTGTGATGGCCAAATGGAACAAATGAAGAAAATAATTTGGTTTTATGTAATGTCTTCAGGGGTTAAAATTAAATGTAGCTGCCACTAGCCAGCAAGGCTAGTGGCTGGGAGAATCCTTTAGCCCCACAATCCCAATTTTACTGGCCCAGCTGGTAAATTTACTGCAATTTTACCTCCTCCAATACAAGCCAGCTGGGCTAGTTAAAGAAACATTTGCTAGTCTGATTCAAAATCCACAAACATTTGGCTACTGGGCTGGTGAAAATTTTCACCCCGATTTCACTCACACTGTATCCTAAAGCACTTTATAAGCTATGAGCAGCTAGCTGCAGCTATTGTGTGTATCTGTATACACACACACCCCTACCTTAAAAGTGATAATGAGATGTTAATGAGAGCTGAGGGAGATTAAGCATGGAGAGAGAGAGAATTTGAGGAGGTTAAACGCAGTGAGGTTACTCGGCCTATTAGTGCAGCAGTGGTGCTACTGTGTGCTCTGCCAGGGACCTGGGTTCAAGACTGAACTTGGATCACTTGGGGTTGGCTTGGGGGGTGAAAGCAACAAGTGTCCTAGGGACAGTTCTCCTCCCTTGGGGAAGGCAGGACACAGCATTCTGCTGTTCATTTGCCACCTGACAGAGGCCAGAAGACAGTACAGTGGGACCACAGCAAGGGGATGGCAGCCGCTGGGCACTGGTGCTCACACACATGTCACTGCAGCCAGCACCCTTGGGGAGAAAAAAACAGGAGCTGGAGGAAAAGGCCCTGACCCATCATTTTGCCAGCACCCCGCCACCTGCTTGGGCCTATGCCCGACTGACATGCCAGGTCAGCCACCACTATTGCAGTCCTGGGCATGTCAGATAAACTGGCACGCGTACACGAGAAGGGCGGTGACGGAGCTGCTTGGAAGGGGGAGTCAGGGAACAAGAAAAAGCTTCATTTAAAAAAAAAAAAAGGCACAGTGAGGTTAACAGACTTGCTCTGAGTCGTACTGTAAGTGGAGGTGGTGGGATTGAAATCTGGTTCTCCAGGTTCAAACCTGCCTCCAGAAAGGAAGGGAGTATTTGGAAATGGGAAGGGGGTGCTAGGAAGCTTTGAGGTAGGATTGTACCCTTTTGAAATGGAAAAATGGGAGGAAGTTACGGATTTGGAATCAGCTCAGTTCCTGGTGGTCGTAAGAGATTCACAGAAGAAAGAAAGCTATTGTCTGTCACTGTTTAAAACAGAAAATAAGTCATGGATTGAATAAGCATGTCCGCTGATTCAGCCCTTCTATGCTGGAGACAAATAATCCCTCCAGGACAGTCCTGAGATACATTGGCAGAGCCGGTGGGTTATTCCAAACCAAGCTGCATCCATTAATGCCTTATATGTCCAGTGGAAAAAGTGTGGGCTTTGACGTTAAGTGGATTGCTCATGTTTCACAAGATCTAAATTTACCGTCATCTCTTACCAAAGAGAGTCAGGGTGACAGCATTAAAAATTAAGGTTTCACTGGAAAAAGAAATCCACCGATTGGGAACAGTGAATTCCGGTTTGCCACCTGGTTGGTATTAAACCAAAGCCTGTTTACAGCATCCCAAAACAAAGAGTAGGGGGAGAGCAAAGGCAGAAGGCGAGATGAAAGGAGACCTTCCCAGAGAATCCCACTAAACCCACCTCCCATTCAAGCCCGTGCATGAGATCTGATCCTTTTTTTTGTGTGTGTGTGTGTGTTCCTGTCTTTTCACTGGCAAGTTGCCTCACCCCAAGGCAGAACAAACTGATTTTGAAAAAGCGGCTAATCCTGTGGCCATCTTCCCCTCCCCTCTCTCCATGCTGCTTCATTCACATGCTCATTCTGTCCTCCATGAGTGACAGTTTATTTTGACAAAGCAGGGCAAAGTGAATCCACATGCCTTTTTCCCAGGAGCAGTTCAGTGGAGAACACCAAATCCCCAAGAAGGAACATAGATATCAGCAGAAAAAGACCAACAGTCCATTCAGTCTGCTCAGGTTCTCTATCTAACCCTGGGACCTGTTGTCCATCCAGGATTCTGGTCCACCCCCCAGGGCTGCAGCTATGAATTTTGGGGCCCAGGACAAGTCACTTGAAATGGGCCCCTGTTTCCCACACCAGTTAATGCCAGGGGTAATGTCAGCTCCTCAGGTGGGCCTCTCCTGAGCTCAGGGCCCCGGACAACATCCCACTCACCCACCCATTACTGCGGCCCTGCCACCCCCCAACCCCCATCTTATTCTTGTTCCTAATTCTGCCACCCTGAGTGACCATGGTGCCCTTGACTCTGTTCCAGCTGTGCTTGAAATCAACAACTGTAATAGCCCAGTACCTCAGCTGGCAGACCGTTCCATGGCTCCACCACCCTTTCTGTGCAATAATGCTCCCTCTAATCCCTCCTGAACTTCCCTCCTGTCAGTTTCCGTTCATGACCCTGTGACCTCAACCTAGCATTCAAGCTGAATAGTTCCTCGCAGTTCACCTTGTTTATTCCTTCTAGGAACCGGAAGGTCTCTATCATATCCCCCCCTCTCCCTTCTGGCCTCCAGCAAGTACATGTTCACTGCCTTAAGGTGCTCCTTCTCAGACCTGCCCTGTTGGTCCTGAATCATTTTTGTCACCCTGCACTGCACCACCTCCAGCGTCGCCCTATCCTTCCTGAGGTGAGGGCTCGCGAACTGAGCGCAGTACTCCAGGTGTGGCCTCGCTTAAGATCTGTCAGGGGTAATACTGCATCTTTCCTCTTGCTACCAATACCTCTCCCCATACACCCCAACATCCTACTTGCCTTACCCTAGGCGTTATTGCACTGGCTTGATTGCTTGAGGTGTCGCTGAGGATAACTCCTTGGTCATGTTCCTTGGCCGTAGTGCTAAGTCTTACCCCACACATCCAGTACTCTGTCCTGGGGTTCTTATTTTATTTTTATTTTTTTTATTTGGTTTTTGGTAACCGGGTAAGTACGCTAGACAGCAGTGTGCCTATTTTTGGGTACAACCCCAGGAGGTTACATTTCACAGTCACAGTAACGAATAATAGTTTACATAAACATTTCCTCGAGGGCAGATTACAGTTCTGAAAACACAGCATAGCAAAAGCAGTACGTTACAGCAGTTAAGTGCAAGAAACAGGTGATTATACAGATATTCCCTCGGTGCATTACTTTGCCTCAGTAAGTGATGCAGGTTTTAATTGGGGAATGCTACACGTAGTGGTCCACACCCACAGATTCTCAGACCACCATCAGCAGTATGTTTACCACGGACGTTGGACCCATTGCAGAGTGCTGCTGTTGTAACCCTTTTCTTGATAGGACACCATCTCCCACCCACCTCAGCCCTGCTACTCAGATGAGAGCGTAATTATTTCTGAGAACAGGAAGTCTGTGCGATAGATAGGAAAAGGGTCAAATCTGCTTTCTGCCTGAAACAGTGGAGGCTCCCAGGATGTGTAGATGTTAGGACTGTGAACTCTGAGGTGCACTGGATGTGTTCTTGCAATTTTTTTGTACTATGATTGCTAGATTTAAGAGACAGAAGACATCCAAGTAGCCCACCTGCTCCATCCAACCCCCATCTTGCCAGATGAACCTATTATGAGATTTGCTGCGGCTCTGTTTTGCTTGTCACACGCAGCATTTTATTTCATTATTTATCCAGGCTCTGTGGAGAGGAAGAACTGCCTGGGGTGGAAACTTCCAGGAACCAAAACACTCAGTCGAGGGATCCACCTGTCCTCACAATCAGACTGTGTTATCCATTTATTTGATATCGTTTTTGTTTACCTAGTAAGTGCACTAGACATACAAAGTCTAGTTTCAGACATGGCCAGGGGGCGTACCGCACTACTAGGAACGCATGCTGAATAGACAAGTTACATCAAGCACTGAGTGACAATTAGAGTACAAGATACAAGACTGAAAAGCTGAACATCAGATTCAGCACAATGATGTATAATGTATGCTAGCATAAATGGTAAATTACAGCAGACTGCATCTGGAAATGGCCCGCCGTGTTAACACTATCTCTTAGTTTTCTCAGTTCTCATACCCCACAATGCTTTACTGAACTCATTTACACTGGCTGACATAGCTTGAAAGCTCATGAAATCACTTTGAATTGAGGTAAGCAGTCCAGAGACATGGATGACCGAGTCTGTTCTACATTATTATTACACTGCAGCCCACCGCGAGGCTGTTCAGTATTAATACTGTACTACAGTGTGGCCAGCCCGCCCGCCAGCGCAGCAGTAGCGCGACCACCTGCAGTGCTGGAACGAGCCTGGGATGCTGGAGGCTCAGCCGTAGGAGGAGATTTGACCATCCTGTGAATGCTGCCTCCTCTGTGGGGTGGAGGGATTCAGGTCTGTGCCGCAATACTGCCACCTGGACATTGGACACACCATCTCCATGTGCTCGGGTTCAGGATAGAAAATGCCAAATCCCTGACCGAGTAGGATGCCATCCATTGCCTTGTGGCATACGAATGTGCCAGCAGAAACAGACCACCCGGGCTGTCTAAGTCTGCTCGAGTGTGCAGCTAGCACCCCTAGTTTGCAGCTGCCCCACCCCTCCCATTTGTCCCACTGCCACCCCCACCCTCACTCTCCCTCGTTCCTCTCCCATGCCCTTTGAAACTGTTAACAGATTTACATGATACCACCCATTCTGGTAGGGTGTTCCGCTTGCTACCACCCTCTCTGTGAAATAGTGTCTCCTAATTCCTTCCTAACCTCCATTCTTAGTGTATGCCCCTTGGTGACCCTCCCCTCCTTAACTTCACAACCCCATCTGCGCCCCATCCTTATTGATTCCCCTCAGATACGAATGTCTCTATCATGTCCCCCCGTCTCTTCTATCCTCCAGGGTGTACATATTCAGGTCTCTCAGCCTGCTGTCATAGTCTGTCCCTTCCATTCCACATATCATCTTTGTTGCTGTCCTCTGCACCCCCTCCAGTAGCCCGATATCACACTTTAGGTATGGCCTCTAGAACTGCACACAATACTCTAAGTGCGGCCTTACTAGCGACCTATAGAGGGGCAAGATCACCTCTCTTCGCCCGGACGAAAAAACTCTCGCTATGCACCCCAGCATTTTGTTCGCTTTTGCAGCCGCTCTCCTGCACTGGGCAGTGTTGTCCATGGTCCCTGTTTATCATTACTCCTAGGTCCTTCTCCTCCTCAGTGATCCCCAGCTTAACCCCTCCCAGCCAATATTCTCCTTGGGTTCTTCACCCCAAAGCGCATAACTTTACACTTCTTTGCATTGAACCCCAGCTGCCCACCTCTCTGACCACGCCTCTAGCTTGCTTAGGTCCCCCTGCAGCTGCTTTCATCCCTCCTCTCCATTGCTCCGATTTTGGTGTCGTCAGCGAACAGATTTATCTTGCTCACCACCCCATGTGCAATGTCTGATATGAAGAACCCGAACAATACTGGCCCCAACGCAGAGCCCAGGTACTGCACCGCCGACCGTGGCTGACGCTTCCTCACTGACGCTGTCACTCTGTGTGGGGGTAAGGGGAGGCCCCCTGGCAGCCCTTCCCGTGGGGGCTCACCCATGTGGACACAAGGAGCGAGGCATGTCCCGGGAATGGTGGGTGATGGGGCTTAATAGAATGGGGAGGCCGAATGGGGTCAGTCGGAGTTCAGGGGAGAAAGTACAGGAAATTCAGAAAGTGAATCAGTAAATGACTACGTTGCAGCCATTTGTGGAGCACTGTGATGTCACTGCTGAACAAGCTGTGCTGAACTTCAGTGTAGCTGGGCATAGCTTGTTCCTCTGTGACATCACAATATTCTACAAATGGCAATAATGTAATATTAATATTGAAGAGACTCAGTCACTGATATTGCTGGAGTGCTTCCAGCTACGGGGGAGCCCTGTACCTCATTTGAAAAAGGGTTTCATGGGCTTTCCAACTATGATAGCCACTGGGCATGGATATGTACTTTAAAAAATCTGTTACTACTTAATCCCTCTGTATTCTGTGGCCACCTGTTACACATACTTATTACTTGGGGTAAGTAAATGTTCACATACCCCCACCCCCACCCCACTTAAATTAAGGCTGTGACCAGCCCCTGCTGTCCTGTCCTGTACCACTTGAAATGGCTTACTTTTATGTACCATAGTGTATCCTTTTGAAATGTTAAAACCCTGCAGTCGTAACCCCCATGTTCTTCACTTCCCCAGTGCATACTTAGATTGCCTAGTTTTGCTTATGTATGTTTTTTTCAATGTGGTGAAAATCATGATTGGATTGAGGCTGAGCAAATGTCGCCCTCTTTTCTCCCTCAGATGCAGTTCCGTCAACTGAGGACGATGACGACGACGATGAAGATTCTTCTTCTGAGGAGAAGGATACAGATCACTCCAAACAGAACGGTAAGTGCAAGAAGTATAGTTTCAAAATAAATAAAATGAAAATTTGATACTAAACATAACTCCCCTTTCTCGGTCAACACAACTAAAACATATAAATGGAGCACCCTAGCTGACGCTACCCCCCCAGGAGAGAGGGTTACACTCTCCATCGCCACCTGGGACACAGCTTGAGTCTGGTGACGGTCATGCACATACATGCAAATGCACACATAGAAGCCCTTATAGGCTGCATCATGGAACAGGAGGGGTAGAGAGAAACAAGAGGGACCCCCCACCATGTGCAACAAACTGTAGCCAGCACTTTTAGCCCCACTGCTGCTGACTGTCTGTCAGTCTGTCTCCACACTTTGCCAAGCCTGAGGAAGGTCATGGCTGGCTGCATGTTCAGAGGATCCCACTGCAGAGGAAATGCCCTCTTTTAACCCATTGGGCCAGGCAGGTGACACACGAGGACAGCGCATGCATCTGGGAGTTCACCAGGCACAGGAGGGCAACATCAGCAACAAGGGAAAATGGAATATAAAATAAATAAATGCTTTGTACAATGGGTCAAAAAAAGGTGCTGTCAAATGCATAGATACAGAGGAAGGAAGGCTGGCTGGCTGGCTCACCTTTGGTCCGTCGAGTTGCTCCCTCCTACCAGCTCAGTAGGCTGGTTATCAACAAATGGACCTCAACACATTGGTTTGGGCCAGTGGCACAGAGGGGTTGAGGCACTGGATGCCACACCTCGCGCCACGCCGGCGACCCTGGTTCGGGAACAGACTCTGGCCACCGGGGGTTGGCAGGGGAGGGAAAGGATTGAGCATCTGGAGGACTGCTCTTTCCTCCCTGGGTGGGTTGCGGGCTTCCTGTCGCTCCACAGCGGTCCCCGATGGAGATCAGAGGCACTGCAGGAGCGCAACAGGATGAGGGGTGGAGCGGCAGTGGACATCAGTACGTCCAAGTGCACAGACGTCATTGCACGTCCATGCTCCAGGGGGAAAAAACACAAGTGGAAAACCCCCGGTGGCTACAGGGAGGTAACGGTGACCCCAGGAGATGACACCCACATCCCACTGCCAAGCTGCCTTCCACCAGGTTCCCACGCCCTTGAACCAGCAGCAGGACTGGCTGTCTAGATTCCAGACAGGTCGCCAGGTAGGTGTGGCGGTCTTGCCCTGGGGGGGCTTAGATCGGGGGGTCCAGCTGGTTCTGTGGGATGGGGAGGAGCCTCTGTCGGGGGAGCTTCAGGCAGGGAGTGGAGGCTGACGAGCTGTGTGGGTACACCTGAGAGATGCCCTGGGCCCCGGTGAAGAAATGGAATTTAAAAAAACAAACAAAAAAAACCAAACACATTGGTATGGGTGTTGTTTCATCCTTCTCCACCGTTGCAACATTTGGGACTATGTTTGGATGCCTTGAGCGGACTAAACCTTGGTATAAAGCCCTCCTTCAGTTAACGTATTATTCTTTGCTAAAATATTAACTAGAATCTGCAAAGCAGCAGTGCAAAGAAATTGGGCTAAAAATTTGACCCTTTTTTTTTTTCCACTGTAAAAGTTTCCAGTCATCATCCAGTTTTATTTGTGGTAACATTTTCTAGTTCCACCAAGATCTCAGTATTTTACAAATGTTTTAATTTTTCTCAAGAAAAAGAGGGTCACCACTTTTGGCATAGAGATAGCGCTGTAGACCTGGCAATGGTTAGGATGCAGAAAACAAAACTCACGGTGCGCAGCATAGAAGCTACCCTGTAAAGTAAATCTGACTGGAACGCTAATAGTTTTATTAGTTGTAGCTAAAACTGGCATTTTGGAAAAGCATTTTTATTTGCACTGCAACTTTGTCAACTATGAAATTGTATACAGAAAGTACACGCAAAAAAAACTCATCCAGGGTTCCAGTCATTCACTGGAAGTACAACACCATAGGTCGAAATATGGAACTACTGTAGATTTTGGAAGCAAAAATAGTTTAATGTTCCTAATTTTAATTTACAGACTGAATTAGAATCATTCCTAACCTTTGCTAATGCTTGTAATAGTTTGTTTATTGTTCATAGAGTTTATATGAACTTTTATGGTTTTATTAGGACTCACAGCAATGTATTGTACGTTTTAGACTTAAGATTTGTTATGTACAGCAGTATATCTTCCTGCAGGTGCACTACGGGAAGGGGGGCATGTGCTCATAAATATTTTGTTCTTTTTATGTGCCAGCCTGAAAACTCTACGAGTTTGAAAAACAAAGAAGTAAAACATACTAACATAATAAAATGCCAGCAGAGTAGGCCTAACGGTCTTTCGTGTCTGCTCGTTTGGTCAGCCCCCATCCTGGGAGCTGACCTTGCTGCCCCCCTCGCCCTCTCTGGCTTCTCCCTTCCCAGTCCCAGATATTCTCGCTGCACTGGATTTTGCTTCCAGAACCCTTCCCCTGTACCTGTCCCACCCCCTCTTGAACCCCTCCACCGTCTCTGCCTCCACCAGCCCCCTGGATGGCGCATTCCATGGCTCCATCACCCTCTCAGTGAAGTAGCACCTCCTCCTTTCTCCCCTGAATCTTCCCCCCTCCAGCTTCCACCCATGCTCTCTAGTTGCCCCCTCCTCCTTCAAAGCACCCTGACTGCTCCTCCCGTTTACCCCCTTCATGTACCTAAAGACCTCTATCATGCCCCCCCGATCCCTTCTCTCTTTCAGTGTGTACATATTTAGCTCTTCGAGCCTCTCCCCATAGGTCCTGTCCCCCAAGCCCCAAATCATTTTGGTTGCCCTCCTCTGGACCCTCTCCAGGAGTTTAATGTCCCTCTTTAAGTATGGCCTCCAAAACTGCATGCAGTACTCGAGGTGCGGCCTCACCAAGCAGTTATACAGAGGGAGTATCACTTCCCTCCTTCTGGAGGTGATTCCCCCAGCGATGCATCCCAGCATCCTGTTGGCCTTGGCTGCTGCCCTCCTACAAGTCTCCGAGTTGTTCATCTTGACATCCACCACCACCCCCAGGTCCCTCTCAGCCATCAAGATTTGTAGTATCCCCCGCCAAGGGTGTACACTTGACCCGGGTTTCTGGCCCCCAGGTGCAGTACCGCATTTCCCTGCATTGAACCTTAGCTTCCACTTTCTAGACCATCTTTCCAGAGCCTCCAGGTCCCCCTGTAGGGCCACCCTCCCCCCTGTCCACCACCGCCCCCAGTTTTGAGTTATCCGCAAAGAGACTCTTCTCACTCCTGATGAATATCCTGATGTCAGAGATGTAGGTGTTGAACAGGAGGGGCCCAAGGACTGATCCCTGCGGGACCCCACTAATGACCCTCCTTGGGGATGAGACTATCCTGCCAACTATGACCCTCTGGGTCCGGTCCTGGAACCAGTTGCCAAGCCACCTGATCATCTGGTTCCCCACCCCCATCTCTCCCAGCTTATCCAACAGGCCCCCGTGAGAACAGAGTCAAATGCCTTGCTGTAGTCTAGATAGAGGACGTCCACTGATCTACCCAGGTCCAAGGCACTCGTCACCCAGTCATAGAACTCCACAAGGTTTGTCTGACATGATTTCCCCAGGACAAATCCATGCTGTCTATCGTCCAGGCACCCTGACTTTTCCAGGTCCCCCCCTAGCCTCTCCTTGACAATGCCCTCCATCACCTTGCCCACCACCGATGTCAGGCTGACAGGCCTGTAGTTCCCTGCCACCTCCCTTGACCCCCCCCTTGTGGATAGGCACTATATGCGCCACCTTCCAGTCCTGGGGCACCCACCCTATCCTCTGAGAGATGGTGAAAAGCTCTGCCAGGGGTTTCGCCAGGATATCCACCAGTTCCTTCAGCACTCTGGGATGTAATTTATCCGGCCCCGGTGCTTTCTCCGTCTTAAGGGACCTGAGGGCTTCCCTCACCCTCTCAGCTGTGATTTCCACCTCCGCTACCTCGTCCCCCTGCTTAGCACCCCCCCCCATGCCAGTGATGCCTCCCCTCTCCAGACCTGCCCGATCGGTAAGGCCCCCTCAGTATCACTGTCTCCTCCCATGTATGATGCAGCACCCCCATTTTCCTTGGTGAAAACTGAGGTGAAGTACTCATTTAGTACCTCAGCCTGCTCCCCAGGTCTTGTGCCCATCTCTCCCCTGATTTAATCCTGCTAATCTGCCCCTTCACCCTTTGTTTTTCTCCAGTGTATCTAAAGAACCCCTTGTTCCCTCTCCTAATTTCCCTGGCCAAGTTCTGCTCCTTCCTTGCCTTAGCCGCCCTCACCACCCTAGTGGCCCTTCTAGCCATCAGTTCATACTCCCCTCGATCCCTTTCACTCCTTGAGCACTTGAATTGCCTGTAGGCTGCCTTCTTTCCCCTCACCACCTCCTGGACCTCTCTGGTCCACCAGCAGGGTTTTCGGGCCCTACCGCATTTTCGTCTTACTCTGGCACAGGTGCTGGTAGCATCCTGCACCCCTCTCCTGATGATTTCCTACCTACTGTCAGCATCCATGTCTGACCCAATCACATCCAAATGCTCCTTAAGGATCTTTCCCATTTCCTTAAAATCCACCCCCATGAAGTCAGTTACCTCCGTCTTTATGCAGCTTTCTACCCCTCCTAGGTCCAGGCAGAACCAGACCGTAGAATGGTCGCTCCCCGCCAATGGGTCCCTTACCTCCAGGCCCCCAATCTGGTCACTGTCTGCCAGGACCACATCCAGTACCCACTCCTCCCTGGTCGGTTCCCCCATCTGCTGAGTTAGGAACACGTCTTGAAAGACATTCAACAACCTCTGTTCCCTGGCCACCGAGGATGTCATAGTCTCTCAGTCTGTTCCTGGCATGTTTAAGTCCCCAACACCACCACCACCCTTCCCTGCCCAATTTGCAGTGTCTCCCAACATCTGCCACCAGACTCTCCTCCAGCTCCTCCGCCAGCACAGGGGTCTATACACTACTCCTATTTTACTCTCTTGCCCCCTTGTTATCAAGGCGACCCAAATCACCTCCACGGTTCCCTCCGCCTCCTCTACTTCCCTATGCCAATGCAGTTTTTGACTATCATTGCTACCCTCCTCCCCTTCCTCCCCTGTCCTTCCTGAACATAGTGTAACCCTCCAGGTTCAGGTCCCAGTCATGTCCTGCGGTGGCCCAGGTCTCAGTGACCGCTGCCACATCCACCTCTTCCTCAGTTAGCATCACCTGGAGCTCAGGCATTTTATTTCCCAAGCTCCTGGCATTTAGCAGGACTACTTTTCACCCTTTCCTATACTTCCATTTCCCCCTGCCCATGTTCCCATGGGATTCCGTTTTCCCCTGGTCTGCACTTTACCAGTCGGCCTTTTCTCACATTCCTCCAGCTCCCCAGGGGGGTGGAGACAGAGTCCTTCCTTTATCGGACCCTCCTTCGACAGCCTTTTCTCCCATCCCTCCCCCCTTCACAAGTTTAAACCCCACTTTTCACCAATGAACCCCTCTATTTTCAACTTAAGGATTCCTCTCGCCTCCAAATTGAGATGGAACCTATCTCTAGCATACAGCCCTTTATCCTCCCGGTCTCCCCCAATTCCCCATCAACCCATACCCTCTGGCCTCACACCACTCCCTGAGCCACTGGTTTATCTCTCTAATCTTCCTTTTGTGTTCCCCACTAGCCCTTGGCACCGGCAGGATTTCCGAGAAGGAAATCGTGCATCCTATGTCATGACCGACCCTGGCAAGCTCCCTGAACCTTGCCTGTATCTGTAGCTCTAGCTCGCTATTTCCCTCAATGTCATTTGTACCCAGGTGGACCAGTATGTCCGGGGAACCCCCACAGTCCTTTGCTAGCTGATATACCTCATGCTTGGCCCTGTGCACCGTTAGTACAGGGAAGCATTTTGTTCTAACTGGCCAGGCTTCCCCCTCCCTATCCCATTTGATACCCCTGATTATAGAATCCCCCAACAGGAGCACTCTGACCGCTCCTTTTCCTCCATTCCCCCTTCCATGTCCTTCATCCTTTCTACCGCCCTCCCCAGCCGGCTCCTTGCCTTTACCCTGGCCACCCCTCCGATTCTGTGCCTCTCCTCCTTCCGAGTATCCTTCTGTACTCGCTACCCTTCCTCACTGCTCACGACTGATCCTTCTCTCCCATCTGCTAAACTAGCCTGGCTCGTCGTCCCTTCCTTCCCGTCTCCGTTCAGTCCCTCCTTGCTTGTCGTGCTCCCCTGGCCTAAACCCTCAGCTCCCTTTACTGTATCCTCCTTGTACTTCTGGTCCCTCTCCTTGCCCTTTCCTCCCAACTGGTCCTTCTCCTTGTGCTTTCCTCCCTCTTCCCCGTGCCCCTCCTGCTCTGATCCACTGCTCCTCCCGTTTTCCCACATTCCAGGTTCCCCTCTGTTCCTCCTGCTATCCAGCCCCCGCCTCCTGCCCCCCACTCCCTTTCCATCTCTAACCACCCCTGTCATGGCTACATCACCCCCCTCATTCTCAAGCAGAAGCAGAGAATTGAAGCGGTTACTGAGTGTAAGGTCCGATCCACCTACTCACCTTGCTTCCTTCTGTCCAGCCCCATCCATCTGCCTACTTCCCTGAGAATGTTGTCCCTCTGGCCCCCCTCTGTGAGGGTCCCCAGTTACCTGCCTGCTTCCTTGGTAGTGTCCTCCTTTTGGGGCCCCTCTGCCAGGGTCCCTATGTGACCCCAGAGTACTCTCCTGCACTCCTTTCCCTATGCCCCCGCCCCTAGTGCTTGGTGCAACCCCGTGGGAGATCCCTGCCCTCTTCCCGCATACCTCCCCCCTCCCCAGCTGTCTCCTAATCCCCGCAACCTCCTCCCTAAGCTGTGCTAGCTGGCAGCACACTGGGCAACCACCGAACTTCCAAGCCCAGTCCAGTATCGTGGCTGCCCCACACCCTGTGCACCCCACCAACCTCCCAAAGTTGCCAGCCCTAATGACATGTAGTCCCATCCCCCTCCAAGTAGGTTTCCTTGGGTGAGCCACCAGGTTCCCCACTAATCCAATATACACCCCTACTGACTAATCAGGTCACCCACTAATCCTAGATACAGTCCCACAGTAAACCAGTAACCCTGTTACTAGGTGCAGTACAACACAGTAAACTTATAAGGGAAGTGAAAAACTCCCTAAGCTCCTCTCTCCCAGAATTCAAATAAATCAGTTTTAGAAGTTTTTCTTAATTTTGTTTGCTTAAAAATGTTTCTGAAATCACAGCACAGTTGAATTAGTGGGTAGAAACATTCAGCATGTAATACAGAAGTGTAACTCCTCTGCCTCAGTTGAATGCGTAACAACATTGATGGCGAATACGTTAGTCAGTTGGCGCATTGCAGCGAGTATCCCAGTTCAAATTCTAAAGTCCGGAGTGCTTCAACCTTGACCTACCTTACTCCATACAGAGGGTTTCTTCTTGGGAGTTAGTGTTATTTTTATACTGCAGATCAGTAAGATCAGGTCAGACATGTGCTATTAAACTTTAATTTTTATGAATATATCAGTAAGGCAGAGTCGGACATACGCTGGCACTGCCATAGTGATTACGTTAATACAGGTGTAGCTCAAGGGCTGGTAGTATAGCCTAGAGGTTAGAACAGTGAGCTGTGAGCTTGGTACATGCAGCAGACCTAGATCTGAGTCCCACAACCTCCCACTCTCATATACTTTGTTACCCAGAGCAAGTCCCTTAACCTCTGTGTGCTCCTGGGTCCCCCGTGTAAATGAACCTTGTGTCTGGTGCACTTTATTCCATTGCCAAAGGAAAAAATGCTCTCTCACTGGATTGATACTATTGTGCATGGTGTCATAACCATCGTGCAGTTTGTTGAGCGTGGCAAGTTTAAATGGCTGCCAGTATAGCCGAGAGGTTAAAGTAACGAGCTGTGAATGAGCATGGTACATCCAGCAGACCTGGGTTTGATTTTCCCCCAGTCTCCACTAGCATACTGTGTGACTCTGAGCAAGTCACGTAACCTCCTCAGTGCTTCCGAGTTGCACCTGAAAACAGGCACGTGTGTCTAGTGGACCTTAACCTGTTACCAATAATAAACAAATAAAATGCACATGCTGTTTGTTTACCATTTTTCAAATGTGATAAAATGTTACGAGAGAGTGAAGTAAGGAGTTCCAGTCATGCAATTGTTCAGTGGTTTTCTACAATGCTTATGCCACTGTTCAAGTGTTAAGGTGTGCCCTGGGTGTGGGTTACCGCCTGTGTGCCTAACCCTAGGAGCTCATGCAATTTATGGCCCATGGGTTAGATTAATGAAGGTAACCCAAATCCAGGTTGTGCCTTTATGCTGTCATTACACTAAAATGTTTTCATATTTTGTAAATGTTTCTGTACTTCTGCCTTCAGAATCACCCATCTCCTGCCCCTTTCCCTCTCTCTTGAACCTGCTTCCTTCCTGTCTCCATTTCTCACCCTCCCCACCATCCATTTGGCACCAGCTTAAACTCCTCCATGCTCCCCTCCTACTCCTGTTGGCCTCCTACCTGACCCTCCCCCTTGATGCCCCTTCCACTCCTGTTGTTGGACCACCTTCTGGCTCAGTAGTTGTCGCAACTACCGCTACACTGTCATGTTACCTCCTGCTCTTTTGTCACTGTAATTTGGGTCTCAGAGTTGCGGATAACAACAAATTCTGGCTCCTTGCACTGTGACTTGCACTTGTACCTTGTGAACTGCACACTGCTCGCACTAGACTTTGTACTATTTCACTACTGCTGTGTTTAGTCTCTGATTGTATCCCCTTTCCCTTCCTCTGGGTCGTACCTGGAAACGAGCCTTGGCTCAGTGTGCCTTTCCCAGTTACCAATTTTGAAATAAATAAATACATAAAATTGTACCTGTTCTGTAAGTTTATGGATCCATTTGGAGGGTCTGTTTCGGATCTCGGAGTGTCGCCTCGCATGTTCTTTGGACCCGAGGACTGCAGATTGAAGGTGAGCAGGTCCTGTGATCCTACGGATGCAAGATGGGACTCTTAGATCCATAAGAGATCAGACCCATACAGTTATTACAGATCGTGGATTGTAATAAAAAAAAACAAAAAAAACACCTTTTTTTTTACACTGGCTCAGCATGTGAGTTACTCTCATATGGTAACAGAGGTGACTCACGTGCAACTGAAGGGAGGGCTGTGATTGGCCAGGGATGCTCCTGCGATCTATAATATTATACATGAGGGTTTCCATTCATTGATCTAACCCATTCAGAATGCAGACAGACAATCAGAATGCTCGTTTTCAAGTGTTGGTTTAGAACAGTCTTGAAAAGATGGCACTGGCCTATTCCCTTCTACTCTAGACCACTTTTGAGGGACGCCTGGAAAGGATGTCTGTTGGTAGAGGTCTAGAGTTGGCAGGGACAGGTCAGTATCATCATTTCTGGGAGGGGGGGCATCCTCGGAAAATAAGGTAAAAATAAAGGATTGTACCGAAATTATTTTTAGCTTATAGTAGTTCAGTTCGGTAAGGGAGGATAGATTCTGCCTTTCTGAATGGAAAAAAGAAAAGCAGTGCTATTTTTTTCTTAAACGTTATCAAAATACAAGACAGTTCACATCCTGAGAGAGTACTTAAACAGAATCAGTCCAGTTTTTGTATACATTACTACAGCATGACGTGTGTTCTCTCAATTGTTACATTGTGTTGAGGGGAAAAACGTGGAAAAGTGAGACGTGTTTATAACAGAAATGAGCAAGTGCTTCAATGTCATGACAGTGATGTGAATTGTGAGCGACTTGTCTGTAGGTCTGTGCGCACACTCTCTTGAAATGCCCTTTGTGCAAATTCTTTTTTTAGGAACACCACTGAGCTTATCGTATAAGTGCAGTAAACCCTTCGCCCTTCCAGTGCAGACTCCACGGAATACAATGATACACATTAAGAACTGGAGCTGAAAAGTACATGGACCTGAAATGCAGGGGAGAACAAGACATTTGCCCGGTAATAAAGTGGCAGGATATATCCACCTTTCCTGGATTTACCAAATACTTTGCCAGTGTCGGATAAGGTGGCTCGGGCTGCTCGGGCCACCCCACAGTCAGCTCCTCCACCATCCCTGCACCAGCAAATTGCCAGTATTGGCGAGATCAGATGCTGGATATCCCAGCTCCCGTGTCCAGGCCCTACTAAGGTACATGCTTTGCAAAGCCTGGACACGTGGTTCTCAGCCAGCTAAATGGACTTGTACACATCATCTTGGAGCCACATGATAACGGCAACACAAATACTCTATGAGGTAGTCTGTTGGGCATAGTAACGGGATTAACATAAACGTACCCCCTTAGCTACAACATAGGAGGAGAAATGTAAGAGATAGTACAGTGTGTTAAGCAGCTGATATAGCATAGCAAAACACTACGCAAAACGGGGTACTGCTAACCATTTCCAGAAATGTGCAGCAGTAGACTGCTAGCTATTTTTAGAGTGAGTCCATGACATAGTAGACAGAATTAACAAAAGTATATAACATTTTGCTAACCATTCTCTGCCAAGTTCTGTGCATTTTCACAGATGATTAGCACGTTAGTGTGCCAAACTGCTAATCAGTGTTTTCAGCTCATTTAATACCCTGCACTGCTTGCTTTAAAACTAAACTGTCGAAACAAACTCTGAACGTTTGAAACAATCAGCCCACGTTGGGTTAGATTAGTACAGTTCTCAATGGTCCCCACTGTTTCCAGCTCACCAGTGTATAAAGTCTGCTGAGAATAGAGTGACCATCGTATAAAAATGAACTGGAAAACTGAGGTAGGCTTCACAATAAAAGTTCAGGTTCGTCTCCCCCCCCCAAATATGCCGAATCATCAGTCCTTGCCCTCTGACTCCTTTACCTCTGCCTTAGCTTATGGCACCAGTTTTCAAGTCTTTGCAGGCAAATCCTCCGCTTCCCTTTGTATCGCTAAATACATTATTATTATTGACTGAAAAGCGGGGAATAGCAGAGTTTGCTGTATTTCAAGTTCACGGAAACACTGATTCACACCATCGAAGGCTTTTCCACCTACCCTCGTGGCATAGATAAGATCTGGAAACAACTCAATAAATGATATGGGATAACCTATCTGGTGGCACTTGCCGTGTTTTTGCTCCGGTGTAAGCTTTGGCTACATTGACCATGCTGATGGCGGAGTGGCCTCTTCTCCCGTGCTTGACATGTGAAAACAGCATTACAGTGGCATCTCGACATTGAGTAGTACTCTTTCTCGGGGCAGCCTTCAGGTTAGCGTCTCTTTCAGTCAAGGAAGCAGTAGTCAGAAGCATGGTATGAGGACTCTCTCATTAGTGTTCCTGGCCCTCCTTGGGTTAATTCTCAAAGCTTTATTGGTGGTAAACTCCCCACATCCAGTCACCTCTAGAATTCCCTCACTGTAAGAAAGCTTTCAGGTCAGCACCTTCTGTCTCTTCAGGTAGCCCGATGATCTGCACATTTGCTTAGTGGATTATGTTTTCTACCGTTTCACCCTCGTTTTTACCGTGGCCTGTAACTTAACCCCTTTAGCAGCTGTCACTAGTGCTCTTCCTGCTGTCGATTCTTTGACATTGTTCGCCAGAGCGTCAGCACTGCGTACCACTGTGCTTGATCTTTCATTGAAAGTGTTGTGCTCTTGGTCTGCTTTCCGCACTGACTTTGTTAGGATGTTCGTTGAGTGCTGTAGAGCATCGACGTTGGCAGCGGTCGGGACTGCTGCATGTTGCACTGTATCTGGGGCATCAGGCTGTTTGGATGAGCCAACTCTTGGCTGAAAGAAGTCCTGTTTATTCATTTTTGGAAGAATTATGGTGCCCGAGTTTGGTATCGATTTGTTTCTAATGTATATCTCTAAAGAATTTGGGTAAATTTGGCAATTCATTTTATTTTTATTTTTTTATTAAGTCTAGGATTACAAATACCTTTGAGCCGAGGCTCTTTTACAAAGGTTCCACGTCAGAGAAATACAAATTATGGGGAACATCAAGACAGATATTATAGCAATGTGGACATTGCAAACAGATTACAGATTAATACAATTCAAGGTAAGCATTGTAAAGGGCAGCCAGCGGCATTTGTCAGAGAAAACAGACGAGATAAGAAGTGCCAGTGTCATTTATGGGGGAGGAATGTAGGTAGGGTGGGAGAGGGGTGACAAGTGCAGCATTGGGGCACCAAGATGTGAGGGTAGAATCCAGTGAGGAGGGAAGGGGGGGACAACTAGAGCAGAAAGGGGAGTGGAGAAACAAGGTTAAGTTGGGCAGTCACAGGAGCTGTTGCTAGTGAGATAGTCCTGGACCCTAGTTTTAAACATACCAATTGTTGGGGCAGAGGAGATGATGGGGCTGAGGCCATTGAACCAGAGTGGCGCTCGATAAGCAAAAGAGCATTGTCCCTGTGAAGTGTGACAGTGAGGGACTTTCAGTGGCTGTAGCGTGGATCTCCGAAGGCACTGTTTGTTGGTTTGGTGTTGTAACAGAGTTGAGACCCCAGAAGGTGCAAGGCCAAGGTAGATATTTTTGGCCATGGAGCGGGTGAGAAGCTTTATGCGGTTTGACATTCTAACTTGGTTGTAAACACAATAAAGTAAGAAAAATAAGGCACAGATTTGTGGGAGCTCACTAAAAATGTTGTTGCTGGTGAGACCGCTAGCTCCGCCTCCAGCAGTGCTATTCCCCCCCCCCAGCCTACATAAACAGCTGGTTTAATGGGGGTCAGTTCCAATAAAAAGTGCAGCGTTAGCCAGATCAGTAGCACAGCGGCAGTGCTATTACTTGCTATGCCATTGACTCATACTCAAGAACAACTGCGGCTTGTTGTGGGCCGGCCGAGGAGGGATTGAGTGTCTCAGGGACTGTGCTCCTTCTTTTGGGGAGGGGTGGGGGGACAAGTCTTCTGCTGCAGAACTGCTGCCTGGTGGAGAATGGGTGACAGCACAGACTGAGGCGTGCATAAGGGGAGGGTCTGTCGCAGAACATCTGGTGTGTATGCTGCCCCTTGTCCCCTAACTGGGACAGAGCTGGAGATGGAATTATATACATCATTCTCAGTGTACCTTTCCAATCCAGGGTATAAATATTATTTTTTATTTATGTACGTCTTTATTTCTTGATTTATTGAAAGAGATTTATCAGGAAAAGCCTGCTGAGCAAAAATACCTAGTCTTCATCGGAATCGGGGGGGGGGGGATGGAGGCACAAAGGAGAAAGCACCACAGTAGCGCTTACACAGAGACACAGTGGACTAGATTTTCAGATGCTCTGGGACTAAGTCCCACACTGCAGCCACCGCTGCGGGACGACATCTCTGCACCTGCAGAGACTTATTATTTTCAAGGTGCACAGCTGAGGGGGATGTTGTGCCTGACCCCCGGCATAACATTTCCCGAAAACATAGGTGCAAGCTACCATAAAATTGGGGAGCTGCTCATAAATCGGCTGCACCTTTGAGAATAGTACAGCTACAGGAAAAACTGCAGCGCCAGTTTTTTCCCCCTGCAGCTGCAGGAGTTTATACAAGGTTTTGAAAATCCAGCCCTGTGTCGCTCCAGGTAATAGGAGTAGGCGTGGAACAGCAAGAAACTATACTTGTGAAGAAATTACAAGTTCCAGTATTCACTGCAACTCCAGTTAGGTAATTTTGGAGATTTAGGTGGGAGTAAGCAAGGTACACATAAACCGGTGCTGCTGATCTCTGCTCCAGTGGCGCTCCATTCTCACCTATTCACCAGTGAACCGTCAACATCTTATTAATGCAGCCAACAGCCACCAGTGTTCTAATTGGCACGAGTAGATTCTACATTTTACACTCCTTAACAAAGAAAAACAAAAACACAGTGATTATTTTTATGTCTCTGAAAAGGCAGAACAACAGGAGGAGCCCATCACTGAAATGAGTCAGAGGGCTGTGCAGCTCTGTGTCTCGGGCTTGAGGAGAGGGGGGAACGACGGGGAAGCTCAGTGGGTGCATTCAGAATTACCAAAACAATGAAATACTTCCACTGCCCCGATCTCTGCTCCAATGGAATCCTGTTCTCACCTATTCACTACTGAATCAGGCGTTAATGGCAAGTAATGGTTTTGTGCTGGCTGCTTTTGTGAAGAACGGAACAGATTAGAACCTGAATAGCAATTTGCAGCTAAGTAAAGCTTATAGTGACATACAGATGGGTTTTCTGTATGAAAGGCTGTTCATTATAGTTAGGAGAAGCACATTCTCGGATGAAACTATTTCTCTGAATCAAGTCTGCCTGTTAAAGCGGCAGTACACGTTCGTCATCATGTAGTTTGTTTTCCCAGTAATGTTTTGGGACCAACATAAAATGCTTTTTTTCTCCTTTCATTTTCTTTCATTGCTGAACTGAGATTCGGGCTCTGGAAATCTTTTAAAAGTTCTTGCTCCCTTGCCATGCCCCCAGTGAAAAAAATTCAATATCTTGGGGTGGTTACCAACAGAAATATGTAGTACTGTATTACCATCCTAATACATCACCAGACTATATTATGTACATTCAAAAAGTCATCGCAATGAGACGGCCTGGTAGCGCTGAGGGTTGAAGTGCTGGACGCCACACCTCATGCTACACTGGTGACCCAGGTTCGGGAACAACCTCAGGTCATCGGGGGGGGGGGCAGAGCAGGATTGAGCATGCCGATGGGCAGCTTTCCTCTTCAAAGGGTGGGTTGACCCCCAACCCTCCGTAGTTCCGCTCCCACCAGATGGAGGTCCTATGGGTAGCATAGGCGGAGAGGGGGCGGCAGATAGTTATGGGAGGTGGAAAGGGCTGAGCTGGTGCCATGGGGTACGTAGCGTGCCTCCACATGCTCGCATGGCTATGGGCCGGGGTGTCGGGAGAAACCTGTAAAAAAAAAACGTGTGGCCCCATCGCCAGTTGGCGGAGGCGCGACGAGGACCAAACAGCTGTATAAAAAAATAAATCATTGCAACGGAAGAGATTTTTAGAAGTGCAAGTGGTGGACATCTTTAATGATGTCATTTGTTTAGTTTTTGATAACCAGGTAAGATACACTAGGCATATCTATGCCTATTTTCAGACATGAACTGAGAGACTAACAGCAAGTGATGGACTACAGTGATAGTGACATAAATTTGAGTGCATCAGTCATGGATTATGTTTAAAATAACAAATTACAGAAAAATACAGCACCCGTACACATTGACTTCAGGGCAACATCAGTCAGCCCTGGCTATGCTCAGAAGTGACTATGTTTGAACGGGACATCATAATAAGTAGGAGTGCAAAATAAAAATAAAATACTTGGGCAGGTGCAGTCAGAAAGAGTGCAGCACAGGACAACATGAGGATGATGGCAGTACAGGAATGCAGAGAACAATGCCACATAGTATGACAGTAGGAAATACACAGGGACTGGGGGTGCACTGTGCTTGGGTGGCCAGACCCTAGTACTAGCAGGAGCAAGGACTGGGAGGACACAGAGTGTCCTTTGGGGCCTTGCAGAAGATCGCATGGTTGGGAGAAAGGCATTAAGTTAGGGGGAAGGGAGTTGCGGCGTACTGTGGCACAGATGGCAGAAAATTCCCAGGCTAGTGGAACACCTATGCTGGATGAGAGGCTGCACATCCGTAGACCTCAGCGAGTGTGTAAGGGTATGGCACTGAAGATAACTTGCTAGGGAAAATGGGTAGCCTGTTCGGAGCAGTATGTACACAAAACAGCCCACAGCAAAAGCTCGCTGGCCAGCATTAGTTACAAAAATTAGCTGTAAATGCTTTTTTAGAAATAAGTGAGAGGAGGCTGGCCCACAGGCGCAGTGAAAGCGCTGCAGCTTGTGATGTTGTTAACCTGGGATTGGAAGGGAACGGGGGTTGTCAGAGGATCAGCTGGGGGAAGAGGACTGAGCGTCCATAGGGCTGCTCGAATGGAGGGCTGCTGCACCTGGTGTAATACTGCCCCCTAGCGGCAGCTGGGGGTTGGGCATCCAGGGTCAGCAGTTCAGGGGTGGGAGGAGTGGCAGCAGCCGACCTCCTACATGCAGGTGCCTGCGCTGGAACATCTCTGTGGCATTGCATGTCCGCCCTCCTGGGGAATGTATAGGAGGAGGAAAACGTGACTGGGCAACATGACGGGACTGACCCCTCGCAGGCCTGGCACTCGGCTCTGCAGTACACCTCCCATTTGAGGATTCTGTCCGCAGCCCAAGGGTGAGCTGCCTTGGGGGAGTACGTCGTGAGGAAGACAGTAAGTTCATACAGGGCCAAGGTGAAGGGGGGGGGCAATCCCTGATAATGGGGCAGCCCGGGGCGAAATAAAGAGCACTAACTGCAAAACAAAAAAACTGCAGAAGTTGTTAAAAAATACCACTGAGGATGAATCTTAGAAAGACAGAAATACATTTTTGTTGAAAAACTATATGTTAGCTATCCCGGTGGTGCTGAGGGCTGAGGCGCTGGTGCCTTACCTTGTGCTATGCCGGCGACCCGTGTTTGGGAATGGGCATGGGCCGTCGGGGTCGGCAGGGAGGAGAAGGATTGAGCGTCCGATGGACTGCCTCTCCTCTCTGGGGAGGGGGTTCTAGGTGGTTGGCGCTTGTTGCCCCGGAGGAGGCTGGAGGACAGGGCGCCGCACCACAAGTAGGGGAGGAGTTGGGCCAGACGTCTGGAGGGAACGTGTGCGGACACATGCGCGCTCCGCTGACGTCATGGCACGGTCCCGACTCCTGGGAGAACAGGAGAAAAAGTTACTACCGTGCAGGATAGCAGAGGGCACCTCGCAGGCTCCACCCCCGGCTAGCCACAGCGCTGGTCACCTAATCCGGTCCTTGGTGGGGAAGTTTGATTCCCCGCCGACCCTGCCAGGTGGGTAAGCCTTGGGCCAGGCCGGCTGTTGGTGGATGCGGGGGACAGGGCTGGGATGTCCTCCTGATGCAAGCCAGCGGTAGAAGGAGAAAAGTAATGACAACAAAAAAAAAAAAAAAAAAGAACTATATGTTGAAATTTTTCCTAGACTAACAAGTACTGCTGCTTTAATGTAATTAACACAGTAATGCAGACAGTGCCATCTACATTGGCACAGGGGAAGGAGAGCAGGATCTGAAGGGTCCCGGAATAGGGTGCTGAATGTCCAAACAGCAGTTCTGCACTTGTACCAAGCACGCAGCTGTGCTCAGGTGGCCAGGGTCACTGAGTGCTTCTGGTAGCAATGCCACTTAGTCCCAGAAGGGTGGTGCCACGACTGACCCTTCCACGTGCCGCATTGTGTGCAAGGCCACTTCTAGGCTATACAGTACATCACTGGGTGGGATGGAGGAGGGAGTGACCACAGAGCATATGAGTGTGATCTGACATGATCAGACCTGTGCTGTTGGGGAAGGGGGGGTGACATGCCATGACTCTGCCACTCCAGAGGAGCTAAAAGGGAAGGTATGCCTCTGTGCAGATGACATCAAAATCTGCAATGAGGTAGATATTCCGGAGGGGGTGGAGAGAATGAGTAGAGACCTGAGAGAACTCAAGGACTGGTCAGGGGTATGGCAGCTGGGTATCAGTGCAGAATCATGCACCTAGGGTACAGAAACCCAGGGCGGTGAATAAAATGAAAAACCTCAAGGTGGCGGAGCAGTGTGACAAGGCAGTAGGCAGGGTCAGTGGGATGCTGAGTGCAGTGGGGACAGACTTTATATGACTCGGGCCTGGACTTCTCCCTCCATATCTCTCAGACCTGTAAAGCAGTGAACTCTAGACTTGGTCTAGCTTACTGGGCCAAATGGTCCCTCAGACCCAAGGTCAGGCTTGCAGTTGCCCAGGGTGTTATCCTTCCCTGCCTGCAAATTCCGCTCCATTGGCTGCTTCACTGACACATTACTGAGATCTCCCACTCTACCCATTCCTCTGCCCTCTGCAACATGGCAAGTCTGTTCTCTTAGATCTGTGGATTCAGCCTTTCTACGTGCTCCAAAATGTGCATCTGACACGAGGGAACAGGCCTTCACTATCTTTGCCCCAAAATACTGGAACTGCCCTTTGACATTCGCAGTCTCTCCAACGCGTTCTCTTCAGAAGTGCCTTAGACAGGAATCTAATGAGTTTGTCAGCCTTTCGTTTTGCAGAAAAACTCAAAGGTTTCCCTGTTCCTGTTCCTGTTAAGGCATCTTGCTTGGACTACCATATTATGTATTTGTTCTCTTTCTTGCCATGTGCAATTGTATGTTCACTCCTATGGAGGTTTTATATCCATGTATGTATTCTTTCATCTGCGTTCTAGTCCACGATTGTTCCATGACTTTGTTGCTTGTCATTTGTTAGCTGTGCCCTGGCGTCTATCTGTATCGTGTTTTCTTCTTGTTCTTGCATCCTGGTGTACTGTCCTGGGTCGTACCTGAAAATAAGCATTTGCTTGTCTAGTGTACCTTGCCTGGTAAACAAAAAGATAAATAAATAGTCAAGGGTATGACCAACAGAAGGAGGGAGGTGGTATTGCCACTGTATCGATCGTTGGTGCAACCCCACCTGGAGTACGGTGTCCAGTTCTGGAGATCATGTCCCAGGAAAGACAGAGTGGAGGCTGTCCACAGGAGGACAACTCTTAATAGTGTAGGGGATTGCATCAAAAGCTCTGTGAGGAGAGACTGAGGGATCTTAGTACGTACACTCTGGAGGAGAGGAGGGAGATGGGCACATGAGACCTATAAGTACCTCACAGGGTGCAGGAGGGGAGTATTTTCCAGACGAGAAGATGCACCAGGGCAAGAGGGCATGTGATGAATTTGGAAGGGGGGATGTTTCATAGGGATATGAGGAAATACTTCTGGACTGAATGAGAGGTGGATGCCTGGAATAGTCTACCAGCAGAGGTGGTGGGAGCAAAAACAGTGGTGTGCTTCAAGCATGTATGGGATAGGCACAAAGGAATTCTGATTGGAAGGGGCGGGTGGAGTAGCTGGAGATCAGGTAGGTTTTACGGTGACAGTGTAGGCAGGGACAAACTAAGCAGAATGGGTGGGCCAAGTGGTCTTTCTCTGCTGATAAATTCTGTGTTTCTGTTGTGAATTCCTGAAGGGAGGAGTGCTGGTGTGAAAGAGAGAGAGAGGCTGCTTTCAGCATGTCAGTTTGTCTAGTATCAATTTGCAGCTGGAAAAGACAAGGTTGAAAATTGGCATAATTGCCTAGCCTGGTCAAGAAAAACTAAATAAAATATGAAATAAAATGCATAAAAGAAAGGAATCGGGAATGGCAAGATATGCTGACTGAGACACAAACTGGTTTCTTGTTGGGGTAGGAAACGATGATCAAACTTTATTTTTGTATTTCTTTTATACATTTCTATTTAAATACCTTACTTGGAGTGATCAGACTCTTCTTTGGCCCTCCACTGGTCAAAGTTCTACCCATGCCCCTGTCTGAGGGGGCAGGTGGGGGCAAGTCATGGTCTAGTAACTTTTGGGCAGCTCTTCGTGTAAAAGGCAAAGCAATTATTTTTTTTATCTGATGCAATGTCCATCCCTCATAGCTCTGAGTGCTTTACATTGTAAAGTACAAAACCAGTAAGGGGCCCCTGTCTCTTCATTGTGCTGTGGTGTCTGAGTAACTGAGCGTGTTACTAGTGTTGCAGTTGGATAATTTAGCCTTTTTAGGTGAAAGACATTCACGGGTACAAATACACCGCAGTACTAACCCCCAAAGTTTTGCTCCCATCTGGAGTTTTTTTCAAGGGAAGTTTCCCTTACTACTTTTTTTAATGTAGACACATAGACAATAACAGCAGAAAAAGACTGAAGGTCCATCCAGTTTTCCCAAGTTCCCTATAATCCCTGGAATCTACTGCTCCTCCAGGGTACTAACCCTCTCCGTCCTCTCTCTGTTCTCCTCCTTGGCCCTGTCGCCTCCGGTAACCACTATTCCCGTCATTATATCCCAGCCCTGCTTGAATCTCCTGACTGTTTTTGTACCCACCACTTCAGCCAACAGACTGTGCCAGGGCTCCACCACCCTTTCAGGAAAGTAGTACTTCCTCACATCTCTCCTGAGCCTATGTCCTGTTAATTTCCATCATGTCCATGTGACCACAAATTGGGTTTCAGGCTAAATAGTTCCCCGCAGTTCGCTTTAGTTCCTTTAAGGAACTTGAAGGTCTCTATCATATCTCCCCTCTCCCTTCTGGTGTCCAGTGAGTACATATTTAGTGCCTTGATGCACACCTCATGGGATCTGTTCTGCTGGCCCTGAATCATTTTTGCTACTGTGCACTGCACTGTCTCCAGCCTATTCTTATCCTTTCTGAGGTGAGGACTCCAGAACTGGGCACAGTACTCTAGGTGAGGCCTCACCAGGGATTTGTAGAGGGGAAGTATTACCTCCTTTCTTCTGTCAGTACCCCTCCCGATACAGCCCAGCATGCTGTTAGCCTTGCTGTATGCCGTGTTGCACTGACTCGATTGCTTAAGTGAGTTGCTAATGATAACTCCCAGATCCTATTCCTTGACTGTAGTGCAAAGTCTCTCTCCTCCCATCCAGTACTCTGTCTTGGGGTTCTTTTCCCTAGGTGCATTACCTTGCACTTTCTAGCATTGAATTTTAACTGCCAGCCCTTTCACCACCCCTCTAGCTTTTGTAGGTCTCTCTGCACCTCCCCTTATTCCTTTGTCACTATCCACACTCCCACATAGTTTTGTGTCATCTGTGAAGAGACACAACCTGCCCTGGATTCCTTCTCAAATGTCACTAATGAACATGTTGAAGAAAACCGGACCCAGGACCAATCCCTGTGGAACCCCGCTCATAACCTTCCTCTCCTCCGCTTTAACCCCTTTGACCACCACCCCCCCCCTCTGCTGCCTCCTCTCTAGCCAGTTACCCACCCAGTTCACTATGGGTTTACCTGCACCCAGGTCTTCCATCTTGTTGAGCAAATGTTTGTGCAGTACCGAGTCAAAAGCCTTGCCGAAGTCAAAGTACAGCAGATCCACAGCATGGCCCTTGTCTAATTCCTTTGTCACCCAGTCACTGAAAACTATTGGGTTAGTCTGACAAGATCTTCCTGCCACAAAACCACGCTGTTTACTATCCTGGAGCGTGCTGCACTCCAGGAAGTCTGAGATCCTCTTTGGTCAGTGACTCCATCAGCTTCCCTATGACAGAGGTTAGACTGACAGGCCTGTAATTCCCCAGTTGCTCCTTATCCCCCCTTTATGAAGCAGTACAACATCTGCCACCTTCCAATTCTTTGGAACTTCCCCAGACGTAAGTGAGCTGTTGAACAGACATACTAGTGGGTCGGCCAGCTCCACTGCTAATTCCCCGAGTATCCTCGGATGCAACCCATCTGGTTCTGGGGCCTTATCTGTCTTTTTTACTTTAATTTTATTCCCCTTGCACACTGTCCCCAAGCTCCCTTCAGACCCCCGAGACTGATTGCTGGTCATGTCCCTACCTGAATCCAAATTACCATCCTCCATGGAGTTGCGACTTGCCCTCTGTGGGGAGGGGGGAGGAGAGGAGGGGATGGGTAGCGAGCATATACCCCCAAACTTCAGGTTTCGTTAGGAGGCATCCATGGTTAGGCATGTGGGACCTGGCAATGCCAGAAGTCCTTCATCGTCGGGCAGAGGGCTCGGGTACTTTTCCTAGTTTCCTCCATCGCCCACAGGAGCCCCACCTGCAAGGACATGCATGCAGCATGGCGTCATCTGCAGTCAGCTCGGCTCCTCACACCCCTCATTTTGCTGCTCACTACCATCCCCTGCATCCAGGGGGCAGTATGGTAGCAGCAGATGGGACCCTCCCTCCCCAAGGAAGGAGAGTGTTGTCTGGGACACTCAGTCTTCCCCCCCACCACCACCCCCTCGGCTGGCCCCTGATGAACTGGGCTTGTTTGCAAACCCGAGTCGTGGGCAGTAGGACTACCACTGCGCCGGCGGGCCAGCTCCTTATTTGTGTTTTATGTGCACAACAGTAAATGAAGCAACAGCACGGGCTCTTTTTTTAAATAGGGCTTTGTTGGCTGATAAACATGAAGCTTTGGAATGCTGTCAACCAATCAGGTTTCAGGATTTTCCTAACCTGGTTTCTAGTACTAATTATACTTCTGTATACAGTGTATTACCACTGTTTTTTATTACTGGGGGCATTTGCATGGAAACAGGATCTTTATTCCTCATGTCATCTGCTCCTCCTGCTTTTCCCTCCGCTGAAATCCTAATCCTCTTTTTGTGACATCACAGTCTGTCGTTGTTAAAGGCTCACTGTCAAGATTTTGTGTTATTTTTGTCCACCTCGCAATCCTGGCGCCTTTAGTTGCTCAGTATCTTATTGGAAGAACACCGGGGCACCCGAGTGCCGAAAGATGTAAAAAATAGCTTTTTTGAATGAAGCATTATTTTTCCGCGGACCGACTAATTGTCCCCCCACCTGCAACATGGGAGTGTTCACAAGTGTGCATGGCGCCAGAGCACCTGTAGGCTCGTTCATGACAGTGTTTGTTTTTTCTGAGCATAGAAAGTAAGGAGAGGGGGTGAGGAGAGAAAACAGGTATGAGGGAAAGGAGACAAACCAGTATTTGGCAAATGAAGGTAGAGCATTTTTATTTTTTTTATTTAAAAACTGGCATTATTTAAAAAACCAGTTCCCACTATGATCAATATAGCAGGCCACCACACTCTCCAAACGAGTACATCACAAAACGTGAGAGCGCCTGCCCAAATCAGGGACCCGGAAGGAGAAGGGAATAGGTAGCCAGCTCCTCTGACCGAGCATTTATAATCCCTTCTGTTTAGGTATAGATGCTGTAAAAATGTTGAACTTTTGAAGTCTTTTAGAGGTAAGCTGCTTGTGTGGGGACTTAAGGATAGCACTGAAACTGGTACTTCTAAAAATGAAACATTCTGAAAAGCTTGATTAGCGAGCTTCAAAAACCAACTGAGCCTGTGGTCTGACTAGAGAAAACTGCTTGCAAGCCTGGCTGTGATGTGGCTAGTTTTGTTGTGCTAGTGTGTATTTTATTTAAAATATGGTCAAGGGAGACACTGAGCTAAGGCTTGCTCATTCCCAGATGTATCCCTCAAGGGCTGAAGAGTGCTCATTCCCAGGTGTGTCTTTGGGGAATCATACTGAGTTGAGGAATGCTCATTTCCATGTGTGTCGGGGGGACAAACTAAGCTAAAGATTTCTCATTCCTAGGTCCAGCCTGGGGGCAGGGGGCATACTGAATTGAGGATTGTTTGCATAGGAAATACAGGCAGATTAGATGGGCCTAGCGGTCCTTATCTGCCGCCAATTACTGTATTACTATGTGGTTCCCAGGTTTGTCTTGGGGAAGGGTTTGCAGGCACACAGAGCTGAAGATTGCTTGTTCCCAGGTGTGTCGGGGAGATGGGGCACACCAAGCTCAGAATTGCTTATTCCTAGGTGCGTCTGGGGGCCACACTGAGTTGAAGGTTGCTCATTCCATATTTGTTCTGGGGTGTACTGAGCTGAGGATTACTTGTTCCCAGGTATGTCTGGGGGGGGGGGGCACACCGAGCTGAACAGGTTAGTGCATTACACCTTTTCTTCTATCAGCTTGACAGAGTGGGCTAGTGTTTGAAAAACTAAAAGGGAATGCTGAAAGTGCATCCTTGGGGTGAATAATGGAAAGCTGTAGTAATTGGGGGTGGGTTGTGTGAACAATTTCCATTACACCCAGTATTACAGGAGTATGGGAAGCAGAAAAATACTAAGAGCATTGTATGACTTGACAGACAATGGAAAAAACAGCCTAGGATAGTACCTTATTAAAATATGTCCCTCTCTGACAAAAAGGAAACCTAATCGTTGTGCCATCAAATTCTCACTTGTCTGGTAGGAGTGGTCGCATAGCCAGCAAAATCATTCTTTCCATATTACGCAATCAGAGGACTACATCCAGGAATGTGAACACCTGTCCTTCTGAGCAGATGAGAATAGAGAACTCTTCACCTGTGGATAGTTTAGTCTGTGTGCAATCCTTTCCTGCTTTTATGCCTCACGCATCCCCTGCTGTTATGCCTCACGCATCCATTCCTTCTTTGCAGTTTAACCATCTGGAATGTTAAGTTAACAAAGTGTGAGCTCTCAGATCATATCTGGATAAAAAAGAGCCCACCACCAGCCGGCCAGCACAATGGTAGAGTTACCGCTTGCCATCCAGACAACCCGGGTTTATGCCCCGAGTTTGGGACGTCCTGGTGCTGACCGTTGAGGCAGGGTCAGGTGTCCCTACTGGGAGGGAGGGCACCTGTCAAGATGACCGCCCCTGATGACTCAGGGGGGGGTTATCATGTGGGAAGGAATAAGTGGTCCCTTTAAGGAACCTCACATCATCAATGCATCTACTCACCTGAGTAGGTGATAATGGCGGTGCCACCCGCCCAGAGTATGTTCTGTCAGAGTTTGAGTCCCAGTGTAGGGGCCGACAGGGGAGCACCGAAGGTGGGATGGGGCTTACCCAACCTTGCAACAGCCCTGATAGGCAGATTGCCGTGTCACCTCACAGGACCATGCCCTGGGCTAGGATAAGGGGAGGGCCTAGCAGGGAACAAAAAAAAAAAAAAAGAATCTACCACTTAAACCTTAAGAAAGGTATGATTCTGTTGGGCTCATCTGGGGTGTTCTCCAAATGTACACAGATCGTGTTCAAATGCAAAGTACGGTTCCTAGGCAAGAACAGCAGGGTCAAATGCAGCTCGGTCCCGGTCAGCCATGGGATCTGCTGTTGACCTTGAATCTATAGCCAAAGCTTGGGGTCTTTCTTGACCCAAAACTTGCGTTTGCTTCACATATTGCACACGTATGACACGCCCTACCACTGCCATCACAGTATATAATAGAATCCAGCTCTGTCTCCATGCCATCTCTGCTGAAATCATTTGTTCCTGCCTCAACTAGTATCTAAGCTTTGACCTACCTAATTCCCAACTGTTCAGAATGTAGTGCATTAACAGCTCTTGTGTACGTTCCCTTCCAATCCCCACATTTATTTATTGAGGGTTCTAACTGAGGTGTTACTCATGGAAACCCATGGTCTCATTTCCAGTGGTAGCAAACAATAAAGACAGAGAATGAGCAAACCACACCATTCCTCTGCAAGACCTCATCTGGCTTCCCATCCACGTTAGAATTTATTTTCAAATATCCTTGCTTATCTTCAAAACCATTCACAGACTCACCACCACACACCTCTCAACTCCATCATGGTCCCTTACTTCCCTCCTTACCGATCTAGTTTGTTGTGTTTGGCCATCTTACCAACCTTATGGTTAACCTTAACACAGTTGGTGGCCAGTGCTTACTTACTGTATAGCACTACCCATCTAGAATAGCTTCCCAGCAGCACAGACCATCTGGAATAGTTTCCCTAAAGATCTCCAGCTTGTTGATTTACCCACTCTTTGTAAATCTCATCTCTAACCCCACCTCTGTTTTGCTGGCTTATGACCCCCAAGTTTTAAACAGGGTTCGTGTTTTCCTTTAAAGTGACGGTAATAAACCTGGTCTGAAACCCGTCATGTTGTTTTGCATTGTATAAATCCCCTGATGTGTCTGGCACGGTACTCCTCTGCACAAAGCACTAAAAACACTCCTTAGAAGTAGATTTTCCTTACAAACCTGAATAGGGTTAAAGCAGAAATGGGAGAGAAACCTCGGGTACCCCATCCCAGTCGGTCTCCCAGATTATCATGATAATATAATCGTAATAAAAAAATTGTGTCCGCTTAGCTTGCTGTAACGAGCGAAGGGGTTCGCTTAAGTATGCTGGCTCTTACTAGTGCTGCGTGTTTTTATAGTAGCTGAACACTTCTCTGAAATCAGTCACTCCATTCTGGGTCATTCAGATGAGTAGCACAGAATGGTTTGGCTGATGTCATGAATTGTCTTTAAAGTATGAAAAGAGTAGCCGGCCCGGAGGCGCTGAGGGTTGAGGCACTGGACTCCACACCACGCCAGCGACCCGGGTTCGGTAGCGGACTCTGGGGAGGTGGGCTGGAGCATCCTACAACAGCTCACCTTCTCCGGTGGGAGGGATGGGGTTCATCCCAGCGTGCGCTGACCCCTGGCAGAGGCTGGGGGCATGCCAGCATGTCGACACTTCGGAAGTTGGATTGGCCACAGGCAGAGGTCTGTGGACCAATCCATTCTGGAGTAGCATAGTTGGGGAAGGGTGGAAGTTAAGGACGTTGCCGTTGGCGCCAGACGTCGAGGGCATACAGCTTCCACACACAGAAAGAGGGAAAAGAAATGCCTCAGCGGAGCCGGGAAGACGAAGTGCCAACCATGTCCTGATGGTGCCACCAAGCCACCCACTGCCTGGAGACCTGACGTGATTGCAAGATTCGGGGTTGGCCCCCCTCCCAACCCCGCCCGGAGGGGCAAACCAAGGCAGGATGGAGGAATCCAGGTAGGGAGGTGAGCTGGTGGCAGAGAGGAGGTTCATGGGTGTCTCGTGATGCAGCAGCTCCGCTAGGCAGTAGGGGGAAAAATAGAAATTCCAAAAAAAAATGAAAAGAATGAGCTTCTGAGGAGACAAGACCACAGTACAGAATTGAGGGCACTACAAAGCTAGTTAGTTAATCTATCAGAAAAAGGTCAACTTATAACCGAGTACACAGCTGACATGGAAAGGAAAACAGGAGAACATTTGACAATGCCATTTATGTTTTTTTTTTTTTTTATTTCACCTTTAAAGGGGAGAGAAGCATTGTGGCCCTCCAAATTCCTAAACTGATTATCCCCTGTTCTGTTTCTGTGTAGCTCACTTCTTTTGTTCACTGTCTTTTTTTGTTCAATGTCTCCCTCAATGTCAACGCCAGCTCTGTATGTACTGTGACCCTTCACTGTGCCAGTCTAGATGCTCCAGGCAGTGAACGTCTTGGTTTTATTTAGTGGGGGGCTCCTGATGTCACCTAGTGGTCCATGGTTAACATGTTCATTCTGTTTAAAATAGACAGACCGGTACTGTCGATAGATAAACGCTGTCCGTGGATGGATACTGTCGATGGACGGATAGACACAGACAGATAGATACTGTTGGATGGATAGATGGATACGGTCGACAGATAGATACGGTCGACAGATAGATACGGTCGACAGCTAGATAGATGGATAGATAGATGCTGTCGTTAGCTAGATAGATGGATAGATAGATGCTGTCGTTGGATAGATAGATAGATGCTGTCGTTAGCTAGGTAGATAGTTGCTGTCATTAGCTAGATAGATAGATGCTGTCGTTAGATACTGTCGTTAGCTAGAGAGAGACCGTCGATAGACAGAGACTGTCAGTAGATAACTGTCGATAAATAGATACTGTCAGTAGATAGATACTGTTGATAGATGGACAGGTAGATATTGTCGATGGATAGATACTGTTGGATAGACACACAGATATGTACTGTCGATGGATAGATACTGTCTGTGGATGGATACTGTCGATGGATAGATAGATACCGTCGATGGACAGATGCCGTCAAGTAGATACTGTTGATAGACAGATGGATACTGTCGATGGATAGATACTGTCCGTGGATGGATACTGTCGCTGGACAGACAGATACTGTCGACAGATAGATAGATGGATATTGTCGATTAGATACGGTCGTTGGAGAGATACTGTCGTTAGCTAGATAGATGGATACTGTCGATAGATAGCTAGATACTGTCACTAGATACTGTCGATAGCTAAATGCTGTCAATAGATGCTGTCAGTAGATACCGTCAATAAATAGATACTGTCAGTGGATACTGTTGATAGATACTGTCGATGGATACAGATATCGTCGATGGATACTGTCAGTAGCTGTCGATAGATACTGTCAATAGACAGATACTGTCGATAGATAGATAGATACTGTCAGTAGCTAGATACTGTTGATAGATAGATACTGTCAATAGATACCTTCAATATATATTGTCAATAAATACTGTTGATAGAGAGAGAGAGAGAGATAGATAGGCATGCTGAGGGGGAAGAGGTATGATCTCAGTCTTGGGGGTTGTTCTGGAGGGTCGACAACATTAAACGGAGATGTCTGGTGTGCGTCAGCAGGATGCGGGGACACCCTGAAACTTAAAAGGGGGCAGTTTAGGGGTGACATCATGTCTGTCAGATGGTGGTGAACCTATGGACTAGTCTACCAGCCAAGACAGAGGATATGAAGCCAGTACAGGCCTTCAAGTTGAGCCTGGATAAATGCAGTTTCCCAGGAGGATTCTGGGGTACCCTGGTTAGTCGAGTGGGTAGGGAATCCCAGATGAATTGGTACTTGTTTGGACAACGTATTGATGTTGTCCCTGCTTATGAAGGGAGAAAGGGTAGACATGACGGACCTCATCACTTCTGACCGGATGTCGCTATGTTGCTATTCAAGTGGTAACCATATATCTCAACTTCGAGGGGGAGCTCTTGCAGCAGGTTACACCATAAGGACTGAAGCAGGCAGGTGCCAGGACACCACGGAAAATTTCTAGCTAGCAGTGTACAGTGGGGGACCGCCCCCTGACATCGGCCCGCTCCGACGTCAACCAGTCCCCCAGCCCTACCTCAGGTCTCAGTCGACCGCCATTTTTTCACACTTGCCCGCACTTTTTTATATTCTAGTTAAATTTCTTTTTTTTTTTTAAACTGTATTTTTATTGAGGTTTCGTTGACATTAGAAGGGAAATGCATTTTATACAATAATATAGGAAAGAATCAATATATAGCATTGTTTTAACTGTTTCCAGTGATATGTAACAGTCTTATGTTTGTACTATGTTCAGTGATATTTTTTAATATATCTGTCAGTTAAAATGTATATAAGGTAGTAAAGAGGAGGTTCTGTTTCAATCAAGTAAGTAAATGACTTTGAGTAGTATCTTAATGTCCAATTCTGTCTATATAAATTTCTTTCCTGATGTGAGCTGAGGTGGTGTACATTTCATTCTGATCTCTCTCCCTCACTTCCTATCAGATAGCTATACTTTTCCTTCAGAATCATGGGATAATGCCTGGTCTGGTAGCAGATATGTGCAGAAACCAGCTGGTCCATCTGTTTAATTTTGGTACCGCATTCTGCAGTTTGGCCATCATGTTCTCCATTTTATATATCTCATACGTGAGATTTTCCCAGTTAATAATAGATGGGGATTCTGGTTTTAACCATAGTCTAGTGATTGCCTTTTTAGCGGCTGCAAGTAGAATATTAAGTAAGTATATTGCATTTGTATCCCTAAAATGGCAAGGGTAGTGGAGCAGTAAGGCTATAAGAGGTGTTAGGTTTCCCAGAGTAGGGACTAGCACCTGCCTAGTTAAATTTCAAGAAGTCTTTCTTTTCTCTGTATGTCTTCTTCTCTGACTTCTTCAATGGATCAGTGGCAGTCCAGGTGTCCTTGCAGCAAGCAGATCCTGTCGAAGGATATCCACTCTCTCTGCCTCTTCAGCCTAGTTCCAGAACACAATCCTGAGGCCTGCGATCACTAGCTGAAGTTCAACCAGAGGACCAGGATCTGTCACCAAAAGGCCCTTAAAACCTTCTTGCTGGAGAAGCAGGTTGCAGCGATGGAGAAACAAATCCAGGAAAAAAGTTTCTCCTCCTCTCCATTTTCTGGGGCATCTCTTCGCCCTCCCATCGGGAGAAAAAGTCAGATGGAAAACATAAATACAGGGAGAAGCATAAGGAGAAGTCTTCCTACCTTTGCCGGTCTCCTCACTCTAAGCTGCTACGGGTTCTCCTCCTGCGGGAGGTTGGACTCTGTTCCCGTGGTAGCCCTCTCCCCTTCTAGGCTTCCCGTGGTGAAGCCATCCACCCACATTCAGACTTCGGGAGGTGGCTCTTCAGAGTCGGAGACTTTGTCCTCCACCTCCCAGCCCTTGCTGCTTCGGCCCTTTCATCAGCCTTCGGACCAGCAGTCAGGTGGCCCAGCTGCGTCTTCTCTGGGCAGCAGGTCTTTGCCCATCGTCAGCCAGGCTTTGGCATCCGCTAAGTCGGCCTTGGGCTCCAGGGTCGCTGCCTCTCAGACAGAGTCAGACTCCGGCAGAGTGACGCCTCTACCCCATTCGGCAGTTAGCTCCCCTAAGCAGGCATCTTCCAGAATAACACTGGCAGCTTTTCCTGACTGGCATCATTCCATGCCAGTTTGATCGATGCCAGCCACCCCTGCATCATTTCTCGGGACTCCTATTCTGTTGTCACCGGATGGTCCTGCATCGCCAGTGGATCTAATCACTACTGCAGACCTGACACCAGAGGGCCTGCCATCTGACGTGATGACACCTACCGGGCCGATGGCAGATAACCCGATGCCCGTTAAGCCGATGCTGGCTAACACAAATCCACAGGCTCCAACGCCTGGGTTGCCACCTCCGCAGGGACTGATGCCAGGACTGTCTTAATGTCCCTCAACCGGCGCCAGTTCACCCCCATAATCCACAGAATCCTCTGCCAGATTTAACAGCTCTTTTCACCTCCTGATGGATCACAATGAAGGGCGATGTGCTTCCACAACTGGCACCCCCCCCCCCAAGGCTCCTGCTCCTTCCCTTCAGGGGTCCCAACTTCAGCTCCTCAGAACCTTATTTTGAGGAGCAGCCAGCCATGGACTCTATGCTCATCAAGGCAGCTCATGACCAGTCCAAGAGGCCGCATCATTTAAGTACCCAGCCTCCGGACAAGGACTTCAAGCAGGTAGACCAACTTGGTAGAAAGGTGACCTACGACCCATCCTTGATCTCAGCCATGTGATCTAGTACAAGAGTACAAAGGTTTCAGGATGGTCACCTTTCCAGGCCTGCTCCCCCTCTTTCATCAAGGGGACTGGCTGTGCTCCCTGGATATGCAAGATGCATACCTCGCATACTGGTCTTTCAACCCCATCAGAAGTTCCTTCGATTCCGCTTTCAGGGCAACCATTATCACTTCGGCGCCCTGCCATTCGGCCTGTCCTTGGCTCTCCAAGTCTTTACAAAGTGCCTGGTAGTTGTAGCGGCAGCCCTCGGGAGTAGAGATGGGCAAAATCCACAAATTTGGTTCTGTGAAATATTTTGTGAAATTCGCACAATTTGCTATATATTTCGCAGGTGCGAAATTCCGCATTTTGTGTGGCGAAATTTGCGAATTCGCCAGAATTTTGCTGCATCTCGACTCAGGAGACAGGGTCATTATACCTGTCCTTATCTGGATGATTGGCTACTAGCTACCCCATCCGGGGATCAGCTACTCAGCACCATGGAGGATACCTTTACTTTGTTTTGAGACTTAGGCATAACCCTCAGTCTCTCGAAATCCTCTCCATGGCCCAGCCAAAGGCTGCAGTATATCTGGGCAATTCTGGACACTGCCATAGATGAGGCCTTTATGCCCCCAGACAGAGCAGAGCATCTCCAGTAACAGGCTCACCTAGTTTCCTGGACTCACAAGGTCTCAGCCGGAGTGTTCCTGCGATTGTTAGGACACATGGCAGCAGCCATCGTGAAGGTCCTGCTTTTGCACACTTACACATGAGGGTCCCCCAGTGGACCTTGCAAGTCCAGTGGGATCAACATTCAGACGAGTTGGAGCAGCTGGTGACGGTCTCAACTCCGGTGCGTCAAACTCTGGCCTGGTGATTGGACCCCTCCAATCTGTCGTTAGGAGTCCACTTTCAGCAGGCCTGTCCCTGTCAGATTCTGACTACAGACTCGTCAGGTCTGGGCTGAGGTGCTCATCTGGCAGACCATCAGACACAAGGTACTTGGTCTCCCCAGGAGGTACATCTCCATATCAATATCAATATTCTGGAGATGCGGGCAATCCTTTATGCCCTCCAGGTTTTCCAAACGAATCTGCTCCCTGATTCTTTACCTATTCAGATGGACAACCTGTCGGTGGTCTTCTACATAAACAAGGGGGGGGGGGGGGGGGACTCACTTTTAACCCCTTTGCAGGAAGGCCATAAGAGTCTGGTACTGGGCCATCGAGAATCCTCTGGAACTCACTGCCGTGCACGTTCCAGGCATACAAAACACCTTGGTTGACAGCTTGTCTTGGTTCAGGGTACACGAGTGGGAACTCCTTCAATCCATGGCCGAAGAGCTATTCAACAGGTGGGGCTGGCCTGAGTTGGACCTCTTTGTGTCCCCACTCAATGCCAAACTGCCCAATGTTTGCTTGCTAGATCCAGGGCCTGGTGTTTTCTGGTGAGACGCATTGTCCCTCTCTTGGACAAGGAGGCTTCTGTAACACCTTCCCTCCCTTCCCATGACTGCAGAATCCTCCTCAAATTGCAGTTGAAGGGGGCAGAAATGATCCTAATAGCTCCTTACTGGCCATGTCAGATTTGATACCCTCTGCGTCAGCAGCTGGCAGTGGAACCCCCGATCCCCTTGCCCTGAGCTCCAGGTTACTGTCCCAGGAGTGGAGTACGCTGGTCCAGCCAGACCTCAAATCATTGCACCTGCACACCTAGCAGTTGCTTGGTTTGGGGGGTTTCCTCCACAGTGGCAGAAGTCTTGGTAGCTGCTAGAAAGTGTTCCACCAGAGCCACTTACTCAATGAAGTGGAAGCGGTTCTGCCTTTGGGCTTCTGCCCACCGTCTCTGTCAGTTCACTTGCCCTGTGAACTCTGTTTTGGAGTATCTCCTTTTTCTATCACATTCAGGCTTGAGCTACTCTTCTATTAAGGTGCATTTACAGTATCTGCCGTTTCTGCATATCATGCACCTGTAGAGGGCAAAACTCTTACCCAGTTGGCTCATTCCCGCACCTTTCTGCGAGGTATGCTACACCTAAAACCTCTCATTTGTGACCCTATCCCCCCCCTTGGAATCTTTTATTTCTTTTGGAAAAACTTGCGCTGCCTCCCTTTGAACCGGTTGCAAATTGCGTGCCACGCTTTCTGTCATGGAAAGTATTATTTTTAGTTGCCATTACTTCACGAAGGATTTCTGAGCTTCAGGCTCTGATGTGCAAAGAGCTTTATTTTGTTTTATTTATTTATTTAGGAAATCGGAATTACAACCCTTTCAGTCATAGGCTCGTTTCCAAAGGCTCCACGTCAGAAGGACTGGGTGTCCTTGTGGACGAATCCTAAGTTTCTGCCTAAGATGGTGTCCTAGTTTACTGTAAATCAGGACACCCATCTACCAGTCTACTATCCAGAGTATTCCAATCGAGGGCAGGCTCTGCTTCACACTCTGGACGTTCACCGGGTACTCAGTTACTATTTAGATCGTACCCGTGCTTTTCGTAAATCAGAACAGTTGTTTGTTTCTTTCGCCCCGAGGACTGAAGGGGCTCCAGTTACTAAGCAGACTTCATCCAAATGGCTAGTTAACTGTATTGTTTATTGTTACCAAAGGTATGACAAGCCTTTGCCAGGACTGGTCAAAGGCCATTCTACAAGGGGGTACGGCTGCTTCCTTTGCCTCCATTAAGAATGTGTCTGCTGCTGATATTTGTGCAGCTGCCCCTTGGAGTTTTGTACACACTTTCAAAGGGCATTACAGTTTGGACATTGCCTCACGTCGCAGGGCAGGCTTCAGACTGTGGTCCTTCAGGGCCTGCTCTCCTGAGCTTTCCAGCTGACTATTCCTCCTGCCGACTTAAGGGTGTTGGTCCATTCACTGCTTGGGACTCTGTCCTTATGGTGTAACCTGCTGCAAGAGCTTCCCCTCGAAGATAGATAGTACAGTTACATAAGAACTTACCATATCAGTAGATCTTTGAGAGGAGCTCTTGCAGCAGGTGCTGCTTTCCCTCTCACCTTCCCCCTGGTATCTGTTTCTCCTTTGTTGTTATTCCTTTGCTCATTTTGGAGGAACCTCCTTGGTTCTCCATTTCTGAGTGTGCCGGGGTCTCCGGTGGGAGAACTGAGGTAGGGCTGGGGAACCGCCCCTTATATACTGTTGGTTGATGTCAGGGTGGGCTGACATCAAGGGGCGGTCCCCAGCTGTATACTGCTAGCTAGAAGTTTTCCATTGGGTCCTGGCACCTCCCGGCTTCAGTCCTTATGGTTTAACCTGCTGCAAGAGCTCTTCTCGAAGATCTACTGTTATGGTAAGTTCTTACGTAATTGCACTTTATCTTACCATAACTATCTTTAAAGAAGTTAGGAAATTATTTCTGATTGGCAGCTGTTTATAATTTTTCTGTTTTCAGATAGGATATTCATACTCCTAAAGCATTCTTATATAACTGTACCTGAATAAAGAGAGATGTGAAAACTAGTTTGCATTGTTTTATTTTTATGAGCAGCATTCTGTTACAGTTCTCTTCATGGAACCTGTGATCTGATATCTGTAGGCCCTTTTATACGAACATACAAGGTTGCCGGCAGAAAAAGGCTCACAGGTCTATCAAGTCTGCCTGATTGTGCAGCTCTCGGTTTATTACCACTGCAGCTGCCCCCACCCAATCCCTCCCTCCTATCTCCTCTCCTGGTCCTCCCCCGTGTTCTTGTCTGTACTAACCTTGTCTCTGACTGTACCCCCTTAAAGCTATGCACTGTCCTCAGTTCGATTAACTCCTCCAGCATTGTGTTCCATCCCGCCACCACTCTCTGAAGTAGTGCCTCCTCCTTTCCCTCTTGAACCTTGCCCCTTCCAACTTCAGACTGTGCCCCTAGTGCCCCTACCCCTTTAAGTGGAACAATCATCCCTCCCTGACTTTGTTTGTGCCTTTTAGGTACTTAAAGGTCTCTATCATGTCCCTCCTTTCCGTTCTCCCCTCCAGCAAGCACATGTTGAGGTTCCTCAGTCTTTCCTCATAAGGCCACTTCCCTAGTCCCAGGATCATTTTTGTAGCCCTACACTGCACCCCCTCCAGTAGTCTCACTTCCTTCTTGTGGTATGGGCACCAGAACTACACAGTACTCCAAGTTCGGTCTCATTAGTGATCTATACAAGGGTAGGATGACCTCCTTCCTTCTGGAGGTGATCCCTATGGCAATCCATTCTAGCATCCGATTTGCCCTTGCTGCCGCCCTCCTACACTGTGCTGATACCTTCATGTCTCCTGTGACTAGTACCCCCAGGTCCTTTTCCTCCTCTGAAGCTGCTACCTGCATTCCCTCCAGCCAGTAGCTGGTCCTAGTATTTCTGGCTCAAAGGTGCATGACCTTGCACCTTTTAGCGTTGAACCTCAACTGCCACTCCTTTGACCAGTGTTTGAGTTTAGCTAGATCCTCCCTGAGTGCCTGCCTCCCATCCTCACTGTCCACTTTTGCACAAATCTTAGTGCCATCGGAGAACAGGCTGATCTTACTCTTGACCCTCTCTGCAATGTCGCCAATGAAGACATTGAACAAAACAGGGCCCAAAACTGAACCGTGTGGTACCCCACTAGTTACTGGCCTTGGCTTAGATGTCTTCCCCCCTTACAGATACCCTCTGTTGTCTGCCCTGCAGGCAGCTCTCAACCCACCCCACCAATTTCTCCCCCACCCCCATGTCCCTTAGCTTGCTCAGTAACCTCCAGTGCGGCACAGAGTCAAAAGCCTTGCTGAAGTCTAGGTACAGGACGTCCACAGTGTGGCCTTCATCAACGACCCTAGTGACCAGTCAAAGAAGTTGATTAGGTTAGTCTGGCACGATCTTCCCAAGACAAACCCATGCTGTCTCTCATCCTGCAGACCCTTACTATCGAGAAAGGTTATCAACCTCTCCTTCAGAATGGTCTCCATCAAATTCCCCACAACAGAAGTCAAGCTCACTGGTCTGTAATTGCCCAGGTTGTCCTTGGGTCCACTCTTGTGGAGGGGTACCACGTGAGCCATCCTCCAGTCACTGGGTACATTCCCCATCTCCAAGGAGGTGTTGAACAGGTCTGTCAGGGGGCCTGCAAACACCTCTGCCAGTTCCTTCAGGACTCTTGAGTGTACACCGTTTGGTCCTGGTGCCTTGTCCACCCGCACAGCTTTAAGGCCCTTCAGAATTCTGTCCTCTTGGATGACCCCATCTGTTATCTCTGCCCCTCCTCCACCCATGCCCCTTTTCCCCTGTAGTATTGGGCCATCCCTCTCTTTCATGAACACCAAGCAGAAGTACTCGTTGAGTGTCTCTGCCTAGTCTTCCCCTTTTTCTGCCCATCCCCTCTCCCTTTTGATTCTAACAGTGTCATCTCTACAACTCCTCTTCTCTCTTATGTATTTAAGGAACCCCTTTTCCCCATCTCTGATCCCCTGAGCCAATTTATTTATTTATTTATTTATTTTTACAATTGTTTAACCAGGAATGGCACACTACGCTGAAAGCTTGTTTACAGGTGCGACCTGGAACGCAGGGAAGTTAAGCGACTTGCTCAGGGTCACACAGTATGCAAGTGTGGGCTGTGGGATTCAAACCCAGGTCTCCAGATTTGCAGCTCAGAGCCTTAAACCATTGCGCTATACTGCCTCCCCTAAAATCTCAGCTCCTCTGCTGCCTTGGCTGCCCTGACTACCTCCCTAGATGCCTTTGTGAACACCTTCTGCCCAGATTCTTTGAACTTAATGGAGGCCAATCTTTTTTTTCCCCCTCACCTTCCACTTCCTTGCTGAACCAGCTAGGTTTTTTGGACCTGGACTGCTTACTCTGAGATTTGGCACACATGTTCATGGCCTCATTCAGTCCCTTCCTGATGATTGCCCACTTCTGTTCAGCATCCGTCCCTGGGCCAGTTTCAGCTAAATACCCCTCTAGCGTGCTGCCCATTCTGGCAAAATCTGCCTTCCTGAACTCAGACACTCTTGTTCTGGTCTTAGCCGACTCTCTCCCTGTGTTGAGGAGGAACCACACTGAGTGGTGGTCACTTCCTGCTAGAGGGTTCTGTACTACCACATCCTGGACTTGGTCACCATTTGCTAGTACAAAGTCCAGTATGTTCCCCTCTCTGGTAGGTTCCGTCACTTCCTGCACTAGGTAGCGGTCTTGGATAGCCTCCAGCAGTACCTGTTCCCCGGCGTTTATTGTGGTAACTGGCTGCCAATCAACCACGGGCAGGTTGAAGTCTCTCACTATAACTGTACTACCTCTGCCACTGACCTTCCTGATTTGTTCCCCCAGCTTCCTATCCACCTCCTGTCTCTGTGATGGTGGCCTGTACACCCCCCCCCCGCCCCAATCCAGAGCTTCTTTCCTTTGGGGCTTTGGAGCACTACCCATATGGCTTCTGGCATCCCCGCCTCCCTGGTACACAATATCCCCTCCCTAACATAAATAACGACCCTTAACCTCTCGCTCCTGTACACCCCATCCCAGATTCGGAGATGCCAGTTACGGTATTGGGTGGCCCAGGTTTCCAGTATGGTGGCAATATCTACTTCCCCTTCTGCCATCAATGCCTGGAACTCTGCCACCTTGTTTGCCAAGCTCCTTGCATTCAAGGATACCACTGTCCACCTTGTGTCATGCCCCTCCTCTCCCCATCCCTCCCTCCTACACTTCTGCCTTGGTAACTTCCCCTCATTCTCTTCTTCTCTCTCTGGGGGATGAGGCCTGCTGGTCTCCCCTGGAAGGTGACTTCCCCCTTGCTGTCCGACTCTGTCTCCCCCATCAGTTTAAATCTATTTTGTTTTTAATACGGAGCCCTTAAAACGCTGTGGTTTTCAACCACTCGCTCAGCTCCATCTGTGCTGCTGCATTTTTGGTTAAACACATAGCAGCCCTGCAGCGGTCTCATTGCTCTTCCAGCATTTTTACTAGCTTTCTGGCTGACCGAGAGCCCAAGACTTGCTTATGGGGCTGCATTGATGTGAGCACTGCACTCTGATTATACAGCAGCAGGATGTGGTGCAAAACGGAAAACTGCAGTGGCGAACCCAGGAAAGCAAGGTACACCAGGACAGCGGACGCTACCCTTGGATGCGGTGTGGCTCGGCTTTACACAGCAAGCAAGGCAATGTTCTAGTTACTCTGCACCACTCACATCGGTGCAGAGCAGGCCATGTAAACAGATTGTGTATAGAATGCTGAGTGTGGTAAGGAGGCTAGGTCCGCAGCTCATGCTTCACATTCTGTATACAGTATAGAATGCTGAGTGTGGTAAGGAGGCTAGGTCAGCAGCTCATGCTTCACATTCTGTACACAAACTGTGGCATAGTAAAAACTCCAAATTACTGGTTCCATGGAGAGAACTGCATAGAATGTTGTCTATAAAGAAATCAGCTGAAAACAGGTTTTTCACATCAGGCTTTACTGAGTTGCTAGTAATTATGAATTATTTGGATGTATGAGATTTCATGTCTGTAAACAGGAGCATTACTAATTGCTGCTAGTTAGCACAAATTTCCTGTCCCCTTTAAGGAGAGGTTCATCTGTCCTTGACACTTGGGATAGAACTTTGCATGCTTAAAGTCTTTGCGTTAATAATTGTTTCTCCCCTATAATGGTGGGCATGCATGGAAGGCTGCAACTTGGGCGATCCTGCCACAGACTCTGTGCTGAACGTGCTGGTGGGCAGAGATTGTAGGTGGATCGGTACATTTGATCTCTCCAGAGCCACATTACTGACGCATTTGATTTCCTTTCTCTGTAGTAGCCGTTTCTCCATATTGGGCTCACCCAGAGAAGATGCAGAAGAAGTTGCATGCAGTCCCAGCCGCAAAGACCGTCAAATTCAAATGCCCTGCTGATGGAACTCCAAAGCCGACGCTCCGCTGGTTGAAAAATGGGAAGGAGTTCAAACCAGACCATCGAATTGGTGGATACAAGGTATGGGTGTGACGTCTGCCAAGTGGATGGCTTTCTAGCAGTTAGTGTAGAGGTCCTGCACCACCATTATCGCACTGGGCTCGAATTCCGGCACAGCTGATCAGACTGGGAATGGAGCATGTGCCAGTGTGTGAAGATGAATGACCCAGACACATCTGGCCAATCTCTCCAATCCTGGTGAATTCCTCTATGCTATCAACCTACCTCCACTCTCTGCCATCAGCTGCCCCCCTCCCCCACTCACTCAGTTCCCCTACTGTTTCCTTTACTCCTCCCCACTGCTCAGTGACAAAGCTAACTCATGGCTGCACTCCAATCTTCCCCTCTTTGCCTCTAGATATTTTCTCTCCCTATGAGTTGTTGACAAACCTAATTGAGTTTAAATAAGCTCTCCTGTAAATGCTATTTTCTGTATCTATACCAGCGACTATGTATTCCTTCTGTATATTGCTCGGATCCTTGTACATTTAAGATTCTTTTTCCTGATGTAGAACCTTTGTAAATGAGATCCAAGCTCAAAGGCTGTTTTCCAAGACAACTAATAAATAAATAAAATAAATAGGGAGAAAGGAGGTCCATGTCATAACCGTTGTACCTCAACCCACATTGTCAAACCACTTCGGTCTCACAGCCCAGCTGCTCCCAAAGAATGCTGCTGTGTACCAGTGATGTGGGAACCAGTTGGGGAAGGGGAAGCAGCAGGGAAAACTGGGGATAAGAAACAATGGAATCCCTAATAGGCTATTTCAGACTTTAAATTGCATTGGTATTTAATCTTAGCACAGTAAAAATTGTTGTGATTAATACACTGCCTGTATGATAACATAACCCTAGCAGCTCAGCTAGTTCTGCAGAAGAGTCTGTGTTGTGGAACAGCAAATGCTTTGGCCACCACAGGGGGACAGTTCCTCTTGTTACCTCCTCAGAAGCCTCAATTTAACATTGATAGGATGTTGTCCTACGGTCTACACTGAAGATTCTAAAGCGACGATTTCTGTTGAATCTTTTTCTCCCAGTGAGCACACAAGCATTATTTCCAGTTACGACCTTCTGTTTCTAATATTTCATTTCCATATAGGTTTTTCTGTGGTGTGGCAATGGCAGATATCTGCCCCCTCCCTGCCTCCCCATATCAACCGCTATCTCCCTGGGACATACCTCACCCAAAAGCAGAGCCATGAGAGGGAGGGCCATCCCCCCGCCACCACCCCATCCAGTGACCATATCCAGGATGGGTTGGCTTGTCCCGGCTGTGGTGCGAGTCAGGGGCAGGCAGACACGTCTTCGTGAAGCCAGCACCACTTCTTCCATCTTCTCCTGATTCCCTGCCACAGCACAGAGGACAGGACGGACTGTGGAGGCACACATGTCCTGCATCATCCATGCTTGTACTGACAGTGAGTGACGGTGCACTGACTGCCACTCAGTGGCAGCCCAACTGCGGGACAGCGAACCAACCCTCCTTAGAAGAGGAGGGCTGTCCTTCAGATCCTCAATCCTACTTCCCCTGCCAATCCCTACCAACCCCGATCCACTCCCAAACCAGAGTCACCAGTGTGGTGGCACGTGAAGCGTCGTCCAGCATCTCAGCCTTACATGCCACTGGGCCATCTTCTGTTCTAATATCTGATGATGTGTTCCCACATTTTCTGTCTTTTGAATGACAGCCCCCAATTTGGGTGATAAATGATTGTAAGATATGCTTGAGGGTGGGGATGTTATTGATGCCCACCCCCCAAAAAAATGCATTTGATTTCTGAGAACAGACTACTAAGGAGGTGAAGTAGCATATTGCTGTGTTGCTCCTGCTCTCAACACTGATTGTGTTCATAGACTTTCAAGTCTCCTTCGTCACGTTTTCTTTGAAGGGTTTTTTTTCTGTTGAGGAATTTCTGACATTAAGAACTAAAATTAGACACTGTTGCACCATATGAAAGTTATTAGGGTTCCTCTGAACAGACTGTTTAAAATGATAAAATAAAATAATAGGCTTCAAAGCAGGCAGATGGGGTGTTAATTCATTCAAGTTCTGGCTATTTTTAGTTCTGCAAACTTGTCTAAAGATGAGAGAAACGAATAGTTGGTGAAGCATTATACGTTATAGACATCTCTGTTCTCCAGATGATTTGCCAAGGTGATATCATCTCTTCTGGCTACAAATCCATCTCAAAGAACTGGCTTTACAAAATACTGAAAGGCCACTAGTTGCTCTGCAGTCATGCAGAACAGTATGACTAACCACAGTACCTTTTTGGTTAATGAGTTGTGCGGTTTGCTAAAAAAGACTGGACTGATTCTTTAAATAGTTTATACCATACAGTGATTCAGATAGCTAGAATGGAGTTTGGTGGTTTCCAGGACTAAAAAGCGAATTCCTGAATTCTGACTCACTCAAAGGTGCCGTGGCTTTGGTTCAAGGAGTCAGAACTACCTAAATGTTTAATTGAACCTCCTATCTAGACACCTGCATAACATTGTAAATGGCTACTCAGAAGTGTACACACAAACAGTATTGAAAGTTCTGTTTAAAATGTTGAAGAATTTTGGCAAGAAACAGCAAATGAATGTTCGCTGCAAGGCACGGGATTTGGCAGCTGATTTAGAAGTTGACTCATCCTTCTGAAGATTACTCAGAGTTGCTGCAGCCCCCACCCCCACCACCCCTTTTGTATTAATCCCTATACAGTCAGATTCATGGAATGATACACACCAGTGCCAGTCAAATCCCAGCTTTTCTCTGATCTCGGCACATGTCGCCCATTAGGATTGCACAGTATGCCGAGGATTTGCAGAATCCAGCGAGACATTCCTTTGCCGATGTGCTAGAGCCATAGGGGACGAACAAAGGCCTGTTTTGTTAGCACACTTGTGAAAGTTCACTGTACATTCAGCAGATTCACAAACTAGCAAAATGAGTTTAGTTTCACAAGCCAAATCCATATTTGCCACTAAACTGATGTCAAAAACATAGATCGACCTGGCAACCTCTAGGTTCTCATGGAGTGTTTTGAACATGGGGATTGGTGGCACATCTTGTGTTGCCAGGTGTTCTAGATACTAAATCTGCTACACAGGGTGGCGTATGCACAGATGTTTGCGCTGGTGAACACAAGGAGAACCAAGGGGCAGGATAAGGGAAAATATACATTATTTCACACAAAGGGCAATCGGCCTATCCAGTAAGATTGTAAAAGCTAGCAGTGCTCGGGCCATCAAAGCGGGACTACACAGATATCTGAGGGAGAATAGCATTAATGGTTAAGTCATAGAAGTAGGGGTAGCAATCCAGCTGATAATCTTGGAGGGATGTCTTTACTTGGATTGGTATGTTGTCACTGCCATGCAGTAGGAGGGGCAGACAAGCTGAACTTTTAAGTCCCTTCCACAACCACAGTACTATTGTATATAGCCAGGGTTAGAGTCTGCGGTAGACAGTTCAGCACTACCTCTGCAAGGAATGAGCTGGGAGCAAAAAAACTGGGAAGAGCTGGAGACTTTAGACACTAGGTAAGATCCAGGAGACCCTATGTGTGAGCTATTACCCACGACAGGGCATGGTTATATTGGGCATTAATGCACACCCTGGGTGCAGTGTGAAGCATTAGCCGAAGGCCAAGTGCCCTCCAACCACCTTGACAGTGCATTAATACCCAGTACACCCATGCCCTGGAGTGGGTTATGGTACTTATAAAATGGGTTGTCTTCATTAAAAAATCATGTGAAATTGTTTAAATACTTTTAAAACTGGAGAAATGTTGTGGTTTCTTGCTACATTGAAAAGAAGTCTCAAACAACATATGGTAATTTTAGCAGTTTCATTGTACAACATAGAGCACAACTTATTACATAAACCAAACAGTTAACTTTTCAAATAAAAAAAAAAAGTACTAGGTGCAGTTATTCTGATGATTTCAGTATGGATGACATCAAAACTGTCTGAGATTTCAAAAGCAAACCTGAGACCTTTTTTATCCCCCTTTTATGCTGTGTTGTCCGAAACGGACAGGCTGTACGGTCAGCGTTTCACCTTCCCAGTCATCCCCCAAACAGTTGCCATGCCTATTGCCGACTGGCTTCCCTCCCTCAATTTACAGCTCATGTCAGTTGTGCTAATTGTCTGTTCTGCTTTTCTCGGAGGAAGCTGCAGCTGTCCGTGAGAGGAGATACGGTGATCGGGAATGCATGTGTGACTCATTCGCTCTGCCTTCCCCCTCTCTCTGTCTCTCTCAACTTCTGTGCAGCTGCCGCAGTTTGCGTCTAGCTCTGCATCCCCCAGCAATGTGCAGGACCATTGCTCTGTTTCCAACTTTGCATCTCGACAGTTTGACATGCAGGAACATGACAAGGGGGCGAAGGGGGGAAACTTACTCCTTATATAGGATTTTCTCAATTTCGGCTTCCCTCGCTTAGCTGGATTTTAAATATGTCTGCCTTTTTGTTTACTTAATGTGTGGAGTGATTTGTGCTTGACGTTCCCTCCGGCTCTGCTAGTAGTTTGGCGATCTGCTTTACAGGGAACAGGCATTAATTACCATTTCTGTCAGTGCAGTCAGTGGATTTGGCTATCAAACTTCAAACCATTTGATAAAGTCGGTTAACTTACGGTGTTCTTAAGCAGTGACAGAGAATGTTATCTCATGATAGTTTTTTCATCCCCAGTATTACTTTTCTGAGACATCAAAGAAAAAACACACACAAAAACACCCTAAATGCATCCCATAATTGTGGCAATTAAAGCTGCCGGTTTTCAAGTGCATTCATATTAAAAAGGTTTAGCACCCATAACGGTGGTGGTGGTGGTGGGGCATAAAGTCACACCTTGCATGCTCGTATATCTGCTATTATGATGGAGAGAGAAGCTGGGGACACCGCACCCTCTTTTGATGGGGTAGATCAGAGGTCTGTGAGGGTATGGGCATCTTTGGGTGGTGGGGTATTTGTGTACTACTAAGCGGAGTTTTGCACGAGTTGAGGTTTATTGTACTAGGATGCTGGAGAGAGATGACCGTAAACAAGGTGCTTTCATGGGAAATTATAATAGCTTCAGAATCCAGATTTTTGTCCTTTGGGATAATTCCACACTGTACCATCAAAAGTGAAGTTTTCGGCAGAGAATCTCAATCTGGAAGCAGAGTGGAGAGTGGCTAAAAGACGCAGCATGCAATCTTTTTTAATTCTTTTTATTTCTCCTCTATCCCCCCACCATTCCCCACCCAGCCAGTTGCATCCACCACGTGGTGGCGTGAGCAGCTGTCTCCTCTGCTGCTGACAGCCATCATGGGATACGCAGATGCCTCGAGGCTGCAACCTCCCCTCTCAATAGTCTGCTGTCTTAACTCTGTGCTGCGCACAACCCAGAGATGGCCATGGGGTGGGATTCTCAAGTGTATCCCAGTCCCCCAAGTTATGATGTTTGGAAAGTAGCTCACCGGGTCTGCCAAGCCATCTGTTATTTATTTATCCCCCCCTCTCCCCCCACCCCGGGTCACCATAGTTGCCTTCCTAATGCCACCACCCAGCCCCATCCAACACCTTCTCTGACCCTTAACCCATCCTCACGAGAACCACATAGCCCTCTGCCTCATGGTATATTCCATTGGGAAGCTGGCAGGAATACTTCTCACGCAGGTTCGCTAAGTACAGGGAATGATGGCCAGATGGGGTGGTATGACCCAGGTGTGTTGGGGTTGTACGTCCACGTGTTGAGGTTTCCTGCTTAGTTTCTCCCGCGCACAGGTCGCAGCCCACGAGGGCTCTGTAGTCCTGAGTGAGCACAACATTTGGGTGGTTATGCTCTGGAGTCCGGGTGGATTCTCCCTCCCATGTTTTTCTCCAGCTTCACCCAGGTTGGCAGTATTGCAGCAAAGATGTCTGCCCTTCCTTAAAGGAGGAGTGTGTCTTGGGCACCCAGTGTCCCAGGCTTGTTCCCGAACCTGAGTTGGCGGCACCATGAGTGGCAGCCCTGCTAATGCGCGTTACAGGCTGGCATTAAACCTGTCATCTCTCAACATCTAATATGGCCCCTGCCATGCTGAAGTTATTCTAGCTAGGGCCCCCTGTTCTCTGTGACAGGATTCAGTAACTTGTGTCTTGTTGAACTGGGTCACTTCTGCCACAGAGTTAATTGTAATATGCTGGCTGTGGGCTTAGATGTCATGCGATCTCATCATTGGCATCACGTTGTTTTTGTCGTGTTTTGTTTCTAACAATTTATTTCTGATTGCCAGCACTGCCCCATCAAGGTAGCAACATCCAGCCCCGTCAGCAGTCTTCTCTGCTGCTTACCCATTTCCTCATGTCTTACCACCATTGCAGAAGAGCAGTCAGCAGAGCAGGATATGGAGTTCCTGACAGTCATCCTACTTGTGCTTGGTTTTATCCACTTTGTTTCTCCCCAGGACCCCCACTTAGAGGTATATGTGCATGTGCAGGAGGCATGCTATGTCGGCCAAGTGACATCTTTGTGCCTGTGGGAGCCCTGCTACACCGCCACCCGTGGTCACACGTTTAGGGGTGTAGTGCAGTGGGCCCAGAAACCCTCCCTTCTCTTGAGAGGAGAGTGGCTTGTAGGCACTTACTCCTCCCCCGCCCCCCCCAGCCATCCCGCCATTGATCTGAGCCCAGAACAGCAATGCAGATCGTTGATATCACAGTCAGCAGTACTGCTGCATCGTTATATGGCCAACCCGTTGCATCACATTTTGAGCAGGGGGGAGATGCTTTGAGGAGACCAGTGAAAACAGTGTTTTATTTATTTTTAAAGGGCCTCTGAAGTTCTGACACTGTTGAAGACAGCTTTGAAAAAAGGCAATATTTAGACACGATACAGCTTATGCTTCATGTTTTCTATAATTGTCACCCTTATTTTTCATTACTAAGGACATTTGCATAAAAACAGGATCTGTGCTGTTGCTGCCTGTCGACATTCAACATAGCAATTCTTTTTATGACAATATCGCTATCTGTTGCTGTGGAGATAATTATGGTGCTGTAAACCTGGGATTGTGTCAGCTATAGACTGACAGCCAGTGCAGGTTAAGTCTTGGGGCCTGTGATCTTGTTCTTATGAGTTTGTCCACAGTAATAAAGCCTACGGGGGAAGAATTACAGAAAATGTATGAAACACCGCTATAACTGAATTGTGTCTAAATCTTTTGAACATTTTTCCAGTGGTGTCAGGGAAACGTTTTAAGCAAAATCACCAATATTGGGGAATTCTTTGAGTGTGTAGAGAGTCTGTGGTAGCAGGGTACAGAACCATGCAGTTTCAGTGCAGGGGTGGGGTTAAACATTATGCTGTCAGAATTATTCACTAAATGCTTTCTGATATTACCTGATTGTCCAAATGCGGCATTGGCGGAATAGTTACTGGAAGATGTACTAAGGAATAAACTGTTGCTGTTGTTTGTTTGCCCTTACAGTCCTCTGTTCCCCTGTCCCAACAGGCATGACTCTTACAGTTACACCCTTTATCCAGTCTTGCTGCTTTGTGATTGGACAGCTTGCCCCTCTTCCCAGGTCGAGCTTCTCATCTCTGCAACGCGCTTGTCATGCAGACAGTCCCAGGTGGGATTCTAAAGCCCAGGTATAAATCCTGGCCTCCTCTATACCAGAGGAGTACCACTGTGCATGGCAAAATGTAATTGGGTCCCCAAGACCAGCAAATGCTGTTTTGGCAAATCCTTACTACCCCCCCCCCACACACAGTATTTTCCTATTTGTTCTATGAATATTGAAGTCCACAGAACTGCTTGTTCTTTTTTGTTTTGCTTCTGTCTTTTTTTTGTTTGTTTGTTTCGCTGGAGCGAGATATATTACAGCTAAAGTATTTGAGTAATTTATAACAAAGGCAGTGACAGTCGACGTTTGCATTAACAATTTCCTGTAGGTGCTAGTGGCAGTCTCCGAGCTGCGATATTAAAGTGCGTATTGTGCAAGTGATCATTTGATACCATAATAGACAACTGATTAAATTACATCCTAACAATGAGGACGACGGAAGTGATCTTGGCTTTGGGTTTAAGGTTTGTATGGGAACCTATCTCTTTAGCAACCTTCACGCTTCTTCTTTCCTTAGAATGTTTTCGGCTGAAGTAAAAACAAAATTATCTTGAGTAGCACTTAAAAAAAAAAAAAAAAATCCCTGAAGAAGCTCATGAAACAACCTGTACCTGTTCTGAGATACAGGAACTAAAAAGCAGCACATTTTTGCCGCTGTACAAGGTACTAATAAAGCTGCATTTACAATACTGCATTTTTGTCCCCACAGTACAAAAAGACATTGTAGTGTTAGAACGGGTACAGCATAGCACTGCAAAAATGATTGCAGGGGTTGAGCTATGAAGGAGATTCACTCTGAAGATGGATAAGGGGGAACTTGATAGCAGTGGTCAGAATTTTGAAGAAGAGTGACACATTTCTTTTTGATTCGGAGGACTGCAGCTGTGTTTGAAATGTGGAAGTGTATGGGACTGGGTGACAAAACAAAGTCTCTAAATTAAACCAAAACATGGTTTGGGAGGGTGGAGATTATTGCCGCTGTCTGCTGCACTGCCATATCGTGCATCTAAAATAGAATGCATCACAGTGCTGTGCTGTTCCCGACAAAGTGGTGAACTCGGAGACAGCAGACAGCTCAATGGAAAAGGGAACTCAATAGATGCATTAAAATTCCAGAGTTGGACTGGAATATCTCCATGCAGCAGAGGGCTTCACACCTCCTCGAGAAAATGCCAACGTGCACAAAGCTGCTGGAGTATTTTTGAGAGATATCTTCTGCATGACATAGTATTTTTGCATTTATGCAAATTGTGTTGCACATTAAATTCCTAAGCTTGTTTTTTTGTTTTATGATTTTTATGTGCCCCTTTCCATTGGACAGCACAGCACTGCTGTGTCACCCTTCCTGGTCAGTTCTCCTTGCAGACAGCTGATGTGCCCTGTGGTTAAGCCCCTTATTGATGTTGGACAGCGAGGCATCTGGACAGTTGGCACAGTGGGATAGCAGGTGGACATGGCAGCATCAACCAGACATACTAAGTAAATTATTTATTTATTTTAACTTCTATTTCTCCCCTCCTACTGCCTGCCAGCCCCAATCCTTCAGGACATCCAAGGAGTCATCCTCCTGCCTTGCGCCCATTCAGACTCACTTCCCAGTCCCCCATGGAGCTTCGGCTCACCCCCAAGAAGGGACGAGTGGGGTCTGTGCCCCGAAAATCCTTCATTCGTCGGGCCCGTGGAGTGACCTGTGAGCGGGCACATAGGGAGCCTGGCCTGGAAGCCAATCTTCCGGAGCCGTTAGTAGTTTTTCTGCTTTTTCCTCCCTCAGGTGCAGTGAGAGCCCCCTGATGTCAGGGCACGCATGCCGGCGTCCACTGCATCTTGATGGCTGCCCGTCCCCTTCACGGGGCTTGTGGTCCCCCCGAGCCTTCACCTGAGGACACACACAAGTGTTGTGGGCATCGGCCAACCCACCCCACCCCCCTGGAGATGGTGAGCTGTCGTGGGACGCTCAAGCCGTTCTCCCACCGGCCAGCCCTCCAGTGACCCGAGTCCACTCCTGAACCCGGGACGCTGGCGTCACGAGCGGAAATACAACCGCTGTGCTGACGGGCCAGCTCTAAGTAAATTATTTATGTTGGCGATTTTGCTACTCCAGAGTTATTGCCCTGCATAACATGGGGTAAGGTTTCCTTCCCATTTAACTGAAGTTTGTATCAATTGCATAAAATTCCAATGTTCCATCTAAGTGGAAAAATTAGACTCGTAGCTTTTAGACCAAATCAGAATGCATTCCCTTGGGCTAAGACCAAGCTTCACATAAGCTTAAAATAAAATGACTAAATTGGGTTCAGAAGTAAGCAAGCAAAAAAATGTCCAGCTTCACTTACAATCTGAAAGGAACAGTGTATTTTTCTATGCATGTTTTATCCCTGACCTCAGGCTGTCTTTCTCACCCTTCTGGCAGGAGACCCCCTCCCCGTCCCATCTCCACAGGCTCCAATAAAACCCCTCCAAGGGGAGTGGGGCCTGAGAGTATCTTTCATCATTGTAATATGCCTGGGTGATTTTTATTCCAGGTTTACCTCCCAGAGCAGTTCTACATGAGCCCAGTGTTGGCTTCGTGAGCACACCTCTCCCCAGTGACAGGAGGGTGAAACCTCGGCAGCCCCGCCACAGTACTCGCTGTGGCTGTGAATGTGCACAGCAGTGAGACACCAACAGGCCGGCCTCCAAAGCAACAGAATGTCAAGGGGACTCTCTCGTATATGCTATTGAAGCCAGCTTTGACAGAGTATTTACGCAGATCCCTTTAGCATAAGTGAGATACAGCAGGGCACAGAAGTGCTGATACACAGATGTGTACAGAAAGGCAAGTTATTTCTACATAGGCAAGGCTGTTTACAGCAGCAGGTAAGGTGATGATAGCCACAGCCGCTGAAGGTTGCCCTTTCCTGTAGGTGCTGCGGGGAGTTGAAGGAAGGCCAGTGCTTCTTCAAGGCTGTAAAATAGTTGGAGGGTAATAAGAAGGGTTTAAAGCGGGAGGGTAACTACAGAGATCTTTCAGCTGCCCAAGTGATGGCCATGCGGTAACAGTCAGTTGTAGTACCTAAAGGATTCATAGCCTTTTAAGCAAAAAAAAAGTCAGATAGCCAGCCTGGTAGCACCACACTAGCAGTACTGCTCACTGTGCCAGTGGCCTGGATTTGTGAACAGAGTTGGATCACTTGGGCGTTTGCAGAATGAAGGTGGATCGAGCATCCAGAGACAACCCTTCTCCCTTGGGGTGAGGCGTACAGCATGCCCTGCTCTATGACTGCCACTTGGTTAAAGTCAGAAAGTAGCGCAGCCAGGACAAGGTGGGGGGGGGGCAAAGTCGGCATGACCATGCACACAGTAACATGCGTCACTGCGCACCAGCTGCCTTGGGGAGAAACGCTGGTGGGAAAACTGCCTGGTGGGCAGGCTAATGTTGACCAGCCTCAGGGCCTGTAGTACCAACCGAGCCCCCCCCAGGCACCAAGTGGTCCTGGGCAAGTAATGGGGTAAGTACTAGAGATGGTAGTTCTCAGGGCTGGGGGTGTGTGGTTTGGCAGAAGGGGGCAGCTAGGGGAAGCATTACAGAAAAACATGTATGGGGGCAAAAACATATCTAGGTAAAGGCAGTGAATTAATCTCCAGACTCGCTGTAGAGGTTGCCCAGGAGAGACAGAGATCAAGTTATAGGAGAACCATGGAGAATACTACATTGTCGGTACCTTTTAGCCGCGGGGGGTTTCAAACTGATGAGAAGGATCAGTGTGTCATCACTGAAACTCGTTTTTTAACTCCTCTCTTTTTAGGAATGGCAACTCTGAGTTTAGTGTAAATGAAAGGGCAGTCCGCAGAATCTGTCATACACCAGCTTTCCATTACTCATTTCTGCTCAGCTCACACAGCTGATTGGACAGATTAAACCTAGGGATTGTTGGCCAAAATTCTGTTAACTCTCCAGTGATGTGTTCAGTGCTGCGGGAACGAACTGCATCCTCCCAAACACTCCATTCCTCTTTGTACTTTTGCTGTGTTTGCCTAGCTATAGAATCTCAACCCATGTGGACAGAAAGATTAAATTAGATTTTTCAGGGGCCCATTGTGGAAAGTGAGAAACAAATGGAGCCCAGATGGGCATCCCTGACCTGCTCTTAACAAACATTTCCTTTGTAAGGCCTTTAATCTTTTACTCCCCTTTTATGTTTTTTTTTTTAACAAATTTAGTTTGTGTAGTCAACCATGATGGCTTGTCTGGTTCTTTTACTGAGAGGCCCCTTTCTGTCCACCCGGGAAACTGAGGGGGCCAGTTTTTTTTCCCTTTTTTAAACCAGTAGTAGATTTAAGGTTTTGTTCTTTTCCTCCGCCTCTTTTAGCATTACACTTGGAGCCAGGATCAGGATTTCAAATTGATTAGGTAGCTAAATTCCAATTTCCAGTATCCTTACTGTCCTCGATAATGTGAACATTGAACCTTGGCTTAGAGAGTGAAATTTTGTTTGGGGGGGGGGGGTGTTCAGGACACTCATTGAGGGTAGTAAGTGTAGCTCTGTTTCCCTGCTTTTCCTCAAGAAGTATTCCTGGACGTTCAACATCTGCTTTGCTGATAACACTCTGTTATTACCATTTATCTACAGGATGGTGCCTTGGAGGGGGAAGTGATGGGTAGATGGGGTGTGTTCAGGTTTTCCCAGAAGTTAAACTTTAAAAGGCCCCTGCCAACCCTTCCTACCCCCCATGCGCCAAATTTGGCCCTTTTACTCTGGGGGGCTTGACAAGGTGTGCAGCAAGTAATTTAATTATGGAGTGCAAGCTTATGATGATTTTTATTTCTGTTTCATTTTCTATTTTTTATTTTGTTACCCTCTCTGCCTCCTGTCACCCTTCAGCCAGCAACCTCAGCCCTTTGCTAAACTCCTCATCTGATGAGGAATGGACTCTGGCTCTGTGGTGGCAGATTTTGCCCATTTTTTTTTTTACCCTTAATGAACCCTCATACCATGGTGCCACACATAGCCACTTTTGGCCTTGCCTCATGAGTGACTGGGCTTCCCAGCTGACCGCGAGTGATGACTGCAGCACCTGGAAATGTGCCTTCCTCTTCCGGGCTGGAACATACTGCTGTAGAAAGTGTTCTTCTCAGCCCTAACTGGCCAGCTGCTGTACATGCACTCGAGTACACTCCCAAAGCTTCATCTCCCAGCAGGAAGCATGATAGACTTCCTCTGGACCTTTATTTTAACATTTTGGAAATTGTACATGGGCGCTATCTTACATTATAGGCATGGCTTCCTTGTTTGGTGCACACTCAGTGCATCTGAGCTGGGCATTGCATTTTGGTGGAATCACGCCAATATGGTGGCACCCTGCTTTATTTTTAACTGATCTTATAATTGCGAAACCTAGAATTCAATTCTGCGTTTCCACCATCAGTCTGTTTACAAGGGCTGCTATTGACCCATTTTGGGGGGGGGGGACCCCTTTAAAAAACCTCTGATGTCACATGAACAATTTTGAAAACATTATAGGCAGTTCAAGTTATAATTGGGATGTTTCCTGTATTTACTCCTTCCTCCCTCCCTCTATCCTTTAATATTTATTTATTTTATTTGAGGCTTCGGATTACAATATCTTTGAGCTAGTAGCTCTTTTACAAAGGTTCCACATCGGATACAGGATATATACAAGAACATAACAAATACAGTGGTTCCTAATACAGTAGAGAATTACAAATTAAACAGTCTTACAGGTAGCAGCTGACAGCCGTGTCGAGAGATCTAGCTACCGATACAGCAAGGTTATATCAGGTGTTTAGGCATGGTCAGGGATAGGGGAGTATTTGAGAAGGGAAGGTAGTGTAGAGGAGTGGGTCACAGTAAGGGGAGGGAGGGAGGGAGGAAGGGAGGGATAGGTGGGGTATTTGAGAAGGAAGGTAGGGTAGAGGAGTGGGTCACAGTAAGGGGTAGGAGGAAGGGGAGGGATAGGTGGGGTATTTGAGAAGGGAAGGTAGTGTAGAGGAGTGGGTCACAGTAAGGGGTAGAAGGAAGGGGAGGGATAGGTGGGGTATTTGAGAAGGGAAGGTAGTGTAGACGAGTGGGTCATAGTAAGGGGTAGGAGGAAGGGGAGGGATAGGTGGGGATTTGAGAAGGGAAGGTAGTGTAGAGGAGTGGGTCACAGTAAAGGGGAGGGAGTAGAGAGGAAGCAAGGTGTTGCTCTGAGTGGGCTTACTCAGAGCAGTTGCATTTCCCTGCTTTTGATAGGTAGAACCGGTATCTGAGTTCTGTTTTGAAATGGCCAACATTAAAAAAAAAAAAAAAAGGCCAACATTAGTATCATTTATCAGTGCGGCAGGGAGGCTAATATGAAGGACATTTGCATTTAAACAGGATCCTCTGTCGATCAGTCCTCATCTGCTCTGTCTGGTTGGCGGCATATTATTACTTCAGAACCCTCTGCTTCTGATATCACACTCATTTTTTGTGTTGCATTTTTGAAAATGCCACCAAGAAACTAGACGTGGTGAATCCTATCAGTGCCATAAATTAGGACGCCAGTGAAGTATTTGTTACTGTACCACGCAGGAGGCTAGTTAATAAAGTAGAGATCCTGGGGCTGGCTCTTTGGCACCGAGCGGTGAGGCACCTGCTTGGCACGCTGGTGACCCAGGTTCGAGCCCTGAGCCTGGGATGTCAGGAGCAGAGGCCGAGAGAGAGGATGATATAGGGTCCGTGTGGACACACTCCTTCTGGGGGATGGTGCTGCGGAGCACTGCTCGGAGAGCGACACCTGGAGGTGTGCAGAGCCTTGCCAGTGTGGATGACTGCACATCAGCTGGCTCTACATCCCGGGCGTCGCAGCAGTGCATGCCTTTGGGGTGTGGGAAGGGGCCCCAAAAAAACAGAAACTAGCACCTGTCTAGGCCTGCCGGATGATGGCTGCCTAGTCCCCCCATGCCACAGTCCCCCAGCTCATTGCTCCTGCCCCCCCCCCAGCCCTAAGTACTTCTGATGACCCACCCTGGAATGCTACTCCCATCCTATCCCCCAGGGATGGGTGCCCCCAGTAGGGATAAGCGAGACTGTCTGAGGAGGCGGGAACAGCCTTGAGGAGCCAGGTGGGATGATGGTGCAGCAAAGGGTGAGACTGATGGGCTGGCAAGGACATTGAGTAGCCAGAAGTAGTGGGAGGTTGGGGGGGGGTGCAGAGGAAGGTGCAAAAAAAGAGGTACAGGTCCAAGGTATAATTAGAGATGTGATAAAATGGGGTTAGAACTGGTTATAGAATAAGAAAAAATACATGGTAAACTAGCAGCATTGTAGCAACTGCCCAGCAGGGACTAATAGTACCTACTTTGTTCAGTGTATTTGTAAGTGTCCTGGAGGTGGGTACCACCAGCTGCGTTGCCAGGTTTGCTGATAACACCAAGACGAGTAATTACATCACAGCTGGAACAAAATGCAGAAGAGTCCGAATAAGTTTAGGAAATGAGCGGCAAACTGTCAGATGAGTATCAATATTGAGAGATGCCTTTAGGAAAAAAGAGCACAGAGGCAAGGTACTACTTAAATGACAGAGACATTAACAGAACTATAAAGGAAAGGAACCTGGGAATGTTGCCCAGCTGTAACTTCAAAGGGAGAAACCGTGTGAGGCAGCTGCTAAAGAGGCAAGTAGAACCATGACAGGTATACTGTAATGCCCTGATACAGATCCGCAGTCAAGCCCCTCTTCAGAAACAGCATGCAGCTCTGGTTCTCATACCTGAGGAACTGTACTGATACAAGTGAGAAGGTCCGGAGGAATGACCAAGATAGTTTAGCGGCTTGAAAGACGTGGACTATGAAGACTGATTGGCAAAATAGGGGCTGTTTTCCATGGCAGGGAGAAGTCTCAGGGAGTCATTACTGTATTCACATATCTAAAAGGATAAAGCCATCAGACCAGGTGCACCTGTTTAAGATGGACACGGATGAAAAGAGACAGGGACACTCAGTGTCACTAAAGGGAAGAAGATTCAAGGGGAAACGTCAGGAAGAAATATTTCACAGAAGTGGTGAACACTTGGACCAGACTTCAGAGCATAGATATCAGCTGATAGTGTAATAACCTTAAAAATTAGAAACAACATGGGGTGGTAGGGTATTCCCATTGAGCTGAAGTGGGAGAGGAACTTGGATCACTGGTCATTTTTCCTAAATATGTATGTATGCGCATAATTTATACTCAACAGACTGTGATGCCAAAGGTGGAGTCTACGATGTTACTTGTTGACAAGCAACCTATGTACATAAAAAAACAAGGACTGGGAACCAGTATGAGGGGTGCTGATGAACTTCGGTATGGATGCACGCGTTAGTGTGCCCCTATCTTGCGTTTACTTTCTGAGGCTTGCTACGGTTTAAAAAAAAAACACTTTGATAAACTGATGGACTAGTACAGAAGAGCTACTTTTAAGAAAGATGCAGCACATTAGAGTGCAAACATTGAGATATTTCCAACCCCGTCATGCATGCCCAGCAGTAACATGGAGGGAGGTGTGGCATCCCTCGAGTTTTGCATCCAGGCATGGGTACGAAGCAAAGGGTCAATTAAAAAGGAAATTGCACCTTGATTTATTCCCCACTGATGTGGTTTCCGGGAGACTCACGATTGCTCAAACAGATCCAGAAGCCCAGCAAGATTGCGGAGCGCCACGTAACAAATTAATCCTGTGTGGATCAGATGAAGGAGAAGGCAATGTCGCTGGAAAGCAGTTCAGAAGTACTGAAATGCCGTATTGTAATGGTGGAAGCTGTAGTTAATGTAGCACACCATGAACAAACAGATAAGCCTCAGGATGGAAAAAGGTGAGAATATCCTTTCGCAACACAACCTTAGAGTAATTCAGCTACCTAAGCATATACATCCAGCAGACCAGACCTGGGTTTGAATCCGACAGCTTCCACTTGCATACTGTGTGACCCTGAGCAAGTCACTTAACCTCCTTGTGCTCCCAGGTCGCTCCTGTAAAAAAAATTTTCAGCTTAGTGTGCTATACCTGGTTAAACAACTAGATAAAAATAAAATAAAAAATGAATATACTCCCTGAGGAACTCAAACCATATGTGAAAAACACTCTAATAAAAACTTGCGCTTTAGCACAGACCCTTGCATTGGATTCCAGTTTTCACCCAGCGTTGTGCTTTGTTGATTATGGAGACTCTGCGACCATCCCGCCCCAGTGGAATAATCATCCTAAAAAAGCAGCTCGTGCATTTTGAAGGGGTGCAGTTACATATACTTATCCAGACTTTTGCCTGACTGTGCAGAAGAGGAGGAGGAAAAGACTTTTGACTGTGAAGTCGACTTCCACTGAAAACTCTTGTTCCCTCGTGGCTTAAGATAATCTTCCCAGGAAGACCAGTCTTTTGTATGATTTTCGGATACTGCTCTTTTGTTTAAAATATGGAACTACTGTCCCAGATCTAGTCAGGTCTTGAATCTGAGGAGGCAGAGACCACCAAATGATTTACCTGTACAAGAAGCCAAGCAAACTGTGTACCTAAATCTCCGTTGTGAAATCTGTTGACTCCAAGGCTCGATGTTCTAGCATGAAGAGCCAGTTTGTGCCTTCATGTTAAATTTACATACATCGAGATAATATTCGGTTGATTTTTCTGGAAATGGCTTGATGGTCCTTTTTTAATATAATTTTTTTTTTGGGGGGGGCTTTATGAACTGTCACCTGGAAAGAATGTGATGTTGGCACTACAGATGCTAATTAACTTCTGAATTAATTACCTTATAGCTTTGCTCAGTATAATAATTTGGTTAAATTACCCCTAAAATTATTTACATAATATTGTGTACTAGGATCATGATTTCATTGTTGTTTTCTCTCTCTCACGCTCTGTCTGTTTCTGTCACGCTCTCTCTCTGGCTCATATTAAAAATGCGCACATAACAAAAGTATGAGAGAATGGTAAATGTATGAAATGTAAGCTAAATTGTGTGTACTTGGCTCGTTTTTTGAAGTTCTCGTATGATGTCAGATGCTGTTGAAGTCCCTGTTCAGCTAGCCTGTGTTCACCCTTTCCATGCCAGTGTCCTTTTATAAACTGAACGAGCTGTCGAAGGACCTTAACCTATACCTCTTGGGCCCCGAGGGGAGGATTATTTACCAGGGTAACACTTTTAGTTTAACACTTCAGAATAAGCCATGCTATAGCATTTAGAAGTGCGTTATTAAATATTTGATAAGCTGTAATGCCACCTTTATAATCTACAGTGCTTAATAACATGTTTAAAATTTCATGTTGTAATGTGACTTGAACGACAGAAATAGAATTTGACAGCAGAAAAGGACTGATAAGCCCATATAGTCTGCCTTGTTTTCCCTTCTGTTTCTCCACCCAGGCCTTATTTGGTCACAGGTGTCTCTGCCTAATCCCTTTCCTCTGCCTGTTAATGCCCATGTGCCTATCCCACGCATGATTGAAGCTCTTCACTGTCTTTGACCCCTCCACGCTACCTCTTCTGGCAGGCTGTTCAAGGCATCCACCACCCTTTCTATGAAGAAGGTTTTCCTCACATCGTCTTAACCCCCCCAGCTTCATTGCATGCCCCCGTGTTCTGGTAATCCTCTTCCACTGAAAGAAACTTATCAGCTGCACCTTGTTCACTCTCGTCAGGTACTTAAAAGTCTCCATCTTGTCCCCTTGTGCTCTTTTCTCCTCCCGCCCTGGGAGTACTTGTTGAGCTCCCGCAGCCTCTCCTTGTATGGTTTCTCGTGCAACCCTGCACTGTTTTGGTAGCCTTGCTCTGGAACGCTTCAAACCTGTCAGTATCCTTGCGGAGGTGTGACCTCCAGAACTGGACACCGTATTCTAGGTGGTGTCTCGCTAGCGAGCGATGCGGTGCAACATTACCTTCCTTCTGCTACTAGAAATCCCGCTCCCTACGCAGTTCAGCATTTGGCTGGCCTTCCTTACTGCCTTACTGCACTGCCCTGCCACCCTGAGATCATCAGATGTAATTAGCCCAGGGCCCTCTCTTACTTGGTGACTGTAAGTCTCTTCTCTCCCCCCCACATCTTATACACAGCCACTGGGATCCCTTCCCCAGGTGCATGACTTTGCCCTTTTTGGCATTGAAACCCACTAGTTTTCACACCCCAGACCACTCCTCGAGTTTACCCAGCTCCCTTTGCATTTTCTCCACCCCTTCCTGGGTGTCCACCCTGTTGCAGATTTTTGTCTTCTGCAGAATGACGCACTTTCCCCTCTAGTTCCTTAGCAATGTCACCTATGAAGACATCAGATGAACAGGAGCCAGTATTGGCTCCTTTGGTATTCTGCTGGTTACTCTTCCATCCTCCAAGTGACTGCTGTTTACCCCCACCCTCTGCTTCCTGTCGTTCAACCAGTTTGATACCAGTTTTCCACCTTCTCTCCAACCCCCAGGTTGCTAAGTTTCTTAATTAGCCTCCTGTGTGGCAGGCCTTACTGAAGTTCAGATAGGCCACATCCACTGCCTTCCCCTGATCCACGTCCTTAGAGGTTTGTTTGACATGATCTCCACCCCTCAATGAAATCATGCCACTAGTAGTCTTGCAGCCCACTTCCATCAGTCTCTCTTTCAACAGGGTTTCCATTTATTTCCCCACCACAGATGTGAGACTGACTTAATATTGCACGCAGGTATCGGCAGAACAGAAATATGCATTATTAAGTCAGCCCTGTCATAAACTTGTGTAGGAGCCATTTCATGGAACCTTGGAACAGAATGTGATGTCACAGTTGGGAAAGCTGGGTGATATTAAGCATAACTTACCCAACTGTGACCTTACTTCCTCTCTCTTTTTTTTTTTTTTTTTACCTGCTTTTTGGCCCCCCCTCCCCCCTCCCGGCACCTACTCCTCCCGATCAGGTGTCACTGTTCTGTTGGCGACCACTCAGCCCTGTCAGCTGCTTACCCCTACTCCCGTTTCTGCTGGTGGGGATCTGCACTAAACAGAGCCCAGGGGTACTGATGGTTATCATGTGATGGCTCAGTGCACACATAGTTTCAGTTTATCCCTAAGTCCCTTCCCTCCACCCCATGCCATGAGGGAGGCCTACGCTAGCCTCAGGTGTCACAGGGGCCCTGTGGCAAGAGGTGAGGTCCCTGGCCCAGCCACATGGGGTCACTATGTATGGGAACTCTCCACCAATCCACCTCAGCTGAAGCACACTGCCGAGCAACGGCTACCTCAGCCTGGCCTGTCCCATAATGCGGTGACCCGAGTCTGCTTCTGAACCCGGGTGTGCGCTGCAGCTAGGCCATCTGGGAATGTCTCGTGACATCACTTTCAGATGCAGGGTTCCATGAAATGGCTGCTGCCATGACACAGTATATGCTGCCTTCAACATGGATATTTCCAGTCCACTAACCCCTACCAATAAGTCCAGTACCTTATCTAAAGGAGCTTTTCATGGGCTTTGACTGTGGGGTTCCCTGCGCACTTTTGTTTCTGTTAAAGTCGCGCGCTAAGCTTACATGTTAAGAAGACCTGTCGAGAAGGAAAGGCTGTGTGGTCCAATGTTTAGAGCTCTGAAGACCACAAGATCGAATTTCACTGACTCATTGGGACCTTGAGGAAGTCACATGACCCTCGCTGCTGTGCATTAGTCTCACCCAAATGTAAAGTTAGGTTGAAGCAGGACCCCACCAAACATTAGGTGAGGCATCTCAGTTGGGCCAATCCGAGGTGGATAAACTGGAGGAAAAAAAAAATATATATATATATCTGGAGTGAAACCCTGTTACTAAAACAGTGCTTTAATAGTGTCTTCCTTTAGCTTACCACCGACCTGGAGTTGTGCTACACAACAGTATGGTATGGACATACCTTCATTCCCACCTCTCCTGTCCCCTGCACTCCTTGTACTTGGTCAGAAACTCTGACCTCCGCCTTTTCTTTCTCCCCTGCCTTAAGGCTTCTACTGATCAGGCTAATGTCCAGGCTCGACCACTCTTGTCTAGCCCCTCACTGTCCCTGCCCCCCCCCGACTGAGCCTGCTGCCTACTCCTAGGCACCTCTGCTCCAGTCTAGCCTCCATGCTCCATTCTGGCCCACCCCATCTTCCCTTTCTCCTGCCCCTCTGTACCGAAGTAACTGTACTTACACCTAATCCCCCACTTACACTCTCTCTCTCTCGTATCTCTTGCACCAGTCCCCCCCCAACTTCTTTGCACCCCCTTTTCTGTATCTTGTTATTATTCACCTAGCTGATATTACCATAGTAAATCAAACGTGTTTTTTGCACATTGCTTGTTGTAATATGGTCCTCCACCTCTGTATGCTAACATTAGGTTTTGCTGCCTGCATTCATTCTGCTCTCATTACACTCTGTTCCTCCTCTTGCACATTTGGCGTACCACTAGTTGTATTGTGTTACTTCCCCTGCACCCTTTCTTTCACGTCATATCTGGAAACGGGCTGTTCTCAGCTCAGCATGCCTTCCTAGTAAAAACTTTAAATGAAGAATTTAGTGGTGCCTCTTCTTTTTTTTTTTTTTCCTACTTATTTTTTATCCACTCCTACTGTCCCTTCCAATCACCACTCCTTCCGCCCTACAAGGAGTGACAACCCCCACCTCTGCCGACCAGAGTGCCACACTGCCATTAGGGGTCCTTTGATGGCCCGGATTACCCCCGGTGGGCGAGGAGAGGCACCTTTCCCCGCAGCTGCATTGGGGTCTGCCCCGGTCGGAGGGTGGTAAGGCCGCCCGGAGGACTTCATCTCGGCGATCGGAGGGCATTTTTCCTCCGAGTAGTTCCACCCCCAACCTCGCCCTCTGAGACGCCGGGCGCAGAGAGTCTGCGCTGACGCATGCTCCTCTCAAGCGCCTAACAACGCTCCCTCCCCGCCCGTAGACGGTTGCCGTGTCTTTCAAGAGTCGGCGCATCCACCGACCCTCTCAGGACGTCAGGCGCTCCAATGCACCCCTGGCATCCCACCCCGAGGGAGGAGAGCATCTGTTGGGACGCTCCATCCTCCCTCCCCCAGCCGACCTGGGTCCGTCCTCGAACCCAGGTCGCCAGCGTAGCGCGAGGTGTGGCATCCAGTGCCTCAACCCTCAGCGCCACCGGGCCGGTCAGTTGTGCCTCTTCTAATAGAAATCTGAACTGTAGTCATGTGATGAATCTTGGGTCTCAGCGCACCTTATAGAGTGATGTGGGGCAGATTTGTGTAATCCTTTAGAGTCGGGGAAGGGGGTGTCTAGGCACCTATTGTGGGAAATTCATAAACTAAAATGATTGTTTCTCTAAAGTGTTTACTATACTTGATCTAACAAGTGACCCCCACCCCGACTCATGACCACAGCAGTGTAGAGAGACACTCGGTGTTTTGGGGGTTATTTCTCATATTTTAATTAGTTTCCCAGTCTACCTGAACAGTTTCCACCACCAGAGGGTTAGAGACACCTGTTGGTGATAGACAGTAGTGCTGCTATGGCAGCCCCCCCCACACACACACACACACACACACACACACACACACACACTGGCAACACCCTGCTAACCCTGGCTAGGAGTGAGTACTACATCTAGGGCAATAGTTCTTAGACTTTGTCACAGTGAGCCTCCCCAAATCCATGGAAAAGATTTTGAGCCTCCCCCCAAAACTGAAATAATCTTGGGCCTCCCCCCCAAAAAAAATAACATACTGTACTTTACGCAGCACACCATGAATAAACTGAAACCCCTTTGAGTACTTGGCACACATTCAGTTATTTGTCTTCTACTGACGTGGAACCTTTGAAAAAGAACTTCTGTGCTCATGGGTCAGACTACTTTCTCTGTTTCCTCTCTGTATGAAATAACCTTCCTATATACTTTGCCTCTCCCCCTCCTTCCCTGCTCCTAAGCAACTTCTCGGGGATTACTTTGTTCCTTCCTGCTGCTGTTCTTAGCACTTCTATACTCAGCCTTTGTATTTGGGCTGTTCTGCCATCAGTCTACAAATTGATCAATTACCACCACTCATTATCAGTTTATTGTTTGTATTTGTTTGCACTATTGTTCACTGTGTATTTCTTGATTGTTTTGTAGTTACCTTTTGAAATGTATTCACTACCTACCCTTATCCGGGTACACCTGAAATGAGCCATTGCTTATTCACCTTCCCTTGTCACTTATTAATAAATAAATACATAAAATCCACTTACTATTATCCTCCTTCAATTTGCTTCATCTCTTCACACAAAATATATAAAACTCAAAATTTATATACAGTACTTTTTCAGACTTGCTTGAGCCTCCCCGGAACAGGTTGGGGCCTCCCCATTTGAGAACCCCTGATCTAGGGCACTTCAGGGACTGTTGCCTACCTGCGATCCCCATTCTCTGCACCTTTTTTGGCTAATTCTGATAAATCTCACTACTTTTTATAAGTCATCCTGTTTTGAGAACGTGATATGTTAATCTGTATTTATTTGGATTACAGTAGTTCCCAAATTTACTACATCATTTCTTTACATGTGATCATCTAAGAAATCCCACATTTAAAGTCCTTTTTTTGTTACTGAAACCCCTTCTTGATAGCGTAGGATCAGTGTCTTTGCTCAGCTGTTCTGTTGCCATTTATCAGCTTGCCTTGGAGAGGTTACCTAGCCGTGAATCAATGCTGCTAAGAATCGAGCTGGAATTGTAATGTTTGTACGTGTCGCTGCTGGCCTGAGGCTACTAATTTTCCACGTTCAGCCATGACCAATTCTGTTTGGACAAATACTGAAATCCATTTTCCTGGGGTTGTTGTTACCAAATTGACTGCAAATCGCAAGTTTTTGCAGCAAAATTTGACACTAAATCCCCCCACCACCAAGACATTGCTGGTAGATTTTTATGTGATTTTTTTTTGTGTTGATATATAAAGTGTATTGTTATAGTTGCTGCTAATTATTGCATGGCAATTAACCCTTGTCTGTCTGGCTGCCTGCCAACAGACAGATAGACATCTGTGGAAAAAGAGGACCCTAATGCCCAGTGGATTGCCCTTATAAATTTATATTATGCCAAATAAATAAAACCAGAGTTGGAGTCCCTGAAATTCCAGGTACTTGGGAAACCATCATTCTGAAGTGTGAGAAGCACTGGCTTAACACTTTGACAAGTTGCTTTCAGCGGGAAAAGTGACATCAGCAAAGTGAGTGAGAGGGGAGAGTTGTAGCGAGTACTGCAACTCCCTTCAACACTGGGTACCTGCAGTTCCTTCAGCATGTCTCCTCCTCGCCCACTGGCTAAGAAACCCAACCAGAAGCATGCTTCTTGTAAACAGGAGAGAACTATTAAAATTCCTAGCCGGTAGAGTAACTAATTAAAGATCAACATACTTCAAGCCTGGAAAACAAGGGCCACATCATCCTATGGAAAACACGGCCTTCAGTGTTTGTAACGTCACTGCCTTAGCAATTTTGGATTCTCCATGCAGTCAGTGAAACTGATAAAGGCACTGCCAGAGTAGGATTTGTTGACGCCCTGTGTTCATGAGAGCAAAACAGCCTTCACTCAGCTGGTGATAACTAGAAAAATCTGTAGGCCTCCCCACCCCTTCATGTTGGTGTATCCATTCTTCAGAGCCGTGCATCCATACATCTGTCAATCGGCCAACTTTAATTGCATCCTTCTGGGAATCCCTGCGTACAGCAGCGCAATGCTTATAGCACATCACAGCAAGATATGTGTATGATAAAATAAACACAGCAACTTAAAAAATCAAATGCAACATTGTTGCTACTGAACATTCTTAACTCATTTGCTCCCGGTGGCCATTTTGGGTCAGTTCTAATAATGGATGGTTCTGATGCCATATGGCGTCTGTGGGAACAAATGAAATCTTCCCCATGTAACAAAGTCGCACATGTGCAGTGTTAAAACTGCAAACTGGGGGAGGGAATGTGCTTCTTTAACTTCCACAGGTAGGACATTCTACATGGAACAAGAGGCTGTTGGTAGCGTTTGACCTCCATCACAAGGGAACTTCCCAAACTCCAACAGTAGGTAGTGTCCTGACATCTAATAATAACTAGTGTGCCAGCCTCCAACAAGAGGTACATCCTGTCTTCCAGCATAACATAGTGTGTCAACCTTCAACAAAAGGGAGCACCATGACCGCCAGAAAAAGGTACCATCATGACCACCAACAGTATGGAGTGTCATGACCTCCAACAGTAGGTAGATTCCCAGCCTCCAACAAGAGGTAGCTTCCCGGCCTCCAACAAAATTGAGCATCCTGACTTCCAACAAATGGAAGCACCATGACCTCCAACAAAAGGGAGCAACCTGATCTCCAACAAAAGTGTGTGTCATGTCTTCCAACAAAAGGGATTGTCCCAACCTCTAACAAAACAAGTTAGAGTCCTGGCAGCTAACAATAGGAAGTGTACCAATCTCCAACAAGAGGTAGTGTCCTGATATCTAACAGTAAGTAGTGTACCAACCTCCAACAAGAAGTACATCCTTTCTTCCAGCAAAACCTAGTGTCCCAACTTACACCATGACTGCCAACAAAAGGGAGCGCCATGACTGCCAACAAAAGGGAGCGCCATGACTGCCAACAAAAGGGAGCGCCATGACTGCCAACAAAAGGGAGCGCCATGACCGCCAACAAAAGGGAGCACCATGACCGCCAACAATAGGTAGTGTCCTGACCTCCAACAAGAGATAGCTTCCCAGCCTCCAACAAAAGGGAGCACCATGACCTCCAACAAAAGGGAGCACCACAACTTCCAACAACAGGTGGTGTCCCAACCTCCAGCAAAAGGTAGCATCCTGACCGACCTCTAGCAAAGGCAAAATCACGCAACAGCACGGTTCTCAAAAAGGGCACAGCACCACTACTGTGCTCCTCGAATTCACCAGCTACATTCACCAATCTTTGACCAAGATAAGGTTTTACAAGCAGCCTTCATAGACTTAACAAAGGCATTTGACACAGTTAACTATCCACTCCTCCTTGGTCAGTTAACTAAGATTGGTATCTCTTGCGAAACACTGAATTGGTTCCAAAGCTATCTTGGTGATAGGACCCAACAGGTGAAGATAGCTAATGTCGCTTCCAATCAGTGGATTGTCAGGTCTGGAGTACCACAAGGTTCAATACCGGGTCCACTACATTTCAGTATCTTTCTGAACAGCTTGCCATCAGCATGTCACCAACGGTCCCTCCTTTATGCTGATGGATGCGGTCATCTGTGTATCCCACACTGACCCCAGCCTACTTGAATGCGAGCTCCAGCTGGGCTTCTAACAAGCTGAGCAATCGTTTAGTACGTACAAACTAGTACTAAACCATAACAAAACTAAAGTGTTGCTGTTCTTGTCTTCCCACAACAAGCACAAGTCTTATCCTGTTACCATCAGAAATCGCCTAGAAGACACCCCCCCCCCAAAAACAAATCCAGCACTACAAGTACCTAGGTGGTACCCTTGACAGTTATCTCACCTATGTACCCCACACTGAGAATGTTGTCAGGACTGTCAATGTTAGGATAGGGCTCCTCTATAGACACAAACGGTGTCTGACTCTGGAAGCCCACAAGCTTGCATTCCACAGCTCCGTCCTATCAGTCATTGATTATTGGCTTGGTCATTTGCGGATCTGCTTCCATCACATCACTCAGAAGGTTAACTGTCACCCTGAACAAGGTATGGAGACTTTTCATGGGTGCCCCTTGACTTAACCACACGTGTGAGCTTTACTCACAATCCGAGTGGCTCCAACTCGCTGGTAGGATTAAATACCAAATGTGCTTGCTTACTAAAAAAGCTCTCCTTGGGCTCCTCCCACTGGGAGTAGATAGCCTTCTGGACAAATCCCCCAAGACCAACACACCCGCTCATCAACAGCTGAACGCCTTCTAGTTCCTAGATGCCAGACTTCCCAAAGTCAATGGACCTTTCTGTACCGGGCACCAGTCTGGTACAACAGACTACGCACTGAATTGACTAACCTTCCGAACCTGGGGCGCTACAAGCATCTACTTTGGAAGCATCCTGCTGCTGTAATGTACTGTGACAGTACCCCCTAATATCAAGGGTACTGCCCGCTTTTCCTTCCCCCTACCTGCCGAGCCACACTTCTCCTCAAATCTCGTTCAAGTCTTCTGGTCTAAAGCCTGCTCTGACAAAGCCGTTGGCAGCTACCTTTCTACCCAGAGCCTTAAATCATGCTTCCACCCATTAATACCTAGGGCACTAAAGTAACATAACTTGGGGTAAAGTAACTTTCTCTATCCCCCAACCCCCCCCCCCCACACACACAACTGTTTTAATACTGACCTGATGTTTAAAGTAGACCCTAGGTTTACAATATATTCAATTGTTAGCTCCTTTCATTATATCGCCTTTTCTGTGTTGCATGCTATACTGCCAGTGTTTGTTAGAATCCCAATATTTCGCTCCTTTCTATTTTGCTGTTTACTATCTTTTGATTAATCGAATGACTTGAATTAGTTGATTTTAACTGTTCTTATTATTGTTTTATTGCATTTATAATCTGTGCAGCACCTTGGCTTTGAAAGGCTCTATAAAAATAAAGACTGATTGACTGATTGATATTGCCAGTGTTTACTTGTATATCGTTTATTTAGCTTCCCTTTGTTTATTTTGTTACCACCAACCCCCCCACCCCCCATCCTCCTGATGTGGAACCTTTTGTAAATGAGCTATGTTTAGCTCAAAGGTACTTGTAATCTGAGATGAAACACATAAATAAATGAACTCCAGCAGAAAGTAGCATCTGGACATCAACTATATAGTTAACCAGTCTCCACTGTTTTTGTTAATCTCGGGTTGGTTTTGAAATGGGAGAGGTATAACGGGTTTGTCTTTGTCAAGAAAGTTGCATTGAGTAGACAGAGAAAGTTGGAGGGAGGAAGCGTTGGTTACCTTGTCTTGTAAAGATTTCCAGGTGGAGGGAACAGAGTGAGAGAAAGGTAAACGTCTAGATTCCACCCTCCCCCAGACTGTATACTTGCTGAATGCGTAACCTCCATGCATAGTAAATGTATCCCATTAAAAAGATTAATTTTTTGTTTAATACAGTTTTACAATATTGGAGGATTTGAAATGACTGACTTGGCATAAATTGGAACAGGACAGATGGATTTAGTTGAGGTTTGTGACACTTCTGATGGCTGGAATGCTTTCCGTTTCCCTGTGCAGATGTTATTTTATTAACAGGTTCATATTTTCTAGCTGTTTATGAAGTTTGTTTTGTAATTTGGTGATTGTACATCTGTTATATTCATGTAGCGGGGTTTCTTCATTTTTTTCCACATTTTGTTTGTGGGCCTTGACCATTTAGTGCTCAAGCTGCCACCGAGGACCACCCATGCCCAGCCACCGTGCCCCCCCCCCTTTTTTGGTCTTCTGTGTGTGTGTAACCCCTCCCTGACACACACACACAGCAGAGTCATTGGGGTGAGGTCCACCAGTCCCAACCCTCCACATCTCAGTATCTGACGAAGGGGGGGGTAGCTGGCTGAGGCCCAATCATGTCAGTCTTGACCCAAGGGGAATTATGTCTCCCCTTTTTAGTGTAGCATAACTGCATGCAGTACAGTGCCTGAGGAAGCACTTGGTCCTTCCCCACCCGCACCCAAGCACTGTGCCGCCTCCGTGACAGCCTTGCAGTAGGCAGCACAGTACAGCATCATGCATGTGCAGTTTGTCATGAGGGGTCACGGCTATGGCAGGTGACGGCGCCAGCCCATCCAGTGGAGAAGTGGCGTTGCACCACCCCCAGCATGACTGCCTAACCATGAGGCCCCAACTCTGCTCCCAAACTTGGATGCCCACGTGGAAACACATGGCACGTCCTCTGGGCCACTAGTGATCTCTAGGCATGTTCATTCTGTTAAGAAGTATTTGGGCTTCTCTGTGAATACGACAGTCATTTTGTTCTGTGTGGTATCTGCCAGCAGCCCCTTGTATCCCATAATGATAAAGATGGACCGATTTCAGTACCAGCCAAGCAAATGGGGCGACCGTTTAATCACAAATTGGGAATTGGATTACACAGTTGAAAACCAAGGATCAAAAAGTCTGACACACAAAGAATGTCTTGAAAGGACCTTGAATCAAGTGAGCTCCTACTTGAATATGTGCCCTTTACATTAAAAGTATCTCTGTGCTTTATCCATGTTAACTAAATCTTCAGTCTCACATCTGTCAAACCCAAGTCTGAATTTGCAAATATATTTTACTTATCTTTGCATTTGTGTCTCCTGCACAGGTCCGTTACCAAACGTGGAGCATCATCATGGATTCAGTGGTGCCGTCGGACAAGGGCAATTATACCTGTCTGGTGGAGAACAAATACGGCAGCATCAACCACACCTACCAGCTGGACGTTGTGGGTAAGTCGGCTGAGGCAAACGCACCCCCGTGGGTCACAGTGTGCACTACCACTGAGCACGGAACCAACCTACTGTAGGCTGCAGTGCTTACTATACCCCCCGGGTCTGTGCACGTCGTGCCTTCAGGCACCTAGGGAAGTGCAGTGATAGTATAGAATCATAGAAATCTGGCGACAGAAAAGGACCCCCTGGCCCATCGAATCTGCCCCCCCCACACTCATTACCTATATCACGGGACCTCTCCTTTCCCCCCACTTGGCACACCCTTATGTCTGTCCCATGCCCTCTTGAATCCCTCCACCATTTCTGCCCCCACCACTTCCTCCGGTAGTTTATTCCAGGCCTCCACCACCCTCTCCATGAAGTAACGTCCCTTCACATTGCCCCTAAATCTTCCTCCCTACAATCTTAGACTATGCCCTCTAGTTTTAACCCCCACCTTCCTCTTAAATAAGCTCCCCTCCCCTCCCTTATTGATCCCCTTCACGTACTTAAATGTCTCTATCATGTCCCCCTCTCCCTTCTAGTCTCCAAAGGGTACAGATCCAATTCCCTCCACCTCTCTTCATCTGACTTCCCCTGTATACCACGCACCATCTTGGTTGCCCTCCTCTGCACCCTCTCAGTCCCAGCTATGTCCTTGCATAGGGGTGGTCTCCAGAACTGGACCCCATACTCCAGGTGCGGCCTCACCATGGCTTTATAAAGAGGCATCAGTGCTTCCCCCCTTCCACTTGTTATGCCCCTCCCAGTGCACGCCAACATTTTATTTGCCTTTCACACTGCTTTGCTGCTTTAATGACCTAGCTTAAAGTTGCTTGATCCTAAGATCACCAGATCCCTCTCCTGCTCAGTTGACTTAATTACCCCCCAGAGTGTAAGCTGCTTGTGCTTTCTTACACCCCATGTGCATCACTGTACACTTTTTGGCATTGAATTCCATCTGCCAAGTTTCTGACCACCCTTCCAGAATCTTCAGGTCCTTCCTCATGGCATCTACGGGTGTCCAGGCACACCCCCCCTCCAGCCTGTTTGCTATATCACTGACATAGATATTAAAAAGGAGGGGTCACAGGCCAGCTGGTGCAGTAATTGGATTTCCCGCCATGGCTGACAACCCAAGCCTGGAACAGACTTGTGTGTCAGAGGGCTGGCCAGGAGAAGATGGCTCGAGTGTCCCACAGTGGCTCACCATTTCCCAGGTGGAGGGTGGGTGTGCATGCCAGAGTCTGCAAGAGGCCAGAGGTAGGGTGATACGTCAGGTCCCATCGAGCAGGTAGCCCAACAGACGTTGGCTGTGGCCTAGACGTCCTAGATGTGACGCTCCCAAGAGGAGAAAACCAGGAAATAGCTCCCCCACCACCATGAAGCCCCGGACAAGCCCGGTCCACCCCAGCAGCACCCATGCCAATGAATTGCGCTGGCCGATCCCCACCAACACATCTGATGAAGGGTCACGTCAGGTTACCCAGGGGGCTGATGTGGGGTGGTGGTTGGCAGCAGGGGCTAGTAGTGCTGGCGGGGGTCCTAGGTGACCCAAAGAAGTGGTCTGCTGGGGAGCAAGGGAGGAGCAAAAAAAGGGGTCCCAGGACTGACCCCTGGGGCACCCCACTTGTCACCTCCATCTCCCTGGAACGTAGCCCATTAACCACCACCCTCTTGCTTCTGCCCTTCAACCAGTTTTCAACCCACCTAGTTATTTTCTGTCCTACTCCTATGCTTTCCAGCTTATTTACCAGTTTTCTGTCGAAGGCCTTCCTGAAGTCTAGATAGACCACGTCCACTGCCCCTCCCTGATCAACCACCTTCGTCACTCAATCAAAGAACTCTATTATGTTCATCTGACATGATCTCCCAGTTGTGAAGCCATGCTGCCTATCATCCAGTAGTCCATTGTCTGTCAGGTAGTTCACCACTCTTTCCTTTACTAGCACCTCCATTGCCTTCCCCGCCACTGAGGCGAGACTGACCGGACAGTAGTTTCCTGTCTCCTCCCTGCTGCCCCCCTTATGCAGTGGCACCACGTCTGCCTTCTTCTTCCAATCACTTGGCGCCCATCCCATATCTCGGGATAAGTTAAGCAGTCTCACCAGAGGTGCCTACAGCGCCTCCCTCAGTTCCCAGAATTCCCTATAATGCAAGCTGTTCGGCCCCACTGCCTTGTCTACCTTCAGCCTTCCTAGTCCTTCTTTTATCCTGTACTCTCTGAATGGGCTGGGATCCACTCCTTTGCCATCCCTTCCCCTCTTCTGTAACTTGGCTGTCTTACACACCCTGGAGTGGCATATCACACTCGTCAGATGGCTCGTTTAGTTAGGAAACTGTCTGACCAAGACTGTTTAGAGGTTTAAAAAAACAACCAGCAGTCTGATAGCAGTCAGTCATGCAGTAAAACACGTCTTGCCACACAGGCACGTGATGTGGCTCGACCAGTGACAATGCTGCTTTTCACCCTGCCTTTTAGGACTAGCTTTACCGTGTTTTTTTTTTTCCCCATGTGTGTATATTTTAGCCTGCATGTAAACTATTCGTGCTGGACTCTACTGACTCCTGCCATCCTCCCTCGAGCCCCCATAAAAAACAAATGTTGCATGTCACGGGGTTATCCCAGTTGGAGTAATTTCAAATAAATAATTTTATAGAGATAACACACATGCACAATAGATAGCTAGATGGATGCTGTCTGCAGATACATACTGTATATTGTTGCTATAACACTGAGCACAACTGGCACAAATGAAATGTAAACAGGCTGAAGACTCCCTTTTGCTGGTTTGGCCACTGACTGCGTGACCCTCAGGCCCCAGCCTGTTTTTTTGTAACCTCATTAACTTGCTGGTATTAGAAGGTTGGTCAGGAAGGGAAAAATGCAACACTGTATTTTCCCACCACATCAATCTATTTTTTATTTTATTCTTTGGTAACCAGGTAAGGCCCATTAGGCACAAGTGCCTGTTTTCAGGGGTGACCCGGGAGTACTGGGTGGTTAAGTGACTTGCCCAGAGTTGCACAGTATGCAAGTGGAGGTTGTGGGAATCAAACCCAGGTCTGCTGGATGTATCAAGCTCATTCACAGCTTGCTTGTTACTGTAACCTCTAGGCTATACTGCTAGCCCATCTAGTAGATAATCTAGCACCATGATGATTCTGCAAGCGCTGTCAGCAGAATGAAACGGCATTACCCAGTGCATTTGGAAACCAGAGCTGGCTGCAGTTAGTTCTTTAGTTATTTAGACATTTTTGCCAGGAAAAGCACCCTAAGCCCAAATTAGATATTTATACTTCAGTACCCCCAGCAGTCCCAACTGGGTAAAAGGCAGGGCCCCACTGAAAAGGAGATAATTGCATCTCAGTTGGACCATCCTTGGTTAAAAAAAAGTTTAACAAAAAAAAAAAAGAAATGGGGACAGAGGTATTTAAGAGGTATTTTGGCATTCATCTGTATCCCCCTCCCCCGGGGTCGTGCCTGAAAATAGGCAGGATTTGTCTAGTGCACTTACCCGGTCAACAAAAACTAACTAAATAAATAAACTAAGGAGTTCCAGACCAGTGTACCCCAGACAGAAATACTGCAGCAGGAATGCAGCTTCTGCTTCTGAGGGAATGACTTTGCTTCTGAAAGAGCTTCACTTCTTGAGGATGGATTGTTTTACTGCCGCCTGTCTCCAGCTGTTATAAATTCCTAATGGGCCTGCTTATAAACACAGTTGGTTTACAAACTCCCCAACTCCCCCCAAGTGTGTCTGTGTAACCCTGGCTCTGATTATCACAGACCACTCAAGGGTGGCTCTTTATTAGTGTGGGGGTGGGGAGGGGAATGAAATTTGCAGTTCCGGATAAGGAATAACCCTTTCAGTGCCTTGTCATCATGGTACAGAGGGGCAGAAGGTCGGAGCTTGTGAAGACTCTGGCACTCACTGCAGACTGTTGGGTCTCCCACTGCTGCAGCCTTACTCTGATGTCAGTAGCAGGGGATTCCGGCTACAGAGCTGTAGAACAGCCTTCCAGCTGTGTTGGTGGGCGTTAAAACCATAAATTGTGTCAAGCACGGTTGCAACAGAGTGACGGGTATTGAGGTTACTCACTGGGGTTGTGGTAGGAAGGGGAACTGGGGGGTAGATGGTGAGAGCTTGTACACTATATGAACAGTAGGGTCCTGGGGTTTGATAGGGAAGTACAGGCGAACTGTATGGACTATTGGTCTTTTTCTGCCATCATTGTCCGTGTTTCTATGTAAAAAATAATCGTAAAGAAAGATATTCTGTTCATGGGGGCCTGCATTTTTTTATCTATAAAAAAGCTAATAATAGGACAGTGGAGAGGTAGGGGTCAAAGCTGGCACCTGCCCACTGGTCAAATTTTGGTAGGTTTTGTGTTGGGGCCAGTAACATTTTGTGTTGACTAGCATTGATGGCACAGCAGGTGGGACAGTGGATTGCCCCAGCCAGTTTCTCTGCTGGATGGTGGCTGAAGAATTAAATTTTGACCCCATGAAAGAGCAGATGATTTTATATGAACCAGCCATGGGCACAGTGCTCTCCCTCGGGGCTTCCCAAACTAGAAGCCAAACTTTGTGCTTAAAATATAGTTTTGTAGGAACCCAGCATTTGATAAACCTAAAGTGTGCAGGACTTTGAGTGCCATTCAGGGAACACCAAGGCTCCAAGGTTTAAGCAGCCCATGGCCATATGAGACTGGAAACAGTGGCCCACATCTTCAAACTTGTGAATGCAGTCGGGGGTGTGACAATATTCAAAGCTTGATGGGCCCCGCAAACCCGACTCCTTTCAGCGCAGAATATTGAATGATGAAAATGCAAATGAGGGGTCCCTCATACATATTCCTGCATTGCAGTATTCAAACACCTCTGCGGAGACATGGCTGGCTGTGTCAGCGCAAAGATAAATCCACAAAACCCTACTTTAACTATGCAGGGGGCAGGGTGGTGCCCCGCACACAGTCCAGAGCTGGCCACATGGTTCCACCCTCCCTGAGCACTGGTCTAACATGATGTCACCTTCCCACCCATGCCCTGATCACCGTAAAAATGTAACAGCCCCCTTCCAAGCCCCAGTTGCCATACAAGTGTAAGAACCCCACCTCCCATGCTCCCATCGCGGGTACATCGTTGTGATTGCCCTCCTCCCCATCCCTGATCATCATAGTAAGAATACTAAAATCCCCCAGCATCCCCATCCTGGTGATCTAGTGGTCCCCTCCCAGCCCCGAACATCATATTAATAAAAATAATAGCCCTGGTATCCCTGGTAGTCCAGTGTGACCCCTCCCCAGCCCCGATCATCATAGTAAGAATACTAAATCCCCAGCATCCCCATCCCTGGTGATGTAGTGGTCCCCCTCCCCAGCCCTGAACATCTTATTAATAAAAATAATAGCCCCTGGTATCCCTGGTAGTCCAGTGTGACCCCCCTCCCAGCCCCGATCATCATAGTAAGAATACTAAAATCCCCAGCATCCCCATCCCTGGTGATCTAGTGGTCCCCCCCCCCAGCCCCGAACATCATATTAATAAAAATAATAGCCCCTGGTATCCCTGGTAGTCCAGTGTGACCCCCATCCCTGATCATCATAGTAAGAATACTAAAATCCCCCAGCATCCCCATCCCTGGTGATCTAGTGGTCCCCCCTCCCCAGCCCGAACATCATATTAATAAAAATAATAGCCCTGGTAGTCCAGTGTGACCCCCTCCCAGCCCCGATCATCATAGTAAGAATACTAAAATCCCCAGCATCCCCATCCCTGGTGATCTAGTGGTTCTCCCTCCCCAGCCCCGAACATCATATTCTACTTACTAGAGTTACTTAGTATTGTATTAATTCCCAGATAATTTAATTAATGTAACGGTAATCCCACTGGGAAATCACCCTCCCTACTTTGCACAAAAATCTATTATAAATACTACCACGGGGTGTAACTGGTAATCCCACTGGGAAGTCACCCTCTACCTACTTTTCGTACAAAATCTATTTATAAATACTACTACGGGGAGGAGTGCCATTTCCCCCACCTTCCAAGTTATAGGAGTCCTTAGGTCTGCCTTTGTCTTTGACTAGGATTTTTATTTATTTACAATTGTTTACTGGGAAAGGCACACGTGGCTGAAGGTTGTTTCGAGTTGCAACATGGGAGTGCGACCTGGCAGATACATTCAGGTGTCGTTTTAAAATGGGGCTTAAAATCAGCTAAACAGCTGACAGTGTCCCTTTAAATGATTTACATGGGGACACATAGTATTATGCAAGTGACTATTGTGGGATTCAAGACCGGGTCTGCTGGGTCTCTGGGTTCACAGCTCCATGCTGTAACCTCTAGGCTGTGATGCCTCCATCTGGTATAGCCTGGGATAGCATGTTAGCAGCTGCCTTTGTTTCCAGTGCCAGAAACTCCTGCTTGTTTTCACATCCTTGCTCCCTTCTTCAGTGGTGGTAATAGATTCTATTTGTGTCCTTCCCTGTTTTTCCGTTCCTTTAAAGTCACGCCCCTTACCCCGAGTGTCTATCCCCTTAACCCAGGTGGTGACATGTAGCCACAGCGTTCTTGTGCTCTGGTAACCTAGAAATACTTGGAAAGTGGGCAGCACATAAGCAGAAAAGGACCTTAGCAAAAAAAAAAAAAAACAGTTTTTGTTTTCAGTTAGCACTGACTTTTGGAAACTGATCCCATTCACTGTACATCGGTTTGACCAACAGCAGCCTGATTGGGGGAAGGGAGGAAACTGTTTAACCAAAAGAGGTACACTAAGCTTCCCCTTCTTCCCAGGTCACATCGGGAGACGAGCGACTTGCTGCCCAGTGTGCCTTCCTGGTGAAACCTTTCAATAAATAAATAGGCAACGCTGGCCCGGTGGCGCTGAGGGTTGAGGCACTGGACGTCACACCTCACACTGTGTCGACGACCCGGGTTCGGGAACGAGCCTGGGTTGTTGGGGGGGTCGATGGGGAGGGTGAAGGATCTAGCATCTGCTGGACTGCTCTCTTTCTCCGGGGAGGGGGTTTTGCTGCCACCGGTGCTCTGGTGGCCTCTAGCGGTGGCTGGGGGTGATGCAGTAGCACAGGCAGTTGGGGGAGCGTGCTGGGCCGACGCCAGGAAGGTGTCGCGGCTGTAGCATGCGCCGCGCTCGTCCTCGGCATCATTGCATGCCTCACACGCCATGGGGAACCAGAAAACCGGGAAATTTGGCACTGGTTGTGGCGGCATGATGGGCGTCTCCGATGGGAGCATACGGCTTCAAGGGTACGCAGCGACACACTGGATCTGGTCTCAGCGGAGGGCGAAGGGGGGCCCGCCGTGGGGGTACTAGCTGCAGGACCCGAACAGGTCCCTGGAGATGGCGGCCGGAAGACCTGAGGGGATGCCAGGACATGACAGAGGTAGGCAGATCAGGGCCGAGGGGAGAAAAATGATCAACCAAAAAAAAGAAATAAATAAGCTGAAGCTTGATTCCAGGTGCGGCCTGGGAGCACAGGGAAGTTAAATGACTTGCTCAGGGTCGCACAATATGCAGGTGGGGGCTGTGGGATTCAAACCCAGGTCTCCAGGTTTGCAGCTCAGAGCCTTAAAGCATTGCACCATTCTGTTTCCTACAGGATGGACCCAAGTCCTTTCTGCCATCCCAGTATTACATCACTATGCAAGTCCCAGTTTAAACTGTAACTCAAAATAATTGCCTCCGTGAAGAATGGCCAACTCTTTTATGTCCAATCAGGAAAGCAACTCCTTTAATAAGACAGCTCTCCTACGCTGTACGCCCCATGCTGGGGTGCTAGCAGCTGGAGTATGGCCATTCCGTTTTAATGTCAAGTAGGATTTGAAGCTCTCCTGGCCCAGAAAGCATTATTATACCGTTAAATGACAGAATGTGGCTACCTTAAACATTTGCAGACGCACATACCATGTCAGTCAGCCATGTGTAAAATTTAAACTTTGAAATAGTGGTGCCCCCTCTCTCCTTCTTTGTCCCTTTTCTCTCTCTCTTTTTGTCCTTGAACTACTTTTGCAGTTCTGGTGCTCAGCTGGGTGAGCATAGCATCTGTTTTCATTCTAATTGGGAGGAGTGGAAGGAGGTAATCGAGAAACGCACGTAAACCGACATCATATTTATTCCCCAAAGGAAGCAAGTGCATCAGAGCTGACAGTATTTTAAGATTATTTGTCAGAGGTGTAAAAAAGACTCTTGGGTGAAGGTGGGGGAAGAGAAAATCTAGTTTGTTTATTTTTACCTCTGCAGGTGAAGTAACTGAAAAACACTGCACTGCGTCCCACAGTACTACACAGTTCATGAGCTATCAGCCTTATCCTGGCATTGTCTCAGGGAAAAGCAAACATGACCTACCATCCCCAAAAGAATTCTGTATGCAGTGTCTGTGGTCTCTTGTCCCCATGGAGCCAAAAGGGAGGATAGCCAGCCAGGACATGCTCTGGCAACGTGAAGGATCAGCAAGAAGACACAAGAGGACACAATTACAAGCTAGTGGGTGGGAAATTTAGGATGGATGTGTGAGGAATTACTTCACACAGAGAGTGGTGGACAAGTAGAATTACTTGCCCAAAGAGATGTCCAGTGCAGGGACAGTAATCGGATTCAGACGAGTATAGGACAAATTTAAGAGGTGAGGACATATGCAGGGGAGGCGGGGGTGGGATAGGCAGAAAACAAAGTTGAGCTGCCAGTAGGGCACACAGCCGAATCCTGACCAGTGACTGGCTCGTATGGCACAGGGAGGGATCAGGGCAGACTTGACAGACTGCTGGTCTTTTTCTTCCTGAAAATTTCTATGATTCTGTGGAGTACGTCGCAGGAAGTGTTGAGACTATCCTGTTAAGTATGGGGCTGGCAGTGTAGCTTAGTGGTTAGAGTAACGAGCTGCGAATAAGCTTGTTACTTCCAGCAGACCTGAGTTTGATTCCTACAGCTTCCACATGCATACTTTGTGACAGTGAGCAAGTCACTTAACTGCCGCTATGCTCCCGGTTTGCTCCTGAAAACAGGTGCTTATACCTAGTGGGCCTTACCCAGTTACCAAAAGAATAAAATAAAGTGCACTACAGAATGCAAGGCTTAGCTTGTTAATGGGGCACTATCAGCTTTGTCCCAACGTTTTTGCACATTTCTAGTCAGTGTTCCCTGAGGCACATACTAAACAAATTACTAAAGTAAAAACCCCTGCATGTGCCAAAAGTAACAATGTTTACTCGTTGTCTGCTCCAAGCCGCTAATGCGCATGCGTGGGATTTCGGCTCCACTTTTCAACTGTGTTTTTTAGTTCTAGTACTGCTCGGTTTTTGTTAGGAAAAGCATAGATAAATTGCGGCTTAAGAAATACGCAACTAAAGTGTTTAGTTTATGGGGCATGCATAAAATTGCACCTCGCGACTGCGCTCTGTTACAAATGCGTGCAGTCAGGGTGGATGTGCTTCCAGAGGTCGGCTTACTTTCGATCGGGACCGCTTGGATATAAAATAATGCAAAATAAAAGGTAACGAGTAAACATTGTTACTTTTGGCACATGCAGGGGTTTTTACTTTAGTAATTTGTTTAGTATGTGCCTCGGGGAACACTGACTAGAAATGTGCAAAAACGTTGGGACAAAGCTGATAGTGCCCCTTTAATTAGAATACAAGTTCTAATTAATTTGTTGGAGGCCGTAAAATGAGTGTGGTGTGAATAGAAGATTATTTGAGAATTATGACTTTGATAAGCAGTATAGCGTAGTGGTTAAGGGCACTGAGCTGCAAACCTGGGGACCTAGGTTTGAATCCTGTCAACTCCCACTGGCATATTGTGTGATCCTGAGCAAGTCACATGACTTTCTTGTGCTCCCAGGTCACACCTGTAAACAAGCTGCAGCTTAGTGTGCCTTTCCTGGTTAAACTGTTTCCCCTTTCCCTCCCCAATCTGCAGCAGAATGGAGTTCCTTTTCCCTAGGTTTGATATCTGTTTTTCACTATAGTGCAGGGAATGAAATCGCACTGTGCCTCTCCTGCACAGTCACTGTGTCAGATTACAGGCTTTAATTATCACTGTCTTGCTACTCCAAGGAGACCCAAACTGATTGTCACTTCCATATATGGTTTCACACACACACACACACACACAGTGAGCTGCCAAATTGACAGGCGTGCAGGACTCCTTTTGTTACTTTGACTCTCAGTAGTCAGTGTGTTAGAGTTCGCAGGGTGGCTTCATGTTACAAACAGCATTGAAGTTTAAAGGAAAGTGGTCTTCAAATGGAGCTCCTGCCCCCGTAAGGCTAACCCCCCTTCCCCCGTTTAGCTTTTTATATGAACAGTGGCATTTGTCTCGCCCCACAAAGTTCTTTGTTTCAACAAAGAAAGTCCACTACCGGAATTATGGTGGATGCTGCGGGGGACCTTCATTTACTGTAAAGGGTGCCACAGTGCTTGCTTCAGTACATTTGTATTGAAGCGAGCAGTATGGCGCTGCACCTTTACAGCTAATGGAGCTCTCCCTGTGTCCGCCATACGTCTGGGTAGCGGACTTTTCCCTGTTAAAATAAAGTACTTTGCAATGTGGGAATAACTCCACTTTTCATATAAAAAGCAGAAGGGGGGGGTAAGCCTTGTGGGGGTGGGAGCCCCATCTGAAGACAGCTTTCTTTTAAGACTCTTTCAGTAGAGACCCTAGTTGGGCTTCAGACAGATTTAAATACTAATTGTGCTTCAAAAACATATAGGGTCCTCCTTGTACAGTCATGCTTTGGGGGGGGAGGGGTGGCTGTAACTGTCCAGGGCCTGTGAGTGTCCTTCACTCAGTAGCCACCCCACCTAAGAGGTGCATGACTGAACCTGGGCAGTAGAAGAACTAGCAGAGTCTTCACACCTTCATGTGAATGGCGCATAGGTTTGGGTGGTATTGGGACTATAACATGGCGCAGCAGTGATGCCTCCTCCTAGGAGCATCCTTTCTAATGGAAGCTGCCAGTGTGCTTCCCCACAGGAAATAAACCTTGTACGTTGGCTTCTATAGGCAGTGAGAAATAAACTGGTTTTCCTCACACAGAGTCAGAGAACCCAAATAATATGCTTACAACTCACAACCCCCACGTACACGCTATGTATGCAAAATAGAAAATAAAGTAGCAACACATTCCAATAACAGCAATGGAGACAGTGATTCGGGGACAGGCAAATATAGGGACTTTTTTTTTGGGGGGGGGTGTAGTAACAAGATCCTAGGGAGGAAAGGTAAGGTGAAATTCAGTAACCAGTAGACACCCTAGTTTCCCTCAGCAGTGACCTACCACCCTCCAGTCACAGGCAGTTATTCTGAATATTCTCCCCAGTGGCACATCCGCAGTCCCACAGTCCCTATTGTATTTTATTTTATTTAGTTTTTGTTGACCGGGTAAGTGCACTAGACAAATTCTGCCTATTTTCAGGCCCGACCCGGGGGAGGGGGATACAGTTGAATGCCAACTGACCTTGAACCAGATTAATCTGTTGGTGGTAATTTTGTGAATGGGGAGAAAATTGGCCAGGACACCGGGGAAGTTCCCCTACTCTACTTCCTGTGAGGGGGGGACCCTTTTGCCGGTGACTCCAAGATGGCTGCTGCTCCAGATCCTGGTGGAGGTGGTGGAAATGCTGCTCTCTGTCCCCAGGTTCCAGCTGCTGCTCTTCAGCCTGCTTCTCCTGCTGTGGATTACAGAAATGGGCTCTTAGACTCTGTGCCTCCTGTCGATGCCTCAACTGTGGTACTTCAGTCTTCCACTGCTGCTATTACCTCGGATGTTGCACAGTCTCTTGTGAACCCCTGTACAGCACCCATTCCTGAGCCTAGTACTGCTTCCTTGTCCCCTGCGCATCTACGCCTTCTCTACCAACAGCATCGCTCTCTCCTGCGGCGTGTTGTGCATGAAGATGACGCCTCTCATCCAGCCCCACTGCTGATTTCCACTCCGACTGGGCTCTCTACTACGCTACCTTCTACTCTGTCACCTACTCATACTGTGAACCCTACCTGCTGTGCCGAGACATATCAAGGTTCCTTTTCTCCTGCTCTCGTCCATGGAATTAATGCCTCTTCAGACACAGCCTGGTCCCCAGATTCTGCTTTACGGGCTGCGGGCTGGATGCAACCGCTTCCTGGTGAACCGTGGTCTTGACCTCATGCAGTTGGCGCACAGGACATTATTCACAGCACCTCGATTCCTATTCCTTCCACTTCGACTGTTTCTCTCCTGTCCACACCTCCTCAGTTGCTACCACACAGGGATTTTTCAGCTCCCACCCAGGACTCCAATGTTGGCCAACCACCTCTTCCTTTAATGACCGCTATGCCGGCTCAGGACCATGGGTCTGCTCCTCAGCTCCTTGCTTCTGTACTTTCTACCTCAGACGACGAGTCCCAATGTGGCAAGAACGACATAGCTCAGCCTTCTCTGCCTGCAGGTGAGACATTGCAAGATCGCTCCTTTCGCCTTAGCAATCTTTTTCAGAACTTGGGTGCCCCAGCTCAGTGTAGAAATGCTGTTCGCCTGAAATTTTTTGGTGACCTTTCTGATATGCTCCTGATCGTAAAACTGTCTTACACGCGATGTTAAGGGACTCTTTGGGCATCTCTGCTGGTGAATTGTTTGCTTTTATACATGTTAAGGGGGACTCTATATATGACATTAGTTTTAAAATTGTGTACACCGTAGAGAGATTTTGCACTAAATATGACCTGGTGAGATCTCAGCCTTTATGGACCCCCTTTATGTTCATTCTCCTTACTAAACCTACTGTTAAACTTATTACTCTTCTGTTTCGTAATGAGGGAGTGAGCACAGCGGATGTCCAGTACTGGCTTAAGCAACGCTGCGATATCCTTGAGGCTCTTCAACCTATCTTGGATGAGGACCTCGTTTGGACTGGGGGTTGGAAGGTTAAAGTACAATTAAGACAAACAGACCGGGGTATTACCCACTTGCCAGGCAGCTTCTACACTGGTCGGGACAGGGGTTGTGTTTTTACTCGGGCCAGCCTCGTACCTGCCATAAATGCGGGGCTCGGACACACCTCAGCCACACCTGCGATAAACCCCGCTGCTCTCTCTGTCTGGCCTATGGTCATGTCAGCCTTGGCTGTCCAGATCCACAGAAATGTAACCTCTGTGATGAGTCTGGCCATATCTATCTCCTGTGCCCTTGGGTGGACCACAAATAGACTGGATCGTACCCCTCAGGACCAAGTGGCCCTTATTTCTGATACCCAATCTCAGATCCTTTGTCAGCGTGTGGAGGAGCACCAGGACAAAGTACCCCCCGCTGTCATTCATTGGCGGATTCCCTCCTGCAGTTTGTATGGCAGATCCTTTTGCCACAGGACCAAGTCCCACCCTGTTCAGACCTGGATCTACAGATTGTTACCCCGTCTGATCCTATACCTCCTCCTCCCCATCCAGACCAGGTTCCCTTCGAGGAAGTTTCCTAGGGTAAGCGGGGCAAGTCTAAAGGCAAGCAGAAGGCTCCCGGTCCCCCTCCTAGGCAGTCCATTCTGACTAGGAACCAGTACCAGGCCCTGACGAAATGGAAACAGTGGAGTGACATAATGGAAGAAGAAAATGATTCGGAGTCCTCTCAAGCTTCTTCTATCCACATGGATTACTCCTCTGATTCCCAGCGAGATCCCTCCCTCACCAGACCCGAACTGGACAGCGATCTGCGGTTACTTAATTTTTCTAGTTTGCTCTTGCAGGTTTTTTTTCCCTAGTTTTTCATTTTCTGCTCTTTTCCTATGTCGGGGTGTTTGAGCCTCCACTGTTTGCTGCTTAATGTATGCAGCAAGAAATCCCATAGGAAACTCCTCACCTCTTTACAATACCTTTGGGATCTCCCTCATGATTTTTATTTGCTCCAGGGTACCAGATTAAAGACCCATTACAAATTGTCTCGGGCTTCTGCTGGTTGGACCTGGGGCCCTTCTTATTTGTCCTCGGGAGTGGATTCCTGTGATGGTCTGGGCATTTTATTTTCTGGTTTTGATTGCACCGTTACCCGACTGGTTGACATTGTTCCTGGTAGAGCCCTTATGCTTGACTGCACTTTCCATCGCCTACGGCTCTGGATTCTGAATGTTTATGCACCCCAAAGTATAGCTGCACGCTCTGACTTGTTCAGAGCTTTACAACCTGCTTACATACTTCCCATCATCTTTACATGGGGGGGGGGGATTTCAACTGCGGTCTTTCCCTGGCGGATAGAAGGGGTTCCACTCAGAAACTTTTTGGTGACTCTACTGCTCTATGTACCATTCTTCAGACTGCCTCTCTTAAGGACGGCTACTGTGAGATACACCCCACGGGAGCTAAAACCTATCACAGAGGACTTCTGGCCACTGGTATTGATTTTTTCTTTCTGTCACAGAATGTCAAGGTTCACCAGGCTAAAGTTGTTCCCTGCAAAACCTCAGATCACATGCCATTTCCATGCTCTGCTCTCCTACTGCTTCTCACCCTCTGGTAGTTTCATCACATTGGAAATTGAATAGCTCCTTGTTGTCTGATGCAGGATTGTCGGGATTTTTTGTTGGCCCGAGCCTCGGTGCTAGATGCTTATACCTCCCCCCTTCCGTGGTGGGAAGACACCAAACTGGATCTCGAGCATTTCTTTCTTCAGCACGCTGGGAGGAAATAGTTTTACGACTACATTTACAGGTTACTATCTCGAGAGGGTCTGAGTCCGGTTTTGATCTTTCTCCTCTTATTGCTTCCCTGAAGACCCAGATGGAAGCGTACCAGTATGATAGAGCCCGCTCCTTGTGTCTAGAGGCCTCTTGTGGCACTGGGTCTTCCAGAGCTTCATTTGGCATCTACAAGCGTTGTTCTGACAGAGTGTTGGCCACGCATATTGACCGTCTTGTAGACCCTGACTCTGCATCTGTTTATGATACTATTACCTCCCTTCAGGGTAAGGTTTTTTCACATCTGGACAGTGCCATTGGTACTACTACAGTGACTTCACCTCTGGATTTTTCTTTTCTTGATTTTCCACGCCCTTCTGCCCCTCTAGATCTCTGTACCAGGTTGATTGCCCCGATATCCTTGTTGGAGGTCCAGACTGCCATCAAAAAGCAAAAACGATGCACTTCTCCAGGATCAGATGGTCTAACAGCGGAGCTTTGCCACACGTTCACTGATATTCTTTCTCCTTTCCTTACCATGCTTTTTAATGCTATTATTTCTTCTCATTCTTTCCCCCTTACACTTCTCTGACGCCATCATGTTTCTTTTGTATAAGAAGGGGATAGGGCAGATATTCGGAATTGGAGACCACTGAGCCTTTTGAACGTAGACTACAAGATTTTTGCCTCTGTTTTGCTTCGACTTCTTCCTGTTGCATCACGTTATCTCTGAAGTTCAGACTTGTGCTATTCTGCATCGCTCCATCATTTCGAATCTTTCACTTCTACAGGATGTCTCTGCTTTCAGCTCTTCTTCTTCGTCTCCCTCACTTCTTCTTTCTCTAGATCAGGAGAAGGCGTTCGACAGGGTGAACCATGATTATCTTTTCCATGTCCTTTCTCACTATGGTATTCCATGTCATTTCATCCGATGGCTCAAATTGCTTTATTTTACTGCGTGGATCCAGACTTATCGGAATGGCACCCCTTGTCCCTCATTCTTTGGTAGGACTGGAGTTCGGCAAGGTTGCTCATTGAGTCCTCTTCTCTACGTTTTTCATATTGATGGGAGAGCTCCAGGTGCTTTCCATCAAGTCTTCTTATCTGGTCTTCCACAGGGACAAGGTTGTCCTGCGCCCCCACCCGAAATTCCTTCCAAAGGTGGTGTCGGAGTTTCACCTTAACCAGGTGTTGACTCTGCCGGTGTTCTACCCCAGTCACACCTTGGAGGCCGAATATAGGCTCCATACTCTGGACCCTAGAAGAGCGCTTGCTTATTATAAGAAGCGGACGGCTGAAGTTCGGGGAGAGGTTCGCCAGCTGTTTGTCACCTACGCTGAAGCCGCACCTGGCAGACCTGCAGCCAAGCGGATAATAAGCAGGTGGGTCACCTCCTGCATAGATCTCTGCTATAGGTTGGCGGGCATGGAGTCTCCCAAAGGGATAAGAGCTCATTCTACCCGCCATAACGCTGCTTTGGGGGCTGCTTTGAGGGATGTCCCTATCCAGGAAATCTGCAGGGCTGCTACCTTGAAGTCAGCACACACCTTCATTACCCACTACCACATCGACCTTGAGTCACGCCGGGATGCTGGTTTTGGGACCTCGGTTCTCCAGTCCTTATTCCCTAAGTAGGGGGTGTGCGCCTTGCCTCCCTCCCTCCTCCCAGAGAACTGCTAGGAGTCTGCCAGACAGTGTGAATTGATCAACATATCCACGTCCGTAGAAATACAGGTTACTCACCTGTAACAGGAGCTCTAGGAGTGGTGTATGTTGCTTATCCTCACGACCCACCCGACCTCCCTGGCTTCGACACACAACCTGGCTTTCAGCGGGCTAGATCTGGTGTCATGGGGCGTAGCCGAGGGTTTTACCACACGGGTGGGTGGGAGGAGCCAGCTTGAAGACCTTCCGGCAAGATTTAAAGCAGCAAGGAACCTGCCAGACAGTGTGGATGAACAACATGTACCACTCCTAGAACTCCTGTTACAGGTGAGTAACCTGTATTTACACATTAGTCCCAACAGGCAGGAAAATACAATTGATACCTACTATTATGTAGAGTACAGCAACATTTTTACAGTATCATTGAGTAAGGCACCCCTGTTATTTGGTACACCTGGGGGTTTGCGTATCGTAGCAGAATTTATAAAACTAAAATTATTCAAGGAATCTTTCCAGAATTAAAATGAATCCAGTATTAGCCATTGCTGCTATGAACAGGGATATCTGACATGGTCAACACAGAACGTGCACCCTCTTATAGGGTTAAGCATCCCACCCTCAAAGCATTTGTTAGAGCTTTAATCATTTTACCCCCTCCTGCACAGTTTCAGAACAAACAGTAGAAAAACAGAAGTCTTGCGTTCATATTCAAACCTTATCCATGCACATTAGATGTGGAGGCAGTATAGCATAGTGGTTTAAGGCTCTGAGCTGCAAACCTGGAGACCTGGGTTTGAATTCCACAGCCCCCACTTGCATACTGTGTGACCGTGAGCAAGTCACTTAACTTCCTTGTGCTCCCAGGTCACACTTGTAAACAAGCTTTCAGCTTAGTGTGTCTCTCCTGGTAAAAATAAATAAATAAATAGATATACAAATTTTTTGCCTCATATACTGCATGAAATGTTGTAAAATATATGAACAGAGTTCCCTCTTACTTAAGCAAACAGCTATTCCATCTTTAAACAAAGAAGTCATGGTGGAGCTATAAAGCCCCAAGGAAGAAGACAGAGCTAGCAGGAAAGGCAATTACCATATGCGCCACAGAGCGCCATGTTATCTCATCCCCTATTTTAGTCTAAACCTTAAACAAATATATTAAATCCAACATGCACTTTCTGGGGTGTGATTAATTTAAATCCAAACATTGAAAGCCTTTCCTCTTAAATTCCCTGTCTAACCCACAACACTTATGTTTAAGCAAGGGCTTTACAGAGCATTTCAGTCCCCTTCAGAGTCTCAGGTTGTTTCTCAAACAACAAATTGCTTTTCAGTTTTGTCTAAAAGTTTGGCAGCTTCCAACACATCGGAAAATTGATAGGTCTTACCACCATACACAATTCTGAGGCTGGCTGGCATAAGAAGCACATGGTGCACCACCAGATTCCGGAGGCGCGCTTGCACCCCATCAGAGCTGTTGCGCCTCATCCTTGTGGCGTAGCTCAAGTCCAGAAAGAAATGGACTCTGTGGTCTTGCCAGGTAATTGAGCTTAGCGATTTCACCTGCTGCAGAATAATGTCCCGCTCCATGGAAGTTCTCAACTCCACCATTACTGTGCGTGATATCTAATTCCCCGGTTGCTGCTGACAGGTGACCACCACGAGGCGTGATCCTTTATTTATTTATTTTTATTTAGTTGTTTAACCAGGTATAACACACTAAGCTGAAAGCTTTTTTACAGAAGCGACCTGGGAGCACAAGGAGGTTAAGTGACTTGCTCAGGGTCACACAGTATGCAAGTGGAAGCTGTGGGATTCAAACCCAGGTCTGGTCTGCTGGATATCACCAAATTTGCAGCTCAGAGCCTTAGACCACTGCGCTATACTGCCATCCTATATGCCTTAAGTATCTGAAAGTCTGTTTCCAACTGCAACAGTTCTTTAAGCCATTCCTGTAGAAAAGTTAGGAGATGTTCCCCTTCAGCATGCTTCAGGAGGCCAAGTACTCTGACATTATTAGCACAAACGGAATTCTCCACGTTCTCCAGGTGGCTTTGTAGTAGGCCGTTCTCCTTAGTAAGTCCCGAAGCCACTGCTGGGGCCTTGTCTGCATGTGTCTTCACTCCCAGCGTTTGGTCTGCTAGAGCCCCGACTTTTACGTTGACTTGCCACAGCTCCATGTTAATACTCCTCTAGTATTTTATCTAAGCTCTGTATGGTCTTCAGCAGAGCCTCATTTGTTGGCTGCAGTACAACTTGCTCCTTGGGACCCTGGCGGGGATCTTTACTGCTGCCCGACTAGTTTCCTTCTGTCGGGCCCCTTCCACGTTAGTGTTTGCTTTATTTCCCCAAACCATTTCTGCGATCTGCTGGTGTCCAACAGTATAAATTTGATATAGTTCGAGAGCTTGTAAGTTGTTCCACAATCTAGATTTAGTTATAAGACTCTTATTCATGTTAAAATACAAGATTTAGTCGTTTTTCTCCGTCTGTCTGGAGAGCTGCTGAAAAAGGCTGTTCTCAGCTCAGCTGCTAGCCACCCCCCCCGATGACTTTTAGAACAAGAGAGCCGTCCCCTGTCTAAGACCCTGCCCTGTGGGGCAATCCAGGTGGTAATTCCGGGACAGAAGTGTCCCGGGGCCATATCCTGTCATCTGACGGGAGGACGGGCTCCCTCCCGTGGCCCTGCTCTGGGGGGGGGGTAAGCCAGAATGTACCTCTGGCTTGGGTAAGTCCCAGGAGGTGGGTGACTGGGCTGGGTGCGGGGCAGTGCCGATGGTGGCCCTGCACATATGGGAGTCAGCAGTGTAGCCTGTCCACGTGGATGTTTCACTGCATTACACTGTCGTCAGCATGCCGGGGGAGCCAGTCAAACAAGCTCTGTCAGGCAGCTTGTTCTGTTCGTTACAGTCTCCTTGTTGGCCCCCAGGCCGGTTTGTTGTTTTTCTTTTTGTTTGGTAAGAAATAATGACTGATCTCTATTTTCCTTTCCTTATACCTCAGTGCCCAAGGAAACTTCTAACAGCTGTAATTGGTTTCGGTTTGTGCCTGGCAGTTGCAGTTTACTGTTTGGTCTCGGGTATCCCTTTCACTTGTTCTGACCCTGGGGCCAGCTCATAGCAGAAAGTGAACGTAGTACAAATATGGGTGAGTCGTTCTCCAAGACTGACAAGGTCTAACTAGATATCCCTTATCAAACTATAACTTTTGCAAGGCTGGACCCTGATTGGGTACTGATGACCTGGAACTCGATGCTGCCAAATCAGTCATTCTGGAGGGCCGTCCTCCATGAACTGGGTGGCTGAGCAGCTGGACACTGGACTGGCAGACTTCCTGTATTGCCAGCACTGCAGTACAGCAAGGCATGCCAAAATCCATCGTGATGGAAAAATCCCTCGGCGATCCTTTTCACCCAGTTGGTAGAGTGGGTGTGTGTGCGATGGGGGCTTTACTTCACCTACTCTGATGATAGGCGGTCTCATATGGCTGTGGTGACTTGGCCCTCTCCCAGGATGGATTCTGGCTGGAAGATGTGTACAGATAGGTTGCTGACCTCCCTCGCAGATCTGGGCTTTAGCAAGGCAAACCCTGCTCCAAAACTACTAAAGCCCTGTGCTGTCACTTCAAGTTTGGGCACTGAATCTGTTTCAAAACAAATCCCAGGCTGGACTCCCCCTTTTACCCTGATTTCCTGGCTCCCACCAATTTGGGTTTCCACAGCTGCACCTTGTCTTCTGGATCAGAGTGCAGGTGAGGAGTTACCGTTACAACTACTGCCAGTACCACTCCGTGGCCAGCTGGGGGGACGGAGGGGTGTGGATGCTTGGCATCCCATGCCATCACTCCCCTGGCAGGGGTTTCAGTACTGAAATTCCTGAAACACCCATCATCTGGCATGTGGTTCCTGTATTGTTTGAGCAGGGCTGGACTTGGGACAAGTGAAAGCCTTGGTGGAAGCAGGAGACATAGGAACGTAGGATTCCAGTGACTGAAAAAGCCAACGTGGGCTATCTAGTCCATTCTGTCAGCTCTGGGACCACCTATCTGAATCCTGAATTCATAGTAGTTCTCTTTGATTTTTCCTGCTTGCCTGCAGCCAAGACTCTGACTCACAGTAGAGGGAAAAGGGGGAAAAAGTGCCCTATAAAGTCAGTGGGGGTGGGGCGCTGCTTGACTAAGTATCTGGAACTCCATCATCGCCATTTCTTTCTAGGTTAGGGCCTGATATTTATTTTCACGGTTGTGGCTTTTTTTTTTTCTTGCCCCCAAGTATACAGCTGCTGACCTGCCTCCCACTTCCTTCCTTCTCCTCACTTCAAGTGCCTTTTTGAGGAACCCTGTAACTAGGCCCCAAATGGCTAAGAGCGGAAGTTGTTGAGGCCAGATAGGAACTGTGGAAAGGAGGGCGTGGGGGGTCAGTGAGGCACTTCCAAAAGTATGCTCTGTAATTTAAGGCGGATGTTAGTGTGAGGAAAGTTTTGGCAGGGGAATTGCTAGGCCTCTGATGTTGCTTTGAGAGACGGGATGTAATTTGTGGATCGGCTGCTAGTCATCAGCCCTGTCGTAGAAGGGATCATGTATAACGTCAGTCTGCACACAGTTTACTCAGCTCACAGTACGTAAGTGATGATGCTGAATGTTATGGCTCAAGCTTCTGGAAATGGAAGCAGAAATTTATGTTTTAGTCCTTGGGCTTCTCACCTCATGAAAGAAGAAAGCGAAATTTTAAGACACTTCACTCGAGGCTGGGTACAGTTTACTTGCCTCAGAGTTTGTGAATGATGAGGCTGAATATTTTGGCTTGGGCTTCTGGAGGCGGAAACAAAAAGTAATGTTTGTCCTCTGGTTTGTCACGTCACAATATGTAAAAGTGCAGTTCATGTCAGACTGTCTCACAGTTTGAACCAGCTGCATAAAATGGTCCCTATAGATGTTTCTTATGTAATGGTGATGATGATTGGGGTGCTGGTGGGGATAATGAATCCACTGACCTAGAATGCTGCAATCCCCAAACCTGGTATTAGTGATGGCGTGAGCATTTATAAATGCACCATGGTGTAGCATCACATGACAGTGCCATGAAAACAGTATGTGAAGAGTCTGCCCAGCTGGGGAGGAAATGAAGTGTGGCAATGTCTGAGCCTCCAGAGTTAGAAAAACTTACATTGTGTTCTGAGATCCACCTCATAGGAATACCTGCTGTCCTACTTCACAACCTTCTGTTCCTTGAAATCAGAGGTGCCAACCCTTGTCGTCCACTATCTCAGATGCAGCTGCCCATAGTGCTAATCCCAGGCTTTGGTTACTGTGGAAATGCAGGCCCTCCTGCAGCGCCACCCTTAGTATGTTGTGACTAGTTGGGCCCCCTGCTTGTTCTGTATTGAGGGACTTTGTTCTTCTACCTGTGCCTAATGATGGAAATCGCATGTCTTGTATTGTTTTTTTGACTGTGGTTGTATGTATTTGTCTTTCTTATGCTTAATGTTGCGTATCATGTTAGTATCTATTCTGGAGGTCGGGGTAAGGGGCAACAGACTTCTAGAGAAACGTAAAGTGAACTTACACTCTCAAATGGGCAGACTGGGTGGGCCGTAGGCCGTTATTTGTCGACACTGTCTGTGTATCTATGTATGATGTTTTTACTGACTTGAACACCTTTGAAAAGAGGCTCTTGAGCTCAAAGGTCTTCCGAACACAAAAAAATTAAAACTTTCTGTCACTGAAATGTGGCACGCTGATGCTTAAAATATAGGGTACCGGCTCTCATAATGTGGGCACATCATCCAACATGGAGGTACAAGCTCAGAACATTGTGGAAACCAGTGCCTTTACTTGTGCAGTTACATTTTTTCTTTTCTTTTTTTTAATTTATTTATTTCTCAGATCACAAGACCTTTGAGCCAGAGGCTCGTTTACATAGATTCCACATCAGTAGAAGGAACAAAGATCAGTATGGCCATCTGATAAAGTGACAATAGCAAAGGCAGTGATTATTTCGATAGAACTGGACATTTAAAATGGAAGATCAAGAGTAGTCAAGTCTGCCCTTTTGATAGATTACAGAATGGGAGGGTGCAAGGTAAGAAGGGCAGATAGCGGGGGAGTAGGTAGGGATGCAGGCCCGGAACATTTAAATTCTTCAGACACAACCTTTGAGCAAGGTGCTCATTTACAAAGGTTTCCACGTCAGGAATGCAATACAATTTCAGAGTTTCTGAGAATTTTTGATTTAGCATCGTAAGAATACTGTGAATTTCTGCATTAAACTCCAAGTGTACTGTGCCTTCTGAGTGGGCAGCACATTTTCCATGGAGGAAGGATGTGGGACAGAGCTATTTTGGGGAGTAAAATAAGAGACACCTCTCGTAATGTGAAACAGTTTGCGGCTGCCATGTTCCTCAGCTTTAGTCTTTAGAATTAGAGAGACTGAGGCCGCCCGTTGACCCAGGGCAATGGGTTACACAACCATGCAGGTAACCCTGAGTTTGAGAGGGAGCAGATTAGATTGTTCCCCTTTAAAGTGGAGGCTTTTTTTTTTTTTCTGTAATGGAAGTTGTAATGCTCTGCTCATGACATCAGTCTGTTGCTGTGGCAGTGACTGTGATGTCTCATGCAGGGGGTTCTGGCTTCAGCTCCAGGATAAGCCCCAGCTGTAGATGAACTGTAAGGGTGATGTTCCTATTTTCATATAAATTTTTACATAAATTTACCAAGTAATGAAGAATGTAATTACTTTAAGTGCAAGGTTATAAGCTAATAGGGCCTCCAAGGGGTGTCTGTTATGGTAAGGTAAGGTATACTCCGAGCGGGAGGTTTGGTTTGAGGGGACTGCGAAGCGGAGCAGTTCTGTCTGCCCACACCTCACAAGAGGAGTCTCTTAGACCATAACAGACACCTTGCCAAAGGCACTGTTAACTTCTCATTAACCACTCAGGTTAGCTACAGTGATTTTATAAGAAGTTTCAAGTCCTTTTATTTCAAAAATTAAACAAAGGCCCATCCTCCTCCCAGTTCTGAAGTGAAACAGGGCACTCCTAACGTTTTTTGCATGACAGATCTCTGTATGCTGATTGGCTGAAATTGCACAAGTTGTAATTTTGAATTTTTCTTCGATGCTGCGTAATTAAGTTCTGCTGATGCCAATTGGGCTATTTTTCAGCGTTAAAGAGGACAGGAAATGATTTCCGACTGGCAGTTGTTTATAATGTTCCCAGTTATAAAAATGATATCCATAAGCCTAAAGAATCCGTATGGTACTGTACCTCAATAAAAAGTGATGTGAAAATCTTTGTTCTGCATTGTTTTGTTTTTATGGGCAGCATTCTGTTACAGTTCTCTTCATGGAACCACTCTGGAGTTTTAACTACAGTATGTCACGATTTGTGTATAGAACTCTAAACATGGTTCTGATAGGACAATAGCTCATGTTTAGCATTCTGTACACAAACCGTGACATTGTAAAAACTCTAAGTTACTGGTTCCACGAAGAGAACTGTGCATGTTGTCCATCAAAAGAAAACAACTGAAAACAGTTTTTTACAATAGTGTTTATTAAGGTACAGTTAAATATGGCCCATTTGGAGGCAAGTCATTCATTTCTCTTACTATGAACATTACTGACTGCTGCCAGTTAGTATACATTTCCTGTCCCCTTTAAGGGATGACCAGGGTTTGGGTTACCGTCAGTTAATCTAACGCTGGGGGAATCATGAGGTGCAAGGCAGGGCAGAGTGCCTTATGCCCATATGGTTGGATTAACAAAGGTGACCCAACTCTTTGGTTTCATAAGTGTTTCTATATTTTTTAAAGTCACGTTTTTATAATATAAATTTCAATATTTTATTGTACATAAGGGGTTGTAGTTGTTAGCCTAACCCTTAAAATGTGAGTCAGCCAGTCAGTGTTCCATTTCCAGTGTTGGTTTTATAATTACTGCTGGCCACATAGAAGAAACATTTGTGGGAAGGAGAGTTACAATCCACAGCTGTTAGAAACATTTTATGCAGGCATGAATCATGTATGTATTTAAAGGAGAACTGTTCGCTTTTCAGGAACATAAATGCTGGACTTATAGGAGTCGAGTAGATAAAACGCACTATATTTAAAATGTCTTAATAATTGACATGGCTAAAATCTATATGTTAGCCTAGTCAATCCATCCACACCCCCCCGTGGGCCATTATCATGAAAGCACTTTTCTCAGTCAATCAGTACCGATGTTAGACGCGCAAACATGCACTGTATATGTGTTAATCTTTTACAACAACTTCTCAGATGCCCAAAGTGATTGTGATAGCTACCCTCTGGATTATTGCCCTCTCCGTATCCATGTCAGGTGATGTTTAACTCAATTCTGGACCGCTGTCTTCTCAAGCCATTCCTAACCCTCCTAGCGCCCACCCCTTTTCACGTGTACATGGCCTGAAAATTGTACACTTTAATGTCAGGAGCCTGATGGCAAACCTCCCTGAACTTGAGGCATGGGCCTCACTTCAGAACCCTGACATTCTCTGTATCTCTGAAACATGGTTAAACTTAAAACCATCTATTCCAGACGACGTGTGCGCCATCATGCATGCTCCATGTCGATCACCCTTGGCACAAAAGCGGGGGTGGACTTGCCCTAATTTTTAAGCATCACCTCAGTCTCACTCTCTTGCCCACCCTCACTCTTCAATTATGTGAGCTACTCCACTCATTGCTGCTTGGTGGTACCAAAAAGTTGCACATGATGTAGGTCTATATGACAGGACTTATGGAATTAGTGGACCACCGTCCACTGGTTGTACAAAAGAATGAAGTCATTATTATGGGAGATTTTAATCTAGACTGACTTGGGCCAGTGCTAATAACCTAGAATCCCTCATTAGCAAGGCCCACCTCTCTCAACTCATTAATGATCCCACCATACCCTTCTTGACTGGATGTTAACCAATAGGAAAGATCAGATTACTACTGCTGGGGTTCTTGCTGACTCAATCAGCAACCACACTCAGTCTACTGTGTGTGGGACGCTACTCCCTCTTCCTGCCCCCCTAAGATTATTAATATTACAGATATCTCTGCCTTTAACCCTAACGCTTTTCTTGTAGATATTGGATGCGTCGACTGATCTCCTCACCTGACGTCAACTTCGCTGCCAGATACCTTATCGTCACCATCGTCTCACTTCAAAGAAACATATTCTGCCCACTAGACAAAGGGTTAGAGGACTGCCCACCAAATGGCTAAATCGACCCCTCCTCACCATGTTAAAGGCCAGAGATAAGCAATAGGCTAAGTATTAATCCTCCTCCCTGCCTGTTGACTGGGTGACCTACCATACATTGCGAAACAGCTGCAGACGTGAAAGATCAGCTAAAGGCAGGTACTGCTGAGACCTCCTTGCTACTACTGCTAATGACCCAAAGAAATTTTGGTCTCATATAAATGGCCTTCTAGGGAAAAATGGAAGTCAACCCCCTCACTAGATGTCAGTTAATAGTTAGCTGCAACAGTCCCTCTACCATAGTTAACGCCTTCATTTCTCTTTTCTCAGACTTATCTTGCCATGAATCCTAAATGTCCCTCTCCAACCCCAACCCCACCTCCTCCACCACTTTTCCTTTCTCTGGTTCTCCCCTACACCTTTGTTCTGTCTCACATCTAGAAGTCCTGTGTCTTCTTAAAAATATCTCTTCCCCGCGGGACTGCTGTACCTGATGGGATAGCACCCAAAATACTAAAATTGGCGGCCCCTCTCCTCGCTACTCTTGTTAAGCACATTTGTAATCTCTCTCTCCTGCACTCCATGGTGCCTGCTGTGTGGAAGTCTGCCAGGATTGTTCCGATGTTTAAAAAGGGTGACCCCAGATCAGTCTCTTAACTACCACTCTATAGCCATCCTAAATACTGTCAGTAAACTGCTTGAAAAGCTAGTTCACTCCCAGGTCTCTGACCACCTGCTCAAATCTAATCTCCTTTCACCTGCCCAGAACGATTTTAGGCCTAGACACTACTTCCACTGCCCTTATGCAGTTCACTAGTGATACCAAGTCCAACATGGACAAAGTCTGCTAACAGGTGCCACTTTCATTGACTTAACAAAGGCTTTCGGTTTGGTCAGTCACCCCATCTTGTTGTAAAAGTTGGAATCATTTGGCTTCTCTCACTTAGCTCTTCTCTGGGTCTCAAGTTATCTTTCCTGTCGTTCAGAGTTCATCTTGTTTAACAAAGCGTACTCTACTCAGTCTCCTACCTCCAAAAGCTTGGGTCCCACAAGGCTCTATTCTGGGTCCTCTACTCTTTTCTGTGTTCATAAACAACCTACCTAACTCCTTCCATTGCAGGACCCTACTGTATGTAGATGACCTGGTATTCTTCCATTGCTCAAAATCCTTATTTGATGTCGACTCCAAACTCACTGAGGACCTTCACTCTACTCAAGCTTGGCTAACCCAAAACCGTATCGTCCTCAATATAACTAAGACCCAGGCTGTGCTATTTAGATCCCCCCATAAGACGTGAACACTGGCCCCTAACCTAACTGTCCAGTTTATGGATGGTTCCTCTCGCCCCTTAGCCCCCTCCTTCAGATACCTTGGTGTCTCATTTGACCCAGCCCTAGACTTCTGTTATCACATTAATGACATCTGTAGATCCGCCAACTCCAAGCTTGGACTGGCTTACCGAATCTGGAATGCCCTTACCTCTGCAGCAAGGCTTGCAATTGCCCAGGGAGTTCTTCTCCCAAAGCTTTGTTATGCACTACCCTCATTTTTCCAGGCCAGCGCCAGTAGATTACTAAAATGGGACGTTGTTTATAATAAGTGCAGGTTCACTTTATCTGCCCCTCGACTAATTCACCACTGTCTGCTCTACCAAAACCTTAACTAGTTATGCCCCCCACCCCAGGTGTTCTTATATCTTGGGATGTTTACAGACATTATTACCTGCCTCCTTGGCCTCAGTGTTTTCCCCTGTTGGCCATGCCTGTCCACTATGGTCTTCCACTCAGGCCCTCCTGGCAGTCCCAAAATGCTCCACAAGGATGGGTGACCAAGCATTTGCCCATTCCATCCCCTACTTTTGGAATTCCTTACCTTATCACCTCTGCACCACTAAATCCCACATTATCTTCAAGAAAGTATTATCCAATTACCTTAGATCTCGGGATATTTGTTCATGTTTCTGATTTTGCCCAAAGCCTCATGGCTATCATATTTTTCTCCCTGCTTGCTGTATCTGCCTCTTTATTCAGTCTCCTACCTTACCCAAACGATGACTGTTTCGCCTGTCTGCAAATGCTGTATTATGCATTCTACTATCTTCTAGTCCAGTTGCTTCCCAGTTTGGTGTTATGACATCATATTTAACTGTAGTTGTTTCTCTATAAACTTGATACTTTACACACCTTCTTCTAGGCTGTCCTGTGCACCTCTGCTCTGTGTCCTACATTGTTCCTACGCTATACTATGCAACTACCACCTGCTCTAAACCACTATATTTTGTTTTGTATTACTGCAAGAACTTGACCTTATAATGTTGTTTGTATAGCGCCTAAGAATCATTGTAATTACCGTTACTCTATGTATCTGTTTATAGTTCCTTGCACTTATTTACTTGTTACCTGTAATGTACTCTCCTGGGTCATGCCTGAAAATAGGCAGTTTTTTTTCCCTAGTGCACTTGCCCAGTGAACAAAAGCTAAATAAACAAATATTGCCAAATGTGAGTCCTCTGCACTTGCATCAAGGGCTGGCTGCAGGAAATTCTGGAAAAATAATGGGGGGTAGGGGGCAGGATCAACCAGATAAACATACAAATTTCAGCCACGTCCATTATAAAAAAATGTTTTTTAAATATAGTATATTTTAGCTAATCGGAACCTATAAATCCTGTATTTTTTGTTTCTGAAGAACTAACAGTTCCCCTTTAAATACATAAATGATGCAGTTTATATCTGAAATGTTACGTGGACATCTGAGTCATGAGCAAGGAAAGTCCCGAGCTGATGACAAACAGGGTGAAGAGCCTTGGCTGCCCCCCCCCCCACACACACACACACACGCACGCACACACACGGTCACATACACTTGCATTACTGCTGTGTGGTTTGGCAGCCTTATCAAAAGTTAGTGTTTCTGCTGCTCTGATTGCCTGCCTTTGTTCAAGTCCCTTCTGTCCTGCCATATTTGCACCTAGACTTACCTGGGGCCACATCCTTACTGAGATAGCCTAGCTCCCATTGTTTAATGTAACACAGCTGCTTTATTTGTTACAAAATGTACTGTATATGTGAGGTTAACGCATATCCGTACTGTGTACCACAAATGTGAATGGTACCTCTAGTACAGCATCTTACGGGTGTGTAATGTAAATGTATTTCTGTTGCACTATGTTTATATACATTTTCCTCTGCTCTCCTGTGTCCCCCCAAAATCCCTGAGTCATATCTGGAAACAAGCCTTCTTGGGCTCTGTTTGCTTACTTGCTAAAATATGTTTTAAATTGGCAACAACAAAAAAAAAAGTACTTCTTCAACTAAGCCGGTACCAGAACAGGCCCTGTTCCTGCAACATGGGATTTGACTTTTCTTACTGCAGAGGGGGTGTGTGTCTGTCTGAGTGTTACTGTGTTAAAGAAAGCAGTCATTTGGTTAGAGCACAGGTTAATAATCCAGAAGACCCAGGTTCAAATTGCACCCAAGCCACATACTCACTGTGCGACCTTGAGCAAGTCAGTTAACCTTCCTGTGCATCAGTGTGTGAGCTATACAATGGGTGGGAGGACAGTACCAGAAATTACATTTTTCAGTCTCAAGTGATGTGAATCAGGGATTCGAGAAAGGTTTGGAAACCAGAACCTTTTCAAACCCCTTACTTTCAGATTTCAGCCGTTTCCAATCTAAACTGCAAATGATTCATTAACCCCAGTACTAGTGTCGTAGTTCAGCAAGCTGTAAATCTGGGCAGAAACAGGACTACACTAAAGATCCGTAGTTGTATCTCAGCCTGAGTGTCCGAACTGTCGTTATCTGTGCAGCTCCAGGTTGTGTATTGGAGAAGGAGTAATGTACTCTGGGGCAGCCCGGGCTCCAGTTGCCTTGATGATGCAGTTGGTAGCACAACCGGAATGGTATTCTGGGTGGCCTGGGTTCAATATAGAAACACAGAATTTGACAGCAGATAAGGACCGCTTGGCCCACCTAGTCTGCCCATCAAGTCCTATCTGAGGCACTTATTTCTTTCTCTCTTCTGTTTGTATGTATTCCTTAAATGTGCACACCGCACTCGTGATTGAAAAATCACATATCATTTGCTTGTAGTTGGCACGCAAATAAGATCAGTTTGCATTTCAAACTGCCTGCCCCATGTCCCATAACCCTTGTTCGTCTGGGAGGTTTGCACGGAGCTGAAATTCAAACAGATTCCCTCTTTGGGGGTTCAGAATGTTGTTTTTTTTTGTTAACTTGTTCACCAGTCTCTGACATTAAGTGGCTTGCTCAGTGTCACACGGGTCAGTAAGTGACTCAGATAAGAGTCACTGGTTCAGGGTTCTGCAGTCTAATCACTGGGCTACGTTGCCTGGATGGGTATACAAGGCCAGTTTGCTGGTTTTTGTTACAGGGAACTGGAAATTTATCAATCAGTCGATCTTTATTAACCAGGCAAAACATCGTTGAGAAGAGCTCATTTACAAGATGGACCTGGTAATAATTACAAATGAGACAGAATAACATTGGAGTACACAACAGCACATCCTCATAGAGTAGATATTCCAATCAATTGCAACATGCAGTTGGCTGTTTATATAGATTGGTTAGGATATATACAGATTTGTTGAAGCAAAGTACAAAAACAAAATACAGTAGACACTCTATTAGCTAGATTGGTTAGGATAAACACAGATTGGTTTAAAGTAAACACAATACACAGAATACACAAGCAATTCTATTAGCTAGCTGTACCAGTCTATACTGATAGTGTGTAGTCTGACTGGCATGATGTCAGGCCACAGGCCAGGAGGGCAAAGGTCTGCAGGGAGGAAAGGTCACCTCTGAAAGTTGAAAAACAAATATAGACCATAGAGTAAGAGCCCTGGGCAGTAGCTGTCTGAGGCACAGCAGATATGTGGGCCAGAAAATGTAGGTAGGCAGGACCACTTATAAGGAAAGTAATTTTGTGAGTTTGCTCCTATTTTCAGACATGATATTCATTCCCTGTAAATGATTCGGATTTATTCTTAAAAGTTGTTTTTTTGTTTTATTTAGGGATACCATTCCGTACAGTTCTCTTTATGGAACTAAGTGTAAGGAGTTTTGACTGTGTCGCTGCATAAATTTGAAACTCTGACTTTGAGCTGATGACCCATCAGAGCAGTGCTTAGAGTTCTGAATCCATATAGTGACATAATCAAAATATCACATTTCTGGTTCCATGAAGTGAACTGTACAGCATGTTGTCCACAAAAAGAAAACAATAGAAAAAAACATTTTTTCCCATCAGTTTTTATCAGGTACAGTTAGATATTGGATCACCTGGTGGTATGAATATGATTTCTGGGAACAGGGGCAACCCTCACTGCTGAGCGTCCACACAGATGTCCAGTTTCCTTTAAGACAGATTATCTCTCGGTGCCATCAAGCTAACTTGTCCCCTTCTCCATGGTGTTTTCTCACATGTTGGGCCTGATCTTATTCTAGGTGTGCAGTGCCCCACGCCTCCAAAATTGGCACAAGCTCTAGGGTGTGTTAAATGCAAGACCATTTGCATCTCATCCGGACACTTCTGCGAGCAGTTTTTTCCCTACAAGCCACAAAACTACTGTGGATTGTGGCAGTTCAGAAAACTCACCAGCCAGTTTGGGGAGGGGGGCATAAATGGGCTGTACTTGGCACCAATGTACGCTGGGCCCATTAAGCTGACCCAGCAGTTTAGTGGCGGCAAGGTCCGCTTAATGTGCCAGTGACTTGGTTTCATGGCTTGAGCATGAGGCACCATAACTGGCCACTGGAAAGAGGAGGATTGTGTTTCCTGGTGGAGGTCCTTGGTGGATCACATTCCCTGCTGTCATTCTGCCCTCAGTGGGACCCCAGGTGGCAGTGCAGCTGAGGGAATGCAGTGGCAGAGGACACATGCCTGTGTTTGCCACCACTGAAAGCCCCGACATCCTTAGGAAAAAATCCACCAGGTGGAAATAGGGCATTTGCAACATTGAGAAGGACCCCTGCCCCATGTTTATCAAGAATGCTATCTCCCTTCCCTGAGCCAATCTCTATTGCCTTTTCCTTCACTGTGAACATCTGGATTCTCGAAGCGCTGTTATGGGGCAAAGGCATTGCCCCACTTTAAGCAACACATTTGGCTGGTAGAGGATGGCTCAGTTACTCAGATAGAAGATTAAAGCACCATTTGATACATGGAGTCAATTGCTGAGGCTGAAGGCCCTGGATTGGGGTGGGGGACCAAAATGTAAGTAAGAATGAGTTAAAAACAAATCAGACTGATTAACATTGGAAGAGGTACACTACTAACAAACCAGTTAACATTAGACTATAGGCCTGAAAACATAACATACGTGTGTGTGTGTGTTGTTATTTCGAAATGGCTCCCAGTCCCAGGCCTTCATTATGAGCTGGCAGCTTCTCATGATAAGAAGGCAAAAGGTATCTTGGAATTTCAAGCAGTGCGCAGCCTCCTGCCCCTTCTTGGCAGTAAAAAGTATGCCAGAACATCATTAAAAATGCATCTCCCCCTCCCTCCCCCTTTTATTTTTTCCTTTCTGCAGTGCCAAGATGGTATTCATCAAGGACCTTGGCAGGGCAGCTGTGTGAAGATTTGTCGTGTCAGTGTGCCATGCGGGCTCGGTAATTCTACCCTCTGGCCTGTACACTGCCTCTGAATCACTTGCATTGAAGTGTTGGCAGCGTGACAGCGATGCAGAAGCAGTCCTTTATCTACTGTCACTCTTTCTCTCTCTTTCAGAGCGGTCCCCTCATCGGCCCATCCTACAGGCTGGGCTCCCTGCCAACCAGACAGCAGTTCTGGGCAGCAATGTGGAGTTCGTCTGTAAGGTGTACAGCGACCCCCAGCCTCACATCCAGTGGCTAAAGCACATTGAGGTGAACGGGAGCAAAATTGACCCTGAGGGTCAGCCATATGTGAAGATTGTAAAGGTAAGCTTTTATTTCTTGTAACTTTTTACAATTCTGTTTGGTCCTCCAGCAACTTGTGGTACTGATATGAAGAGGGGGCACTACTGGCTGGCAGGGGGCTGCTGTAGTGAACGTACTTATACTCTCGGCCTCTGGGGAGGAGGGTGGTAAGCAGTCTCAGCACATTACTGTCCCCTGGTGGCCAAGGGAGGAAGTGCAGCTGTAGTACCTCAACAAGCATTGAGGGAGATGCCAGCAGGTCCCAAAATGGCACACCATTGCTGATCTACTGTGCAGTCATCTCGGTGTCCCCTGTGTTGCTAGGCAAAACACTGCAGGGCTTGGTAGGATGGATGTGCTTCTAGGCCTGATCTGCTGTCTACACCAAGTGCTGTATTTCTGGCTTCTGAAGGGCTCCCCTAGGCTCTGCCATATGGTCCCTCTGGATGAGATGGTTTGGTATTGCAACTGCTTTACCTTTTTTGGGGGGGGGCGTCTTCCCACCCTCACCCTGCATTTTCCTCTCTTGTCACCCCAACCCAGTTTTGGGGTACTATGGCTTCATTTTAATCTCCAGCACGGGAGGACAGCTGATCCCAGTACTGCTTCTTGTGAAGCTGGCAAGGGGTCAGTGAATGTCATAGCCCTCCCCTTGGAGCAGAGTGCTTTACTGCAGGGATGCATTCAGTCCCCTTCCCTGTCCCACGGTGGGACATCCGAGTCCACACGAGGATGAGCATCTTCCAGGTGGAAGGGCATAGTACTGCCACTGGGCGGGCCTTGGTCATCGGAGAGGATAGATGTATGGAAGAGGGGGGATGTAACACATTTGCATTACAGAGGTGATTCAAACTGTTTGAACAATGATGGACTCCACTGTGAGGACTCTAGCATTGCAGGCAACAGTGAGGCCCATGTTGAGCACCAGTGCTGAGAGGCCCATATATTGGGGGGGGGGGGGTGTCGTGCACGTTTAATAACTTTGCTTCAGCTTATGGGAGATGTGGGGAAAATGCTCTTGCAGTTACATTCAGTTCTGTTATGCTATTTTGCTGCCTCTCACTGATGCTAGTTAGGGTCAGACCATTCCCAGTTTTAGTATGTACTAGAGATGGGTAAAGTTTTCATCTTGCATGCAAACATCACACTAAGAACGGTTTCAAGTGCTTGCTCTTAATGATAATATTGGAAGAATGTTGTCAAATTTCATGTGACGACTGGATTTGTATCTTCAAAAATGGGTGATTTTATGCATGGATCCCCTCTCCCATCCCCCAAAACTGCAGTTTTCAAGGAATTTTGTCATTTTGCAAGAAAAGCTGTACAAAAAAGCCATCTGAGTGGTGCAGAGGGCTGAGGCTCTTCTGCCTCACACACTGCCATGCCAGCAACCTGGGTTCGAGAATGGAGTGTGGTTGCTGGGAGTCAGCCGGGGGGGGGCTGCTCTTCTCACCTCCCCAGGGGAGATGTGGCAAGCCGTCTCGGCCTTTGCCACTGGGTGAAGGCCTGGGGTAATGCAGGCTCAGAGCAACTTCAGTGGGCAGGGCCACGGTCCTGCACTGCGTGTGTCCCTCCACGCATGCATAATTGTGTACCACCACAGCCAGGAGAATGGGGAGACAATGGAAACTGGAGTCAATTGGATTAATAAAGCCCCGTCTGCTCTCCCTTAGCATGCAATGCAACTTAATCCCTGGGGTAGTTCTGGATTATCTATGGGGGGGAAACAGTCCTTCTTCCCCAGCCACCTACCCCCACCCCCCACTGGCCCCACTTCATGGGGAAATCCACAGGGGACTGAGGGAGGCAGCAGCCAGTTGCAGGGACAGGACTCGGAAACCCGCCCACTTGACTCTGAGGAGAAAAAGCAACATGGGGGGGGGGGACTTCCCAAAATGTGCAGCTCAGTTTTTCCCAGCTCTAATTTGGACCCCAAAATATTCTAAAACGTTCTTGTTTTAGAAATTCTCCTCCTCAGACCCAGTAATTTGGCTATATTTGCATATTATAGGTGCTGATCACTAATTTGCATAGTTTACCCATTCATCCTGTGTTTTACAGGAAGGCTCTTTTTGGTTCTAAACTTCTTGGTTTTTTTTTCTCCAGAACCAGCTTGACTTGACTTATCCTTAACAGAAAAAACAGTATAGCTTCGTAAAGGGGAACATTCATGGACCATGCCAGTCATTGTTTGAAAGTCCAGGAAAAGCTCTTTTAAATGCAGTATAGGGCTTACCTGTAGTTGGCAGCAGTCCAGAGATATTGATGATTGTGTTGACCCCATATTGTTACTACATTGCCACCATTTGTAGAACCTTCTGATGTCTCTGACAATCAAGCTGTGACTAACCATATAGCAGCTATGCACAGCTTGATTGTCAGTGATATCACAAGGTTCTAAAAATGGTGGCAGTATAGTATCAGTATGGGGCAGACTTAATCATCAATGTCTCTAGACTGCTGCTAGCTACAGAGGAGTCCAATGCCTCATTTCAAATAGCTTCTCATGTGCTTTCAAGTTATGATGGGCACAGTTCATAAATGTTCCCTTTTAATGAAATATAGTATGAATAGCATTCATTCAGTGCGGCCTCTCTATAAGGTAGTTCAGTACAAGGCTACCCCTGATAGAAGGCTAAAGTACCCCGTCTCTCGCTCTTACATTAAGTCCCATTATGATCTGTCTCTACTGTGTGCCTGTTATTAAAAAGCACGTCATGATTTGACTCCCCTGAGCAGCCTTGATAGAGAGGTGGTGCCGTATTGTTCTTTATTTTCAAATTAAGTGACTTATTGTAATGCTGAATTTGGTGAATGACTTGAATCACAGTGTTTGTTTCCAGCTGTGTCAATGTGATCACTCTGTTATTGGTTTGTTCTAGCATTCGGGGATTAATAGCTCGGATGCGGAGGTGCTGACCCTGTATAATGTGACAGAGGCCGAGAGCGGGGAGTATACTTGTAAGGTTTCCAATTATATTGGCGCAGCCAATCAGTCTGCGTGGCTCACTGTCACGCGACTTCATGAATCAGGTAAAGCCCCTCCCCAAAAATGATTTCAAGAAAATGCAAATGCAACATTTGAGACGTTATAGCTGACTTGAAGAGTCGACTCCCTTCCCCATAGGGTGAAGAAAAACTTCTGATCTCTCCCTGTCTCTGCTGTATTTTCTAGTACCAAACTCCATGGAAAAATACCCAAAGTGTGGGCACAGTCTAGTTTAAACTATGCTGCGTTATTTATTTCTGTCTAATGTGTGTTTTTCCCTTTTTTTGTAGCTAAAGTAAGTGATTTGATACCTTTTATGGGACCAACAAGTAATTTGAAATACACAAGAGTTCTGTTGTACTCTGGGCCCTTCATCAGTTGTCCAGTATAGACCTGAAAACTTGTAATAAAAATTACATGTTGGTCCAGTAAAACTTAAAAAGTCATCTACTTTAAAAAAGCCAAATGGCTACCAACATTTCTGTATGCCCATATGTAAAAATTCTAGGTTTCTTCTATCCAGTGTCTGTAGCCTGTGTGTATCATTCCGTTTCCTCCTTTCACTGTCTGTGTTGTTATTAAAATGAATTTCACTTGCCAACAAACTGTGAACTTCAAAGAACTGCATCTCTGAGATGTGCCACTTTCGCAGACTGTCTGTGATGTGAATTTGTGGTGCTTGCATGTACGTGTAATTACTGGGTTATACCTGGTCTCCACCTATGGAGTCAAAGACCCATTTGCCATACTTCCAACCTCTCTGTTTTGTCCAGCATCTTCTGTGTTGTGTTTTTGTGGTCTCCCCACCCCTGAAACTACACGTGTCCAAACTTTGTGGCTTTTATTTTTCCATGAGTCCCATCGCTAGCATGTCAAGATGGGCAAGGAGGTTCAGATCGGTGAAGGGTGTAACAGAAAACTTCTCTGTAGGTTCAGATGTGGAGCAGAGGCACTTCCAAGAATCTTGGCTGATCTCCACTGGTCTCCTGCTCTCTTTCTCTCTCCCTTTCTCCCTTGGCCTTGGGGTCTTGTAAATGGCACTCATATGAAGCCTTTGTGTTTTTTCAGCCCCTACCTTCATTTCCCAAGAGTCTCATCTGGTTCGCTTGTCGGTTTGCTTCCATTTGTTTCTTCTAGAATGCTGGAGTTAACACTACGGACAAAGAAATGGAAGTCCTCCACTTGAGGAATATAACTTTTGAGGATGCTGGGGAGTATACGTGCTTGGCGGGTAACTCTATTGGGATCTCCCACCACTCTGCATGGTTGACAGTTCTCCCAGGTATATACATGGCTCTTCTTACTGTCCTTTTGAGGGTATTAGTTGTTAAAAGACTAAGCTATGCATTGCATTGCATATGGGTGTCCACCACTGAAGTAGATTGCAGCTAATGGGAATGGATCTGGGTTTAAACCCTTAGCAGCTACAGTAGTCTCTCTTAAATTTAACTAAACTATATTAACAATTGAATCCAAGAGTAAAGAGGTAGTATTAAAAGTAATTAGTTGTGGTAAATAGTTGCCTTAGTACCACAGGAACTCATTTCCCTGGTTTTAAACTGGGGGGTGTTAAGATTCGTCTCTGTGGTAATTTACCAATTTATTGAACTAATGACAGTCTTACTAGGTTGGACATTAACTCCTGAAGGTAGCTACCCATATGTTTTATAGCAATGCATACATGAAAACCAAGCTAACAGTGGCTCAGGCCAGATTTTGTTTGCCACTTTCTCCATTTCTCTTTTTCCAAATCCAGTCTCTGAATTCCCATTGACATCCAATAGGAATTCCTAAAGTTGTTGGCACGAACAGGGCTTGAAGTGTTAGCTTGCCTTTTTAAGATGTCTCTTCCACTCCCCTCACCAATGAAAACGCATGTAAACATCTGCCAGTCGAAAACAAAATGTCTCACCAAAAGTAGCATGTGATTGGTTGAGCCCAGAAAAGCTCATCTGCTGTTTTCATCTTGGGGGGGGGGGGCAGAGCAGAGCATCTTGTGATTTGTGCATGTACGCTTGTTGTCTGTGGTTGGCTTCTAACAGCTGTTTGCATGCAGATCGGCAGGCCTAAGCATGGTGTCGCGTGGAGCAAGGTCAGCTGATACCGCGTCATCGCCCTGATGAAGTAGCGGTCAACAGAACCCAGGCAACAGCTGATAATTGGCCTCTGAAGAAAGTCTGAAACTTTCTCAATTATCAGAATTCCCGTCCCTTACCTGTCTGCAGCTCTTTTTACATCAAAAATAAGATGGATTACAGTTTACTTTGAAAGGTGTGTTTGCAATATAAACACTTGGCATTTATCATGCCCACGTATTGGGAAAAGGGTGGTGTACTGGGAGGAGAGGGGTCATGCCGGAGTTGTGCATGCTATGCTTTTAAGTTTGAAAATGCTTTTGTTCACTGCTGTGATATTATGTGTACCTGCATTGTGAGGCATGCCCCAGAGGTTGACAATGACTTTTTATGAGAGGTGTGTTTTTTCACTCATTATGTATACGAGAGGTGTGTTTTTCACTCATTATTTACATGAGAGGTGTGTTTTTCACTCATTATTTATACAAGTTATCAGTATGGTTTCCCTGTGAGGGTTTCATTTCTTTGACAGTTTTGCTAAGAAAGAAAAAAGTAGCAGAGTGTGAAAAGTCTGCTGGCCCTGGAAATCAGCAGAACTGTAACCTGAACCTGCTCAGATGGGAAGCCAATTTCTCTCTATAGAGAGTCTGAAATTGGCTTCACCATACAAACAATACTTATTATAAAATGTTAGAGATGTGGGGTATACCTTGTCAACTTTAACGCCAGGATTCTTAAATTTACAATTAACAGGGTGACCCAGTGATTGTATTTTTCCAGGCTAGTACATTTTTCCATTTGTTGGTCATGAACTAGTTACCTGTGAGAGACATTTTGGAGCCCTGAGCTGCTGTTTCACTGAAAACGTTAGCAGCTTCAGTTCAAAAGCTGTTTTTATATTTTTTTTATGGTATCCAGAGAAAAGATATTCAAAGCAGAAACTGCTGAAAGTAAGACACCTGTCCAGGAGACAACCAACTGAAGACTCCTGATGGAGAATCTGCATTTTTTTCTACAGCTCCCAGTATATTGCTGGGTGCACATCCCCTAATAGTTTAAGAATGTTACCAACAGTATATATAGTGGAAAGAACAACAGGAATTTTGCCTACAAATGGATTTCAAAAAAGGTGTGGGACCTAGAAGTGGCACTTTGCGACTCTGTGATTGGCATTTATATATATATATATATATATATATATATATATATATATGTATATATATATATATATATATATATATATATATGTGTGTGTGATAGATATATGTGTATATATATATATATACATACATAGAGAAATATGTACAACAGATATATAATTTAGTATGCGTGTCTGTACATTATATCTATACACACACACATATATAGAAATTGTCTGCAGATAAGGACCGCCAGGCCCATCCAGTCTGCCTGTAGGCCCTATACATTGTATGTGGCCACTGACCCTATGTGATCAATGGCTTTTCATGACTCCCTCCCCTTTCAAGCTTCCCTTTTGCCTGTCCCAGGCATACTTAAACCCCTCCACTATGCTTGCCCCCACTACCTTCTGTGGCAGACTATTCCACGTGTCAGCTACCCTTTCTGTGCAGAAAAACTTCTTCACATTACCTCTTAATCTACACCCCCAATTATATATTGTGCCCCCTTGTTCTAGTACTTTTTCTACATTGGAAAAGGTCCCCCACCTGCACGTTATTCCCTTGAGGTACTTGAAAGTTTCAATCATGTCCTCCTCCCCCCCGCTTCTCCTCTTCTCTACTGAGTACATATTGAGGTCCCATAGTCTCTCCTTATATGTTTTGTGGTGAAAGCCCTGCACCTTCTTTGTTGCCCTTCTCTGAATAGTTTCCACAACTGCACGCATTACTCCAGGTGAGGCCTTACCAATGTTTTATACAATGGCGTCACCACCTCCTGCTAGTGCTACCCCTGCCTATGCACTCCAGCATGCCACTGGCCCTCCCCCCCCCGCCTTTGCGCACTGCTTTGATACCTTAAGGTCATCAGAGATGATAACCCCTAGGTCCCTTTCCTCCTTGGTGACAGTCAGCTCCTCTTCCTCCACCTTCCCCCCCCAACGTGTAGCTCTTCCCAGGGTTCCCTCTACCCAGGTGCATTATTTTGCACTTTTTTGCATTGAACCTCAGTTGCCACATCTCCGATCATCTTTCAAGCTTCTCCAGGTCCCTCTTCATTTTCTGCACCCCTTCTGGAGTAAAAATACATTACCACTTTTGTACCAAGATAAAAATACATTAGCACCATTGTACTAAGATAAAAACACCATCAGGAACACAGAACCCCAGCTAGCTCGGTACATTTTTTTATCTTGCTAATAGGTTCATCACTTCTTTTATCTCGTCAGTCGGGTGCGTCATTGTAAGTACCTGCAGAGCCTCGTGCCATTCAAAACTGCGAGCCAGCTCAAGTAAGCCCTCTAGTGAATCGCACATCAGCTGTGGTTCATTCAAAACAATCACATGCCTTTGAACAGGCTGCGGTGCTATCCGAGCTTCTTTTTGCGGTCTTTTCTTGTAGCTTTAATTTTGTAGTGCAGTTATTTATTGTGTAAACCTCACAAGTGACGTACGTTTATGAGATATGGATTTTATCTTCATTCATGGTGAATGAACTCTTGTCCCCTCACTTGGGGATTCGCCACTCATGAGGGTCAAGAAGCCACTGACCACTCATGAAAATAGAATCCATATTTCATAGACTCAGAGTGCGCGCACACACACACACACACACACACACACACCTGTAGTTGTTTCAAAACTGGTATGGTGTAGTACATTAAAATATTTTTGCCTGTCAAAAAGGTTTTTTCCTTGTGCCAGAAAAAAAAAAAGGTTTAACAAAAAAAAACAGAAACAAGATGTTCTGTGTTCACCATAAGTAAAGAAAAACATCCAGGTGCTGTGATGTGCACACAGAAGTCCTCCAGTGTTCAGCTTCAAAGTTCCTAAATAGTCGGGGAAAGAGCTGCAGGACTTTGACTTTGGAAAACAAAATCGCCGCACCTTGAAAGAAATCACTGCACTCGGTAAACAAAATCGCAAGACTCTGGAAAACAAAATCAAAATCTCCACTCTGGAAAACAAAAAACAACCGCCAAGACTTGAAAACAACATCGCCGCACTCTGCAAAACAAAATTGCCGCACTCTGGAAAGCAAAATCGCCACACTCTGGAAAAACAAAATAAAAATCGCCGCACTCTAGAAAACAAAATCACTGCACTCCAGACATCAAAAAAATTGGAAGGACCCAGTTGACATAGCAAAACAAGCAAGTTTATCTAATCTTCAGACCATCAGCAAGGACCCTCTGGAAGCAACCTAGCCCCGGTACTTCAGCCTACGAACATATGAATGTGCCAGCAGAAACAGACCACCGGTCTATCTAAGTTTGCTAGAGTGTGCAGCTAGCATCTCTAGTTTGCAGCTGCCCAACCCCTCCTCCCCATTGTCATCCAGTGCTGCCCCTCACACTCACCTCCCTGTTCCCTGTCCCCTGCCCCCTTTTTTTTTTTGTGTATTATCTATTAAAGGAGAAGTCCACCCAAAACTTGGAAAAATATATGTTGTACAGAGTGTTTTAATTTGTATGTGAAGTTCTAGTGTTTCCTTCCCCCTGACTGGTATTAGGAGTTTTCCTAAATTAGCCTGCTAGCTTTATGCTAGTTTTACAACCCCTGGGTATCTTCATCCCTGACAGCTTAATTGTATTTCTTGTTCCCACAGTGCATCTTGTCTCGTGACAGTGATGTCAGAGAGACCCAACATTCAGCACACACATGCCAAACAAACTAAATATCTTGGAAGCTTTACAAGCTGCACAAAAATTACCAGCAGCAGTGTTTTTCAGGACAGTAAGACATTTACGATGAGGGTGGTCACCAAGCTGAATTCTACAGGTTTTAAAATATAGCCATCTCTGTTGTTGTTGTGAACTGATTGTAAAGCAATGCTTTCTGCTGGATTTATGGGCTCTGCTACATCACCATCACATGAAACAAGGTGCACTGTAGGACAAAGAAATATAATTAAACTGTTTGATATGGAGATCTCAGGATCGTGAAAACTACTCCTAAGCTAGTAGGCTAATTAGAAAAACTCCTAATACCAGTCGAGGGAAGAAAACACTAGAACTTGACATATAAAATTAAAAACACTCTGCCCAATATATCTTTTTAAGCTTTGGGTGGACTTTCCTTTAATCTTCCTCTTGGCACCCCTTCGGAGCGCCAGTGCCCCACACCACCATTCTCCGACCCGCCATACAGTCTTGCCGTAGGGTAACCCGACCTATCCCTGTGTCGGGAGGGTCCCTCTCCTCTAAGGGGGAAGTGCCTGTAGGCGAACTCTGTATCCCTGGCAAGCTGCCGTGGGGTCGTTCCAGGCTAGTCCGGGGCTTTGTGGTGGAGTAGACCGGGTGCTTATCACCCGGTTGGCAGGGAGCCAGTATTTCCATTTTCTCCCCTTTGGAGTGCAGCGTGCCACGACGTCTAGGCATATGCCGATGTCCGCTAGGCCCCTCCCCCATTGGGTCAGCATATTGCGACACCTCCCGTCTCCACCAGTGGTCAGTAGACGCCAACCCACATCCCCACCTTCCCCCCAGAGAAGGCGACCAGTCATCGGACGCTCAAGACTTCTCCCCTGGCCGTCCAGCCCTCCAGCGACCGAGTCCATTCCTGAACCCTGGTCATCCACGTCGCAAGCGGAAATCCAGCCGCTGCGTCGACAGGCCGGCCCCATGGCCTTTTAAAGCTGTTCGCAGATTTACATGATACCACCCATTCTGGTAGTGCGTTCCATTTTGCTACCACCCTCTCCGTGAAAGAGTGTCTCCTCATTTCCCTCCTAAATCTTCCCCCCTCTAGTCTTAGTCTGTGCCCCCCGGGTGTCCCTCCCCTCCTTAACTTAAAGACCCCACCTGCCTGATCCTTATTGATTCCTCACTTAGATACTTGAATGTCTCTGTCATGCCCCACTGTCCCTTCTATTCTCCAGGGTGTACATATTCAGGTCTCCCAGCCTGCCCTCATAGTCTCTCCCCTCCATTCCACATCATATCTTCGTTGCCCTCCTCTGCACCCCTTCCAGTAGCTTGATCTCTCGCTTCAGGTATGGCATCCAAAACTGCACACAATACTCCAAGTGTGGCCTTACTAGTGACCTGTAGAGGGGTAAGATCACCTCTTGTCACCTGGACGAAACCCCCCTCGCTGTGCACCCCAGCATTTTGTTTGCTTTTGCAGCTGCTCTCCTGCACTGGACAGTGTTAGTCATGGTCCTTTTTACCATTGCCCCTAGGTTCTTCTCCTTCTGTGGCGGACATCATTACTGAACACACCTGTCAGTCTTTTATCTACATGGGGGGCTCTGCCCCCACACCCCCCACAGGGGTCTGCACCTCCGAACCCCCCATCTCTAATTATACTACTCTAAGGTGCTCCTTGACACTGGAGTAGACTAAATCACTGGATTCACCATTCCGATAGTGTCGCCATTACTTTTAGATCACCATTTTAGTTTTTGCCATTATGTCGTCACCGTTTTTGCCTCGCCATTTTGTCTTCGCCTTATTCACATGCTACCCCTTCATCAGAGGATGTGGTAGCTCCTGAGACAGGTGAGTTTAAATATTCTTATCAATTTAAAGCTATAGCACCGCATAATTGATAAAACTGTCATCACTTCAAATTTTTATAGACTTGGAATAAGGACTCTAAGAAAGCTGCTTTCCATAGCAATAAAAGTAAGAGATGACATGGCAAAATACACGAAATTTGAGAAGGAAATGGAAAAAGTAAACTTGCTTATTTTTGCTATATCTGCTGGGTCCTGCCAATTATTTATCTATTTATTTTTGGGGATGTGCGTAGTGTAGCAATTTGGCTTGTTATGTTTGCTGCTTGGGCTGGTCGCTCCTTTACCACAACCCCAACATTGTTCCAGAAGCGCACTGTAACTTGTATCTGTTAGAACTTTGACTTAGTTCAGATGTCATTCTGCGGTAACACAGCCGTGTCCTCTTGTCAAAAGTTTTAAGACAGAAGTGCCTCGACTTTCAGCTGCAGAAACCTGCCAAAGAGCTGCATACGATACTGGCTTCTAACTGTTGCACGGTGTACTGTTTGACATTTGGATAAGTATTTTAGAAATACAGAACAAATGGGTTTTCATACAAAAGAGGACTTGGCTGTATAGCATCCTTTTTACCCACTGCTGTGTGGGTCTTTTACTCCAGTTTGCTTGGGGTGGGGGGGTTACCTCTGTTTTTTTGTTTCATGGAGGGTTTTCTGATTTATCCTGGACTTCTTCAGAGATCTGGAGTTGCCACAGTTGTTGTTAAAACCTGAGACTTGGATTTGTTTCATTCTGGCAGCAGGTACCAAAACTGGCTGTAGGTAACAAAAAATGATTCATGGCTAGCAGGGCAAGTCCTGGGAGGAGTGCCTCAAGACACTGAACATGTACTCCCTGTGGTCCAGAAGGGAGAGGGGAGATATGACAGAGACTTTGATTCCTAAAAGGAATTAACAGGGTGAACTGTAGAGAACTAAATTGAATACCAGCTGGTGGTCACGGGTTCCACAGTGGATTCTGGCACTGGGCAGTTAGAAGCCAATAAACCTGAAGTATGTGATACAAGCTGTTCTTAATGGAGGCTGTGCCTCCACACACCTACTGAAGGATTTGTACTCCAGTGGGGGGGGGGGCGGACTTTGGGGAGGAGGCGACTAATCCCGCATTTGGCACCCTGATTGCCCAGCGCCGTAATGCCGGCACTCTGAGCACCGTGAGGTGGTCATGAGTGGAAGCTAACATGAGGGAGATTCAGGAGAGACATGAGGAAATACTATTTTACAGAAAGGGCGGTGGAGCTGTGGAACAGGCTGCCAGCTGAGGTGGTGGGTGCAGAAACGTTAGCAGTTTCAAACACGGTTGGGACAGAATGAAGGATGTATTGGTTGCTCAGGGCGACAGTATCGAGGGAGTGAAGGGGAAGGGGGTGAGATCTAGGACCCTGGAGGAATGTTGTGTCCCAGGGCTGTATAGGGAGCTTGGGCAGACTGGAGAGACCTTGGGCTTTTTCTGCCATCAGTTTTCCATGTACTGTAGGCCTCTGATGAAATCTGTAATATAGGAAGGGACCAAACATTTTTACAGTCTGGTTTGATAAAATGTAAAGAATTCGGAGTGGCACTATGGCCTAGAGGGGAGCGTGACTGCCATCCCATGAAGGGGACATAGGTGTGCATCACAAGCCCAGGATAGTTAGTTGGGCCAGTGAGAGACTGAGCATGATCCACAGGGAAAATGTAACTTGATGTCACATAGTTAAAAAACGACTCCACTTTCATCACACAAAGTTTGTAGAGCAACCATTTGTTATGCAGCTGAGTTCGCCCAGAAGGAATCAGGGTCTTCCCACAGGCTTCAGTGTCCACAGCTCTGTAGGTTGCACACTCACCTTTGGGGCCAGAAGATCAGAAGGTTGCAGGTTCTAGTCCAAGAGCAGGACCGTGAGCTAGTACCTAGTACAGAGACTGTAGTGCAGTACTGGGGTTGGCTGTTTGGGTGCTGTCCTTTGGATGAGATGTTAAACTCGGGTCCCTTCTGCCCAGCTCTGGTGACAGTCCTCCGTTTTCTCCCTGTGGACTGTCCCTACGACCCTGGAAGCAGTGACTCATGCGCATGGAGGTGCACATGCACACCGCAGCTCCAGTACCAGCCTCTTCCGCCCTCCCTCCGCCTAATGCCGGCACTCCTTGGAGCGGTGCTGCCACTCCGGCCTCCACCAGGAAGCAGCCAAGCTTCAAGGAGACCTAGATCTCCTTCCCGAGGTAGAGGGCCGCCAGCCACTCGCTTCCTCCCCGCCCCCCCCCGGCGACCTCCGATGACCCAAGCTCGTTCCTGAACCTGGGTTGCCAGCGTGATTTAAGGTGGCGCCCATTGCCTCAACCTCTGTGCCACCGGGCCGGCTTAAGAAGACCTGTTTTGCATGCGAGCTTTTACATCTAACAGCAAACCTGAGAATAACGTATGAATCATTGATAATTTGCAGAGCATTATGCGCTTGAGTATCGGCCACGATAGAAGCCTTACTGGAGGATTCTCAGAATGCCAGTTTTTCTGCAGATCATACCAGTGGCTTCATCCTGTTTGGGAGAGACAGTGGTGGATAGCTTATGCATGTTGGCTTGCACAGCCTCCACTGTAGTGTCAACTGTGCAAGGAGTTGGGCTCCACCACTGGTCTGCAGATCAGGCCTCTAAGGCAACGTTGTACAATATGCCATTTTCTGTCGATTTACTGTTTGTCAGAGTCAGACAGGGTCTCAAAAAAGAAGGGACAACTGCCAATCTTCAGACAGCAGCAGAAGACAAATCAGTCCTGGGGTGGGGATGGGGGGGGTTTCATCAGTTTACATGACTGAGACCCTCGCCTTATTGATCCCTTTCAAGTTCTTGAACAGGGGTGGTCTCTTCAGGCCAAGCTGCAGCAAAACCATGAGGGGGGCACATATGTAAGATGTCAGCCTAGAACGAAGCAAAATTAGTCTGCTACAATCCACTATAATATACTAAACCACAAGTAAATCAAGATTGTTCTTGGGATGTGGATATATTGTTCTAGCCACACTTTCTGGCAGTGTCCTTTCCATTTAAATCTTGCCAGAAAGTCTTCAAGCTGGCTCCTCCCACCCACCCGGGTAGTATAACCCTCGGCTCCGCCCCATGATGCCCGATCTTCCTTTCCACTGGAAGAAGCAGGTTCCCTCCTTACTGCTCCCACGAAATTCATTAGAGTTCCGTCTCGAGCACAGTCTTCGATCACGACCATGATGGAGGAAAAGTCCTGCATGCAGTTTCTTCGGGTGCCCATGCGGGTATAGAAGATGTCGCTTGTCGACCTTGTATACGTGTATTTACTGCTTGGACTACGAGCACGATCCCCAGGCCTGCAACATTTGCCGGTCATTTCAGTCGGTCCTTCAGGACCACCTTGCCTGCCTGAAGTTGGGCCTCATGGAGAAACAGAATCCGCTGGTCAAATCCAAGGAAGCTCGCTGGGTAGTCTCTGCAGCTGCGGGGTCCGCCGAGCAGTTGGAGCCACTTAAGGCCTTCAAGTACGAGGTGGCTTGGTCTGCCACACAGCCCTCTTCGGCTTCTGCATTTGTTACACTCAGATTGGGCTTCACTTTTACGGGCTCCTTCAGGGAGCTGTGCCAGTCTCTCCCGACCAAAGGAGAGGGCCCTTCGGATTCGCACAGCTCGCACTCCCGCAAGAAGGAGTCTAGACATGACAAGGAGAAGACTCACCAGCGACGTTCTTGAGATCGAGAGCGATCTCATTCTCAGAATCCCCGGGTTTGACAATGGTCAAAACCACGGCCTTGGCTGCTGGCTTCACGATGCCCCATCAGTTCAACCGGTCAAGATGTGGTCCAGTGATGTGGCTGAGATTTTTCTTGACCCTGTCAACCCACTGTCACTAGATGAGGCTGACAATTCTCTATTCAGGACTCCAGTTCTGCCAGTGACCACCGAAGGGATGGCTCTACCCACTGAGCTGGATCCTCCGGTCACTGACCCAGACCAGGAGGAGCCGTGGCACTCCCCGGCTCCTTCCGAGATCTTCCATCAGTACCAGCAGTGTCCAAGGTTGAGATCTAAGTCTTCCCTGTCTAGTGGGTTGAGCAGATCCCGCCGATGTTGGCGGTCCTGCTCTTGACGCCATGGGATGCAGCACCACCACTATTCATCGTCTTCATCCTCCTCAGTTGAGGAGAGGCTTCGGCGCAAGTTGCATCAATGCTACGAAGACCTCATGTAGCAACAGTTAGTGTTGTCCAGTCTGAAGCCGACCCTGGCTCCCACACCAGCTATCACATGGCTGTTGCCCAACAGACCAATACCAGTGCCCCTGGAGGGGCCAGTCAACACCGTTCCTCTGACTGCGGAACCGGTTCAGGCCACCTTAGTTCGGCCGAAGTTGGCCTCTCCACCGATTGGGGTGGAGCCGCCACCCCAGCAGCCACTGACCAGGGCTCCGACCAAGGAGTCTCAGCCAGCTAAGGATCTTCCCTATTGGCTGTTGGTCACTCTCATGCCTGACCGTCTGCAGTGGGTCGAGAGCGACTCAAGTGGTCGGACGCTTTATGCGGACTCTTCAGAGTCTGAGGACTCCTCACTGCACTCCCGTCCGGTCAACATGGAGTCGGTGGGGGGTCTTTTAACTGTCTCATCTCTGAGTCTACAGGGATGCCTCTGGAGCCCATTCAGAAGCGAGCTCGCTATTCCCTCACAGAGATTCTGGATAAAGGGGACTCTCCGACAGAGGCCTTCCCGGTAGCCGAGGCCATTGTTGGCTCGGCCTTGGAGCTTTGACAGCACCCTGCCTCCTGCCCAGTGCCCTTGGCCCAGATGGTCCACAAATATGCAGTACCCACCGGTTCCCTCTCAGGGTTCACGGAACACCCCTCAGCTGAGTGGTTGGTGGCGGATTCCGTGTTTCAGCACTTGGGCAATATAGGCGATGTCGACAGGCCGTCAAACAAGGAATCCAAGAAACTGGACCACTCAGCCAAAAAGGTCTAAGCTGCCTCCTCACTTGGCGTCCACCAGGCGAGCCCGGCCGTTCTGATGGCACACTTCTCCCATGCCCTCTTGGGCTCTCTGGATGAGGTGATTCCTCTTCTTCCTGCAGACCTCCATACCACAGTCAAGCGGTTACGAGTCCAGGGTCGGGCTGTGGCCAAATAGCAACTCCAGATGGCTCTAGACATTGGGGTTTTCTGTGCCCACTCAGTAGCAGCCGCAGTCACCATGTACTGTAGGGCTTGACTGAGGATCTCGACCTTCATGGCAGACACTCAGCACAAGCTGGCGGATGTTCCCTTCTTAGGCACTGACCTGTTCAGGCCTGGTGTGGAGGGTCACCTCCAGTGTATCGAGAAGTCCAGTGCCACCTTGGACTCTGTTACATCCTCCCAGAAGGATCCCAAGGGCTCCAAGCCGCAGAACACAAGCCCGTTTGGTCTCCCATTCCTGCTGCAAAACCAGCCAGCACCAACCAGGCCAGCAGGTTCAGACTTGATGCAGTAGGCCCAAGTCAATGGCTTCGGTGTTCTGAAAGCCAGGAGGGAAGTATCCCAGTGGTTCCTCAGCCTGGTCCTCCTCCTCTAAGCCTGCCCAGTGATGGGATAGGGGCTGCCACCCTCATGCCCATCACGCCTCCCCTGGGTCCTCCTGTGGGGGGGCCGGCTCCACCACTTCCTTTCCACCTGGTCCGCTGTAACCACGGACAGGTGGGTTCTGGAAGTGGTCGGCCAGGGTCTGCCTCTGGAGTTCGAGCCGTACCCTCCAAGTCAAGCCCGCACCCCACGGGAGGACTTGGTATCCGCAGACACTCAGTTGGCTCTTTGAGACGACATAGCCCAGCTCCTCCGCAAGGAGGTCGTGGTCAAGATAGTGGATCCTCGAACACCCAGGGTTTGTCTCTAGGTACTTCATAGTGCCAAAGTGGACTGGCACCCCATTCTAGATCTGCACGACCTGAACAAGTTCCTCAGTTCTCTCACCTTCCGGATGGTAACTCTGTCCCAGATAATACCATCCCTCGAGCAGGACATGTGATTTTGCTCTCTGGATCTACAGGAGAAGTTCTTTCACGTGCCGATCCTTCCGTCCCACCGAAGGTTCCTCCATTTCTGAGCCGAGGGAATCCTCTGTGAGTTCCAGGCCATGCTATTTGGCCTCTCCTGAGCCCCCAGGATCTTCACCAAATGCATAACAGTGGTGGCAGCCTACCTGAGGCATTGAGGGGTGTGGGTGTACCCCTGCCTAAACAACTGGCTGATAGGTCCCTACAGGCAGGAGGTGGAGCGGTCCAAGGATCTGGCCCTTCAGACCTGCATCCTACTTGGTCTCCTAGTCAGTGAGGCTAAGTCGCAACTCGTGCCCTCACAGGTGATCAGCTTCATTGGGGCAGAGCTTGACTCTTGCCAAGCCAGAGCCACTCTCATAGAAACATAAACATAGAAGCTGATGGCAGATAAGGACCGACAGGCCCATCCAGTCTGCCCATTTCTTTTTCTACCTTATGAATGTGCCATCGGCCTTTGCTCTGTCGATGGTCTATCTATTCATACTCGTCTGTATTGCTCCCTTATGCAGATCCCATGCCTGTTTGAAGCCCTGCACTGTATTCATATCCACCACTTCCTGAGGTAGGCCGTTCCATGCATCCACCACCACCACCCTTTCTGTGAAAAAGAACTTCCTCACATTACCCCTTAATCGGCCTCCCTCTAATCTCATGCTGTGTCCTCTTGTCCTGCTATTTTTCTTATATTAAAACATGTTAGACTCTTTGACCTTGTTAATGCCCTTAAGGTGTTTGAATGTTTCAATGATATCACCTCTCTCCCTCCTTTGCTCTAGGGTACACATACTGAGCTCTGTTAATCTGTCCTCATATGTTTTCTGATGCAGTCCCTGCACCATTTTGGTTGCCCTCTCTGGACTGCCTCAATTTGGTTAATGTCCTTTGAAGGTGCAGCTTCCAGTACTGCACGCATACTCCAGATGGGGCCTAACCAGTGTCTTGTAAAGAGGGATATTACACGCCTCTTCCAACTTGTGATACCCCTACTATTACACCCCAACATCCCCCTAGCCTTACCTACTGCTTTAGTGGTCTGCTTGGATGATTTCAGGTCATCGGTGATGATGATGCCCAAGTCTTTTTTCCCTTGTGACTGTCAGCAACTCCCGTCCCAGCCTATAGGTGGCCTCAGGGTTTCTCTTCCCTATGTGCATGATCTTGCATTTCTTTTTGTTAAACTCTAGTCGCCACTCTTCCGACCATTTTGCTAGTTTATGCAGATCTCTTCTCATTCTACCCACCCCATCTGGATCATCTACTCAGTTGCAGATCTTGGTGTCATCTGCAAACAGACAAACCTTACCCTCTAGTCCATCTGCAATGTCACTGATGAAGATATTGAAGAGGACTGGCCCCAGGACTGATCCCTGAGGTACCCCTACTTGTGACTTGCATCTCTTCTGACTGTATACCATTTACTACCACTCTCTGTTTTCTGCCCGTCGACCAGTTTGCCACCCAGTTGACCAACGTCTGACCCACCCCGAGCCTACCCAGCTTATTAATCAGTCTTCTATGTGGAACAGTATTGAAAGCTTTGCTGAAGGTAGGAAGTCAACTGTTCCCCCTTGGTCCACCATTCTGGTTACCCAGTCAAAGAAATCTATGAGATTAGTTTGACAGGACCTTCCTTTTGTAAATCCATGCTGTCTTGGATCCTGTGCTACTATGGATTCCAGATGTTGCACTATCATTTCCTTAAGGAGTGCCTCCATAATCTTGCCCACTACTGAGGTAAGACTGACTGGTCTGTAGTTCCCTGCCTCCTCCCTGCTACCACTCTTGTGGAGCGGGATCACATCAGCCCTTCTCCAGTCTTCTGGAACCTCTCCTGTGCTCAGAGACTTGCTAAACAGTTCTGATAATGGCTCTGCTAGTTACACCCTTAGCTCCTTTAGTACCCTGGGATGTATGCCATCAGGTCCCATTGCCTTGTCCACCCTGAGCTTATTGAGCTCTTGTAGGACCCTTTCTTTTGTGAAGGGACTAGTGTACGCCTCCCCCCTGTGTCCATGGTGCTGAGCTGTGAGCCCTACCCTCCCTTCTCTTCACTAAATACTGAGCAGACGTATCTGTTTAGGATAGATGCTTTTACATGGTCCTTCTCCTCACACGCCCCCCTTATCCCCTTTGATTTTAGCAATACCCCCTCTGGACTTTCTCCTTTCACTAATGTATCTATAGAAAGTCTTGTCACCTTCTTTTACTGTTTGTGCTAGTGTTTCCTCGGTTTGGGCCTTTGCCTGCCGTACTGCCTTCCCTGCTTCCCTTAGGGAAGTTTGGTATGCCTCCCTATCTTCATCGTGCTGCGTTCCCTTATATTTCCTGAAGGCCAGCCTTTGGCTCTGACCGTTTCTGCTCCCAGTGGACAGGCCAGAGGTTCTTTCCTCCTTTGCCCGATCATTTTGGGTTGGGCACTTGCGCCCTGCCCGGGACTTCCTGCGCCTTCTGGGTTACATGGCGGCCTGCACCACTGTGGTCCGATGGGCCTATCGGCATATGCACTCCCTGCAGTGGGGAGCTGGCCAGCCAGTGGTCTCAGCGCAGTGGTCACTTTGACCAGCTGGCCACTGTGACCCAGAAGATGTGGGATGCCCTCCAGTGGTGGCTTGTCCCAGAGCATCTGCAGGAAGGGATCCTGTTTGTCCGCCCAGAGGCGACGGTCATCCCAATGACCAGCGCCTTTCACGGGCTGGGGTGCCCATATGGGGGAACACAGGGTCCACAGGCTCTGGACCCCTGAGTAGTCCTGGTGTCACATCAACCTGCTGGAGCGCCGAGTAGTTCAGCTGACGCTGACTGCATTCGCTCCATTTGTTTGGTGGTTCAAGTCCAGACGGACAACACCATGACCACGTACTGTCTCAACAAGCAGGGCGGGACAGTCTCCCTATCTTTGTGCAAGGAAGCTCTCCACGTATGGACCCTCTTGCTCAGCCTGGAGGTGGATCTCCTAGCCATCCATCAATGTGGCAGGAGCCTCCAGTCAGCTGACAAACCCCCTCAGCCGGGTGGATGAGGAGTTTCACGAGTGGTCTCTCCATCCGGAGGTAGTACACAGTCTGTTCTCCCAATGAGGCACCCCTAAGGTGGACCTGTTCGCCTCCAGGGAGAATGCAAAGCTGAGGCCATTTTGTGCCTGCCCCCCTCAGCAAGGGTCTCTGCAGGGGGATGCCTTCTTGAGGCCGTTGAACGCCAGGCCTCTTCTATGCCTTCCTCCACATCCCTTGATCCACAAGTGCTACTCCAGATTAGGAGGGACAAGGCACAGGTGATCATGGTGGCCCCGGACTGGCCCCACCAGCACTGGTACCCAGATCTCCTTAGCCTCAGCAACAGGCTCCCGAGGTGTCTTCCATTACGCCTGGACCAGCTCTCCATCAGTTAGGGGAAGGTACTCCATCTGGACCTTCAGTCCCTGCACCTGGCAGCCTGGTTCCTGAGCGGCTACGGTTCCAGTCTTTGAGTCTCTCCGAAGATGTCCTCACTGTAGTGGAGGCATCTAGAAAGGAATTGACCAGGAAGTACTGTGCCTTCAAATGGAAGAGATTCTCCATTTGGTGTCGGGCCAAGGTGCTGGACCCCTTGTCCTGTGGCCAGCATTTTGGATTACCTGTGGTCTTGCTCCAAAGGGGGACTTCAGTCGATGACCCTTAAGGTGCACCTGGCAGCCATCTATCAGTCAATCTTTATTTAACCAGGTGAACATCATTGAGAAGAACTCATTTACAAGATGGGCCTGGACAGTCACATGTATGAATACAAGGCAGAAATATATATATATATATATATATATATATATATATATATACACACACAGTGCTACAACAAATAGGAGTACATACAGCAGTACCATCAGTGCAGGAATAAACAAAGGAGGAGTGCACATAAATCTGCGAATAATAAACTACATACTGAAAGGAAACAGACCTAAGACCTATGGCAGCAAGTTATAGTCGGAGGGAGGTATAAAGGATCCAGGAGACTGTGTCAGAGGGCAGGGAGCAGAGGAGGGGAGAGAAAGATTAGTACATTAGGGAAAGGAGTTTCAGGGATTAAAGAGGAAGAAAGAATCTGTTTACCGGGCGTGGGCCGGTCTGCAATCAGTGGCACAGGAGACCATGGTCTGGTACTTTTTCAAAGGCTTAGATCACATTTCCCCTCTGGTGCGTGAACCACCACCACCGTGGGATCTGTTGCTGGTTTTGCAAAACTCATGAGCAAGCCATTTGAACAGATGCACAGGTGTGAGATGTCACACCTGTCATGGAAGACCACCTTCATGGTGGCTATCACGTCAGCCAGAAGGATCAGTGAGCTCCAGGCGCTCTCGGTGGAGTCCCCTTACCTGGTTTTCCACTGGAACAAGGTTGTCCTGCGCCCCAACCTGAAGTTCCTCCAGAAGGTTGTGTCTGAGTTTCACCTGAATCAGGTGATGACTCTTCCAAGTTTTCTTCCCGAATCACAGTTCGGAGGCCAAACACAGGCTCCATACTCTGGACCTGAGGCAAGCACTCGCTTAGTACAAACAGTGTTGACTGTTCCCCTTTAAAGACCCTGTGACACTAATCGTAAGAGAAGGGGATTTTTGCCAGTGCCCTGGCCAGCCTCCCCCTGTGAATGAAATGGGTCTATGTAACTCACTGCCCAGGATATACCTGGAACTGTGCTATCAGCACAGTGTGTCTTTCCTGGTCAGAAATTCCCAAAACACGTAAGGTTGCTTTACAAAATGCTACATACAGTATGTGTTGCCTCTTGCTACTCTTGTGAAGTATTTTATCTCTGCAATTACTACATAAACGTGTTTAAATCAAATGTTCTGCAGTCAGATCATACAAGTTCTCCAGGAAGGGTTCATGGTATTTGTCACTGCCTGTTTTATCTCGGGTTATGCAGACAGAGCCCTTCCTGCCGGTCGTCGATCTATGGCGTGCACTGTACATGTGTCATGGCAGCAGTAGCGCACTGGCATGCTACATGACCATGCCCCATAACTGACCGTAAGCTTGCCTTCCCTCTGACAGTGGCACTGTCCGGAGGGCGTCTCTTGTTGTGGAGGTTAACCCTCAGGGTGTTGGGTGGTATTAAGGATGGCCAGCGGCAAGGAAGGTCAACAGGAACAAGGAGGACAGCATGGGAAGGAAGTATGAAGGAGCCAGAAGGTCGAATGGTGTATTAGGGAATGAAATGGTGGGGGAATGAGTGAAAGAAAAATAAAAAGTGTAAATTGATCTGAGTGTAGACTGTTGCAGGCTACATACTGTGTCACTGGGTCTCCCCAGGGTGTCCTTACCAGTTCATCAGCATCATAACCTGAACATTTTACTTCCTGTTTGGGGGGGCTGAGAGTAAAATGCATTTAAGGAAAATGTGTATGTGTGTATATATATCTTTCTGTCCAGTGCTGTTTAACCTTATGACATCACAAGTGGCAAAGCCACAAGTAATGTCCAAGGTCTGAGTGCATGAGGGAGAAATACCTGATATATTTCTGGTAGGGCCACAGCATATTCAATTTATGCAATGCTGTGTTTTATTTTGTCATTTTTCTTTGCTTTTTAAATAGTTAACTTTGTTCTGCAGTTTAAAATGTTGTATGAGTAGTTTAAGAATGGCAGAGTTGGGTTTTTTTTGACGCAGACGATGCTGTGAGCGTTAATGCGTTAGCGCATCACTTCGCATCTTGAGGCTTAGTGTGATGGTTAGGAGCGGAGAAACAGGCCTACAGTGGTCCGAGATCTGACCCACCACCGTCGTGCAATTTACATACTGGATCCTCATAGTAACCGTTACAATAATTTCATAAGGAAATGTACGGATTCCCTTTAATGGTTGAAGTGGGAAAGCAGAAAATTCAGGACCAGTATGATGGCTGGTTTTAGTGAGCAGGAACCAAGAGTATTTGCTGTAGCATTTTGTGCGATTGTTAGTTTGAAATACAAGAAACAGAAGTGCAGTTTTATTTTGTGTTTTTTTGTGCTGCTCTGTTTGGAGGAAATGGCAAATGGAGTTTCATAGAGTGAGACTGCCGTTCAGGAGGTGGTATGGCAAGCGAGTGGGATCAGCTTCTGAAGATGAGTTTAAATTGCAAAGGCACGCTAGGTTTACTGTGGGGAACAGCAAAATGAGGATTATACATGAGGAGTCAGTTTGGGTGGCAGTGTCTCAAGTGGAGTGAGCGCGACTCACTCAGGTAAACTGTGAGCAGCGGCAATCAGATGGTGGCAGCGGTTTAGAAGGATTAAAAAAAAAAACAAACAGCAGTTTTACTGGCAGAGGCAGCGAGTAAAATATTGCCGAGGTGAGAGAGAAAGCAGAAAGGCTGCATTGTAAATTGGTGAGACATGAAGGGTGTTGGGGGAGTGAGCAAGCGAGCAAGTTTAGTGATTTTTGAAAGTCAGAGTAGATTTAAGTAGTACTGGCAGGTGGGGGCAGGCCGAGGTGATGACGAACTAACTATATTTATAAATCGGTAGTGACGACTGTACTACATGTATAAATCCATGGTCTACAGTTTATACATACAGTTGTTCTGAAAAATGGTTTTATTAGGTGCCTTTAGTGTCCACTCTGTTTCGTGTGTGTGTGTGTGTATATATATATATATGTATGTATATATATATATATATATATATATATATATAAATTGTCTCTAAAGTCAGGTAGCAGTGTCTGTTGCATGCTAGTTTGTTAGTCACAAGAAAATTGATGTTAAAACATTGGATGCTGCCAGCCCGGTAGCGTTGAGGCACTGGACGCCACACTGGCGACCCGAGTTCAGGCGCGGACTCGGGCAGCCGGGAGTCGGTAGGGGAGGAGAGGATCGAGCATCTGGAGGACTGCGCTCCTCTCCTGGGGTGGGTGGCTTGAGATCCTAGCTGCTCTTGCGGAGGCTGGGAGAGTGCAGTGGACATGGAGCACGCACTGGGGGTATGGGAGCGTCGGCAGATGTCCTCTGGGCAGGTTCCTAAGCATTCCTGGACTGTGCTGGACGTCACTGCACATCCGCGCTCCAGGGGCAACTGAACAAGGAAAATCCCTAGCACCCGGGAAGGTGACAGTGGGTCCAGCGGTTGGCACCCACGATCTCAGCGGGGTCTGCTGCGAGCTTGCCTCTGGATCTCCTCCTTACCATGGACGCCCTGCTAGATTCTAGACAGAACGCCAGCAGGAAGTAAGGCGGTCCCACCACGGGGGCGCTCAGAGCCGGGGGGTTGGGGGTTCGGTGGTGAGGTCAGTGCTCTCGAGATGGAGGCACGGTGAGGAGAGACTTCAGACGGAGTGGGAAGTGGCTGGTCACTGTGACTACACCAGAGAGAGTCCTAAGGGACCAGTGTAAGGAGGTAAATAAAGTTCACAAAAAAAAAATTGGATGCTGAAAATCTGTTGATAACACTGATAAAAACATGGGGATAACCATATGAAAAGGAGTACTACTTTAATTATTTAAATGTTTTAAAAATGCTAAAGTAGACTCCAAATAAAAAAGAAAGGGGGAATTTTATGACGGGAGTAAACGGTAAATCTAAAGTAGAATAAAAAGATAAAGATGCAAAATGTGTACCCTTTTATGCACTGCTGCTTGGGGTGGGGGGGCATTTTGGTTCTAAATTTTTTAATTGGCTGACCTGTTACGGGCGAGGAGGGGGTCCTTTAAAATAGTTTTCTCAATCTCTAGTTCCTTCTGTATTGGTAGCATTAACCAGCAAGGGGCGCAAAACCTGTGGCTTCAAACATTCTGTGGCATAGGCACAGAATGGGAGAAATGGCTGTTGAAATAGTGCCCCTGATCTCCATCAGGTGGGTTGTCCCGGAGGGAGTAGTGTGGGGTAGCGGTGCTCGGTAGGGAACTTTTCGTGGTGACAGAGTGAATATCGGCACCCACATCCCATCCCCCTCAGAAACGGAGGGCCGTGAGCGCTATGGATTTGTTACTCCATCTGTCTTCACTTATGAGCAGAGAGCTGGGATTGGCAGCATGATCGAGCCAATCTGAGTGTAAACCTCCGAACCCGTCAGAGTCCAGATCTGCTCTAGTGGCAGTGGCTTGCAGACAAGGTTATCATGGTTCCATACAGTGACCAGTGATCTATTTTCCCAAATTTTTAATAGACCTTTTATATGTTTGAATGTCATTTACCGCCTCCTTTCAGGAACAGGTGCTTTTCTTTTTCTTTCAGAAGGTCCCATCTTGTCTAGGGAGGATTGCAGAGTATCCTAGGGACACTGTGGGTGAGAGGGCCACGGCGTGTCACTCTACCTGTGGCTGCTGGTGGAGGACTGGTGGTAGCCTAGGTGGGATGAGTGGCCACGTGATGTTGGGCAACCCCCCCCCCCCAAGAGTCCTTGCGTGCACGCACGAGGACATGTGCAGGACCACTAAAAAGGAAAACACCTCTTGTATACTGAATTACTGCCCGCCTAGAGCCACTCCCAGGCTAGCTCCACCCTTCCAGCCATCTGTTCAGCTACCATAAGCTGCCGCTTTTCTGCTCAGAGCAGGGAGGGCCCCCATCAGCAGGGTTACGCCCAGAATCTGAGGGTTGTCTGAAGACCCTGCCTCAGTCATCCTGACTCCTTACTTGCACTGTGCCTCCCCGGGGGCGGGATTGTCTTGTGCCATGTAACAGTAAAGCAGCAGTGTAACAAGGGGACCAGACGGGCGCTTATTAGGATCATGTTGCAGTCCATCCCTCTTTTTTGCCACCTGCTGAATTACTCTATTTTTAAGGTTTAAAAAAAATTAATAGGTAGACTTCAGTGTTTCAGATACCTCTTTCATGCAAAATAGAGATAAGGGTGACCTTTGACCCCATGACACTGTAATTGGTTTCTGTAAGTAGTCTAGATATCGCCAGTTTGAAGTTCAGTGCCATCTTGATGTCACGCAAAACGGGTATTTTATGCCCTCATTTTTACTTATCAAACAGTATTCCCAGACCTTGCAAATAACGCAGCTCGGCATGGGGGCCGATTCAGAGTGATGCCAGAAGACCCTGGTATTGCCCCTTCATCTGCACTATGGCTTTAAGCGGGTTACAGTGCCCCTTGTTTAACATGCTGTTGTTTGTCATGTGGTTACTGGACTTGAAAACAAGGTGATCAAAACATGGCAACATAATTCACATAACATCACGAGATGGATGAGACCCGACCTCCAACCCTGTACAAGTCCCTACGGAGTACGAAAGAATTCATTTTAGAGCATTCGTAATTAAGCTCACTGCACACACAGGCATCACTGAGGTCACTTGTAATGGCATACTGCTGGAGGGGTTACATCATTTATTTTAAAAAGAATTGATTTTTCAAAATTGAAACGCATGTCTTCTGTGCCCCAAGGGGATGCAAGTTCCTGACTCATACGAAAAAGAAGGGGGAGGGGGGAGGTGTAGGTGGTGATACAGAGTCTGTCTTTTTAAAATAACAATGGAAAATGAGAGATCTGGGTGAGTCACTCTATTATGAGCCTTTCCATACTAAGGCAAGGGTGGCACTTGGAGTTCCGCAGTTTTATATCCCTAGAACTGGACACAGAAAATCCCACCACAAAACCTATTGGTTGCTGCCAAAGTCACCATTTTTGGTGTCTCTTTTAAAAAAAATACTGTGCACGTGTTCTGCAGTCCCCACCCAAGGCCCTGGCACATGGCCGTGCGTGTGTGTGTGTGTAGGCACGCATGCACACTGTGGCGCTAGCTCAGCCCCTTCCGCCCACCCGTAACAGTGCCGCCCCCCCTCCCACCTATGCTATCCACGGACCTCCACCTAGTGGGATCGGAACTACAGGGGTGAGTGACAACTCACCCCGGAGGAGAGCAGCCTAACGGCTTGCTCAGTCCTGCTCTCCCAATAATGCTGGCACCCAGCGACCTGAGGTCATTCCCAAACCTGGGTTGCCAGCATAGCACGAGGTGTGGCGTCCAGTGCCTCAGCCCTCGGCACCACCGGGCCAGCCTTTGGTATCTCTTTTTCGTAAAAAAAATACTGTACACATGTTCTGCAGTTCCAGGCTCTACTCTCTCTTTGTTGATTTTTGAATTGAAGCCCCTCAAATGCAATAGCTGATGTTGTCTATGACACGACCATGGCGTGTTATCTACTACAAAAGTAAATGATTTCTGCTGCTGACACAGAACAGATTGGATGCAGGAGCCGAGGAGTCCTGCTACAAAACTTGGGACTGAAGTACTGCTGAGACCAGTGGGCCCAGTCTAAGGGGTTAACAAAAGGGAACCCACTTTTTGCCCAAAAATAATGTGTGAAACCAAATGTACTTTTCTCTTACAAACAGAAAGTTTGTTTTCATCCAAAATAATTTTATGATTCAGAAAAAGTATAGCAAACAAAATGAATGCAACTTGGCCAGCCCACTGGCACAGCAGTAGTGCTACCACTTGCGATGCCAGCGACCTGGAGTTCAGGAATGGCGTGGGTTGCTGGAGGGTCGGGGGATGGACGAACATCCCACAGATGCTCACCTCCTCCAGGGAGGGAGGGGTCCTAGTTTCCCACTGTTACACTGCCACCTGGGTGGCCACGGGTGGCAGTGCATGTGAGGACCCAGCATTCAGGGAGGGCGCGTCAGCACTCTGACGTTGTGACGTAAGGTCACCCTGTCCAACGCTCCAGGAATGGGGACCAGAAAACAAGGAAAAACCCTGACCGCACAGGATGCCGCCCGCCGCTCTGCCACAGGTTCTGCACTGCCGACTGGGCTCGCTGTCACCAAAGCTTTAACTCTGCTGAGGGCAACAGGGCACTCCCTAGGCAGCCCTTCCTGTGGGGGTCATCCACAGGGAAAAATGGGTGACACGGTAAGTCCCAGGGAAGGTGGATGACAGGGCTGGACAGAGCACCAGTGTTGAATGGGGTCAGTCGGAGCTGGGGAAGAAGTGTAGTTCAAAAAAAAAAAGGCGGCTTTTTTTGTTTTACAATTGTACTGTTTTCTGCCATATCTGGTCAGTGCCCCCATCAGCTGGTTTTTCTAACCCCATCAAACTGCCATCCCCAGGGCTTATCTGCTCCTGTTGCCCCTTGGTGAGAGGAGGGGAATCAGTCTTCTGGCGGTGACCAAAACCATGATTGAAGCAGGATCTGGTTGGTGGCTTCTGGGCCTGTGGGACACCGAAATCATCCTGCAGCCTTGGTGGTTATTCTCCAGTTTTGTTTTTTTTTTGCACTCCCTTGGAGTAGCGGCGTTACCACGCACACACGCATGCATGTCATGAATATGGATATGTAAATGCCCAAGCTGTCTGACTCCCAAACCCAGTTGCTGGCCATGCAAACTGTGCCTTCCGTGTTTCCACAGGAGGTGCTTCTGCAGCTGCACAAGCAACCAACCACCCTTGGAGAGTCAAAGTCCCCTTGCATGGTGAACTCTCCCCAACCCCCCCTCCTCACCCAGCTGGCCCTAAGCGACCTGGGCCAGTTCCCAAACTCAGATTGCGGAATCCCGAGCAATTGCACTGCTCCCGTGCTGACAGGTCAACCTGTATACAGCTGGATTATCAAATAAATAGCATGTAGTCGGCCTTCTGGCACAGTGGTAGCACTACTATTTGCGGCGGTGGCGACTCAAGTTCGAGAGCAAACTCTGGGCATTAGAGGGTCAACTTGTGGGAGGAGGATAGAGCATCTGAAGGACTACTGTCCTTCCGGGGGGGCGGTTGCAGAGCCCAGTGTTCACCTTGTCCCTAGTGGAAGCTGAGGAGAGGCAGCCAGAACTTCCTTAGCAAGGGAGGGCATGGCAGATCTCGATGCACGTGTCGTAAGGGAGGGCATGGCAGATCTCAGTGCACATTGCATGGGAGCACGTGTCGTAAGGGAGGGCATGGCAGATCTCGATGCACGTTTCGTGGGAGTGCGTGTCGTAAGGGAGGGCGAGTCGTGCAGTTGCATGCAGAACACGTGTGCGTGGGAGGGCATGGCAGATCTCGATGCGTTTAGGTGAGTGCGTGTCGTGTGGGGAGGGCATGGCAGATCTCGATCCACGTTTCGTGGGAGTGCGTGTCGTAAGGGAGGGCATGGCAGATCTCGATCCACGTTTCGTGGGAGTGCATGTCTTAAGGGAGGGCATGGCAGATCTCGATGCATGTTTCGTGGGAGTGCGTGTCGTAAGGAAGGGCATGGCAGATCTCGATGCACGTTTTGTGGGAGTGTGTGACGTAAGGGAGGGCATGGCAGATCTCGATGCATGTTTCTTGGGAGTGCATGACGTAAGGGAGGGCATGGCAGATCTCGATGCACGTTGCTTGGGAGTGCATGTCGTAAGGGAGGGCATAGCAGATCTCGATGCATGTTTCATGGAAGTGCGTGTCGTAAGGGAGGGCATGGCAGATCTCGATGCACGTTGCATGGGAGTGCATGTCGTAGGGGAGGGCATGGCAGATCTCGATGCACGTTTCGTGGGAGTGCATGGCGTAAGGGAGGGCATGGCAGATTTCGATGCACGTTTCATGGGAGTGCATGGCCTAAGGGAAGGCATGGCAGATCTCGGTGCACATTGCATGGGAAGGCATGGCAGATTTTGATGCACATTGCATGGGCATGCATGGCATAAGAGGGCATGGCAGATCTCGGTGCACGTGGCGTAAAAGAGGGCATGGCAGATCTCGATGCACGTTGTGTGGGAGTGCATGGTGTAAGGGAGGGCATGGCAGATTTCGATACATGGGCATGCGTGACATAAGGGAGGGCATGGCAGATCTCGATGCACGTTGCGTGGGAGCACGTGGCGTAAGGAAGGGCATGGCAGATTTGATGTACGTTGCATGGGCATGCGTGGTATAAGGGAGGGCATGGCAGATCTATGCACGTTGCGTGGGAGCGCGTGGCGTAAGGGAGGGCATGGCAGATCTCGGTGCACGTTGCATGGGAGTACATGGCGTGAGTCATGATATCATTAAACACCGTGCTTCTTTGGGTTGTAACAAGGTGAAAAAACATCCTGGTTGGCAGGATGATCACTGGCCCCTTGCAGGCCCCGCAGCATCGACTTGGCGCTGCCCAAACTGGATCCACGTCTGGCGGCTTTGAGAAGACTCCCTGCCACTGGCCCATCGGCGCAGCAGTTGGATTTCCACTAGCAACCCGGGTTTGGGTGCAGACCCAGGAGCGAGAGGGCCGGCCAGGGGGAGGATGTCTGAGCGCCCAGTGGACTGCTCAGCTCCTCCGGGGGGAGGGGGTACACCGGCTTGGAGGTGGCCTGACCTCTGGTGACAACCAGAGGTATTGCAGCCCTGATGCCCGCACCAAGAGGGAGGAGTATGATGAGCACCGGCGTAAGCCATGGCTTCGTGGCATGTCAGACTCTGGGAGAGCGCAGTTAGAAAAATGCCTCTCCCAGCGCAAAACCAATGCAAGGGCCCAATAGTGGGTCCTCACCTACCTATGGCTGTAGTACCACTCCAGATACCGACGATGACATGATGCCTCTGGGAGGGGGGCCTGGGGCAGCCCCCCACCATGTCCCTGCCTGGGAGGTAAGCCAGGGCTCCATGGGGGAATCTGCAATGGGAAATGGCAGCTGAGGTAAGGTAGTCGGGTGACAGTGCTGGGTTGGGGCGGGGGTATAAACAGAAGGCATAAAACAAAAAAACACTCCCTGCCACAGGGGGCAAGCTGTGGCAGTATAGGGCAGGTGAGGCTGGAAGAAGTCTGCAGGGGGGCAACGAGAAGGGGGAAGCTAGAACAGGGAGGATAAAAAATAATAGGCAAGTGTATTTTAGCTTAAAAAAATACATTTGGAATAGAACACCAAACAGTTTTATAAATTGTAATTAAGCAGATCACTGCCCTGGTCTGAAGAAAATGTACTCCCTTATGTGCTGTGAAGTTTCTAACTATAAATAAGTGAGCGATAAGACCTAACACGGTGTGTGTTGTTGACGGATACCCGCCTGTTCAGGGTGTGTTGATGCCTGATGCCATAGACAAGGTGCCAACTTTTTCTCCTACTGTTTCTTCCCTCCCCTGGGACAGTGGCACTAGGTGTCCCTAACGCACATGCATTGGGCATGCTTAGAGAGACTGACCACTTGTCCCCCACTCCCCTTTCTATATTACATAACGTTGAGCCCTTTAGGGTCACTAGGAGGGGCTGCCTTTGTGCACCACAGACATTCACCCATCCCCGAGGAGAAGAGCATCCACTGAAGCGCTCAGGTCTCTCTCCTTCCGTCCCGCTGGCAAGCTGAGCTCATTCCTGAACTGGGTCATCAGCAACGGCCCACAGCTCCCGAATACCTTTTTAAAAATGTCTTCTAAGGGCAGTCTCGCCCCCCAAATCCATTGTTTTGTGTGGACTGGGCACAACAGCTGGCAAGGGACAGAGGAGAGGACAAAAGAAGTAAGCCAGCACCCAATAAGGCACAGGGGAGGGATTTTTCTGAACTTTGGGGCTGGGATTAAGTGCCCTCACACGCCCTGTGACCCACAGGTGAGGATGAAGGAACAAAATAAGCGGGGGGGGGGAGGGGATGTTCCTTTTGTTGTTGTTCTTTGCTACTGGCTGGCTGTTGTTCGGTCTGCCCCAGCCACCCTGCCCCCTCAGATTTACCATCTGCCCCAGAGTGCACCCTGGCTTGCCTCCCAAGGCGGGGTCATCAGGGAGGGGTCAATACTCCCCAATCGGAGACTGAAGCTGATCTGGGACAGAGTACCTCCGTCCGCTGTGTGGCATTCTGCTGGGGCGAACATCCTCCTGTTCAGCCTGGCATTTTTGTGTGCTTTTTCCCCAGGGAGGCATGGTGTGCAGTGACGTAACTGCACATGGCTGAACGTCTGCCATGCCCCCCAAACATGTCGGCTCGAGCTGTTGGACCCCTAGCCTCCACTAGGGGCCAATCGAGCACCAGGTGGTTCACTGCTGCCCCCCAGAAGAGGAGAACAGTCCATAGGACACTCAGTCCTCCTTCCCTCCCCCCAGCCGGTCCTCCAGCTCTCAGGTTTGCTACCCAACCCAGTTCGCTGGCATCGCAACTAGTAGCACTACCACTGCGCCGGGGGGGGGGGGCAGTTGGGGGAGGGAGGATTTCTGTTTGTTTTAATATGAATTGTTGTGCTAATAATACTGAATACATGGTATTTGAACCGATCTGTCCAAAAAGGATAGCCTTAAAGCAGATCCAAAAAGATCCAAAGGCATCCTTGTGGACTGCTGCCGTCACTATTTGAACCTTGATAGACTGTGTCAATCGAAGTCTAAATTGCAGTGGATATTGTAGGAATCTGAATTGCAGCCCTGATGGGTCACCTAAATGCTGCTCCTGGCAGTGATATTGCATGATTTATTTAAAGTGCTTTTACAGAATGGGCCCGCTACAGAGAGGGTTGTGGATGCATGGAACGGCCTTCCGGAGAAGGTTGTGGAGTCAAAATCAGTGGTGGAATTCAAGCATGCATGGGACAGTCATAAGGCAATTCTTGGGGGGGGGTAAGAAGAAGTAGGCTGCTGGTTAACTAGGATCTGCAGCTTATCCAGTAGGTAGGGAAATGGGCAGACCGGGTGGGCCAAGCGGTCCTTATCTGCCGTCAAATTCTATGTTTCTATGATACTGCCGGAAGAGGTTGTTGGCACCATCCTTTTCAATGACTTTAGGCTCTGGAATCAACTGTAGGGATCCAAGTAAACTGCATCGTGCTTACGTGCAGTGATTGGTTGCCTCTTGATTTTTTTGGAATTACTGTTTATCCCTCCTCTGCACCATCCTGTCCCCTTCTGCTGGTCCCCCAAGCCCCCTCGTCCATCTTCCCCTGGTACTTACCTCTGCTGTTATCTTCCATGGATTACCCCACCATGTCAGGGCCACTGGGACATTGTGATACGCATCCCTCAGGAGACCGAATCAGCTGAGGAGGGTGCCGTGGTTCACAGTGTGGAGTCTGCCAGGGAACTGCTTCATCATGCAGCAGCTGGGTTTTTCCAGTTCACTGGCCTAATCCTCAGGACGCCACCCGTGTGTACATTTTTGCATGCCAACATTTATTGGCATCTCCCTCCTACCCCGTGGCTGCAGATGTGGGGGGCAGTTTTGCACCAGAGGTCACTGCACTCCCTCACAGAAAGAGGAGAGTGCTTAATCCTCCTCTCCTGGCTGATGCCCAGTGCTCGGGGCTAGTTCCCAAACCCGGCTCACTTGCATCGCAAGTGATAACCATACTGCAACACCAGTGAGCCGGTTTGGGATGCATCTGGTTTAAAACATAACCAGTTCTAAGGTTACTCTCAGCCATAAACCATATAGTTTCACTTTGTAAGGCACCGCCGTCATTGATGGAAGTAAAGTGTGATCTTCAAGGATATCTTTTGCAGAAAGCCATACCTTTGGAACGATGGCCGTCAGGCACTAGGACCACACAGAAACTTTTTAGCTAGCAGTCTACTGGGGCCACCCACTACGACGACATCAGCCAACGTCACCACTTTTATATATATGTGGATTGCCCCTTACCCTCCTCTGTTCTTTTCCCATCGTCGACCAGTGCATGTCGGACTCCTTGGAAATATGCTACTTCAGTCAACCACCAAAACATCTACCTCTTTTCTCGCAAATCACTTTATTTTAAAGTGATTCTTTCATTTGGTAGTATGTGCCAACCAGTTCTTCTAAACTTTTCTGTCTCTGCAACTGCAGAAGGAAACTGTACAATAAGAATGGCCACGTCATCTGTATCCATTGCCTAGGCCTGGGCCACAACGTAAAAGCCTGTCAGGTCTGCTGTGGGTTCAGCCAGGCCACACGTAGATGCTACCAGAAGGACCTCAAGAAGTTCCTGCTGGAGCAGCATGTAAAGGTTATGGAAAAGGAGCTCTAGACCAGAAGCTCCTCTGCTTCCCCGGCCCTGTCCTTGGGCTCCCAGTCCTCCAAGTCCTGGGACAAGTTGACTGGGAAGCCCAAATACAGGGAGAAAGACAAACACCGAGACTGGTCCTCCCCAGCTCGCTCAAAGCTGCATAAGGCGCCAGTTGCAGCTGGGTCATCGTCGTCCCTGGCGTCAACCTCTGCTGCAACTCGCACCGTTTCCTCTACAGGGTCAGCATTTGCAGCTCCCCCTCCCTGCCTTTCCCTTTTGGGTGAGGGGCCTTTGGTGTCAGGCCTGATCTCACCTGTGCTGCTCTCTCAGCCTGTTTTCTCAGTCAGGGAGTTCCGCCAGTCTGATCTCCATGGGTGTGGGTCAGTCATTGGCTGGAGCCCGGCTCTCCTCGGCTTTTTAGAGCTCTTGGCCCTTTCTCAAGGCCCACAACTAGGCCTCTGTTCCGGCCCACCCTTGGCCAACTCCAGCCCATCACCTTTGGGGCACCAGGTTCCCCCAGCGACATCCATGGCCTCTTCTGCAGGCTCTGTTTCGATGTTGGGAGCACAGTCTCCCCTGTCGCTGCCCCAGACCACTTCCTTGGCAACGGGAATCCAGTACCTCCATTCGGTGTCCCAGGCGAACTCGGCGATGCCAGGCTTCCTGCTTCTGCCACTTACTTCTCCGCTGGTTTTGCTGGTGCCAGGCCCTCGGTTGCCCCTGCCACAGCCCAGCCTGATGTCTATGGGCCCTCAGTTTCCACTGCCAACACCGCAGCCTGCTGCGATGCTGCCCATCATCGATGTCCAGACCATGTTCATGTCTTTTTGGAAATTCATGCATCATCTTGCCCCTCCATCGAGGCCGACATTGCTGGGGCCTGCGACGCCTGGGCCTGCCATACCTCTTCCCATGCCATCGCCTCCTACAGCACCATGTCAGTCTCCTCTGCGTTCTCACGCCGTTGCTACTCACTCCTGACCTCGGCGACAAGGTTGAGTATCACCCGGATTACCTGCAAGGTGATAATGATGAGGACGGCGCCACCAGCCCCGTGCCCTCTTCCTCTGTGGTTTCCTTTGGGGGGGGGAGGACTCTGCAAATTACACACTGCGCCCCCCCCCCGATAATCCCTCTTTATTGCCATCATGAGGCAACACCAAACTGCCATGGGGTTTGAGGCAGTGGAGCAGGACATTGTCAGGAGGAACCTTTCGATGTACCCGGAGTTACCAGACTCTTATTCCCCCTTTGATAGATGTCTATAAAGATGCCACTGTGGCTGCCTGGTACAGGCCAGACATGATCCCTGCCATGCCCAGGAAGACCCATAAATTATACCAAGCCCTCTCAAGGAAACCCTTCTTTGGGGAGCAACCTTGGGCAAACTCCATGGTCATTAATGTGGCCCATGATAGGACCAAGATGCCTAAGCATCTTGGCTCCCTTCCTCTGGACAGGGAATCCAGAAAGCTGGACCTGATGGGCACACAGACGTTTGTCTCTGTCACCCTGGCAATGAGGGTTCTTAACTTTATTGGTCATATGGTGAAAAAACAAATTCTCTCTGGAGAATGGCCAAAGCCACCACAGAGGCTCTCCCTGAAGGTACCTAGAAGCAAGATTTGCTCCAGGCCCTTCAGGCGGGGGCAAATGTGGGCAAGCATCTCCTAAGGTTAGCCTGTGATGCTGTCTGTGCTTTTGTGAGTGCAGTCTCAGTGGGCATTTGTCTCAGACAGCATTCTTGGTTCAGGGTGTCTGGTTTCACCACGGACATTCAACAGTCCATCTTGAATGCCCCCTTCAGAGGCTATAAGCTCTTCGGGGCAGATGTGCAAGACATCCTTTCCAACCTGCAAACCTCGGGTAGGACTCTGTGGTCGGTCCACTACCTTAATCATACCAAGTCAAAAGGTCCCCAGAAGATGCCCTTTTGTCTGGCCTACAACAAGCTTAAGTCGGGCACCAAAACCCCAGTCAAGATTCGGGCATCCTCAGCCTTGCCCACCCCTCCTGCCCCAGCTGCCAGAGCGTCCAGAGGAGATGGTGCAGCCTCGGCCACAGGTATCTCCTCAGCCTGACTCCTTATCAGATCCCCACCCTCCAGATCTTGAGGAGGCGGTGGTCGGGGGTGGCTTCTCCCTCCACCTCAACAAGTGGTGGGAGATCACAACAGATGCCTGGGTGTTGTAAATCATAGAACACAGCCACACTTTGGAACTTCTAAACTGGCCTCCAGGTTGTCCTCCAATTCAGTCTCATTACCCACCAGATCATGTTCCCGTGCTGCTGGGGGGAAATTCAGACCTTGTTGCAAAAAAGAGAGATCAAACTTGTTCCGGTGCACCAGAGAAACAGGAGGTTCTCTTCCAAGTTCTTTCTCATCCCCAAATCCACAGGGGATTTGCAGCCCATTCTGGACCTAAGGAACCTTAATTGCTACATCCAGTACAAAAAGTTCAGAACAGTGACCCTACAGGGCCTGTTGCCCCTGCTACACCAGAGAGAGTGGATCTGTTCTCTGGACATGCAGGATCTTACCTGCATATCAAGGTGTTTGTGCCGCCCACCACCCCACCCCACCCCGCAAGCAGTACTTCAGGTTCCACTTGGGGAACATTCCCATTTTCAAGCCTTGCCCTTTGGCTTGTCCTCAGTGCCCTGGCTCTTTACCAAGTGTCTGGCAGTGGTAGCGGCCATTCTAAGGAGGGAGGGCTTGTAAGTCTTCCTTTATCTGGATGATCGGTTGCTCAAAGCACTGTCCCAGGACCCATTAATTCAGACTTTGCAGTGCAGCTCCAGACACTGGGCGTGACGGTCAACCTGCTCTAGTCGGTCCTGACCCCTAGTCAACGTTTTCTGTATATTGGGGCAGTGCTGGACATGGCTCAGGGCTTTGCCTTCCTGCCACAGGACAGGGCAGACCACCTGAGGGCTCAACTGCTCTGCAACAGTCAGTATGTAATGGCCAGAACCTTCTTGAGGCTTCTGGGTCTGATGGTGCCGCTGTTTTTACTGTGCCTCTTGCAGGGTCGCACGTGAGGATTCCCCAGTGGATGTTAAGGGTCCAATGGGATCAATGCACCGATGACCTCGAATAGCCAGTTCTAGCCTCCTCCTCCTCCTCAGTCAGAAAGGTGCTGCAATTGTAGGTGGAACAACATTTTGTTTCCATTGGAAACATATCACTCAATCAGTGAAAGTGTTGGTAATTAAAATAGTGTAGGTGCCGTTTTGGTCCTTGTAAGAACAGATCCAGAACCAAATATTTTGATACCATTTATTGGACCAACAAAGATTCTGAAGAAGGACCTGGTTGGTCCAAAAGCTAGAGCACTTTGTTCTTTTTTCTGTAACATCTATGTTGGTCCAATAAAAGGTATCAAATCATTTGTTTCTGGATCTGTTAATTATAATGTGAACAGGACAGTGTCCCATCATATGTTCTAAAAGGTGGTTTCTAATGATATCCTTAATTGTTAGACTTTGCATTCAGTTACATTGTTTCAATAGTATTAAACAGCATCTAAACAAAGATTAAAAAAAGACTATGTAAAAACATAGAATACTAATTTCAGACAGCTGGAAATGAGCTATGAGCAGCTCAGTATATCGTTCCTGGTGAAACTTTTTAAATAAATAAAATAAGATAAAATACATATTTAAAAATATATTATGCTTAGACCCCTAGAGTATTTCTCATGACTGTAGGTGTCACAACTTGTTGTCCCAAGGGGACCGATCCGCTCGCCTTCCGTTCACAGTCCTGTCACCCTAAGAACGCTTGAAGCAACATTTTTACAGCCATGCGAGACACTCCAGGCATAGTACAGTACATGGTTTGGGCTCATTATGTGTAGGAATCAGTGGCTGCTCAAATGTTATGCCCATTCTAAAAGTTGTGCATGTTCTACAATCAATATTCATCAGTCTCATTAATATTCATCAGGCTTGCGTTATCCGCCACCTGATTGGATGAAACAAAGCTCTTCAAACCAGGAATGAAAACAAACATGGCGGCACCTCTTAGCGAGCGGTACACAGGGACAGTTTCAGCACATAAGTGCCAAGTCAACGCCTTGTTACCAAAACACAATCATTTACCATTTTTTTCTATTAATACATGAAGTCCTGCAACAAATCTCTCAGGACTGGAACGAGACCAGGGAGCATCGTAGCAGACTGAGCTGCCGACAACAAGCGGCAGCATTGAACACAAGGTAGGGGAAACCTTGTGAGACTAAAAACTTCAGAAATACAACTTCGGGGAACCGTATACTATAATAAATAAAGTATGGGTGCCCAAAGACAACTCGACCTGTGTTTCCATCTTGGGGTTGAGCTGCCAGCATGGACCTCTCGCGCGTTACTCTCAAGGTCCATGTGCTGGTATCTCAACCCTTCAATGGAAACACAGGCTTGTTGTGTATGGGCACCCACACTTTATTCCTGATAATGTATATTGTTACCCCTTGTGCACGGATCTCCATCCTAGCTAAAAAGCTGTTGTACCTCCATTCAAAGATCATTAAATGCTGTTGTACCCTTATGTGGCACAGTAGCTTTTTTAATAGGAATGGAAACTCGTGCCACCTGTTGTTGTACGTTTTACTTTTTATATACACATACACACACCCACCCCCCTCAGACTCAGCCCTAGTGCAAAATCTTATGTTTCATCATTTAAAAAAAACAGAAACCCACTGCTCTCCCAGGTAGGTTTTCAACAGCTTAGTGAGGCAGAGTTTTATTCTTCTGGTTTTTTTTTTTTTTTGTTCGTTTGCTTTACGAGTACAGTAATACATTTGGAAGAGGGGGAAAAAAAGCATTTGTGTAGTTATATGTTTCAAAACGTTTACTATAGCAAATGTTTCCATGTCAGGCTTCTGATGACATCATGGAGCTTCACTCTCTGTGTTCTTCTGATGTCATCAGAACCCCTTGATGGAAACGCAGCCTTGTCGGGCATGGGCACCCATGCATTGTTCTCTGTATCTGGGGCCAGGGAAGGAAGGGCAAAATAATCAGTCTTGTGTCTTGCAGTAGTGAACAGATTCCCCAGCACCAGTATGGGGACAGAGAACACCATAGCTTATCGTGACAGTTGTTAACGCTTTCTTTGCACCGACTCAGATCATGGAGAAAAGCCCGCTGCCATGTCGTCACCCATCTTCCTGGAGATCATCATTTACTGCACGGGCGCCTTCCTCATCTCCTGCATGGTTGTGACCGTCATCATCTTTAAGATGAAGAGCATCACCAAGAAGCCTGACTTCAGCAGCCAGCTGGCGGTGCACAAGCTGGCTAAGAGCATCCCACTGCGCAGACAGGTAACAGAAAGTAGATAGGGGGTTTGCAACACCTTACCTAACCGTTAACCTTTCTGTAGCATCCCACCACACTGAGTGTCGCCCTGTTTGTTTTGTATAGGTTTTTCAGCAGATAGGGCAAGTACACTGTGCCCACACGTGCCATACCCCAGTGGCCAAAACATGGCTCCTGTTTTGAAATGATTGACACAAGCATTTGTTCCTGACTGCATGTCACCCCACATTCCCTGCGTTACTCCGCTTCGTAGCTGCTAACACACTTCCACACAACTTCTTGAATCTAGAGGCCGAGGTGAGGCATTGGTGGCACATTGCCACCATATTCTGTTTTCTCTTTTCCTGGCTGGCTTCCCGCTCAGTCCACCATCCCTACCACCTCACCCCATCTCCCGAGACTTGCCTGCTGCTCACTGGAGTGCACCCTGGATTGTTCCCCCTTCCCCACAGGTAGGACTGCTCGGGCAGCCACCCCCGTTACTCCCCTAATGGTGGCGTGGTGATGATCCAGTGACAGCGTGCCTTAGACAGCTGTGTGGGGCTCAGTGTGGGAGGCAGAGGTCCTCTATGCCTCAGCCTGTTTTTTTTTTTCCCTTGTTGTTGGGACGTGTCGCATGCAGTGATGTAAGGGCACATGCACGCCAATGTCTGGCACTCTTCCTGGAAGCCTGCACGCATCGGCTGTGACATCCCCAACCTCTGCCAGGGGTTGGTCAAGCACCAAGTGCTACCCCACCCCCAGAGGAGGAGAGCAGTCCACTGGACGCTCGATCCTTCTCCCCCCAGCTGACCCCAAATGCCCCAAGATCACACCCGATCCCGGTCGCTGAAATGGTATGGTGCCTCCGCCCTCCGCGCCATCGGGCCAGCCATGTTGTCACCATACTGCCAGGCTGTGAAGTGCTTCTGCAAGGGAGCATGGGCTTTGCCTAAGTGTTAAAGACCACAAAATGTTCTTTAATACAAGGACTCGAGCTAAACTAAGCTGCAAAGTGTCTGCAGCTCAGAGAGAGATCCAGGTCTGTGCTTCAGTGTAACCACTGTTTTGTGAAATTGAGAAGGAAAGTTAGCTTATGATTTGGGATGTTCCCCATGACCACACATTTCATACTCTCTTAGTTCCCTGTGCCCGCACGTGCCATACCCCCAGAGTTCCTTGTGCCCATACATGCCATACCCTCATAGTTCTCTGTGCCCACACGCAGCATGCCATCATAGTTCCCTGTGGCCACACGTGCCATAACCTCATAGTTCCCTGTGGCCCATACATGGCATATCCTTATTTTTCTGTGCCCACACATGGCATACCATCATAATTCCCTGTGTCCACACGTGCCATACCCGCATAGTTCCCTTTGTCCACATGTGCCATACCGGCATAGTTCCATGTGTCCACACATGCCATACTCTTAGTTCCCTTTGTCCACATATGCCATACACAGTTTCCTGTGTCCACACATGCCATATCTGCATAGTTCCCTGTGTCCACACATGCCATACACACATAGTTCCCTGTGTCCACACGTGACATGCCTGCACAGTTCCCTGTCCACACGTGCCATACCCACATAGTTCCCTGTGTCCACACGTGCCATGCCTGCATAGTTCCCTGTGTCCACACGTGCCATGCCTGCATAGTTCCCTGTGTCCACACGTGCCATACCCACATAGTTCCCTGTGTCCACACGTGCCATGCCCACATAGTTCCCTGTGTCCCAACGTGCCATGCCTGCATAGTTCCCTGTGTTCACACACGCACATACCCACAGTTCCCTGTGTCCACACGCACATGCCCTCGATAGTTCCCTGTGCCCACAGGTACCATACCCGCATAGTTCCCTGTGTCCACATGTGCCATACTCTCATAGTTCCCTTTGTCCACATATGCCATACACACACAGTTCCCTGTGTCCACACGTGCCATACACACATAGTTCCCTGTGTCCACACGTGCCATACACACATAGTTCCCTGTGTCCCAACGTGCCATGCCTGCATAGTTCCCTGTGTCCACACGTGCCATACCCGCATAGTTCCCTGTGCCCACAGGTACCATACCCGCATAGTTCCCTGTGTCCACACGTGCCATACACACAGTTCCCTGTGTCCACACGTGCCATACCCGCATAGTTCCCTGTGTCCACACGTGCCATGCCCACATAGTTCCCTGTGTCCACACGTGCCATACCCGCATAGTTCCCTGTGTCCACACGTGCCATGCCTGCATAGTTCCCTGTGTCCACACTTGCCATGCCCGCATAGTTCCCTGTGTCCACACGTGCCATGCCCGCATAGCTCCCTGTGTCCACATGTGCCATGCCTGCATAGTTCCCTGTGTCCACATGTGCCATACCCACATAGTTCCCTGTGTCCACATGTGCCATACCCACATAGTTCCCTGTGTCCACATGTGCCATGCCTGCATAGTTCCGTGTCCACACGTGCCATACCCACATAGTTCCCTGTGTCCACACGTGCCATACCCATATAGTTCCGTGTCCACATGTGCCATACTCACATAGTTCCCTGTGTCCACATGTGCCATACTCTTATAGTTCCCTGTGTCCACACGTGCCATGCCCACATAGTTCCCTGTGTCCACACGTGCCATGCCCGCATAGTTCCCTGTGTCCACACGTGTCATGCCCGCATAGATCCCTGTGCCCACAGGTACCATACCCCCATAGTTCCCAGTGCCTGCATGTGCTGCACCCTCATAAATCCTTGTGCCCACATGTGCCATAGCCTCGTAGATCCCCATGCCCACATGTGTTGCAGGCTCGTAGATCTGTGGCCACAAGTGCTGCAGCCTTGTAGATCCATGTGCCCACGTGTGGTGCACCCTCATAGATCCTGTGCCCACACATGCACCCTGGTACGGTCCATGCTCACATGTGTCGCACCCTGGTAGTTTGTGTGCCCACATGTGGTGCACCTCCATAGTTCCAGTGCGCACATGTGGCACACCCCCATAGTTCTCGTGCCCACACGTGGCACACCTCCATAGTTCCCATGCCCACACGTGGTTGGTTCATCCCCTTAGTTACCTGTGACCACATATGCTACATCCTCAGTTCCCTCTGCCCACACAAGCCACATCCTTATAGCTTCCCTTGCCCACATGAGCTAGACCCTCGTAGTTTCCCCTGCTCACATGAGTCACACCCTCATAGTTCCCTGTGCCCACACATACCACACCCTTGTAGTTCCCCGTGACCACACAGGTCACACCTTCATAGTTCCCCATGCCCACAAGTGCCATACCCTCATATTTCTTTATGCTTACACTGCCATACCTACGTAGCTTGCATCCACATACGTGCCATGCCTTCCTAGTCCTCCCTGCACACATGTATATGCCTACAACAACTATAACCTTATAGCCATGTTTAGGTCAGAGGTTGTATGTCTTGTAGGTCAACTCCTCTTCTGCCTATCAGTGACACTCTCTGTGGCATCACTTTCCCAAGGTAATCCCAATGTTTCTTTCTGCTCTTTGCATTTTGTTTACTACAGGTGTCTGCCGATTCCAGCTCCTCCATGAATTCAGGCGTGATGCTTGTACGACCCTCTCGGCTCTCGTCCAGTGGCACCCCAATGCTGTCTGGAGTCTCCGAGTATGAGCTTCCGGAAGATCCACGCTGGGAGTTCCCAAGAGACAAGTAAGCACTCCATCTCTTTATGGTTTCCTTTCTTGATACAACTGACAAAAGCCACCCTTAATGAGAGCTTTATGTATTTATTTACTTACTTTGATGCTGTAGTTTGTTTTTAATCTTATTTCCTTTTTCCTTTTTTGGTCCTTACCCCGGCACTCAGAGCTGCTGCGGCCTCATCCTTCTTCTGGCTAGGAAGGGCAGGTGAGCCACTGCCTTCACAGCAGATGCTAGTGCTGCTCACTGGTTGGCTGCCAGGTGAGGGGGTACCAAACGGGCTGTGCCCTCCTTCCCTGGGATCCAGATGCCTCAGGTCTGCAATACTTGTGGACCTCACCTTCTCGTTGGCATAAGCATGGGACTCTGGGAATCATACACAAGCCCCGATTTCCTAGGTGGCATCACACTGCACTACAGCCATGTCCACCATGCCTTGTCTGACTGTCTTGGGTCCTCATGGAAAATTATACTGCATCTCAAGGAGCAGATTTTCCATATTCACGGTAGAGAAACAACAAATTCAATACCCCTGATCACCCCTAAAGCTCACAGAGGAAGTGAGTCAATAAAAAGGCGTGTTTTCCTATCAGTGGTGTTAAACTAGTGATTTGGTGTTGTTGGTGATGAGATAACCTGTTAACAGGACACTGTCAACTCCCTTAGGCCTCAATATTCAGTAGAGACAGGGCAGGTAGGAAGGGAGGAGGAGGAGGAGTGGCACTGTATGTGAAAAATGACATAAGGGCCACAGAGATCCAGGAGGAACAAGATGGGGGAGAGATACTGTGGGTTAAGCTGGAAAGGAAAATGGGGCCAGCCATCCGCACAGGTGTGGTCCATAGACCACCAGCCCAGGAGGAAGAAACAGATAGGGAACTGATGCTAGCCATCCAAAGGATGGCAGACAAGGGTGAGGTAGTACTGGTTGGAGGCTTCAGTATTCCAGACGTGGACTGGAGCATCCCAGCAGCAGCAGCATCAACTAGGAGCAGATTTATCCTGGACTCCCTTCAGGGTGCCTTCCTCAAGCAACTAGTCATGGAACCAACTCGGCAGAAGGCAATACTGGACCTTGTGCTCACAAACGGGCAGTGTGATGGGAGTAACAGTGGGGGAGCACCTGGGGAACAGTGACCACCAGTCATTGTGGTTTGAAATCACAGAAAGAGCAGAACCAAACCACACAAAAACACGTGGTGGTGGCTGAACCTCTGGCTATCCTGTTTAGCCGATCACTGGAAATAGGGGAGGTACCCAAAGACTGGAGGACAGCAGATGTAGTCCCCTTATACAAAAGTGGGAACAAAGAGGAAGCGGGGAACTACAGACCAGTCAGCCTCACCCTGGTAGTGGGGAAGATCATGGAAGCACTACTGAAGGAGAGATTGGTGGAACATCTGGTTGTCAATGGACTACAGGACCCAAGGCAGCATGGTTTCACCAGGGGAGGTCATGTCAGACCGCCTCATTGAATTTTTTGACTGGGTGACTAGGAGGTGGATCAGGGAGGGCAGTGGACATGGCCTATCTGGACTTCAGCAAGGCCTTTGACACTGTGCCACATAGAAGACTATTGCACAAACTGGGGAATATGGGTGTGGGCAGGACAGTAGTGTGGTGGGTAGGTAACTGGCTGGGCAGCAGGACACAGAGGGTGGTAAATGGCCACTCCACAGAGGGAAGAGTGACCAGTGGGTACCACAGGGATCAGTGCTGGGACAGGTCCCATTCAACATCTTCATCAGTGACATTGCCAGGACCTAGAAGAGAATTTCACTGTTCGCTGATGACACAAAGCTCTGTAACAGAGTAGACACACCAGAGGGTGTAGACAGAATGAGAAGGGATCTGCAGAAACTTGAAGAATGGTCAGGGTTTGGCAGTTGAAATTCAATGCAAAGAAGTGCAAGATAATGCATATGGGGCACAAAACCCTGGCACAATATATCAGTTGGGGGTGAGGATATAGCATGCACCAAGCAGGAAATGGATCTTGGGGTTATCATCTCTGATGACCCTCAAGGGGAAACAGTGTGACAAGGCAGCAGGTAAGCAAATAGGATGCTGGGATGCATAGGCAGGGGCATCACCAGCAGGAAAAGGGAGGTCATAATTCCACTATACAAGACACTAGTGAGGCCCCACCTGGAGTAACGGTGTATAGTTCTGGAGACCTTACCTACGTAGGACATAGACAGGGTAGAGAAGGTTCAGAGGAGGGCAACAAAGATGGTACATGGATTGCATCACAAGTCCTATGAGGACAGGTTGAAGGAACTGAATATGTACTCCCTGGAGGAGAGGAGGGAGAGAGGGGATATGATAGAGACATACAAGTATCTTACAGGGAGGAACAGGGTGCAGGAATACACTATTTCTAAGCGAAAAAGATGTTCCAGGACTAGAGGGCATGGGATGAAATTGGAGGGAGGACGATTCAGAGGAAACGTGAGGAAGAATTTCTTCACAGAACGGGCAGTGGACAAGTGGAACACCCTGCCAGAGGAAGTGGTGGCGGCTGAAACAATCACGAGATTTAAGAATGCATGGGATAGACATAAAGGAATTCTGGAGGTCAGGGGTAAGGGGCAACAGACTTCTTGGAAAACATAAACTGAACTTACAAGCTCAAATGGACAGACTGGGTGGGCCATAGGCCCTTATCTGCCGACACTGTCTATGTATGTATTTATAAAATGTCCGGAGTTTAAAACACCCATATTATGATTGGGTGCATTCTGTGGAGATTGCTGATGTAAATGGCAGTTTGATTCCGATTCCTTGTTTCTTTTAAAAAGTGAAAAACCGACTGCCCGCCATACTGGTGTTGCCACACAAAGACATGTGTGTTTACATTCCTTGATCAACTCCCACTGCATCTTTCCTGGACTTGGGAACACTCCAAGCACAGTGTAGACACTCACGATGCTGTGGGGGGAGGGGCCTGTTGAATCATGAGTGACTGCACTGTTTGGGGGTGTTCTGGAAGTATGTAATAAAAGTGCAGCAAGAATTTGAAACAAAACAAGGTTGGGTATGAAAAAGAGAATAACGTATGGGTCGGGGTGTGTAACAAGAAGCTTACACACACCTGAGGGGTTAGATGCTACATAAATATGACTAGCATCTAACCCGAGGGTGTGTGTAAACTTAGAGTTTATACATCCCGACCTATTTTTTATTTTATATAATTGCTGGGTTTTCCTTTTTTCGCCTCAGCAATTGTATAAAATAAAATGTTTCTGTGCGGCTGCAGTCCGGTTAAGTTGAAGTGCACGGCCGCAGTCACCAGTTTGTTTACTTGTTCAAATGTTTTTTTTTTTTATTTTTATTTTTATTTTATTTAAACAGCAGTTTGGAAAACCTTTGAGCCATAGGCTCATTTACAAAGGTACCTTATCACAGTAAGACAAACCAAAATACACAGTATAGCAGTACAACACATAAGTATAACAGTAAATTAAGACATAGATACAGACAAGCTGGTACAGGTAGGATGGATGAAACAATACCAGAGTTATGTCGTCCTTAGCAGCTTAGTAATAAGCTTTGTCATAGAAATATTAGTCACGGCTTTGACTAGCGGCAGTTACAGCATCGGTGTTAATAAGGTGGTTACGTAAGGAAGTTTGAAGCCTGCGATATAGTTGGAGCTTTGGAGATAGAGGGGGCAGTGTGTTGAACCAGGAGGGGGGCCTAAAGCTGAAGGCTCTTTGGCCGTGAGAGGTCCTAGCTCTAGGGATAACAAGAGAGGTTTTCCCAGAGGTCCGAGTATGAACTAGTGGGACAGAGCGGCGTATGGTGGTGGTCACTCCTGGTGGGGAAAGCCCAAGGAGGGTCTTTTTTGTAAGGGTACAGGTAAGATATTTGAGGCACTCGTCGAGATCAAACAACCAAATTATCTTGGTGGGCAGCCCTAAGGGTTGATTTAAAACCTTTTTTCAGCTTTTTGCTTTTGTACTACCTACCGCCTAGTCCAGGTGGCGGTTTGCTGTCCCTTAGCGGTTCGGCGAGCAGACACTGGTGGTGAAGCGAGGAAGTGCAGCAGGCGTATACACACAGTGAGGGAAATTGTGTGCATGTTTGCTGTAATGAACACTCCTTCATTACAGCAAATGATGCCACGGTTTCCCTATGGGGGAAAAAGGGAAACCAGTTGTTATTACACCATTAGCATGCATTTCCCTTCTCTTAAGCAAGAAAGCAGATAAAACAGCCAGCAACATCAGTGAATTTTAGAAAACATAGTCATAAAATGTGGGTTTTTACCTAGAAAGAACATGATACAAAAAAGATTGACAGTGTCCCTTTAAACACTAACAGTGCACCAACCAGTATGGGCGGCAAGTAGGGGGGCAGGGGAGGGCTTGGCAATCACTATGAAATGGAAGACCCCAAAAAACATAACAGTTTAAAAAAGCTTACCTTCTCAAACCTACAACCTCACAGTCTTACAAATTCTGTTGGTTTTCTTTTCCCCAGTAAACTCTATTTCTATAGCTGTTAGTGAAATAAAGATTTATTTAGTTTAACTGTCGACGGCAGTCCCCTGTAACTATCCCAGGTGCCTCCATTTTCTGATTGCTACTGTTTTGTTTGTTCCTGGAAGCTGCATTAGTGGTGAGGACATGATGTCATGATGCCCACTGAGCTCTACAGCTGTGTGTCTGTCTGCTGATTTAAAATCTAACAAAACAGGTAGTGTGGCGAAAGTGGGAAACATTGTAACTTGATTAGTTTACTTATCACCGGTCAGCTCCTTTTCTAAATCTGTTGGGGGATATAAACTTTTGCTGTAGTTTATTTTTCACTGTTTATAGTCGCCCACTACCACTTGGCTCTGGAATCTTGTCAGTATTTCTTTTTAAAAAAAATGAAGTGCACTCCACGCTGGCCAGAATAGGATATGTTTGGAATTTTTAATCCAAAAACTCAGTGTAAAGGATACAAAACTCGACAGTAAACCATGGCAAAGTAACGAGAACAAGCAGTCTCGGCACTCTGACGCTAAATGCTTACTTCTTCCTTGGGGTCTCCTGATCTGCGTGGAGTGCATTTTATTTCTTTGTATTTTTACCATTATTGTCTGAGGGAGCACGTGATTTATTCTTGGCACGCTCAGCTGCTCGTGCACTAGTATTCCTTTTTAAATGGGTATATTTTTTTTCTTCAAATTTATAGGCTGATTCTGGGCAAGCCGTTCGGCGAGGGGTGTTTTGGTCAGGTTGTCATGGCGGAAGCGATTGGCCTGGACAAGGAGAAACCAAACCGGGTGACAAAGGTGGCTGTAAAAATGTTAAAATGTAAGTGGCACAAAGTAAATATGAATTTTTGTTTTTCTTTCTGATATAGTTGATGAACGTGGTAATTTAGGAGAACTGCACCTGGAAACAAGCTGTCACAGCTGAGTGAAACATAGGAACACAACGTTTGATGGCAGATGAGGACCGCTTGGCCCATCCAGTCTCCCCATTCCTCTCTACCTGCACTATTACCGCTGACTGTGCCCAATCTACAGTTCTTTCTCCTTCCCCCCTTCCTTTCCACTATGATTCCCTTGTGCTTATCCCATGCATTCTTAAACCCCACCATCTCTGCTGGAAGGCTATGCCAGAAATCCACCACTCTCTGTGTGAAAAAGTACTTATTTATGTGTTTGTTTGTTCGTTTGTTGACTGGGTTGGTGCACTGATCCAAGGACCATTTTCAGGCATGGCCCGGGCCATAGAGATGGCACAAGAATTCAATTGAAAACGTCCTGCTTTGGCGGAGACTTAGAATGCATAGACGGTGGAAAGACTGTATCCTCACATCTCTTCTGAATCTACCCCCCTCCAGCTTCATAGCATGTCCCCGTGTTCTTGAGCATCTTTTCTTCAGAAAAATACATGCCTCCTCTACTGTACACCCGTGAGATGTTTAAAGATCTCTAGCTTATTCCCCTTCTCCCTTCTCTGTTCCAGGGTGTATATACATATTTTTTTTTCTTTCAATTGTTTAACCAGGAGTGGCACACTAAGCTGAAAGCTTGTTTACAGGTGTGACCTGGGAGCTCAGGGAAGTTAAGTGACTTGCTCAGGGTCACACAGTATGCAAGTGGGGGCTGTGGGATTCAAACCCAGGTCTCCAGATTTGCAGCTCAGAGCCTTAAACCACTGCGCTATACTGCGTCCCTGAGGTCCTTTAATATGAAGGAGACCTTCAAATACCTTAAAGGTATAAACAGTGTTCATGTACAGGACCTGTTCCAGGTTAATAGCGGAAGTAGGACTAGGGGACAGGACATGCGCTTAAAAGCTGGTAGGTTCAGGAGCAATGCAAGGAAGTTCTTCTTCACAGAGAGGGTGGTGGATCCATGGAACAACCTACCACTGGTGGTCAGGGGGGTTAAGACGGTCGGGAATTTAAACTGGCCTGGGACAGGCATGTTGGATCACTCACAAGTGAGGCCAAATAAGGTGGGGGGGGGTCTGTATAAATGGGCAGACTAGATGGACCATATGGTCCCCACCTGCCATCACGTTCTATGTTTCTGTGTTTGTATGCAAGCGTAGGGCTGGTCCCGGCATGCACTTTGTCTGCAAAACATTATCAGACTAATTTTGCTTAGTTCTGGGCTGACATCCTCTGTCACTACAAACCCCAGAATCCCCTGCAGCTGACATCAGACCAGTAGGTAGCAGTGCCAGTGGGAGATTTGGTAGCCCACAGTGCATGTTAGAGTTTAAATAAGTTCTGATCTTTTGTTTGCTGGTTCTGCTGTCTTCCCTGGGCAAAGTACAGACACAGAGGACTGTACTTTGCCCCTGGAGAAAAGGAGACTGGGAAACCATTCGACTTCAATTGGTTGGCGGTCAGTGATGTAGTGAGGATCATCCAGAGTATATGACCAGCCTGCTGTAGTTTGGACCTGGGCCCAACTCGCCTGTTAATGGAGTGCGTTGAAGTCATCGGGCCGGTCCTGGTGGAGATAATCAGGTGTTCATTAGAGTCAGGTGTGTTTCCTGACACCCTGAAAGAGGTGGTGGTGGTTACACCCCTCCTTAAGAAACCCTCTCTTGACCCTGACTGTCTAGTTAACTACAGGCCTGTCTCTAACCTTCCTTTTGTGGGTAAGGTTATCGAGAAGGCTGTCGCACTGCAGCTGGAGGACCATCTCACCATCCACGGCATCTACAACCTTCTTCATTCCAGCTTTATGGAAGAGGCATAGTACTGAGACGGCCCTTGTTCGGGTGCTCAGTGATCTCCTGATAGCAAGAGATCAGAGGACCTGTTCCATCTTGGTTCTCCTTGATCTCTCTGCCGCATTTGACACCATGGACCATGGTGTGTTACTAGAGCGCCTGCAGTTCATCTGTGGGCTGTCAGGCACAGTCCACAGGCAGTTTCGATCTTTTCTTACTGGCAGGTTCCAGAGAGTGGTATATGGGATTTTTTCCTCGGACCCGATCTCCCAGCTATGTGGGGTACCACAGGGCTCTGTGTTGTCACCCATGTTGTTCGTGGTGTACATGCTGCCGTTGGGAGACATTAGGTGGTATGGGCTGAGTTTTCACTGCTACACAGATGATACTCGGCTCTACATGTCCTTTGTGCCTGAGCAGGGTGATGCTACCTCAGTATTTAACAACTGCCTCGCCGAGATTCAGGATTAGATGAATGCCAACTGGTTGAGGTTGAATTCTGGCAAGACTGAGGTGCTGGCCGTGGATACGGGTCATTTGGTTGAGCGGCCTTCGGTTGGTTTGCCTTCTGGGCTTTGGCTTGGGGACGACCAGCTGTTGACCTCTGACCGGGTACGCAATCTGGGTGTTATTTTTGATGAGGGATTGACACTTAAGTTTCAGGTGTCATCCGTCTTCAAATCCTCCTTTTACCATCTGAGGAATATCACCCAGATTAAACACCTGGTCCCACCTGACAACCTCCCAGTGTTGATCCATGCCTTTGTGACCTCTCGCCTTGACTACTGTACTTCCCTCTACCTAGGGCTACCGGGGATGGACATTCGCCGCTTGCAGCTAGTGCGGAATGTGGCTGCCAGGCTGCTGACTGGCCTTCCCTGCTCTTGCCATGTCACACTTGTGCTCCACGGACTGCACTGGCTGCTGGTTCAGTGGTGGATCACCTTCAAGGTCAGTTTGCTGACCTATAAAGCCTTACATGGACAGGCTTCATGTTACCTGCAAGAGATTCTGCACCCCCTACCGCCCCCTCTGCCCGTTCCGCTCTGCCAACAGCTTGCTAGAGGTTCCCACGGTCCATTTGAAGACCTCAGGTGCTAGGGCTTTTATGATCATGGCCCCGACCCGGTGGAATTCTCTACCTCATCAGGTAAGAGAGTGTCTGACTGTGGAGAGCTTTAAGTCAGCACTGAAAACATATCTATTTGATCTGGGGTTTTTTGGCGTATGATTGAATTTTTTTTTATATATATATACTTTATGTTTATTGATTATTCATCAAACATACAGTTAATTTCCAACTTTCAGTATTACAATTATAAGTAATTATTAACCTATGAGGGTGCCACTCCTCTTAATACTCTCAGTAGGTCCACTGAAAGTTAAAAGATACGTCATTACGGGGGTTTACCTAAGGTTTCAAGCTACTGTTTTAGAATTACAATTGCTGTAAAGGAACCCATGAGCTACATGGTGATTTAAATCATATAGTCATTTAAAGTCCAGTATTTATTCCTCTCTAAAAACGAGGAAAGAAAAGTCCACCATGTTTCAACTTAAAATATGCACTATTTAGTGCTAAAACAAACATTGATCTTTTCTCAAATACAGCACTATTACTATTAGTTTGATATATATATACGCCCTGATTTTGACAAAGCTTAAGTGGCAAAATATGGCAATATCAGAGGAAGGAGGGTAAAGGTCCAAAGTCTCTAGTCCATAAGTGTATGCATTTTAACCATCTCCAGAACGAGAGAAAGAAACCCTGTACTCTGAACAGAAAAAACAAACCCCCTGTCCCCTCTTCACTCCTCTAAACAAGGAGTACTTTATTAAAGAAAGAGGAGGTACCAGGCTCAGTTCAAGGAATATCTTCCTCCGAAGATGAATTACCCTCCGTTTCGGCTTGAGGTCAACGAACGGCATGTCTCAGACACCGCTTCTGGGCCTCTTCAGGGTCTGAAAAAACATAAACTTTGCTGCGGTGCACTATGCGAAGTCGGGCCGGGAACACTAGGCCGTGAGGAATGCTCGCCTCTCTTGGCATGGCTCGGGCTCCATCAAAACGCATCCTTTTTTGACGCGTAGCATAGGACAGGTCTGGAAAGATCCGTATCAGCTGGCCATCATGCAGCAGGACTCGTTGTCTTCTGGCTAGAGCAATCAGGTAATCTCTTGTTCCAACACCATCTGTAGCAATCACTACCGTCCTCGGAGCATCAGGGTTGTCTTGGCGGCCCCGAGGTGTAACTCTGTAAGCTTTCTGAAACTTCTTAACCAGCTGAGCGGCTTCATCTCCGAGTTGCTGTACCAACCAATCTTGCACAAACAGCATAAGGTGGTCCCCTTCAGAGCCTTCCTTGAGACCGAGAAGTTTAAGATTATTTGCTCTCACTTGATTCTGTAAGGTTTCAAGACGGGAACGGAGATGTGTATTCTCCTTAATTACCAGATTGACCGCTCCTAAGGCTGCTTCTGAGGTGTTTTTTGAGTCCGCTGTAACTGTAGTGATTGTTTCCACTTTTGTTTTAACCTGGACCACTCTATTTGTAAGAGCATCAAATTTATCAGCCAGTCCAGAGATTGATGCTATCATCCGATTCATTTTTACTCCTAGCGTTTGGAGTGTTTCTTCCTGAGGTCCCTCTTCTGGCATAGGCTCCCGGCCCTGCATAGGCCGCGTGTTGGTAGAAGATCCGGAGATGGTTTTACTTTTAGTGCCATCCCCAGATGTTTTATCTCTTCGGGGATTCCCCATCTTAGACCGGAGGCCTTCCAGGACAATTATATTGTAATTAAGTGCCTTCTCTTCAGATAATGAAAGGTTACCAAGTATATTATTTATGCCAGACTCTGAGCTCGATCAATTTGCGGCCATCTTGCTCGGGCTTCATAGCGCCCCCCGCGTATGATTGAATTTTGATGTTGATACTGAAGTTTTTAGATATTTATTATAAATTGTTATGTATGTTTTAATTATTTTATTTTCTTAAATGTACAAGCACTTGGATACTAAATAAAGTTTGAGTTGAGTTGACTGTTCCCCTTTAAATACAGCATATAAATCCATATTACATTTAAAATTACCACAGAAAGCAATCAGAGTTAAATCCTATCTACTCTGTTAATGAGAGAGCAGATAACTAGTGAATTAAAATGGTTAAAATGTTTAAGATTTTTTTGTGTCACCCTATTGTCCATCGTTTAAACGTTTATAACATTATCAGTGTATTTATTCCTTTGTCTGCTTAAAACAAATATCCTGGTGACTGTCAGCTGACCTCACAACTTCTGTGTCCGTGAATCACCGCCTTTTGTTATGGTTAGCTCTGTGCTGCTCTTACAGGTGTGCTAGTGGTTGGGGAGACTGCACAGCAGAGCTGCTGTTTCAGCAAGGAGTTTTGAGGACATCACAAACCTCAAGAGCAAAGTTTGAGCGACTTGATGTTATCTGAAACCAAAGATGGAATCAGTTCTGTTGTGCATCCCCCCCCAAAGAGCACGATTTTTTAATAGTGTATTATGGAACATTTTTTAACCAAAATAAATGTTAGATTATTTTTAACATTTGATTTTTGTAAACTGGACAGTGAGGGGAAAAACTAAAGTTTTAAAGCGTATCAAACTGTGACAGATTCAGACTGCCTAGAATAAAACACACTGGCAAAAACACAATACTTAAAGAGCTAGTGGAGCTAAAATAGGCAGACAGGAAAATACAAATTTTAAGAAGTAGTCAGTTGTAACTTTTTATTTCTGAAGTAGTTTTCTTTTTTCTTTTGCTCATTAGAAAGTCTTCTGTGTGATATATCTGGCAGCTCACATATCTATCTCTAGCCTCCCCCACTATGTCATCAGAACTGTGATTTCCCTGACAGTGACATCACAGGTGACTGACATAGCACCTACAGAGTGGCTGTTCCTACGCAGCACTGTATGTCACAGTTAGTGAGGTCACAATATTGATGATGATGTGGGGGGGGGGGCCGAATAGAGACAGATATGTCAGCTGTCAGGCAGAGTGCTGTTCCACACATCACACTTACAGCAGGTAAAAAAATCTTCTGATTAACCAAAGGGAAAAGAAAAAGTACCTTAGATATAGAAGGTAATGGTTGACTGCTTTTAAAAACTAATATTAGTGGGCCGGCCCGGTGGCACGGAGGGTTGAGGCACTGGACGCCACACCTCATGCCACGTCGGCAACCCGTGTTCAGGAACGGGCATGGGCCACCTGGGGTCGGCAGGGGAGAAGAAGGATCGAGTGCCCGGAGGACTGCTGTCCTCCTCCTGGGAGGGCAAGGGAGCTGGTCCCGGCATCGCTCGCCCCCTGGCAGAGGCTGGGGACACGGCACCGTGCCAAAGCATGGGTGGAGCTGGGACTGACACTTGCCTTGGCATTAGCATCATTACACGCTCCCAGCTCCAAGGTGAATCTGCTGTAAATAATCTGCCGGCCCCGTGTATGAGCTGGGGCTCAGTGCCCGACCCTCCAGCCACCTTCAATTCTGCCTCAGCGGACCCACTTGGGGGGGGGGGGGATTCCCGGGTGAGGGTACAGGTTGCCGAGCCCAGGGCAAGCCTGCTTGTGGGGCTAGGGGTGCCGGTAGGGGAAAAAAGCATACTATGGAAAAAAACAAACAAACAAAAAAAAGTTTTAGGCAGTACACTAGCTCTTTAAATTTCAGCTTTTAGAATTTGTGGAATCCTGCTGTTCTGTCAGTCTGTGGAATGCAGACATTCTGTCAGTTGTCTGCTATATGATTCTGACTGGCCTAGACGCCCATGCACAACTGCAGACCACTCCCATACACAGCAGCTGACTGACAACAGTAGCCATGCACAACAGCACTGTGCTGTCACTGAAGTTACTGAATTCTGCTGTTCAAAATGTTTTATCTTGCATTATCCATTTACACGTTTTGGCCAGGAGATGAAGTTGAAAAAATCCTCTTTAAAGCTTTTTACACAGTCTGTATGAATAAGTTGGCAAATATGTAGAGCAAAACTTAGAGAAAAATGAAATATAAAAAATAGATTCTCTACTACTTTGTAACAGCTAAATAAAGTATATTTATGAAGTGGCGAGCGTAGGGCTGCTGTTAAATGAACTGACCTGTATATCCTTGCTCTCCGTTCCAGCCGATGCCACGGACAAAGACCTGTCTGACCTGATCTCGGAGATGGAAATGATGAAAATGATTGGGAAACATAAAAACATCATCAACCTGCTTGGGGCCTGCACTCAAGATGGTGAGCTCCTCTCGTCTCAACAGTAATGGCTGTAGTGGTTTGAGGAATTATAGAAAGGGTTGGTGAAACCGAGCTTCCTGATTGGCTACAAACATACTGTTCTATTAGGCCTGTGTCAATCGTTGATAAAAATGTATGTAGAATCTAATTAAATCCTAAACAGGGAACAGCTCTGTTTTAAAGAGGGAATCTGGCATCAATAAATTCAAAATTTGGATCAGCATATATCCAATCAACCTTGTGCCAAAAATCAGATCTGTGAGTTTCTTTGTTTAAAAGTTGTAAGTCATTCTGTAACCCTTAACTCGCTACCTGTACAAAAAAAAAAAGCCAGTTTCAGAGATGAGATACTGATGATGTCATAACCTGAACTCGCAGCCTAGTCCTCCCTGCAAGCTACCTTATATGACTTATTTCTTCTGTTACTTAAAACTGTAGTTGTAGTAAACCTCTGAAAAAGGAAAGCTGATGCGGGATGGGTTGGTGCATGCTCTTCCATAATGTGCAGATGCAAGGTCAGTGTTCAAAATAAGTTTTGCAATCACTAGCCAGCAGGGCTAGTGACTGGGAAAATCCACTAGCCCCACAGACTTTTCCATTGGCCCAGCTGGTGTACTTACTTTAATGTTACCTTCTCCAGTACAAGCTCGCAGGGCTAGTTAAAGGAAAATCTTACTAGTCTGACACAAACCCTACCTGCATTTTGCTAGTGGGGTGGTGCCAGTTTCAACCCCTGAAGGTACAGTACTTCAGAATGTTATGGGGGGTTTGGAATGCAGCGGCAAACATGGCTTTAGAATGACAAATTGTATGCAATTTTTGTAATACTGCAGGTATGAGATTTTGAAATGTCGCCAGGTTGCAATCTTGGAATGCAGCAATGACACAATCTCAAAAAGTAGCTGGGACACATAATTTTAGAATGTGGTAGGGATGCTAAAATTCATAATGTGATGGCATCATATATTTTTAGAATGTGGCAGAGATGCGCAATTTTGAAATGCAGGGGACACACAGTTGCGGAAGGTGGCAGGGATATGTAATTTCGTAATGTGTCGTGGACGCCTAAATTTGGCACGTGGTGGTGACGCACAATTTCAAAATGTGGTTGGGCTACTTAATTTCAGATTGTGGTGGCACCATGTAATTTCTCAATGTGGTGTGGACACAGAATCTCGGAATGTGGCAGTGACGCAGTTTCAGAATGAAGCAGGGATGTGTAATCTTGAAACGTGACTTGGACATGCACTATCGGAATATGGCAGTGACACTTATTTTCAGAATGTGTTGGGTACATACAATTTTGGAATATGGTATGGGTTCATATTTTCAGAATCAATCAGTCTTTATTTTACTAGGAGAAACATCATTGAGAGTCAATTTGATTTACAAGTCGGACCTGGGCAGTTTACATATGTCAGTAGATCAGTAACAGTTGATACAATGGTTATTTACATAGCAATAAAGTAGTACAGAATCACTTGACATAATATACACAGTACATACGTAAAAATACACAAAGTGCAGCAGGTGGGTGGATTACATATGTCAATAGAACAGTAAACAGTTGATACAATAGTTATTTACATAGCAACAAGGAAAAGATAAGGCTGAAGGTTCTGGAGAAGGTGAGGTGGAAACACAGAAAAAGGTCTCCCGACATATGATCTACAATATATACATGATATATACAAGGAGCAATGGTGAGTGACTAAGAACTGGGTAGGTAATTATTCACAGATTAGCTGGAAGAAGGGTAGCGGTAAGAATATACGACTTGAGGGACAACAGGCTGTCATGGGAAATATTTACAGGTCTCACTGAAGGTGCGTACAACCAGAGTTGTAAAGGTGGCCAATGTGACAGGGAACGATATTTTTAAAGATTTTTGTAGGTTGTTCCACAGGCAGGAAGGGCATGGCTTATGACGGCCCTACCAAAGCGCATTCCGACTCTAGGGATGACAAGGGAGATTTGGGAAAGGCTCCTAAGAGGGTAGTTACCCTCAGTACAAGCAAGAAGACAGTCTGAGATGCACTGAGGCAGCTTGTTGATAATAGATCTGTAGGTCCAGGTGACATTTTTTTGGCGTCTTAATTTGAGTGATAGCCATCCTAGTTTACAGTACATAGAACAGTTATGAGTGGAGTAAGGGTCTCCAATGATAAATCTAAGTGCTCGGTGCTAGAGCAGTACAGGGACCTTGACCGTAAAGGAAGTCAGCGTAGTCTAGTAGAGGCAGAAAAGTGGACTGGATCAATCTGATTTTGGCTTCTTGGGTAAGAAGATGCTTGATGTGGAAAAACAGACCAAGTCTTTGTTTGAATTTTTTTGTTAATTCATCAATGTGGTCAAGGAAGGACAATTTATGGTCAACCCAGAACCCCAGGTATTTGAATTTGGTCACGTATTCCAAGGACTCCCCCAAAAGGGTAGTGATTTGAGGTACAGGGCAGAGATTGGATGCATAGACTAAAGGTGAGAAAAGCATGGCCTTAGTTTTTTTGGCATTTAACAGGAGTTTCAGATGCAGGAGGTTTTGCTGTAGAAGGTTAAACTCTAATTGCAAGTCCATGCAAGCCGGTTCCGGGGTAGGCCTATCTATGTAAAGAACAGTATCACTGGCAAAGAGGTGAATATTTGCTGATTTAATGCTGTAACTGATATTGTTAAAGTATAATGCAAATAATAGTGGACCTAAAATGGACCCCTGGGGCACTCATCTCAGGAGGGGTTTCAATGGAGAGAGTTCCCCTTCTGCTTTGACCTGTTGATGATGCCCAGTTAGGTAACTGGTAAACTCATCTCAGCGCGGCGGAAGCTAGGCCAGTGGTTTGAAGAGTGTGCAGTAACAATACGTGATCTACCTATCAAAAGCTTTGCTAAGGTCAGGGAATAAGGCACATACATAATGTTTTGCATCTAAGGCCTTTAACCAATTATTAGACACCTTAGCAAGAGCTGATACTGTACTATGGCATGGTCTATGAACCCTGATTGTTCAGGGTTGAGCAGATTGTAAGTCTCGAAATGCTCTCCGAGTTGGAAATTGACTATTTTTTTGAGCATTTTGGATAGCACAGGAAGAAGGGATATGGGCCTATAATTGTTTAAGCCACTAGGGTAACCAGATTTGAACAGGGGGATGACATGGGCAGTTTTCCAGGCAGACGGCAGAACGCCCTGCATGACAGAGAGAGATTGAAATGATGTGTGGGGCAGACAAGACGTGATAACCCAGCTTTAGAAAATAAGGGTTGATAAGGTCGGCACCAGTGCCTTTCTTGGTGTCCAGATCAAGGAGAAGATCTTCCATTTCCTTTAAGGAGACTGGCTGGAAGTATGAGGGCATCATACGAAGTGGAGGCCGGGGAAATGCTAGCAGTGTCCGGAGCACAGAGCTGCGCCCGAAGATTGTGGGCAGGGGAGGAGTCAAATGCTAAATCAGCAGTGGCAAAGTGATTGCTGAGAAGATCTAAGATAGTATGCTTATCAGAGGTGTAGGAGCCAACTTTGGGGATTTTAGTGGGAAGGGAGCTTGCCTGGCTATGCCCTTAAATGTCTTTTAAGGTCTTCCAAAACTTTGCAGAGCAGTTGGAGGCGGAGGTCAGTTCAGTTCTAAAGTATTTAGCTTTTTCAGCCCTGATTAGCTTGGTGCATTGATTCCCTGCTGTTCTAAAGGCTGCCCAGTCAGATGAAGATTTAGTTTTCCTTTTCCATAGGGTGTCCCTGTGGAGAAGTGCGGACTTCAGATTAACTGTAAACCCGGAGCAAGATTTTCTCCTGGTACGAGTTTTGGCTAGGGTTGCATGTCGATTTATGGTTCCAAGTACGATATCCTGAAACCACTCATAAGCTTAACTTACAGTAGGGGCCAGGTAGAAGTCCTGCCAGTAGGCATACTGGAGATCTGATCTGCGAGAAAGGCATAGGGGTCAAAATTGCGGTGGCTTCGTTTATAAGTGAATTTAGATGTGGAAGCAGATTTTGGGATGGTCCTTACACAGGCAGTGGCACAGTGATCACTTGAATTGTTGAAGAAGGTACCAGAGTGGGAGAAAAAGTGAGGTTTGTTTACTATAATTAGGTCAAATAAAGTACTGTAGCCCGACATTTTGGTGTTTGGACGGGTAGCTTCCGTAATGAGTTGCGTGAAGTCAGAAGTGTCACAGAGGACTTTTAAAGGTTTGGAACTCTAAGAGAACCAGTCGAGACTAAAATTACCCAAAATAATGACTTCAGAAGACCGTTTGTCCAAGCTGTCCAAGAATGGGACAGTGACAGGCAGTTTTGGAATGTGGAATTTCACACACAATTTCGGAATGTGGCAGGAAAGTACAATTTGAGAGTGTGGTGGTGACGCACAATTTCGAAATGTACCAGTGACTCACAATTTTGGAATGTGCTCGTGACGCATAATTTCAGAATGTGGCAATGACACAGTTTCGGGATATGGTGGTAACTCAGTTTTGGAATATGACAGTGATGCACAGTTTTGAAATGTGGCAGTGACACAGTTTCAGAATATGGTGGTGATGCACAATTTTGGAATGTGGTGGTGAGACAGTTTGGGAATGTGGCAGTGACGCACAGTTTGAGAATGTGGCAGTGACAATTTTGGAATGTAGCTGAGACACAGTCTCAGAATGTGGCTTTGAAACACAATTTGGGAATGAGGCAGGGATGCGCAATTTTGGAATCTGGCAGGGATGCACTGTTTCGGAATCTGGAAGGGATGTGCAATTTCAGAATGTGACAGGGATGCATAATTTTAGAATGTGTCTGGAATGCACAGTATTGGAATGCAGTGGGGATGTGATGCACAATTGTGAAATGTGGTGGGTGCATACAATTCTGGAATGTAGCAGGGACAAGCTATTTCAGAATAAAATGGTGTATCCTGTCATATTCCAACGTGCATCCCTACTATATTCCGAAATTTCCAGACCCCACCAAATTCCTCAGTGTGTGTCCCTGCCGTATTCCGAGATTGAATGTCCCCCCCCCACTTCAGTGTTTTAAAATTGTGCACCACTGTGGCATTCTATACCTTGCTTCAGCACTGTATTCCAAAACCACCTCCTGACGTGTTCTGAAGTACAATACCATGTATCTGAACATTCTAGAAATGTAAGCACTGCAGCCAGCCTTATGTCTTTTCTTTTTTTAATGATGTCTACAGCTACAGTCTCTTAAACTTGTAGAGAATTTGGGAGGCAGTATAGCGCAGTGGTTTAAGGCTCTGAGCTGCAAATCTGGTGACATCCAGCAGACCAGACCTGTGTTTGAATCCCACAGCTTCCACTTGCATACTGTGTGACCCTGAGCAGGTCACTTAACTTCCCTGTGCTCCCAGGTCGCTCCTGTAAAAAAGCTTTCAGCCTAGTGTGCTACTCCTGGTTAAACAACTAAATTAAAAAAAAAAAAAAAAACAGATCCCATAAGGTTGCTGACAGGGAGGGTTATACTGTGAGTTCAGGTTATGACATTGTCAGCAGCTCTTCACTGAAACTGGCTGTCTTGAACAGGGAGTGAAATCAGGGTTACAAAATAGCCCATAACTTTAAAATGAAGTAACGCAGAAATCTGATTTTTGCTATGAGATTTATTGGGGGCATGCTTATTCTAACTCTGCAACATAGCACTTTTGGCTGGATTCCCTCTTTAAAATACCAATTTTTATGTTTGCTTGCATGCATGTGCAAAGCAAACATGTTGTTACTGTAGATGTGTACTGTATAAGCCAGTGGATGTAGAAATGCAGAAGGCTTGCTTCTTAAAAGCCAGAGCTGAGAAGGCTGACAATGAGTGTTCATCTGGCTGATCGGTGTAAACTTCTTGTAGTTCAAAAGAGAAAAGCCTCACCAGTCACATTGGTTTTCTGCCCATTGACCAGCTAGCAGACATTGGGCTTTGAAGATAAATATCAAGTTTTACTATGTGTTTGTGTCCTAGTTACAGATAGGAACCCTGTTTGAAAGCACTAAACAGAGCTGGGACATCCTCAGTAGGGACGAATCCCTGTGCGGTTCCCTTACCCTTGGCTGAGGCCATTCTGGGGCCGGCCCTGGAGCTTTGGCAGCATCCAGCATCCTGCCCAGCACCCTCTGTCTGTATGGTCCACAAGTATGCACTCTCTACTTGGGTCCCTTTCTGGATTCTTGGACCATCCCTCAGCCAAGGGTTTGATCCCAGACTCAACTTTCTTGAAGTCAGGAAGCCAAGGGGATGTGGACAAGCCCCTAGACAAAGAGTCAAAGAAGTTTGACCACATGGACAAGAAGGTCTACGCATCTTCTTCTCTCAGTCTCCGTCAGGCTAGTTACACCATGATCATGGCCAACTTTGGTCACTCTTTGTTGGGAGTGCTGGATTCTGTCCTCCCTCCTCTACCTGCTGACAAGCAGCTGCTGGTGAAGTTGATGAGAGATCAGGATCAAGCGCTGACTAAACGCCAGCTCCAGATGGCCTTAGACGTGGGCGACTCTTGCACTGGCACCGTGGTAGTGGCCATTGTGATGCACTGCAGGGCCTGGCTGAGGCTTTCCACTTCAGTGGTGGACATTTAGCACAAGCTGGCTGATATCCATTTCATGGGCACTGACTTCTTCGGCCTAGCAATGGAACGTCATTTCACTAGGATTGAGAAGTCCTACACCACCCTACACTCTGTGGCTTTGTCCCAGAAGGACCAGAAGGTGCAGAAACCACCTCAGTTTTAGTCTACTTAGCCACAGCAGCCTCAGCAGATGCTCCAGCAGGAGCAATACCAAGCCTGGGGCCCCAAGATCAAGTTCTCCACCTAGGGGCCCAAACAAGGTGAGGGCAGGGGAAGTGGTGTTCCTCTGGTCCCAACAGCTGATGCCTCTCCAAGTCTGCCCAGTGACAGATCGGGTGTCTGCCTCCTGCCTGTTAGTCCTGACCCAACTCCCTATGGGGGCTCAGCTTTGCCACTTCTAGCCACACTGGTCTGTCATTACTACAGACAAGTGGGTTCTTGAGGTGGTAGCCTCTAGATTTCAAGGCTGTCCTGCCCTACCAATCCCATGCTTCAAGGGAGTCCTCAGTGTCATAGGACACGCTGTCTGCCCTAAGAAAGGACATCACTTAACTTCTTGTGAAAGGAGCTATAGCCTGTGTTCAAAACACCCTGGCAAGCCAGGGCTACATGTCCCGGTACTTCCTGGTCCCAAAACGGGTTGGGGGGGAGGGCTGCCACCTCATACTGGATCTGCACAGTCTTAGTCTGTACATGACGAAACACAAGTTCCAGATGGTAACCCGAACCAGATCATATCATCCCTAGAGTAGGGCACATGGTTCTGCTCCTTGGACCTCCCACTGGCAGTGCCTTTGATTCCACACAGGAGGAGTTCTTGATCAGGTTCATGTCGTGCCCTTTGGCCTCTCGTCCACACCCAGGTTCTTCACCAATTGCATGGCAGTGGTGGCAGCCCTTTCTACAGCATCAGGGTGTATCCCTGCCTGAATGATTGACAGATTGCTGGGCCATCCAGGGAGGCTATGCGGTAGTCCATGGATCTGACCATCTAGACCTACAGAGACTTATGCCTCTTGGTCAACCTGGCCAAGTCTGAATTGATCACCTTGCAGGTGATTTACTTCATCAGGGCAGAGTTATCCAAGGTCCACCTCCCTACAGACCAAGCTCAGGATCTTACTTCTTTTCCCCAATCATTTCAGTTTGGGCATTCGCACCCTGCCCGGGACTTCTGCGGCTGCTGGGGTACATGGTGTCTTGCACCAGTGTGGTCTGGAGGGCCCATTGGTGGATTTGGCACCTGCAGCAAGAGTTAGGCCATCAGTGGTCCTAGTGCCTTGTGGTCACAGTGACCAAGCCGATGTAGGATGCTATCTAGTGGTGGCTGATCCCAGAACATCTGGAGGAAGCAGTCCCATGTGTCCACCCAGAGCCAACCGTCATGCTCACGATGGCCGTGTCTCTGGTGGGGTGGGGAGTGCACCTGAAGGACCACAGAGCCCAGGAGTTCTGGTCACTTAGGGAGTCCCATCACCACATCAACCTGCTGGAGCGCCATGCAGTGTAGCTAGCTGCAACAGAATTTTGCTCCTTTAGTCAGGAGTCAGATTGTGCAAGTTCGGAAGGACAACACCATGACCATGTCTACCTGGACAGGCAGGGTGGCATTCACTCCCTTCCCCTGTGACAGGAGGCCTTCCACACCTGGACCCTCATGCGCAGTCAGGGTAAAGATCTGCTGGGGATTCATGTCATCAGAGTTGACAGCTGGCAGATGCTCTTAGCTGGGTGGGAGAAATGTTGCACAAGTGGTCCCAGAATCAGTAGGTGGTGAACCACCTGTTCTCCTTGGGGGGCAAATCTGTGGTGGACCTGTTTGCCTCCAAGGAGAATGCAAAACTGAGGCTCTTTTGTGCCCACCCCCACAACAGGGACACTGATGGGGAGATGCCTTCACAAGGCCTAGGACCCCATGCCTCATGTATGCCTTTCCTCCCTTCCTCTTGATCCACAAAGTGGTAGTCAGAGCTCAGAAGGACAAGGTGTGTTCGTGTGTATGGTCCTTATAGCTCCAGACTCGCCACGACAGTGCTGGTAACCAGATTTCCTCAGCCTCAGTAGCAGGTCTCCATGGTGGTTGCCTCTTCACCTGGATCTGCTGACCAGACAGCAGGGGAACATTCTGCACCTGGACTTTCAGTCTCTGCACCTCACAGCCTGGTTCCTGAGTGGGTAGAGTTCCAGGCTTTGAGTCTTTCTGAAGATGTCACCCATGTTATGGAGGCCTCCAGTAAAGAGTCGACTTGCATAGAAAAGGCTTTTCATGTCGGTTCTGTGGCACTGAGCAAAGGGATTCGCAAGGCACACTGGCCACCCGGGATCGCGCCCTGAGCCCAGGTGCCAGGAACGGAGGTCGGCAGGGAGGGACTGTACAAGCATCCATTGGACACTTCCCTCCCGGGGGGTGGGTCCTGCCTCAGCACCTCCTGGCGGATTGGGTGCGTGCTTATGGGGACATGCGGCCTTGACACGCCCCCGCCTGAGGACACTGCCACCATAGGCCAAGAACGTAGGGCAGAGAAAACAGAAAATGGTGCATCTGCCGGTCTGATGATTGCCACCTGGACCCTCGCCGCCGTGGAGCCCCGGACCACCAGGCCGACCCCAGCAGCACCCAGGGCCAACTGAGCAGACCGGTAAGGTTTATTCTCTCCATAGAGAGATAACCCGCCCGATGCAAGGGATAATCAGATTACCCTGGAAGGGCTGAGATGTGGGGCAGTGGGTAGATGCGGGGGTGACCAGAGACAGGACCAGTCCTTGGCAACCTGTAGGAGTGCAGGGGTAGAGTATAAATAAATCATGAAAAAAGAAAAGGTTTTCCATTTGGTGTTGAAGCAAGCGCAAGGAACTTGCTCCCCTTGCCAACCCTGTGGCTATTTTCCACGAGTACCTCTGGTCTTTTTTCCAGCTTGGGCTGTGAGCAACAACCCTTAGGGTGCACATGGCAGCCATCTCTACATACTGCACGCAGGCTGGTATGTTAGTAGTGACCCAGGAGAAAGTGGTTGGGTGCTTTTTCAAGGGCCTGGACCACCTGCCCCCCACGATCATGGAACCTACTGCTGGTGCTGGCTGTGCTCGTGGAGAAGACATTTGAGCCTATGCATAGGTGTGAGGTGCTACATCTGTCATGGAAAATAGACTTCTTCATAGCCCTCACATCAGCCAGCAGGATTAGTGAGCTCAAGGCATTCTCGGTGGAGTCTCTATATCTGGTCGTCCACAAGGACAAGGTCACCTTTTACCACCACCCAAAGTTCCTCCCACAGGTTGTATCGGAGTTCCACCCTAAACAGGTGATGAACCTTCTGGTATATTTCACTAACCCATCTTTGGAGGCTGACTGCAGGCTTCATATGCCGGACTTGTGGAGGGTGCTCTCATAGAATTTAATGGCAGATAAGGACCACTTGCCCCATTCAGTCTGCCTCTTTTTCCCTACCTACTCTGTTACCACAGTCCATGCCTGATCTACAGCTCTTTCTCTCTCTCCTCTTCCTTTCCACTGTGATTCCCATGTGCATGTCTCGTGCATTCTTGAACCCCACCATTGGGTTCACCCCAGCACATCTGCTAGAAGGCTGTTCAGGAATCCACCACTCTTTCTGTGAAGTTCTTCCTCACGTGTCTCCTGAATCTAACCGCCTCCAGCTTCATAGCATGTCCCTGTGTTCTTAAGCACCTTGTCTTCTGAAAAATACTTCCCTCCTGTACCTTATGTACCCCTGTGATGTATTTAAAGGTCTCAAGCATATGCCCCCATCTCCCTCCTCTGTTCTAGGGTGTACCTATTTAGGTCCTTTAGTCTCTCCTCGTAGGGCTTTTGATGCAGATCCTGTACCATTTTAGTTGCCCTCCTATGGACTGCCTCCACTCTGTCCATGACCTTCTGGAGATGTGGTCTCTTTTATTATGTAGAGTGCATGGCTGGAGTTCGGGGTGAGGCTCGCCAGCTGTTTGTAACATACAATGAAGCTGCGCCTGACAGACCAGCAGCACAGTGGACAAATGACAGGTGGATCACATCCTGCATTTACCTTGGCTATAGGTTGGTTGATAGGGAGCCTCCTGTAGGTTTTAGGGCTCATTCCACCAGTCATACCGCTGCCTCAGTGACTGCTTCAAGGGACATTCCTGTCCGAGAGATCTGCAAGGCTGCCACCTGGAAGTCTGCACACACCTTCATCTCCCATTACAGCATCGCCCTAGAGTCTTGTCAGGATGCTGCATTTGATACCTAGGTTCTCCAATCTCTGTTCACCAAGTAGGGGTGTGCGCCTTTCCCCCTTCCTCCCAGAGAGCTGCTGGAAGTCTGCCAGTGTGTAGATAGTGAACTATATCCTGGCCCCTAGAAAAATAGTTACTAACCTGTAACTGTAGTTTTAGGAGTGGTATAAAGTTCACATCCACACCACTCTCCTGGCAAGTGGCAAATGGATCCCTGCTTACAGCATGCAACATCGACATCACAGGGCAGAGCCAGAGGACATGCTGACCGGGTGGTGGGAAGAGCTTAGCTTAAAGACATTCCAATGAATCAGCACTTCCAGTGGAACTGCCAGTGTGTGGATGTGAACTATATACCACTCCTAGAACTACGGTTACAGGTGAGTAACCTATTTTCTTAGAGTTGACCCGACACTGCAAGCAGTCATTCGACATTAACACATTCATGTTATAACAGCAATAAGGCACTCCCAGTAGTTACGTATGTTCAGTTAATCACCCTGTAGGGGCTTATAACTCTGGGCTATACCTCATGCCACATTAACACCCCTAGAGGGTGATTAACAGAGCATTAACATAACCCTGGTCTTGCCTTGCGTGGGTGGGATAACACTGGAACTTGAGACCCTCTGTTTATTCACTGGCCTGATATGCAACACAATCGGGTTGACAGATACGCAACATGCGACTGCAGCCAACCCTACCTTCTCTCCGTACTTCCGCCCAAATAACTAATCTCCTGCCTTCTGGCAACACACCAAGCACGTTATTGGTCTGTGGCAGGGATAGGGTTGGGGAGACTGGTAGACTGAGCAACTGCTGTTGCCCTTTCTGGAGACTTCTAGATGCCAGTGCTTGGTGCTGCCACTGCAGAGGGACCACCGTCTTTGGGATTGTAAGTGCATATTACACTTATTTAGTCTGGGTACTTTCTTGAACAGATTGCCATCTGTGCCAGATTGTGTGCAGTGGTTTTGTTACAACCACAAAGAACCGAGTCAGTAACCAGACTTGTCTCATTGCTGACTTCCTCCAATCAACTGTTCTGGAGTATTCCTCCAGTGTATGCATTTTGTTGGCCTAACAGATTAAGCACCCTCCATACATATAGGTGCAACATGTGGCCTGGTTCGTAAAGCGAGAGAGCAGTATTTACAGTGGCCATCTTGACCCATTTTATCAATATATTCCCTGGTCCCTTGTAGATAGTTTCCTGTCTATATTGTATATTCTTGGTCATTTTCATATTTATATGTATGTGTGTTGATAAATAGATACTGTCGATAGATAGATACTGCCGATAGATAGATAGATACTGTCTGTAGATAGATAGACAGCTAGATACATAGATAGATAGATACTGTCTGTAGATAGATACTGCCGATAGATAGATAGATACTGCCGATAGATAGATAGATAGATAGATAGATAGATAGATAGATACTGTCTGTATATATACTGCCGATAGATAGATAGATGTAGATAGATAGATATAGATATGTAGATAGATACTGCTGATAGATAGATAGATAGATACTGTCTGTAGATATACTGCCGATAGATAGATAGATAGATATAGATATGTAGATAGATACTGCCGATAGATAGATAGATACTGCCGATAGATAGATAGATAGATACTGCCGATAGATAGATAGATGCTGCCGATAGATGGATACTGCCGATAGATGGATACTGCCGATAGATAGATAGATACTGCCAATAGATGGATACTGCCGATAGATACTGTCGATAGGTAGGTAGATACTGTCGATAGGTAGGTAGATACTGTCGATAGGTAGGTAGATACTCTCGATAGATAGATACTGTCAATAGATGGATGGATAGATAGATACTGTCTGTAGATAGATACTGTAGATGGAGAGATAGATTATACTGCTCCCCTATATTAGGGTGAGTTAGCACTTCTGTGATAAACACCAGTATTTGCATGTGTGATTGGGCATGGCCATAACTCATGAGATTATATAGATACACAGATCTCTCTCTCTGTACGTACGTATGTATCTGTGTGTATAAATACATACTATATGTGGATATATATATATATACTTTGTATATAATAATAATAATCTATTTTTATTGCGCCTTTCAGAAAATCAAGGCGCAGAACAGTCTTTAAAATACATCCAAATAACACATCATAAAAATCAATAGAATAAATAATATCAACCTCATAATAAATAATAAAATCAGATCTGTCGCATACATGCATCAAAGGTTATTTTCTATTGAGGTAGGTAAGAATCGAATAGCACGTCACTACAGAGGTAGAAGTGCTGTTCAGACCCTCTCACTGAGTCACCAGCAGCGTTCTGTTTTACTAAAATCTCTTTTGGGAGAAGGAACTGGCTGTGTGACATAGTAAGAAGACTGACCGGAACTTGTTTGTGCATTGCTGGACTAAGGGGGCTGTAGTACTGTGGAGCTGGCAGTATATGTGTGTGTGGTGGGGGGGGGGTAGCAGTGGTGGTGGGTTTCCAGGGGCTGAAATTAGAGCCCAGAGTGAGCTGCTTCAACTACTGTGTACACGCTCTGCTTCCCTCTGGGCATGTGGCCATACCTCACAGATGATGATTAGTGATGAGTAATTTAAACCACAGGCGTCTTCACTGCCCATCTCATAGGGCACTTAAGGTATTGGAACACGCATCCACAAAAGTATGTTCTTCAGCACTGGAAATCGGCCAGGGTGCTTAATTACAGTGCCCCAGCCAACCTGAAAAAAAATGCATCTCATGTAACTAGCAAATCAAGCCGATTTGTTTTTGCAGTAAACTGGAACTGGCTTGTTTTGTGATGTGATACCAGGTCAGATGTTCCAACATACATACTTTAGAGAGAGAGAGAGAGACACACACACACGTATATATGCACGCTTGCTTTTTCAAATTTTCAGTACACTTCTGGCAACATCTTTGTTTTTCCTTAGGTCCCCTATATGTCATTGTGGAGTATGCATCAAAAGGCAACTTGCGGGAGTTCCTGCGTGCCCGGCAACCCCCTGGGATGGAGTACTGCTACAACCCTGGCCACCTGCTTGATGAGCTGCTTTCATTCAAGGACCTCGTATCCTGTGCCTACCAAGTAGCCAGAGGGATGGAGTACCTTGCCTCAAAGAAGGTAAGAAACTGTCTGAAGCAGCCTGACATAGTGGCCAGACCCTGGTTAGATCCGCTCTTTAGGATACGGACTTGTTATCCTACAGTATACGGATTGTATTCCTTGGAATCATGCTTTATGCCCAGTCCCCATTTTATCATTGGAGGGGGAAACCGGATATTTCACATTCCTCATACAAACCAACCTATGCCTGGGGGTCACGTGACCAACTGGATTTCAGCGATCCCTGCATCTTCATATCCTCGTTTACACTTGTCAGAAGGCCTCAAAACCCTGCTGCTCTCCACCATGTGGTGTCTCTCTGTTTGTTACTGCTGGTTCAAAGCCATTTGAAAACTTATTGTAGGGAGCATGAGAATCCTGTCCTTGCAGCTGTCAGCCAGGAACAACCTGGGACTCCTGCTCTGAACTTATTTCGTTTTTGTTGACCGGGTAAGTGCACTAGACAGATTCTGCCTGTTTTCGGGCATGACCCGGGGGAGGGGGATACAGATGAATGCCAGCTGACCTTGAACCCGATTAAGCTGTTGGTGTTACCTTGATGCACTGTGGGGCTTCTCTGTCCTCAGCTGATCAGAAGAAGCACTGAAACTGTTTGGCTCCTCAGTCAGGGAGAAGAGTAGCAGATCCAAAACAGTTTTCTTACGGAACTGTGTTACACGGATCAGAAAGGCAGTTGTAGATGGGACTTATGTCTGCTTCCCGCCCCCTTCCCCAGCATGTTCCATATTCTGTTTAGCAGGTGGAGAATACACCATGCTTGTACGTTAGATATGTGAGATGTCTGACAAGTGTTTTATGATGAAAAACATATAAAACTATTCACGGGCTAATCATTTTGCAAGTCACCTTCAACAGAATTTACATTGCTCTAGTGCATCTTCTTTGTCCATCCCATTCAACTATTTAAATGCCAGTAAATCACTTCTGCTCTCATTCTTGTAACCCATCGGACTGATTCTCTAGGACTGGATAATCTCCTAGCAATATCAGCCTCTCACCTGGTGTGAGCTCTCAAATACCAAACGGATTAGTTGAGCTGGGAACTGATCCTACCTGGAGAATAGTCTTTGCACCCAGAGGTGTTTCGAGTCCTATGCATTGATTCGGTCTTCTCTTAATAGATTGGTTCACATTACCAGGTAAATGCCTTCAGCACGTAGAGAGATACAATGTCAAAGCATTGTGATGACTTATATCTTCCCTGTGTTTTCCTCTGCTAACACGCCTGAAAACTGGCAGGTCCACATTTCTGGCAATAGTGCCGGAACTGGGACACAGGGCCTGGTTCTCAAAAGGTCTGAGGACTCCACTTAGAATCTGTTCCAACTTCCCTGGAGGCTGGACCCTCTTCTTGAAGGACCAGTACTATAACCTGACCCATGGTAGTGGGCTCTGGCAACCTGACTCCTAAAAAGAGACCGTTTGGTAACGTCTTGCTTTCGCCAGTTGGGAAACTGATATCACCAACCTGGAAATTATCAGAGAACAGGTCTAGAGAGAAACATAAGAACCACTGGGCAGTCCGTACTTGGTCTTGGTGTGATACCGAGATGACTAGAGACAAAAATGGAGCAATTTTATTTTTGTATTTATTCACGATTTACCTGATAACCAGGTAGGTGCACTGATCCCAGGAACCATTTTCAGGCATGACCCGGGCGACAGTAATGGCACAGGAGTAACTTACATTGAACAGTGGATCACTTAATAGCTCTGTTAATATACACTATACATTCTCCCGGCGGTGATCCCTGACTTTGACATCAGTCGTAGGAGGTCTTGGGATGTCCCTCAGGTGGCTCCTATTAGACAGAAATGCCCACAGGAGGGATGGCAGGATCAGCCAGGTAAAATTAAATTACTGTACAATGGTATAATGTAAAATTGTGACTTTTAGGCGAAAAGCCTAATTGGGGGCTGCCCCCACACCATGGTGCGGGGTATTTTACATGGACATTTCCCTTTAATAAGTGATGACAAAGCAGCTGTCTGTTGACCCAGAAGATGCATTGTAACCAAGGGGGGAGTAGTTATTTGAGGGGTAGTTACCAAATGATGGAAATGTGTCGGAAAACAGGTTTGGAGAAGAAAACTGATGATAATATGGGGGCACTTAGCGCAGCGTGATGTCACTTGGCTAACGAGGATATTTAGCAAACTGTAAATTATATTTGTCCCCTCTTTTTCCCCCCTCCTTTTTTTCCCCAGTGTATCCATCGAGACCTGGCAGCTAGAAATGTTTTAGTAACTGAAGACACCGTGATGAAGATAGCCGATTTTGGGCTGGCACGTGATATACATCATATCGACTACTACAAGAAGACAACAAATGTAAGTTGTCATATTTTGTGGTTTTGAACTGATGAATATTTGAAATAACCAAATTTCCAGTTAGTGGTGGACCCGTGTAATAGCACAAGGAACCCAGCAGCAGGGGAGTTATTCAGATAAAGTCATAAAACAAGCCGTTGTGAGCATCTCCGCTGGGTCATTCTAGGATATGCAGAAGGAAGGTATCTGGGCCTTCATTCACTTATAGCCCTGTAATATGGGGCATTGACAGCTTCTGTTCCCATCCTCATCTGTGGGAAAGCTCTAGTGTCCTGATAAAAAAAAAAAAGGCAGTTGGTAAATAAGAGTCTGACACTTTTTTTTATTACAGCTTTTTGCCCACCTGTCCACCGTCTTGCGCTTGCATCAGATATTTCCTTCAACCTCCTGGACCCATCCGCCACTCCAGCAGTGGGGATTCACATGGGGTTAGATCGAGAGCACTGGCGCCATCATACATGGCACCGGGACACATACTGTTTGTTTTTTTTTCTCTCTTAACCCCACCCACAACCCTGTGGTGCCAGGCACCGCCTCGACTTGCCACTCTAGTACGTAGTGTGCCCCTGTGGAGGAGGCAAGCTCCACGGCCCACTGCAGGGGTCATCAGAGCTGTGGAACCTGGCACCTTCCCGTCTTGGCTGGTAGCGCTGCCATGCGGCATTGTCTCCCCAGTCCCCCAACGACCCCGCCACCTCCCGCGTCTGCTCCTGAGCTTGGGTCACCAGCATGGGAGTATGGTGCAGTACCCACTAGGACGTCGGGCAGTCCAACGTCTGACACTTCTACCGCCTTTCGGGGGCCACATACCACATCCCCTGTAGCTGCTTCACTTGTTGACATACAATCCCTGCACTTTCAGTATCCAGCTGCTTGGTCTGTAAAGCACTTAGGAGATGCCACATGTATGAAAAGCCATGTGCGGACACCACATCTGTTCTGTTCAGCAGGAAATGGAAATCTCTGCAGTTCTCAGTCCTGTTGCTCGTCGTTAAGTAGCAGGTTTATTCAAAGGGAAAGATGGATTCTGTTCCTTTAAATCCTGTCCAGTTGGCCGCTCCCAGCCTCCTGCTTACAGTCCTGGAAAGAGGCAAACTTTCTTCATGCGGAAAAGGTCTTTTCCTGGCAGGTTGAGCATGAGAGCTCTCCAAGAAGCTTCTGCAGGATCAGCGGTTTGCTTGGAGAGGGGAATTGTGCTGCAGTATAGGGCTCTCACCAAGCTTTCTCACCTAGTTTATGTACTGTTCTTATTCTTTGAACAACCCATTTCTTCCCAGTGGTTCCCAGTTCCCCCCACCCCAGCAGTGAGGTTGCAGTGGCTGTAATGCTTTCTCCAGCTGAGATGGTGGGCAAGCAGCTGCTTTCTGTGCCAGAGCCGCTGCTTAGTTGGCTGTGGAGGGGTGCCCCTGTGGCCAGCAGCCTGTGCCATCCCTCCTGCCTTCCATGGGAGCTGAGTGCGCCATCTCAGTAATGCACCAGGGACACCCAGGTGAGGGTTCTATGAACCCTGGTCTCCCATATGGCAGCTTTGCGTGCTGCTGACATTCCATTTTGTAGGCCATTTCACTGTGCTGAGGTCCCTAGGCTTCAAATACAAGGCTGGTCATTCCCAACTTGGACAACACCACTGTCAGAGTGGGACTATTAGCTATTGCAACATGCCCACTTCCCATGAGTTACAGTGAGTACCTGCGATCAGCTTGCCACACTGACTGTGGCAGTGCCACCCAAGCGGAGAATGACTGGCACTGTACTGAGATATTTCTGTATCTACAGATATTCAAAAAGAGACAGGTCTTGTTGGACAAAGCACGTGGTACTGGTGATATTTGGGCTACTGTAATGCATGAAAGAGAAGAACTGATATTCCTTTTAGAGATTGGTTATTTTGTAGATAACTGCTACAGTAAAACTGTTGGGGTTTTCCTCTAGGGTCGGTTGCCAGTGAAGTGGATGGCCCCAGAAGCTCTGTTTGACAGGATATACACTCATCAGAGTGATGTGTAAGTACTGATTTCTAATTTCTGACCCGGAATGGCACACTGAGCTGCGGCAGCTCGTTTTCACGTGGGTCTTGGGTGGTGGGTTACGTGGACCTGTTTATTTGGACAGTGGGAATGCTGACCAGAACACCAAGGAAAATACTCTATTGTTGTAATAAGTGCTTCTGGATCTTTAATTTCCATCTGAGTGGCCACCAGAGAGGAACAGAAACGACCTCAGTTTACTGTCTCATCCAAGAGATGACACCTCAACAGTGCAGCACCCCTAGCGCTGCCCTGCAGTGTCAATATTGGCCCAAGTTTCTGGTGTTAAATTAGGAGGTTGGAACATAGGGTATTACCCCACCCCCAGTCCCACTGATAAATATTCCATGACCTAGCATCTGACAGACCTTCCTGATCCTACATGCACGTTGGCCAGTCTACTATATTTTCATAAAGGGAAACTAACACAGGTAAGACCTTGAAATGACTGGCATTTATGGCTAATACTGTTTGTCCTTCCATTTCCCGTCACTAGCTGCCAGGTCCTCCTTTCACCAGCCCAAGTCCTCCTGCTCACTGTACCACCAGACTCTGCTAGACAACCTTTCTGAGGGAATACATGCAGTTCACTATCCACACTTTTGCAGTTCCACTGGAACAAGCTGATTTGTTGGACGTCTTTAAGATAAGCTTCTCCCACCACCTAAGTGGTATATCCTCCAGCTCCACCCCTGACATCAGAGCTTTCCTTCCGCTGGAAGAGACAGGTCTCCTCCTTTGTAGCGCTGTCAGTTTGAGGATTTCCTTGCTAGTTTAAGCATTTTTTGGCAACTAAAACTTCTCAATTACTGTTTACTGATTTCTTCCGCTCATTCCAGCTCTGCCTTAGACTGCGATCTCAGCAATGGAAGAGAGGAAGCAACAGTGCAGCTTCAAATTCTGCAGTTATCCTGCCTGTACTGTCCAGGAGCACAGCATGATGTGGTGGGTTTAGGCTTTTGCCAGGCGTTGCTTCTAATGTCGCTGGAAGATTCAGCCTCTTCCTCGGTCAACCCTCAGAACGGGACCCCCCCAGATCGACCTAAGGGCCACAAAAAGGCCTTGGGTGCCAGGTTGGCTTCCCAGCTTGCAGCCCTTGAGGAGTAGGTGGCTACAGCCGGGGTGAGTACCTTATCGGTCTCGGGGCTGCTCCCAGCTGGGGACAATGTTAGAAAGTCCTTCACAGAGTATTTCTGTGAAATGTGTTGGATCCTCCAGACCTTTGGGGAGCGCTCTTCTCACTGGGACAAAAAACACAAGCACCACCAGTACAGATCGTGGGACCAGGAGAGATCACAATCCTCCCGCTCTTACTTCAAGAGTATCTCCTGCAGTAGGCCATCACTGGTAGGACTAAGCCATCAGGCACTAGGATCACATGGAAACCTTTCTAGCTAGCAGTCTACCAGAGGGGGCCATCCACCTCCGATGTCATCGCCTGACATCAGCCAGTCCTATAAAGGCAGGCAGCCCCCACGCCCTCCTCAGTTCTTTCCCACTGTCGACCAACGCATGTCGGACCTTTGATACCGCCACAACTACTGTCGACCACCATTTTCCCGTGTTTAACCCGCACTTTATTATTTTTTTTTCTTCTGCACTTTAACATCAAAATGTCGGTGTTTTCACCGGACGGTTTATGTCTTCAAAACCTTCCTCATCTTCAGACCGTGCCTACGGCAAACAGATCTCCGACAAGGACTGCCACTCTACCTGCATCTTGTGCCTAGGTCCAGACCACAACATCCAAGCCTGTGAGGCCTGCCAGAAGTTTAATCTGGCCACCTTCAGATGTCACCAGAAGATCCTGGAGAATCACCTCTTTAGGCAGAAGGACCCCTTAATGGAACAGGAGCTACAGGCCAGGAGCTCTTTGGGTTCCCTGGCCTAATCCTTGTGATCTTAATCTTCAAGGTCCTAGGACAAATCTGCCGGGAAACATAAGCATAGGGACAAGGACCAGAACCAACCTCGGTCTGCCTCCCGCTTGTGGTCCCCGCACAAGGAGTCTTTGACCGCTGAACGGACCTCCCCCACATGCCCAAATCTCTGCCATTCTGGCCATCCAGTTCATTAACTATTTTGGCCCATGTGGTCCAGTACCAGAACCTGCTCTGGGACCAGGTGAGGGAGGCTGTCCTAGCCATGCTGGATAACTCCTCCAAGCAGCAGACCCTACAGGCCCTCAAAACGGGCTCGGGCATCGGTACCCATGTCGTCAAGGCTGCCTGTGATGCGGTAAATGCCTCAGGCCAAGAGGCATCTGTATGAGGCGCCACTCCTGGCTTCAGGTCTCTGGTTTTGCGCAGGATGTCCAATCTAACATATAATGGATGCACCCATCAGGGGCTTCAAACTTTTCCTTTTGGGGGAGCTGTCCAGGATATCATCTCCGAACTCCAGACATCAGGACAAGCTCTCAGATCTGTCCATTCTGTGTACCATACCCAGCCAAAATCAGGACAGCGGGTTCCTTTTCATCGCTTCTCCTGCAGACAGGTTCATTCTCCCTATCAAAACCCAGGGCAGCTCTCCCAACTCTCTTCTCAGCCACCACCCGCAGTGCTTGAGGTGCAGCAGTAACCCCAGCAGCGGCTGCTTCACATCCTGACTCCTTGCCAGAACCCCACCCCCAGTCATTCTACAGGAGGCAGTAGTCCGGGGTTGCTTTGGGAGATCACCGTAGACAACTGGGTGCTGCATCTCATCGGGCACGGCACACTCTCACATTCATAGAGTGGCCTCCAGAAAATCCTCCTGGAATTCCTCGTATCCTCCCAGCCATGCCCCTTTCATCCGGGAGGAAATCCAGGCCTTCCTTCGAAAAAAGGCCATAGGGCCAGTCCCTTGGTGTCAGCAGGGATGGGGGTACTACTTCCACTTCTTCCTGGTCCCCAAGTGGAGGGGAGACCTTCGGTCCATCCTGGACCTCAGCCAGCTGAACCAGCTTATAGAGTACAAATGGTTCAGGATGGTCATCCTTCAGAGTTTACTGCCCCTACTACATCAGGGGTACTGGCTTTGTTTCCTGCATATGCAGGATGCCTACCTTGAATATCAAGGTTTTCACCTCCCACTGGCACTTCCTCTGTTTCCACTTTCAGGGAACGCACTACCAGTTCAGAGCTCTGCCCTTTGGTTTGTCCTCAGCCCCCAGGGTCTTCACCAAATGCCTAGCAGTGGTGGCAGCTGCCTTGAGATGGCTGGGGTTCTACATTTTTCCTGACCTGGATGATTGGCTGCTAGTGGCCCCATTCAGGGACTCTCTCCTTCAAACTCTCTGTCACACCTGCAGCCTGTTCCAAGCTTTGGACATCACTATCAACCTCTACCAAAGTCTTTTCTGACCCCTTGCCAGCATATACTGGATGCCACCCAGGGGAAGGCCTTCTTTCCTCCCGGACAGAGCAGAGCGTCTGATGGACCAAGCCCGTCTCCTTTACTCTGGCCTTCACATTCCGGCTAGGGTCTTTCTGAGGCTTTTAGGCCTCATGGCCACAGTCTTTGCCACAGTTCCCTTGGCCAGGCTGCATATGCGAATCCCTCAGTGGACACTGCAGGTCCAACAGGACCAACAGATGGATGCCCTGGATCAACCAGTGCTGGTGTCGGGTCTAGTCAAGAGGGTGCTGTTGTGGTGGCTGGAACCCAGCAACCTGTTTTTGGGAGTCCCCTTTTCTATACCTCCTCCTCAGCAGATCCTTATGATGGACGCCTCTGGCCTAGGTTGAGGAGCCTACATGGGGACCCACTAAACTCAAGGGACATGGCCCAAGATGGAAAAGGATCTCCACATAAATGTCCTGGAGCTATGAGCGTTTCTGTATGTCCTTCAGGCTTTTCAGACTCCGCTTTCCCTGGGTCCACTCTTGGTTCAGACAGATAATGTGTGTAGTTTATTACATAAACAAGCATGGGGGAATCATTCCTATCCCCTGTGCAAGGAAGCAATGAGAGTCTGGTATTGGGCCATCGACCATGGTTCAGGTTCCTGGTGACTAAAACATCCTGGCGGACAGCTTAAGCCACTCATGGTCCAGAGCCCACAAGTGGGAACTTCTGACCTCAGTGGTGGAAGACCTCTTCGACAGATGAGTTCAGCCTGAGTTGGACCTTTTTGTGTCCCCACATAATGCAAAACTGCCACTTTTCTGCTGGCTAGATCCAGGGCCTGGAATGATCTGGTGAGACGCATTGGCTCTGTCCTGGACAGAGAGGTTTCTGTATGCCTTCCCACTATTTCAGTGAGTTCTGATCAAACTCCAGATGGAGGGGGCTACAGTGATTCTTATTGTCCACTTCCAGCCTAGTCCGATCTGGTTCCCCTTGCTACAGAAACTGACGGAACTTCCGCTGTCCTTGCCCCTGTGCACAGGCTTGCTGTCCCAGGAACAGGGTACCCTGGTCCATCCGGACCTCAAGTCTCCATCTCCATGCATGGCTCCTGAGGACATAGCCATCGCCAGATCTGGGATCTCCCCCAAGAGTGGCGAATGTCTTGGTGGCGTACAAGAAGCCCTCCACCAGGACCACTTACTCTATGAAATGGAAGTGATTTGCTCTTTGGGTTGCATCGCACCATCTAGAGCCCTTCACCTGCCCAGTGGATCAGGATTTGGAGTACCTTCTGTCCCTCTCAGACTCGGGTTTGCGGTACTCCTCTATTGAGGTACATCTGTCTGCCATCTCTGCATATCATGTACCTGTGGATGGGCACTCAGTGGCCCAACATGATGTGTCCTGCACATTCTTGTGGGTCATTCTGCATTTGAAGCCCCCAGTTAGGGACCCTGTCCCACCTTGGGACTTTAATTTTGTGTTGGAAAAGTTTACACTGCTTCCCTTTGAACTGGCCGTGTCTTGCAAGCTACATTTTCTGTTGTGGAAAGCATTATTTTTAGTTGCCATTACTTCTGCTCAAAGGATTGTCAAGCTTCAGGCCCTCATAAGGAAATTTATTTATTTTTCCAAAAAGACTTTTGTATGCAGATCCTAAGTTTCTTCCTAAGATGGTGTTGGAGTTAAAATTTTTTTTGTGTGTGTGTTATTTCTTTTCTCACCTCATGCCTCACGACCACCACTCCTTCGGGCTGCCTAGGTCCCAGCTGCTCCACCTGTCCCATACTGAGCCCTCCGGCCTCATATCACAGCCGACCCTAGGGTAACCTGGACGTAACCCTTCACTGGGCGGGCCCCCTCCTCCAAGAGGGGAAGGCACCAGGAGGGGCATCTGGCACATACTTGGCCCCAGGGTGCTGCTGAGGTGAAGGGACACAGTGGACCGGCAACCGTCATCCGGTCGGTCTCGAAGTGGATTTTCCAGTTTTCTACGTTGTTCCCTCCTGCGTGTGTCTACAGGGCTCCCGGTCTCCACCAGAGGCCACTGCAGCGTGACGCCGACCCACTACGCACCCCAGGAGAGGAGAGCAGTCCTACGGATGCTCAATCCTCTCCTACCCCTGCCTGCCCCCAGCGTCCCGAGTCCATTCCCGAACCCGGGTCGCTGGCATGGTTTGAGGTAAGGCGCCAGCGCCTCAACCCTCTGCGCCACCGGGCCAGCTTGGAGTTTACTTTTAATCATTCCATCCACCTGCCTATTTTCCAAAGCATTCCAATTAAGGGGAGGCATTGCTCCATACCTTGGATGTGCATAGAATCCTGAGGTACTATACACAGCAGACAAAGGACTCCCAGAAGTCCAATCAGTTGTTTGTTTCGTTCACTCCTGGGAAAGAGGGCACCCTGGTGTCCAGACAGTGTTTATGTAAATGGTTAGCCCAACTGCATTGTCTTTTGTTACCAGAAGTATGGCAAGGAACTTCCTAGAGGGGTTAAAGGCCATTCCACTAGAGGTATGGCCACATTAGTGACTTGCTTCAGTAATGTGTCAGTTGCTAACATCTGTGCTGCTGCCACCTGGAGTACTGTCCTCACTTTTACCAAGCATTATAGTCTGGACATTGCCTCTGGGAGTAAGGCCAGCTTCGGCCTAGCTGTCCTGCAAGGCCTCCTTTCTTAGGCTGCTGTTTCTTTTGCCTACCGACCAGACTGTCTCTCTGTAGTGCCAGAACTGCTTTGGACTCAGTCCTACCGATGATGGCCTGCTGCAAGAGATACCCTCGATGTAAGATAGTACAGTTACTTAAGAATTTACTGTAACGGTAGATCTTCAAGAGGATCTCTTGCAGCAGGGGGCCCCCCCTTTCCCTCCCTCCTTCCCCCTTCTCCTGTGTCCTTCTCCTCTTCCATAGGGGTGAGCCTTCTGCCTTCATTTTTTCATATACTATTGGGATACCTTGGACTCCTCCTTGGTTCCCCCCTTCTGGCTTCCTGCTTATGGTCTCCAACGGGAGAACTGAGGAGGGTGTAGGGGCTGCCTGCCTTTATAGGATTGGCTGACATCAGGCATTGACGCTGGCGGTGGACAGCCTTCTCTGGTAGACTGCTAGCTAGAAAGGTTCCTGTGTTGTCATGACGTCTGATGGCTTAGTCCTAACGGTAATGGCCTTTTGCAATGGTAAGTTCTTACGTAACTGTACTTTCCCTCAACTCCCTGACCACTCTACACTGGTTGAACATTCAGTTGCAATCGCGCTGCTTTCAGGTGAGGGCATAGTTGAGCTCCTCGGTACCTCTGTCAGGCTTGTCAACCTCAACTCCATTCAAGCAGGTGGTTGAGAGCTTTCTTGAGTCTGTCAACAGGCTGTCAGATGAGTTTGATGAGGAGTCGATCTCCCAGTTCTGGTCCTCATTGTTCTAACTCAGGAGGACACGGCTCAGTCGGTGTCTCCAACAGGGTTACTATAGGACCAGTCTCAGCCAGCAGTCGTGCCTCCGAAGCTGCTGCTCTTGTATGTGACACAGCAGATGGTCGATCATGACCCTCAGTAGGCTTCTCGGGTTGCGGTCAAGATGTCATTCTCTATTCCGCTCGACCAGGAGGCACTGCTGACGATGCTTATCAACTTCCTCATCCTCAGGCAAGGAGAGACACCATCGCAAGATGTGGCGGTGCTACGAGGAGCTCCTCTGGCAGCAGTGGACCATTGTGGGGCAGGATAGGACTCTATGCTCGGACCTGTTGGCCATGTGGCAACCACCAGTTATTCCCACACTGGTCGATCTGCGGCAGATGTTCCCACTGTCTGCTTCTCCACCCTGAAGGTAGAGCTGCCTCCACCACAGTCCTTGGTAGAATCTCCCACGAAGGCCTGCCAGGCTGCTGCTGGCATGCTAGGCCAACAGTTGGTGGAGATTACCCAATCCGAGGACACCAGGGTGGTCCTGGGTGGTAAATGGTGGTGGGCCGTTTTCAGAGAGTCCTTACATGACTCAGATGGGTCTTCCACACTTTCTTCATGGACTTATACATTCAAGTGTGGCTTGTCAAGGATATGGCCACTGACCAGGGGCTAGTATCATTTGGGGCTTTTCTCCTACTCATGTTGGAGTCCTTGAGTGTGCCCTTGAAGTCACTTCTGAGAGGGCTAACTAACCCTTCACTGACATTCTGGACAGGGATGATTCCCAGGGAGTTGCCTTTCCTGTGGGTCAGGCCATCTTAGGACCAGTCCTGGAGCTTTGACAGTGTCCAGCATCTTGCCTGGCATCTTCCACTGTATGGTCTGTAAGTATGTGATCCCTGCCGGGTCCCATGTGGGGTTCTCCAACCACCCTTTGGCTGAAGGGCTGATTTGGACTTGGTCTTCCAGAAATGTGGTGGTTAAGGGGTTGTGGACAAGCCTCAAGACAGAGTGCAAACAGATTAACTGCATGGCTAAAAAGGTCTACACTGCTCCATCATTTGGTCTCTGTCAGGCAATCTGTGCTGTGATGATGGCCAGCTTTTGTCACTTCCTGTTGGGGATGCTGGATGAAATCCTTCACTTGTTAACTGACCACCAGCTAATGGTGAAATTTGTAAGAGACCAGGCTCAGTCGCTGGCTTAACACCAGCTCCAGACGGCTCTGGACATGGACAGCTACTGCAACCATGCCATGGCAACAACCATCATCGCAGGGTCTGTCTGTGGCTTTCCACCTTCATGGCAGTTACCCAACACAAGTTGGTCAATGTCCCATTCCTGGGCACTGGACCCTTTTGCCCTGGGTGGAGGGAATTCTTGTCAGAATCAAGATGTGAAGTGTCACCCTAGATTTTGTGGTGTCATCCCAGAAGGACCCAAAGGCACAGAAACCTAAGAAAAAGACCTTTCAGTACAGGTCCTTTCAGCCACAGCAACCTTGGCAGGGTCCTCAGCAGGGGCAGTGCCAAAACTGGCATCTGAAGCCCAGGTTCAGTGGCCAGAGGCCCAAAAGAGGTGGGGGCAGGGGAAATGGTGCTCCTCTGGCTTCAGTGGCTGGTGCCCCCTCCAAAGCTGCCCAGTGATGGGTGGGGGGAGGTCATCCTCCTACCTGTCACAATCCCTGACCCAACTCCCATTTGGGTGGGTGGGGGAGGGTTGACTGCACCACATCTGGCCACATTGGTCTGCCTTTACCAAGGACAAGTGAGTACTAGAGGTCATAGCTCTGAAATGTGTTCTTCCACATCTACATGGGATGTCATCCAATGGTGACTGCTCCTTCAACACTTGGAGTAAGGAATCTCATTTGTCCATTCTATCCAGATGGCTGACGCATTGTAATACATTTTGTTATAGGAAGTACGGTAAGCAACTTCCTAGTGCAGTTCATGGTCACCCCTCAAGGGGTGTGGCCACTTCTTTTTCCTGTTTCACAAATGTTTCTGCTGCTGACATTTGTGCTGCAGCCACATGGATCAGTGTCCACACTTTCATTAAACATTACAGTCTGGGATATAGTCTCTCGCAGATGTACTGGCTTCAGGTTTGCTGTACTGCAAGACCTTCTGTCCTGAATATATATCAGACTACAATCCTGCCAGTTTTACATGGGACCTCCTCATCTCATACTTAAATAGAGGCCCTTTCTTTCAGTTAAATAGTCCACTACCCTCCAAAAGCATTTCCCCCCATACTCAGAGCACCCAAATATTCTGCCCAAGTTCTCTCAAACCTATCTTCTGTCCCCTTTAGACAATATGTCAGTTTATCAATTGCTAATACCTTCACCGTACGCTCTTTCCACTGACCCACTGTAGGCCCCAGAGCTGTGGTCCATACATTTTGTATTCCTACCCTAGCTACTGTAAGTAGAACTCTGATCCACCTGGGGTAGAGAAACCATTCCCCATTCTCGTCTCCTTCTACCCATAACAGCAATGATTTTTGGGAGATCTCAATGGGCTTTCCTCTCATAGATGTAATTTCTTTGGCTATGCCTTGCCAGTAGGACTTTATCACTGGGCAACCCCAATAGTAGTGCTGGTAAGTGCCCCTATTTATTTTACACTCATTGCAAAATGGCTAGACCCCTGGGCAAAAGCTGTGCACCATAGCTGGTGGGTAATATAGCCTCTGTATATATTTAAATTGAGCTTCTTCTTTGAACTTATTACACACTAATAATCCCTGATGGGATTCTAACATTAGCTGCCAGTTAGCCTCACCAATTTCTTCCCCAATGTCCCGTTCCCACCAAACCTTCACCTTCTGGGGAGGGTCTTGAAAAAGTGTTTCCTGTCTAATTTTACAGCCCTCACTACTAGCCCCTTCTCACATCTGTTAGCCCCCATTATTTCCCTCTCCACATCTTCCATCATTCTCCTTGCTTCTCTAGGTCCACTGAGCCGTTTGTAATAATCCCTTACTTGGAAGTATCTGTACATGTGTGAGGCAGGCACGCTCCATCTCTCTTTCAAATCCTCGAATGTGCATATCCCACCCCACCCCACCCCCGATGTTAAAGTCGCCATACATTTCCACCCCTTGTCCTGCACAAGTTTGAACCCATCATCCTCCAGGCCTGGCAGGAAATCAGGATTCCTACCACCGACCAGCAGAGTCTGATATGTATCAATGCCTTGTCTCGTTTTAATTTTCTCCCAGGCCGATAAGCCCGCCACCACCATGTGATTAGGTGCTACTAGCTTTCTGTACCGCTTAAGTCCTTCTCCACTTAAGTAACTCGAAATTCTCCTTGGAGCCCCATCCTCTTGTAACTCGACCCACCCAGCCACTTCCTGTCTGTGTACCCAGTTTTGGATGTACCTATATCGTGTTGCCAGATCTCTCCACACTTGACAACACCTGCTGGGCGGCACTCCACCACACCCCCCCCCCCCACCTACTTTCTCCCTCTGTGCATCATACCGCTGTTATAACCAGCTTGTGCTAGCTGTATCAGTGCAATTTGCTACTAAATTGTATAATGTATGAAATAAATATGTAACTCTAATTCAGTGACTTGCATTCTGTAACCTAAATTTGTTATGTTTGTCCTCAATGTGATGAGGTAGCTTTGGAAATGAGCCTCTGGCTCAAAGGTGATAAACTGATTTACAAATAAATAAAATAAAGAAAGTACCCCATCACATCCGGGAAGTTTAAGCGCCCCCCCCGCCCCCCTTGTGCTACAGGTGCTTTCAGTCATTTCAAACTAATTCTAGGGTGCTTGCCTTTCCACACAAAAGGTGTAAATGCCTTTTCCAGTTTCTTTATATCCTGGGCTACGGGTCTGAAAGGGATCATCTGCATTTTATACAAAAGTCTGGGCAGAACATTCATTTTGAGGAGGTTAATCCTTCCCATCCAAGAAATTCTCAATTCCTTCCACCTACTCAGGTCCTGTAAGACTTCCCTCATCAGCGGTCTATAGTTCACCTCATACAAGCTCCCCACTTGTTTTCCCACCTTAATCCCTAAATATGTAAATGTGCGTTGAACTATTTTCAACCCCCAGGCATCCGTCTTGCTGCCCCCCTCCCAAAAACATTATTTCCGCCTTTTGCACATTAATTTTATACCCAGAGAAAACTGCGAATTGCTCTATTATTGACAATACTTTCAGGAGCTGACATGTCTGGCTCTGACAGAAACAAAAGAACATCGTCCGCATAAAGAGATATAACATCCCCGGTCTTCCCGGATACCCTTATAGCGGGCTCATTTCTAACTTTAATTGCCAGCGCAAATAGCAAGGGTGACAAGGGGCATCCCTGTCTCGTTCCCCTATATAATCTAAATTCCGGAGATGCCGCTCCATTAATTAGAATCTGTGCCCTCAGATGCATATAGAATGCCCCCACCATCTTTACAAACTCCTCTCCCAACCCAAATCTCTGCAAAATGTGCAGTAGATATTCCCACTCAGTACTATCGAGGGCTTTTTTGGCGTCCATTGAAAGAACACATGCCTTGCTGGGGTCCCTCTCCTCCCCACCAGATGACATGTAGTAACCTCCTTGGGTTATAATAGGAGTGCCTTCCCTTCACAAACCCAGTGTGATCCGAGGTGACCAGTAGGGGAAGTACATCTTCTAATCTGCTTGCTAAAACTTTTGTCATAATTTTGCGATCATGGTTCAGGAGCGAAATCGGTCTAAATTACCCACAATCCTCTAAGTTCCTTCTTACTTTAGGGAGAACAGTAATAAGAGCCTGACAACACGTATTCAGGATCTCTCCCCCTTCCCTGGTTTCTTGTAAAATATTACACAATGAACCCGCCACCTCTTCCTTCGGTAATTTGTAAAATTCTTCCCCCAGCCCATCAGGTCCCGCTGCCTTCCCATTTTTCAGCTGGCTTATCGCATTCTTTACCTCCGTCACCGTTATTTTCCCCCAGCTTTTGTCTTTGTGCTTCATTTCGTCTGGGTATTTTCAGATCCTTTAGGAAGCCATCCCTTTCTCCCCCCCTTTCCCTTGACATTCAGCTCTATATAGTTCTTCGTAGTACTCCTTAAATCTATTACGAATTCCCATTTCCTCCTTGAGTATTTTCCCCTCCTTATTTCTAATTTGAACTATCCTGTGACTGTTTTTCCCTCCCTTCATAAGCCGGACCAGTAGGGGACCCGCTTTATTGCCCCATTCATACATCCTCTGTTTTGCGAAGAAAATATTAGTATTTACCTCCTTACCCAAATTGACATTAAGCATCTCCCTCGCCACCCTGAGATCTCTTTGTTTTTCTTCTCCTCCTCCCCTAAGGACTTCTCTTTCCAATTCACTAATTTTGGCTTCCAAATCCCTTTGTTTCTGCCTTTTGTCTCTTTTTTGCTTAGCTGTAGCCAATTATAACCCCTCTCATAAATGCTTTGCCAGCTTCCCAGTGTATGCCCTCATCTTCAACCGTGCCCTTATTTGTCTCCTCGTAAAATTTCCATTGCTCTTTTACAAATTCCCGAAACCCCTCCCTTGCCAACATATACGTAGGAAATCTCCAGCAACCCCTCTGTACATCATTCTGGCCCAAGGCAAGCTCCATTTCCACCATAGCATGATCTGATAAGAATATCGGGCTATGCCCCATTGCTCTAGTGTACTGATACAAGTCTCTGTGAATATAGACATAGTCCAGCCGTGACCAGGAATGATGTGGGTTGGAAAAAAAAGTATATTCCTTCACCCCAGGATTAGCTGTTATCCATCCATCAATCAAGCCTAGTTCTGTTAACCCAAGTAGCCATTGTTGTATATCCCTGTCTGTCCTATCCCTGTTCCCTAGGTCATCTAATTTAGGGTCTGCCATGCAATTAAAGTCCCCCACCAGTATCAGATTAGTCAAATGCTCCTTTACCAGGACATCCTGCACCTTCTGGTAAAAGCTCCGATCGCATATAGGTTTCCAAAAGTAATCACTTTACCCCTGAGCTCCCCCTCTACAAAAACGTACCTCCCTTCTATAGGGTCTCTCACCACCTGCTGCGTTTTAAAGGGCAGATGTTTATGAATTAGGATTGCCGCCCCCCTCTTGGGCGAATTATAAGCTGCTGCATGGCATTCCCCCACCCATCCTCGTACGGGCTTTTTATGCTCACTATTTGGCAGGTGCGTCTCCTGTAATATAGCCACTGAGACCTTACGTCTTTTAAGAGCCACTAAGATTTTCGCCCCTTTTTTGCAAGAGACGTAAAACCCTTTACATTCCAGGAGACTACTTCAATCCCCGCCAGAGGCTGAGACGTACCATTAGTCATTTTCCCAGCATAGTCGTCCTAAAAGCGTCCTGGTCACAGCCCAGACTTCTGCCTCAAACAAATACCATATTACACAGACCATTTTAAAGAAAATAAAATCACAAGTGAACAGTTGAACAATCACAAACTGTATAGAAATAACCCCGACTTTGCCCCTCGCTCGATTCAAATTCCAGAGCAGCACCCCTTTATCCCCCCTTCCCCTATATTGTCCCTCCCTGTTCCCTAACCCCAACTGTTCCCTCCCATCTACATATACCACAATCTTCAGTATATAATCACTCCCACATACACACTACTCCTGCTCCGCCTTCCATATCCCAGAATTATCCATGTGCTACATTTATCTCAGCAAGCCCCTAACAGTCTCTCTTATTATACCACTACTGCACTGTCTGCACCCCCCTCAGAATCGGTGTCTGCACCCCATCTGTCCAGACCTCCCCCTCCTTCCATTCCCCTTCAGTCGGTTACTATAAAGTCTCCATGTCTTTCTCTCCCCCTTATAATTACCCTTCATACATTCTGCAGGCGTTTCGCCCCCATCAGGCCCTGCAAAGCCACATCCCAAAATCCCATTCTGTTCATTCCTCAGTACGATCGTGGCTCCTCCTTACCCCTCATATGGGCCTCTACTCCTACTTTTGCTTGGTGTACCTCTCTTAGCCCAAACACTATGTACATCCCTGTGTTTGAACACTCTCGTTTCTAGCCATCCATTGTCACCAAAAAAGCCTGCACCTCACGGTGCCACATACTCCTTACGGAGATAAAGTTCTGTCTCTAGTCCACACTCGTGGGACCACCAGAGGCTCACAACAAAATCGCCCCATGGGTGTAATCTGCCTCTTTCGAGGGACACATTCTGTCTCTAGTCCACACCATCTGAGGCCTGTAGGGATCACTTCCCAGCCACCCTTTAATGCCAATCCATGACTCACCGGCATCCTCCGACGCCATCTATAAGTTCCTAGGCGTCCACCTCTCTCTTAGCGACCAGCAAGGTTGAGAACGACAACTGAAAACAAATAAAAGGGTGATCAGAACAAACTTTCCAGTTCTTCAATAATTTTCTTTCAGGTATTTATTCCCCTGGTATGTGCAGTCACCGACCCAGTCCTTTGTTCGTCAAGTCGACCAATCATCGTGATCGCCACTCACCAGATACTCTGGGCCCTCTCAGGTTCTTCTTGTCCCAGTCCTCCAAAAACGTTTGCAGCTTTTCTGACTCCCAAAATGAGTATGTAGCCCCCTCAATTTTTACTTTAACTGTGGCCGGGTATACCATAAAGAAATCGAGTCCCCGCTGCCTCAGCCCATTCATCAGTGTGTTAAACTGCTGTCTCTTCTTCTGTATTCTTTGAGACATGTCTTGATGCAGAGTGAGCTTATGGCCTTCATACACTAGCTCTTTCTTGTTTCTAAAAGCCATTAGCAAGGCCTGCCTATCTTGATAATGATGCAGCCTAAAGATCACCTGCCAAGGAGGCTGCCCATTCTGGGGTCTCTGGGCCAGGGCCCTGTGTGCTCTCTCAATTTTAAGCTTGGTCTTGGGCATATCCATATCTAGTAATGTTGGCAAAGTCTGTGAGCAGAACTTTAGGAGATTCCCGCCCTCTGCTCCCTCCGGAAGGCCCCTGATACGCAGATTATTTCTCCTACTATAATTTTCCTGATAGTCCAATGTGTCCTTAAGCTCTTCTACCTCCTTCTCTAATTTCTGTATTTTTGAGGGGATCTCATTGCTTGGTCCTCAAGGTCTGAGACTCTGCTCCACCTCCCCAATCTGCCTCACGTGCTGCTTCAGTTCCTGTGCCAGCCCCTTCAGTGTGTGCTCCAAGCTGTTCCATTGCGGCTTAAAGTCGGCCAGGATCTGCTCTGAGACTGCTCTGCTAATCACGGCTACCTCCGCTGCAGACAGCGAAACTGGGCCTGGTCTTCCGCTTGTGCTTCCCTCATGGAGTGGGGTTTTCTTCGCATTTTTGCCCATTTGACGAGCCGACTTGCCCGGGGTAATGTACTCATCCATCTTTCCAGTTATTCAGGCAACTATTCTGGTGGAGCAAATTACAAAACTGCCAAATTAAGCACTTTTATTTTCATAAAAACACAGAGCTCCGGAGTAGTGCGACAGTCAGATCAGCTGCTCGTTAGCGCCCCGATCCATTGAATTTTCAGTGTTAGCAGAGCCCTGCTTCATCTCCTTGACCAGTGTCTCCCGTCATTCCTCTGCGTTGGCATCCATTTTAGATTCCACTTTTCTTTCTTTGTATCACTAGCCATTATAGTGCTTCCTCCAGTATCAGGGGAACTTCGGATATATGGTGCTTCTCTTTCCCAGAGTCGGGGAAGGGGGGTGCTATTATGACCAAATGAAAAAGTAAATTGAGTCATCAGTGGGAAGAGAGAAACATAATTTTCTCAAAGGGGCCTCCACTACCTATTACATACTATAGCCAGCTCCAAGTCAATGAAACCCCTTATTAAGAGAGACGTACGTTTCTCAAAGGGGCCTCCACTACCTATTACCTACTATAGCCAGCTCCAAGTCAATGAAACCCCTCATTAAGAGAGACGTACATTTCTCAAAGGGGCCTCCACTACCTATTACCTACTATAGCCAGCTCCAAGTCAATGAAACCCCTCATTAAGAGAGACGTACGTTTCTCAAAGGGGCCTCCACTACCTATTACATACTATAGCCAGCTCCAAGTCAATGAAACCCTCATTAAGAGAGACGTACGTTTCTCAAAGGGGCCTCCACTACCTATTACATACTATAGCCAGCTCCAAGTCAATGAAAACCCTCATTAGAGAGACGCACGCTTCTCAAAGGGGCCTACACTACCTATTACATACTATAGCCAGCTCCAAGTCAATGAAACCCCTCATTAAGAGAGACGTACGTTTCTCAAAGGGGCCTCCACTACCTATTACATACTATAGCCAGCTCCAAGTCAATTAAACCTCTCATTAAGAGAGACGTACGTTTCTCAAAGGGGCCTCCACTACCTATTACATACTATAGCCAGCTCCAAGTCAATGAAACCCCTCATTATTTAATTGATAAAACCTACCTCTCTTCTTACATCCCATAGTTTCATTGCTCTGTTCAACCTCTTCTTATGACTTTGCTAGTAAATAATAAACAGGCAGATAACCTTCTATCTTCAGCTCAGTAAAAGGGATGTTCTGCGGTAATATGGCAGTTCAGGAATTAGGCATGGAGAGGAGAGGAAAAAAGATACGGAACCACAAATCAGTAAGTAGGAGAACACTGGGAAGGAAAGATGTGATCACTAGCAGCCACTTCCTCACATTTATTACGGCCTCCACTGGTGCTGCTCTTCAAGTTAAAAGTCAATCTTGCAGCAGTAGCTTTCTGCAAGATTAGTATGCTGGTTAAGACTCCAGAATGCATTTGGCTCATAACAAACAGCAGACAGACGAGAGAGAGAGAACATAACTGCCAGCTTTATATCTGTATTAAACAGAAAGAAGGGGCGTGGTCAATATCTTAGTTATGAAGTGTCTTTCAATCCTCATTTCCTTCAGAGATTTTTCAGTTGTTCTTCAAGATTTATCTTGCAGTTCTGTCACTCCCTGTACTCGCATGAAATCTCCAGCTGTTTTGGCTTGTCAAACCACATACCTGCCAACCCTCTGTCTGGCTCTAAACAGCACGCCCACAGAGATTTATTAAAAAAAAAAAAAAACAGAGTATAGCATCTTACATAAGCATGAGTTGTAAAGCTGTAGCTCTTTGTATCGACAGTTTTCAAATACTCAGTCACTGATACCTAAAAATTCACCCCCTTGTACTGGGACTACAATGAGTCTCTCGGAAACTTTGTAATCGAGTACGTTTTGAAACAAATAAACAAACCACAGTGCTGTGGTGTAAAGTGGCTGTGATAGCCTCTCATTAGTTACTTTCTCAACATACCAAGATTTTGTATGAGAAAATACAGAGCCACAAGGAGCAGCACTGCTAAATAATTCTGCAAAACGCACACAAATCACAAAAGCCAGAATGTGTCCCTGGAGATGATTCCCTCATTTCTCACAACCTCTCCATCAGTTCTTCTCTTGCCTCTCACTTTTGCGTTTAAATCAATAGAGTAAACACCACTTACAAGCTACGGTGGGAGGGAGCGTTCCTACCCTCTTGAATTTCATACTCGACCACCCTCCTTTAACAGTCCATCTTCGGAGGCGGACCAAAGGCTCCATACTTTGCACTTGTGGACAGCACTCACTTATAAAGGAGTGCACGGCTGGAGTTCAAGGTGAGGCTCGCCAGCCATTTGTGACATACGCTAAGCAAAAATGAAGGATGGTGCACCCACTGCCCTGTATAGTTTGTAGTACTAGTTATCGCACATGTGAAGTTGATAACTAAGGACTAGAAAACTCAATGTTTCAGTCGAAAAATTCCCAGTTTTTATTTTCCATTTATAAGTGAGTACACACATATACATAAGGTCTGATGGACTGAGGCATACTATACCAGGTTCTAACAAAAGCATATAGGTCAGGACATTTCAGGTTGAGCGGAAGCAGACTGTGCAGACAGATGGTCATGCCGTGGCTAGCCATGCCCTTACTCCTCCTCCTTGGACGTCTTGGGGATGCAAACCCAGGTCATCTGGATGGCAAATGGTATCTCTACACTGTACTAGTGGGCCGGCATGCCGTGCATGTTCTGAAAACTATTAATGTTCTTTGTACAAGCTAAAAACGTACGAAGGTGGAATAACCTCAAGGCTAAAACTGCATCCTCCAGAAACACTGGAACGGTAAAGTGGATGTTATTTCTTTAGGACAGCCCTGTTGTGGAGGGATGCTTAAGTACATTTTGAGCAGCAGAAATGTAGCATCAGATATCACTGGTGCTCAGTTTCTCCTGTATATTCAGACAGCTAATGTAGTATCCCGGGATTGGATACCATGGCAGAAAGATGGCTAGAAAAGACCACTTGGAGCTGAGGCTTTATATAGGCCGCCCTATTTACACTGTCTCCTACTGGCCAAAGCCTAGCAGTGCTTAAGCTCCATGGTCTAAACTTAACTGGGACACCTCCAAATCCATCACCTGCTTTCTTCACAGTCATTTCATTTATTCGCTTATACTGGAAAGGCATGTGAGCAAACTGCCCATTTTCACAAGCATCCAGTGACGAAGGATATACAGGTACAAAGCACAGTCATGAGTGGACAAATACATAGGAGTACAAGACATTGTAGAGAGCAAGAATTCAAAAGAGAGCATATCAGTGCAAGACGCGATCATGGGTAACATAACTCAGAGGTAACAGCATAGAGTCGAGAGCATTTACATATAAATTTGCCAAAAAGGTCGCATTTTAGGTTGTTTTTAAATGATGTCATTGTCTAGCACTGAACTAGGGGTGGAGGTAGGCTGTTAAAGAGTTTGGCACCCCTGAATGAGCGGGTATGTCAACCCTGGGTCATGTGACAAAAGAGAATTGAGGAGTGTAGCTGGAACAGTCTAGTGGTCCTGGTGCTTACAGACCACTGACAGATTGAGACAGTACTACTAGGCAGACTGCCCCAGAGGATTTGGTAGAAGAAAGTCAGGATTTTGCTGTCAAACCTTTCCTCTAGAGATGGCCAGTTTGCAGCTTTGTAAAGGTCACAGTGATGGGTCTCTCTGGGGAGGCTGGTAACAAACTGAATGATGATGTGATACGTATCCCTTAACGTACTGAGATTTTTCCGGGCGTTGGAGAAGGAGTAGATCAAAGAGCTGTAGTCAGTTACGGGGTGCGAGAAGCTGTTGGCTAGTACAGAGTTTTAAACAATTGATTAGCAGTTTTTTTTTTCTTGGGACAATACTAACTGTACAGAAAGTATTTATATAGGTTTTCTAGAAGTGTTATGTGTGTTAAACACAGTGAGGCAAGTGCTATGCATTTTACAATGTTTTAGCACTTTTATGAGCAAAACGCTAATCAGTTTTTAGAGTTAAATAAAACCGTGTAGTAGGGCCCTGGTTTCGAGTATCAGGAGTTGTTTAAGCCAATATAAGATGCAAAGTCTTTGTTGAACTTTAATTAGCTGACAAATGTGGTGTTCGTGAGTTAAGTGGCAGTCATGGTAGATACCCAGATATTTGAACTCGGTCAGTTTGCGCGTCATGAGCTGGCAAACAAAGCCTTAGTGATTGACATCCCGTTCAGTGTTGCTAGGGAACAGTTACTGTAGACACAGCGGTAATGTGGTTCCCTCTAAACACAGCTGTAATGCGAGTCCCATCACCACCACTGCCACCGCACGCAAACAGAAAGTGAGAAATAGATTGAAGTATTTTTACACAGGTAACGCTCTGCCATGGTTTCTTCTCCCTCCCTGATCGAAGGCAGTGTGGCTTGGCAATTAGAACACAGGCTTGGGAACCAGTAGACCGCCATTAAAGTACTGTGTGGGTTAGAGAAAGTCACTTAACCTCGCAGTGTGCCTTTCTCTTCAGCTGTAACATTGGGTAGAAGCAAAACACCCGCACTGAAAACAAGAAGAAAAGAAACGGCTCTCCTTTCTGTATTCCCCTTCTCTCTCTTTCTCCATCCCCTTATAGCCGGCTGTCTCTCCAGGTTCCCTGGGATACACTTTGATGACCACAAGTAGAACTAGAACTTAAAATTAAATGCAGTTATCCTATAATAAAAACACGCCCTAACTGACCTGCCGGTGTGCAGTGGTAGTGCTACCACTTGTGACACCGACGATGTGGGTTCAGAAGCAAATTTGGGATGGAGGAGGGCCGGCTGGGGGAGGAGGAACGAGTGTCCATAGGACTGTTCCCCAGGGTGGATGGGGTAGAGCCCTGCACTTGCCTGGCCCCTAGTGGAAGCTGGGGGTAAGGTAGCCCAGGCTGACATGTGGGGGGGGGGGGCGCCACATGGTATATGTCAGCGCACATCATGCATGTGCACATGGCATGCGGCATGACATCATTGCATGTCGTGCCATCTGGTGGCTAGTATGGGAGAAAAAGTTGGTGGCAGGATGGTGCAGAGTGCCTGTTGGCCTCACATCTGACCAGTTCAGCACAACAGCCAGAACTGGATCTAGACCATGGCAGGGGCTGGGGAACCCCGCCGGGGGGAATGGTGGGAGGCACTGGGGAAAGACGGCTGGCGGTAAGTCCCAGTTGACTTTGGGGTCACGGGTCTGGGACGCTTGGCAGATGGGGCCCAACCAGGAGGAGCAGAAACAGAATAAGAAAATATAAAATAAACACAAGCCCTGGAGTTTGCTAATGACGTAGAAATTAGCAAAAAGGGAAAATAATTGACCTGTGCTGTTATGCTGTGATATCATGTCAGTTATCTAAATGTGTTCCACCAATTGCAGTTCAGTATTTCTCTTGTTCATTTGCTAAGTCAGGAGATCTTCCCAGTACTAGACTAGACTTGTAATAAAGCCTTAGCTGGCTAGTTGGGCTGCTGTTCTCGTAATGTGTCTTCTAAAATGCGGTCTTTCTCTGCTTTTATTTTATTTTATTTTATTTTTTTTTTTTTTGCAGCTGGTCCTTCGGTGTGTTGCTGTGGGAGACCTTTACGCTGGGCGGCTCTCCCTATCCTGGTGTGCCAGTAGAAGAACTCTTCAAACTGCTGAAGGAGGGCCATCGGATGGATAAGCCAAGCACCTGTACCAATGAGCTGTAAGTAGCACTTGGATGAGGGTTCCATTTTTGTTATGCCAGTTGAGAATGCCAGCTTTTGATGATGCCGGAGGATGGACGCAGGCAGTAGAGTGCTGGTGAGATCAAAAATGACACGTGCAAACAAAGATGGAAGTATTTCGGGTTTTGCATTTTTGGTTTTTGTCTTTCACCAAATGGTTTTGGGAGTATAACTTTGTAACTGGCAAACAAATTATCTTTAAACAGTCCATAATGCTAGACTCCAGTAAGAATTCATGACATCCAAGGTTACATTAGGCGTGACCTTCCTTTCCTACTAAAGGGACATAGGCTTAGTAATGACCACATGCCTGTATTTTTGCAGTAGGAAGGTGGAGCTTCTTTAGATTTAGTGCACTCGTAAACAGAACTACATAGGCATATCCGGTAGACTATACTACAGTGGAGCCCTGTTATATCCCCTTAAACGCCAACTAAAAATGTTCCTATAACAGAGGTGTTCTTCAGTGTAAACTCCATGCACAGTTGACCAACATATACTAAAACTAGACCCAAACTCTTTTTTTTTTACTCCTTCCATGTTGGAAGGGGGAAGGTTTAGGAGGGAGATAAGGAGGCACTACTTCACAGAGAGAGTGGTGGGTTGGGACACACTGCCGAAGGAGTTAATCGCTCAGAGGACAGTGGATAGCTTTAGGCGAGGTTGGGATAGAGTCAAGGGCAGGGTTAGTACAGACAAGAACACAAAGGGGGGAAGGACTGGGAAAGAGGAGGGAGGGGTTTTGGTGGGGATGGGGCAGCTGTAGTGATAAGAAACTCAGAGGTGCACAATCGGGCAGACTTGATAGACCTGTGGGCCCTTTTCTGCTGGCAGTTTTGTATGTTAGTATGTAACGCACAAATAACATAAACATTTTGTAACTCTGAATAAGTGATTACGTTCACTCCAGCCTTAGGTCATACAGGAACATGATACAAATATTCCCATTGAGCAGAGGACAAACTCAAGTAATAAATGACATTTGTCAACCCCACTAAAAGTTGGCCTGGGTTATAATAATGCAATTGTCCATTTCTATAAGTAGAAATCAAGCACTTACCAACTGTGAATGACTGCATACAGTCCCAGTAGACCTGGGATCCAATTTCTAGCTTTCTAAAGTGCTCTGGGGTTACATTGTGTGTGTGTGAAAGGTACTGTAAAAATACAGAACTCATTCATTCATTTGCCGAGCCAACACTTTATTTGTCCTCACTGGCTAAAGACAGTTGCTAGGGTGTACACTTTGTGGAACCAGAGATGAGGTTCATCTCGATGTCAGTGTTTTTTTTTTTTTTAAGTTTCTTCACCCCGTGCACTCCCAGTCCTCAGGCCTGTCATTCATGGTTGACAGTTTCTGAGCCCTGACATCTGCTACCCTGTCTGTCAGACAGCATCACTCCACAGCCTTTTGGGGCATGACCGACATCAGCGTCCGTTTCCTCTGTGGCTGCAGGATGTACTCTCCCAGGCCTAACCATGGACCACTAATGCCACGCAGAACTGTAGAACGTGATGGCAGAAAAGTGCTCACCGGTCTGTCCAATCCGCTTAAGCCTACCTAATGCTCCTGTGATGGCACTTACAGATGCAAGATGCCACCTACGCCAGTCAAGGATGCAGTGCAGACAGCAGTATGCCATGGCCACCTGGTTGCCAGGATTCCAGGTACGCTCCTGATCCTGGATTTCTGGCATGGTACACACTACCACTCAAACACTGCCCCCCCCCCAATCTTCCTCTTTACTGCACCAGAAGTGTATCGAGTAATTGAATCATCAGCCTGAATCTGTATTTCTTTTTTTTTTAAAGCAGCACACTTTTGGGAATCTGGGGGACAGAAAACACCTGGTAGTGTGCCTGTTAACATGCACATGTGGTACAGTAAAACGGGAGGAGGAGTCTTTAATTAAATCTACAGGTCCTTTGTTGGATCCAGAACCTTATTTTTTTATTTTTTTATTTTTTTTGGGGGGGGTCATTTGTCTTTATAGTGAGACCTCCCTTCTGTTTTTTTTTTTTTTTTTTTGCTTGATGGAGTCACAGGGATCCCACACCACCATGCTGTACTACTGGTATGCGCCTGACCTGAACGCACAACATCTTGGTCAGCTCTCTGGAATTCAGTGCATTTTTTAATAAAGCAACCCAAATGATGTTCATATGAAATGTACGCAGAAGCAGCAGATATTCATCATCCTTTCGTGAATCTGTTTCCAGTCATTTTAGATCCCAAAGCCTCTCCATGCAGAGGTTCATTAAAATAACAACGCTGTCTTTTTTTCTTTGCTACTACAGATACATGATGATGAGAGACTGCTGGCACGCTGTGCCCTCTCAAAGGCCCACCTTCAAACAGCTGGTTGAGGACCTAGACAGAATCCTTGCCTTAACCTCCAATCAGGTAAGACTGTCTTCAGCATTTTCCCCATGATACCATTCCTTCCCCTAAAATGAGGCAATGGAGAAGTGTGCAAGCTTAGAAAAAGAGAATAGGTTCTGAGGAAATCTGGTTTATTAGTAAGAATGCGGACTACGGCAATTTAGATTATAAGAGAGTATTCTACTCTGGGCAGATTAGGGACGATACTTAGATCTTGTGCTGGGATTACCAGTCCATAGTTTTTTACATTATTTAAAGCTGCAGTTAATGTTATGGTTGAGTTTGTACTGGTACCTTTTTATTCCATTATAGATTGACTCTTTTCTCCTGCCCTTTAAAATGCCATTTTCCACAGTTTGAGTTTGTAGTTTTTTCATAATTTGACATGAAAGAGATCTTTTTTAAACATGGCTGCCCTGGCGTTATGTTAATACAGTGTTCTTAGCTGTACTTTAACATCTGTTGTGTTAGTATCACTTTTATAAGTTTATGGGTCTGGTTGGAGAGACTCTATGGATATGTGTCACCTCGCACATGCTTAGGATGAGAAAACTGCAAACCATAGGGGAACAGTTCTGTCATCCTAAGGATGCAAGAGGTGACACTTATAGGAGGCCCTCCAACCAATTCAAATCCAGAAATTTTAATCGATCCCACAAAAAAATGTATTACCTTTTCCCAAAAGAAAAATGCCGATGATGCCGAGCGGCAGCGTAGAAGCCCATTATTATACACAGCACATGAGACATGGAATTGATTGTCTTATGTGCAACTGGAGAGAAGCACTGTTATTGACTGGGAGCATCACATGACGCTCCCAGGATTCATAATCAGTGTAATATGCAGTAATACTCTTAATTAAACTTAAGTGACATGCACAGCATGTACATTGCCGCTGCAGCCAAGTCCCTCCCTGATATCACTGTTTTGAACCAACATGGCGGGTAGAGGTTTGTAGGATCAGCCAGATATAGAAGTACATTTTTTAAAGGTAAATATAGGGAAAAAAAAAAGCTAGCATTGCAGATTTCTTAATTGAAACAAAATGGTCCAGCTGCATTTATTGAGGTCCATGAGCATTCCCCCTTTAAAAAGAATCACAGTCAACATTCTGACAGTGGTGATGGTCTCCACTGCAGCCTCTAGATGATGCCACTCAGAGCTGGCTTGAGCAGATTTGGACTTCATCAGAAGCAGAGCATGAAGCCAAAGAGCAGGTATCTTCGATTTAAAAGCCATGAAACTGTTACAGTCTGTAAGCAACAATCATGGTTCAAACCAGCCCCCAATGCCTTGAGGGAAATAGAATAATGTATGGGCAACCATACACAACCAGGTTGTTTTTCCATCAGGAGGCGAGATGACACTGGTTTGCACGAGAGGTCTCTGATGTCATTTCAGTTGGAGATGGAAGCATCATCTTTGTCGTGTATGGTTGCCCATACATTATTTTAGTGTATATTTATTTTAATTCACTTGCCTACTTGCTAACGCTTTCTTGAACTGCAGTCATAGAAGCAGAAAAGGGAACAAACAACAACATAAGATTTAATGCTTCGGTGACTTAAGTACTCGCTACATGAGCTGACAATGTTTCTAGTAGTTGATCTTCTAACAAACAGTAACTTTTGGTGTTTTCAGTCTTACTGATATTTTCATTATGTGGAATCTGCAGGGTAGGCACGCATGAGGAATCTTAAGACATGGGATTCTATGCTGTTGTACCACAGTGGTGACATCACTACTGTGGTAAAATGGCAATATGACATCACTACTGCAGTAAAATAGAAGTGTGACATCACTGCTGTGGTACAGCAGCATTCTGACATCACTGCTGTGGTATAACAGCATTCTGACATCACTACTGTGGTACGGCAGTGTCTGGAAGTGTATGGGTTTCCATACATAGCAACATTGAACAAACTATCATCTACCTTTTAGACACATAACAGCTTATCTTTCTTATGTTATCTGTATTTTATGCCCCCTTTATAACTATGCAGACTAACCTGAAAACAGCATCACTGTCCCCGAGAGCTTGTCTGCTTTAGCTACTTGTCTGCACCAGACTTAATTCTCTGCTTGTGATGTCACAATATGTTGCTATGGAAATAATATCACAAATAATAGATTACAATGTCAGGATTAGCAAGCGCCCAGAGCAAATAAAACCTAATGGACAGAGATCCCATTTCCAGGCTAATGTGCACATTATTGATGGGGGGAGGGGTATAAACACAGGAGTGTAAACAGAGTTTGCCATTCCTCAACAGGAAAGGTACACTGAGCTGTGTCAGCTCTTCTCCAGGTGTGTCCTGCGGGGGTGGGTTATATGGACCCGTTTTTTTTGGTTTTTTTATTGATAGGACTTATTCATAAACATTCATAAAAATGTGTTGGAAATTCATGTGTCCTGATTGGCTAAATAAGTTTTGAGACGTATACATTATTCCCCCTGGAAATACACAGGGTGGAACAAATTTTGGCAGTGGCATTTGAAGTTTGGGTAAATCACTCATCTCTGATTCACAAACTTGGCTACCACCTTTACACATTAAAAACCTTCAGCAAGACCCTAAACAATAAAACTCTCTTAAATCTGAAATAATTAATTAGCCAGTCTTTAATCTCAGGACACCCTCTTTACATACACAAACAAATAAAACAAAGTACTGTTCACAGTTTTAATCGCTGGTGTTTCATTGTAAACGAGCAAAAGAGGTTACTTGATAACCGTCAAAGACTTTTTATATAGACTTTCTGGGTAGGCTACCAAGATCTGTTATAAACCCTTGAAATGAAAACTAAAAATTAATTAAATATATTCCCTACTGAACTGTAACAGCTGAAACATGTTTACAACCCTACATACTGAAGCGCAGTCATTCTTTAAAGGAGTACTACTGGCAAACGAAATGGAGCCACTCCTCCATAGACTGCGGCTGGAGCACCCCGATCCCCCCTGTATATCACGACATGTTGTTTATTTCATTCAGTGCAAGAGATGTCCACAAACAGGTTATGTAGGAGAGACACGCCAACAGCTCTGCACTAGGATGAACTCACACAGACATACTATTACAGCAAGGAAGACTGAAAAACCAGTGGGCATCACTTCTCCCAGCCTGACCACTCAGTCTCAGATATGTCAGTAATGGTCTTAAAAGGAAATCTCAGAAACACACAACAGAGACGAGCTTTGAGATTAAACTTATTTACATCTCAATATGGTAGCAGATGGGATGAACTTGGATATTGGCTTTATGGGACACTAAGAAACTAACATCCACAGACCTTTTCTTCTTCAAGCTGACATATTATAGGACTTCAGCATGTGTGAGATGTGGATGCGTGTGTGTATGTATGTGTGTGGTATGTGTTGTGAGGTATGTGATATAACAGATGGGGGGCTTGCTGTCACATTGAGGTAAGTCTTTATTTAGCTATATGGAGTTATAATGTGTTACTATTTTATTTCACACACATAAAGAATTTCTCCTTACTTTTTATCTTTGCCTGTTGGGGGTTGATTCCATTGCACCATGTTCAGTTTACCCAGCCTGCTAGTGTACATACAGGAGTGTTATCTTATACTGTTACATATATTTTTGTAACTCTGTACATATTGGGATGTGTGATCTCATTTGCTTGGGGGTCCTGCACAGATCTTTTTACATTAGGCTAATATTGTAGTAATTTACTCAGGATTTCATGACAAGTTGTATTCCTTTTGGGAACAACTGCAGTGACTGAAGTTAATATAGGTTCACTAGGAGAGAGAGAGATTGAGTGTGTGTGTGTGTCTGTGTCTGTGGGGGAGAGAGAGAGAGAGAGAGACAACATCTCCTTTAAGCTATGTATCTCCCCCACCCACATTATTGTGATGTGGGGTGGGTTAGGTTGTATTGTTTGTATGAACAGGAGGAGATAAATTACATTTTTATCTCTTTTCAGATTCCCTAGACACTTGTGGTACATCAAGTTGCTACATTCTCAGTATATATTGACATCAGTACATATCAGGCTGCATGGTCTGAATTCCTTGAGGTTCCTCGACTAGAGTTTTTGTTTGACACTAATATTATCAATTTATATTTAAATTATCATTTATATAGTCCTGAGGTTTTGTAATTTCTTGGGCCTTTTATTTAGCTTGAGAATACAGCTGGGTGACATGTCCAGCTAGGTTTTACACATCACACAATGTGCACTGATGTTTTTAGACAACTTTACTGGTAATTCTTGTCTTTAATGCATACATTGTAATTTCATGAGCCCTATAACTATCTTAGTTTGTCTTTAAGCTGGGTGGGGGGTTGCCTTTCAGTAATCACATCCTTATACTGACTGTGACACTCATGGCTTGATTTGGGAGTTATCTGCTTCAGCAGTGTTATCTTATGTCAATTAAATTTATGTGCAGTAGGATTCTTGGTATGTGTGTTGCACCAAGCACATCTAAACCCAAGGTTCTTTCGGACTGAGGGCAGTATTGTACTGTTAAACTTCTCTGACATCATCTTCTGTTTTTTTTTTTTTTAAACCAATGGGGATTTTTTTCTGTTTTTCTCTGCATTATCTAGCTGTTATAAGTATTGTATTTTCTAAACAACTGCCATGAGCTTCTGAAGAAGGACTGGTTGGTCCGAAAGCTAGAGCACTTTGTTCTTGTTGTTACATCTATGTCGGTCCATTAAAAGGTATCAAATCATTTGCTTCTGGATCTGATATATATTTAGGAATTAAAATGCCTTCACACTCGTAAAATTATATTTCCCCCTGTGGTGGAGCCGGCATTTGTTACGAAGGGTCCTGCCCTCTGGAGAATGCGCTGGCACAAACCGCAATGTGCTGACGTGGTTTTGCCCCTTCCGGTCTATTGCCGTTATGTACAGAGATATAAAAATCTCCATATTTTCTATGCCCAGCTCCATTTTTACAAGTGTGCTGGCACACGGGGGAAATATAATTTCACGAGCATGAAGGTATTTTAATTCCTAAATATATTGGGGCTGCAGTGGGGGATCGGTGTGCTCCAGCCTCAGTCTGTGGAGGAGTGGCTCCATTTAATTTGCCAGTTGTACTCCTTTAAGGGGAGCAGTACTGCAATCTAACAGTTTTTTTTTTTTTACCTACAAACACTAGCTCAAGCTACTCCTCTTGTTTGTATCTATGTATATATGTACTGTGTGCAGGAAATTAATTATTCTTTTCTCTTGCAGGAATACCTGGATCTGTCTGTGCAACTGGATCAGTATTCCCCCAGCTTACCTGACACTCGCAGTTCCACCTGCTCCTCCGGTGAGGACTCTGTTTTCTCCCATGAGCCTCTTCCAGATGAACCTTGTCTTCCCAAGTACCCACCACATCACGCTAGCGGGGGCTTTAAGAAACGCTGACACAGTCTCTCCCTTCTGCAATCCGTTAACTGTTTGACCCCGTTTTTCTGACACCATAGGGCTTGTACGAGTGGGTGGAGAAAAGCTGTCCTGACGGAGATCAGTAACATTCTAGTCATGCCATAGAGGATTGGGACAGCACCATCGCACGTCTTGTGCAATCGAAAACCAACCACATAGCATGCCAGCACCCCGGGCCTTAACATTCAAATATTACTTTGTGTTGAACTCTCTAGGGAGCAGAACTGGGGACCTATATCAAGTGAGTCTTCTGACCAGTGTGGAGCAGGACATAGAGGAGCGTGTACGAGGCAGCTGCTTGAGGAGTGATGGGTACAGATGAAACCTGTAGACTCTCAGAAGGGGAGAGGCCATGGGACCAAAGAAACGGACAGTTGAGCTGTGCCTGCTAAAACCTGTACCGAAATGAAGGCCTCAGACTCCTTCCGCAGCACAATAAGCTAGTGCTAAGTGCGACGATTAATAATCTACAGCGGCTTAAACCTTGGGAGCAGAATAAAAAAACACATCAATAATTCCTGTGGGAAGTGTACGTCAGCTCCCCAATTAACAATCACGTTTAGTGTTTTTCTCACTTTTGTTCAAACTAGTTTGCTTCGCTGACCGAATGCAAAGTGCCCTGGAATGGCCTGAATCAAGTCTTACCATGTTTTAATATTTTTTTTTTGCTAAGCACTGATAATAGACAAGACAGCCAAATAATACCAGTGCTGAAAACATGTATATATAGCTAGAAAATGTATAAATATGAATTATATATTTACATGGTTGTTTTTTTTTAATGGTCATTACCAGTTCAGTTGGACATTACTAATGACTGGTAGATATCTGTTGTTGGAAAAAAATATTTTGCTATTTTTTGTGTTGATTAAATTTTAACCTTATGTTTTGAATGTTTTAATTTCACATAAATATCCCTTAATAAGCACATTGGCAGCTTATTTCTTTAGGTTGTTACAAAGACTGTCACTTCACAGTAGGGATGGTGGGCCTGGGGGCAGAGCAGACAGCCTGTCCTGCAGTTTCACCGGCCTCAAGGTCTCCGCATGCTGCCAGATGTCAAACCACTGCAGGCACTTCTACAGCAAGTGACGAGTTTTAAGAAAAAACTTAAAAAATGCAGTGGTTCTCACCAGCTTCTGGTCATTTGCGCAATGTTTGTAGCAGTTTAAGGAAAAACACACATTTCTTAGGCAGCACAGACAAAACAATGTGACATATTTGTGGTTGAGTTGGGTCTCTGAGCACCCCCACACCCAGTGTTTGAACTGGAACTCTGGCCAAGTCTCTTCTTTCTTGGAATTATGAGCTCTGATTTATAACATTCTTGATGGCCACAGTATGCAGCAAACATTACTGGAAACGAGACGATAATGGTGGCACAGAAATAGAAGTTAGAACAACAAACTGTGAATGAGCTTGGTACATCCAGCAGACCTGGGTTTCATTCCCGCAACCTCCACTTGCATACTGTGTGACCCTGAGCAAATCACTTAACCTCCCTGAGCTTCATTGATGCACCTGGAAATAAGCTTCAACTCAGTGGGCCTCCTCCTGCCTCAAAGTGTATAATAAAATAATAAAAATAAAGAGGGGGGAAGATATAGAGGGCCCTTATACCGATCGTTTTATTCACATAGACTGCTTGAGCCTCACTAGCAGACGACAACTTTAAAATGGCTACCATTATAATGGTATTTATTTTTTATTTCAGTGTTTGTTACCCAGGCTAGCCCAGCTGAGATGGCCTTAACGCCTCCTTTCCAGTGGGATCCTACATTTACCATTTCCGCAGCTGGTTGGACTGGAACACTGGGAGGTTAAATGACATGCCCAGAGTCACACAGTAAATATTTCGCTCTAGTGAGGTTTAAACCTGGAATCTTGTGGATCCCAAATCTGTGCTCTAACCACAAGACCACACTGCCTCCTGTACAGTTATGTATCAGGGCTGCCACCTTGAATGTGGCCGATACCACACTGCCTCCTGAATAGTTATGTATCGGGGCTGCTACCTTGAATGTGGCTGATACCACACCGCCTCCTGTATAATGTATCAGGGCTGCCACCTTGAATGTCGCTGATACCACACTGCCTCCTGTATAATTATGTATCGGGGCTGCCACCTTGAATGGGGCCGATAGCACACTGCCTCCTGTACAGTTACGTATTGGGGCTGCCACCTTGAATGTGGCTGATACTACACTGCCTCCTGAACAGTTTTTTATGGGGCTGCCACCTTGAATGTGGCTGATACCACACTGCCTCCTGTACACTTACGTATCGGGGCTGCCACCTTGAATGTGGCTGATACCACACTTTCTCCTGCATAGTTATGTATCGAGGCTGCCACCTTGAATGTGGCCGATACTACACTGCCTCCTGTATAATTATGTATTGGGGCTGCCACCTTGAATGTGGCTGATACCACACTGCCTCCTGAACAGTTTTTTATGGGGCTGCCACCTTGAATGTGGCTGATACCGCACTGCCTCCTGTACAGTTATGTATCGGGGCTGCCACCTTGAATGTGGCTGATACCACACTGCCTCCTGAACAGTTTTTTATGGGGCTGCCATCTTGAATGTGGCTGATACCACACCGCCTCCTGTATAATTATGTATCAGGGCTGCCACTTTGAGTGTGGCTGATACCACACTGCCGCCTGTATAATTATGTATTGGGGCTGCCACCTTGAATGTGGCTGATACCACACTGCCTCCTGTATAGTTATGTATCGGGGCTGCCACCTTGAATGTGGCCGATACCACACTTTCTCCTGCATAGTTATGTATCGGGGCTGCCACCTTGAATGTGGCTGATACCACACTGCCTCCTGTATAGTTATGTATCGGAGCTGTCACCTTGAATGTGGCCGATACTACACTGCCTCCTGTATAGTTATGTATCGGGACTGCCACCTTGAATGTGGCTGATACCACACTGCCTCCTGTATAGTTATGTATCGGGGCTGCCACCTTGAATGTGGCCGATACCACACTTTCTCCTGCATAGTTATGTATCGGGGCTGCCACCTTGAATGTGGCTGATACCACACTGCCTCCTGTATAGTTATGTATCGGAGCTGCCACCTTGAATGTGGCCGATACCACACTGCCTCCTGTACAGTTATGTATCGGGACTGCCACCTTGAATGTGGCTGATACCACACTGCCTCCTGTATAGTTATGTATCGGGGCTGCCATCTGGAATGTGACTGTCAGCCATATGTTGGTTTATCTGGGTCCAGACTTCTCTGCTCTTGGTACAGTATGTTTGTTGGAGGAAGAAGAAGAAGAATCAGCATTTATATAGCGCTTTTCATACACACTGTATCCCAAAGAAAATTTACTAGCAGTGCTAGACCGATAATGAAGTTGCTGAATATGTAATGGAAGCCATTTTGCACACCACCACCCACACACAGCCTTGGACAGTTGCATGAACCAGTTTAAGGGAAGGGGAATGTTGACCAGGACTGCAGGGAGAAACCCCAACTCTGCAAAAAAATGCCTTGGGTTCTTTTACTTCCACCTGGGCACCCACCAGGACAGGACAAGAGATGGACAGAGGGGACCTCAGTTTAATGTCTCATCCAAAGGACAGCACACTGCAGCAGTACAGAACCCCTCAGTACTGCACTGGGGTGCCAGTGTTTAGGTATGAACCGATCCCGGCGTGGGACTGGATGTTATGCAGCAACACTTATACGCCTGTTTTTTGGAGGGAAACGACCACATAGAATGTTGCTGCATAGGGCTGGCCTGCCAGTGCAGCAGTACTGCTACCGCTTGCGATGCTGGCAACCCGGGTTCAGGAACAAGCCCAGGAGCTGGAGGGCTGGCCGGGGGGGGGAGGCTTGAGTGTCCACGGACAGCTAGTCTTTTCGGGGGAGGGAGGGAGGACAAGGCTCAGTGCATGGCTGGCCTGTGGTGGATGCCAGAGGAATGGCCGGCGCCAGTCAAAAAGAGAGGGAAGGGGCGTGACGGATGTTGGCGTTCGCGCCTTGCCGTCCAGGTGCAGTCACACCCCAGAAAATGGAAAAATCAGCCTCCTACGCTCCAGGGAGATGGAGCTCCGACACAGATCCCCGACCTCTACCTCTGCAGTGGCCTGACAGAATTCTAAGATTCGAGGTGTACGAGCCCCACCTCATCCTCACCTGGGGGTAACAACCACGGCTTGATGGGGAGTACCGAGAGGTACGAGGGGGACAGATGCCTTGGCAACTCCCGAGGAAGCAGAGTGTAGGGGGCTAGGGGAGGAGAGTAAACAGAAATATAAAAAGAATGTTGCTGCATAGGACCTTAAACATGTGCAGCTAGGCAAGTCCACACGCTCTCCCAGAGATGAATGTCCCTCCTCCTCCCCTAACCACAATAACTGCAGTCCTGATATGACTAATACATGGCACCTTTGCATCTGAGCCTGATAACATCTTCTCACACACACCATTTTTTATTATTTTTTTTATTTATTAAGTCTAGGATTACAAATACCTTTGAGCCGAGGCTCTTTTACAAAGGTTCTGCGTTAAATACAGTAAAATGCAGAAACAATATGGAAGATAACATGTTAAGAATAGGAGAGAAATATTGCTGTAGTCAGGATAAGCTCTGCTAGACTTGAGATAACATAGGAGAAGGACATGGAAAAATACACAGGGGACCCAAAGGGACACAGAGGAAGGGGGGAGCAGCCAGTGGCATTGTCAACGTCACAGATGGGGAGTAGCACCATAGTCAAACAAAACAGGGGGAAGTGCTAACGGGGGAAGGACATGGGAGGAGGTAAGGCAAGGGAGGGGGAGGAAAGGTGGGAGAAGGAGGAAGATTAGGGTATAAGTGCTAGTGAGGGGGAGCAAAGAGAGGACGGGTTGAAGATGGGTAGGGCTGGTTATATGTAGAAGTCACAGGAGCAAGAGGTAGTGAGATGTCAGCAGAGCTTGGATTTGAATGGGCCAGGCGTAGTGTGGAGAAGATGTCAGGACTGAGACCATTTAGCCAGCTAGGCCCCTATGGGCAAAGGATCTTTGGCCCTGGGAGGTGCGACAGCGGGGAACCTGGAGGAGCTGAGTTTCAGAACCCCTGGTGTTACGAGGATTCAGGCATGATCAGTAGCATAGCAAATTCCCAGAGGGCCTGGGTGCAAGGCGATGTTACAGGGCCCCTCCCCAGTTTTAAATAAACATCAGAATTATGATTTGGGCCCCTCAAACCTCGTGGGCCTGGGTGCCACTGCACCCTTGTAGCTACGCCCCAGAGTAGGGCTTGGACTCCAGGTGGGGCGAGGCCCATGGTTATTTCCTTCGCCATAGTGCAGGTTAGATACTTAATGTGGTTGGAGAGTTGAAGCCATCCAGTTTGTGCATAGAGGTCACATGTATGTGTCAGGCGGTGGGCACCAGAGATGAGCCAACAAGCCTTATTGAGGGAAGTCGATATTCGTCTTAGCGCAGTGGTTGACGCAGTGCCATAGATGATAAGGCGGTAGTCAATGATGGAGACCACAAGCTCTGGACAGCGATTCTCAAGGCTTCCGTTGTCAGATGTCTGTTGCGGTATAGCAGTCCTAATCTCGTATTTGCAGCTTTGGCCATAGTCAGTGTGAGAACCATACAACAGATTTGGGTCCAGGGTTATCCCAAGGTATTTAAATGATTGCTCCTGCTCAGGGGTGTTTCCGAGGCTAGTTGTAACGGTGAGTGGGCGATGCCTATGCTTATTGTGAATGCCGCTGAAAAGCATAACCTTGGTTTTTTTTTTTATGGTTTAGGACCAGTTTATGCATACTGAACCAGTTTTCCACAGCGGTAAAACCTTGCTGTAGATTGTGTTGTAAGGGTTCAGGGTCCTTGCAGGAGGTGAAGATTACTGCGTCGTCAGCATATAGGATGAGTTTCTCGGGGCAGGATTGTGGAAGGGTATTAAGAAAAGGTTGAATAGTAGGGGAACCAGTATAAACCCCTGTGGGACTCCAGAGTGGACCGGTCTGGCATCCGAGAGAACTCCCGCGATTTTTACCCTTTGTGAATGATTTTCCAAGTAGCTGTTGAACCAAGCTGCAGTGTCAGGAGAGAGTCCAGAGGACTGGAGCTGTTCAATCAGCAGACGATGGTGGACAGTGTCAAACGCTTTGGTTAAATCAACAAATATGGCCCCCATTAGATGACCATTGTCCAATGTGCTGTGTAGCGCTCCAGTGAATTCCAGCAAGGCAGATGAAGTGCTATGGCCTTTTCTGAAACCATGTTGTTGTGTACACATAACATTGTATTTTTCCAGGTAATCCGTAAGTTGGTTGGCCACTATGCGTTCCAGGGCCTTGGAGAGAGGAGGTAGTGTAGAGATCGGTCGATAGTTTCCCATGGATGGCCTTATCCCCTCTTTTGTGGACTGGTGTAACTGTAGCAGCTTTCCATTGATTCGGGAACTGGCTGAGACTAAGGGGGAGGTTGAAAATTCAAGTTACTGGATCTAGGACCTTATCAAGGGTGAGAGATAGCAGTTTAAGGTCCAGAGAGTTCCCACTGGTTCTTGACTTGGAGATTGCTTTGGTGATGTAATTGTGGGCTTCATGCTTCTTAACAGTTTTGAAATAGAAAGGCGGGTGATTGGGAGGAGTAGGAAAGCTAATAGGAGCACAGGAGCCAGAATCCAGAAAAAAAACCATGGGGAGAACACTACTTAGGTCAGTGAATACATCATTGAAAGTTTTGGCAATGACCGGGGGATCAAGAGAGATAGACCCATCAACATTTAGCATTGATGAGGAGGATTTGGGCTGCTTCCCCATGACTTCTTTGATGTTTTTCCAAAACTCACTCCCGTTTCCCCAGGTATTAGAGAGAGCTTCTCTGTAGTACATGCTTTTCTTTAGCCTAATGGATTTTGTGCAGTTGTTTCGGGCACATTTGTAATTCTGAATGTCAGATTGAGCACAAGAGACCCTAGCCAGTGCCCAAAGGTGGTCCCTTGATTTTAGCTGTGCAAGAAGCTTGCCAGTTAGCCATGGGTTGCATAGTGCCTTGACTTTTTGCTTTTTGAGTGGGGCGTAGGAGTCACAGGCCGCATTGAAGGAGGAAACAAAGTAGTTGAGGGCTGTGTTGACATCTGTGGATTTGTAAATGGGAGACCAATCATGCAGACTGAGGCAGGATTTAAGGTGACTCAGCTGATCACGGGGGAGAACTCTGCTGGTGATGACTTTAGGCTAGGGTTTGCAAAATTTGGTTGACCATTCACAGATAACAGGGGAATGGTCGCTAAGTGAGTTAGGGAGTACAGAGGTGTTGGAGATATGGGAAGGATGACTGGTCAGAACCCAGTCCAGCAGGGTACTAGTACCAGTTTTGTAGATCTTATCTGTGTCAAGTCTTCACCATTCATCACTTTTGGGTTCATGGTCGGAGGTCATGACACCGCGGGAGCTTTTTTTTTTTTGGTAGGCGGAGCCGACGCACCATCGGCGCCGCCCTCGAGGCCAACGCATTGCGTGGCGCTCTTGCGGGTTGGCCATTAGGCGCTGTCGACTCCGCCTGCCTGCCAGTTCTTCGTCTCCCTCTGTCAAGGTCACTTCGTGTGGAAGCTCTGCAGAACTTGAGGCTTACCACCTATGCAGTTTCGCCTTTTCAGCCTTATTATTCCTCCATGCCGCAGTCCGTCAGCTCCTTTCCTGCCGGTTCTAGTTGCTTTACTCTGCGTCGCTTGGTAAGATCTTTCCATTTATTTTTATTCTTGGTGACGTAGAGTCTGTGTTTGGTGTGTTTTTTTCCTCGTAGGTCATGTCTGGGTCGGAGGGCAAGAAGACTTCAAAGACGGGATGGCCCCCCATGCGACAGTGCCCTTGCAGCCGTAAATTGTCCATCACCGACCAGCACGACTGTTGCCTTGCATGTCTTGGCCCGCTTCACGACATGGATTTGTGCAACGCCTGTTTCTCCATAGACCGCCGGGTCATCGAACAACGCACGTGGAAAGTGGGGCGAGCTCTGCCGACTTTCGGGGGTCTGGTGTGCACTCATCAGGCCAAGCCACATACTCTCGGCCTTTCCTCCGGGTCCCCTCCTGGTTCTACACGGACCGAGGAGGAGGGAGCCTTGGCTTCTAATAGCCTGGCCATTGCCGAGGCTCCTTCCGCAGTGCAGGAGACCCGTCCCGCTTCTTTCGGGGGATGGTTGGGAGGCACCACCAAGGCAATCTCCCTTTTGGGGATAAAGGCTCCCTTGGTGTTGGACCTGCGGTTCGCAAGGCCGGGGTCGGCGCGCGTCCTCTAAGCCGTTGGTCGGTCCAGCGCCATTGGCGGTGCCCGTGGACACCCGGCAGGGCGGTCGCTCGGTGCCAGTTTGTCGCTCGGTGCCGTGGCTGCTGTCAGTGCTGTTCGCGGCACCGATACTGCTAGCGGTGCCATGGGAGTCTCTATGGCGCCGTCTTTGTCCTCTTCTCACCTCGGCGCCATTCACAGCACCGAGGTTGAGCACGGCGCCATGTCTGCCTCGGGACTCGGCGCTATGGGGGCTTCAGATTCCACTGTCAGTGCTGTAATAAGTGCCACCCCTGCCCTCGGCGCCATTTGTGGAGCCAGGCGGCACCATCTGAGCCGTCGGCGGCGCTGTACCCGCCACCGCTCAGAGCGCAGTGAGGCCGGACAGCGCCGTGACTGGTTCTGACTCTGGGGCTGCTGTTCAGGCCGGGGCCGTGTCCTCCACGGATACTGCTCGCGGTGCTGTGGGGGGCACTGGCACTGGCTCGGGCGTGGTCTCGGTTTCTGACACCCCATTTGGCAAGGATGGCACCAGGCACCCTCCTACTGTCTGTCACAGGGCCTCGGCCTCTACCTCTTCGGAGGCGGAGTCAGACTCTGAGTCAGATGAGCAGTCTGACTCCTTGGGGTTGACTGTTGGTGTGGGCAGCCCTGTAGTGTCCTGGACAAGCCGGAGTCAACCCCCTTCTGAGGTGGGGTCGGTGGCTGCCGAGACTGGGATCAGGGGTGCTGACCAGCGGGCAGGTGTGCAGGCCACCATTGCTCTACAGCCCGGTCTTGGTGGGTTCACTGACCCCTCAGCAGTGATACCCCCCGCCTGTGGTGTGCCTGGATCGCCCAACTTTAGGGCTGATCAGAGCTCCTGCGGGAGGGGAGGGTACTGTGCCCTGGATAGCTCCCTCGGGTGCTGGCCAGGGCTGTCAGCTACCTAGGCTGGCCCTCTCGAGGAGGAGGGCTCTTTTGGACTCCGAGGGGTCGAGGGGCATGGGGTCTGCACAGCGACCTTTTTCTGGGGCCCACCCAGGCTCTGAAAGAAGCTGTAGTGTGGATCTCTGCTCTTCCTCCTCGGTCTCTTTGAGAGAGCACCATTCTTTTGAGGTAGGGGACCATCCTTCTGGACCTATGTGGCCCTGGTTGCCTCACAGGGGGGATTCTTCCGGGCACAGCTAAGGCAGTACTGAAATGGTTGTTCAGCTGTCGGCTGTGAAGTCTTCCAAAGCACTTTCTTCTTCGGGTGCTCTTGGTCCGCTCTTTAGCCCAGGCGGAGGTCAGCCGACATCTCTTCTCGGCTCTGTCCCCATCCCTCTGCCACATTCTCCTGCATTCCCAGGCATCCTTGGTCCTAGCGGGCCTCTCTCCTGGGAGCAGTTCAGGGCTGTGGCTGCTCAGTTCCCAGCTTACGTTAGGGCAATGGACAGACAGGTTTTTCAACCTCCCCCTGAGCAGCCGCCCTCTGAGCAGTCAGTGCCCTCCAACTCTTCATCCCCCTCTTCTGGGGGAGAGGAACCTTCTGTCCACATCTCTCCAGCTGCTGATCTCGCTGAGTATCATCGTTTCCTCATGAGGATGTTGGAGGACTTGTACCTCGCCCTTTCCGCTGTAAGCAATCCAGAGCACTCAACGCACACCTTTCTAGGCGATTTCAGTGAGGCCACCCTTGTGGTGCTCCCCTGGCCTGCTCCCTTTCAGGAGGCATTGTTGTGCTCCTGGCAGAGGTCCTTCTCCGGAGTTCTTTCCCCTAGGGATCTCTTAGCTGATATTCGCCCAGTCTCAGGTTCCATGCCTCATCCATGCAGTCCGTGTGCGCAGTTGGACTCTCCCGATGGACTTCTAGCCCTTCACCATGACCAGCCCCAGATCAAGATTCCTCGAATTATGACTTACAAGGGTGGGAGGGGCTCTACTCGGCGCAGTTATTGCTTTCCATTTCTCACATCAGGCCACTACCAGCCTATGACTGGTTCTTGTGGTCCAGGCTGAGGTCCAACTCCTAGCCTCATTGCCTGACACGAAGCAAACCAGGCAAGTCATTGCACTCTCTGCGCGTGGCCTGGAGCTAGCAAGGCACCAAGCGAGGGCATCCTATGATGCCAACGAGGTAGCTACCAGGGTCATAGGGACAGCGATCTGCACTAGGCAGATGGCATGGCTGCGTCTTTCTCGGTTGTCACCCTTGGCCCGGCGTAGAGTGATTAACTCCGCTCACCAGAGACCCTATCTTTTCTCCCATAGAGCGAGATGGTGTATGTCGGGACAACTTCCTTCCCCCTCCAGGGGGTCCCTGTCTCGCTCTCCCCACTCTTGGGCCTCTCCAAGCCCTGAAGGTTCTCCCTCTTAGTGTGTCACCCACTGAGAGCTAAGGGACTTTGTCCCTTAGGGTGTAAAAGATAACCCCCTTCAGCGGGGCTCGGCACTCACCCAAAGTGAAGATTGACACAGATGAGATATGAAAATTATGTACCTACCGTAATTATGATCTTTCTGTGTATCTTCACCATTCATCACAATCCCGCCCTCCATCCCTATGGGTCCTCAGTCTCTGGGTCCACCTCCCTCTCTGTGCCTAACCTCACCCCCCTCCTTTCTTTGTTAGGAGTGGGGTGAACAGAGGCACATGGGGGGTAATGTTCTGGGGAGAGTGGTCAGCATGGGGGGCACTCCTTCTCCATGGCATTAGCTCCACACCGCGGGGTGGGAGTTGGCAGTTGCCCTCCATTCTCTCCTCCTCCTCCTTGTTCCCATCCATCTTATTTTTCCCTTGTCCTGTGGTCTATCCTTTATTACAAAAAAAAAGCTCTTTTTCCTTTTTCACCAAAAATCTTTCCTTGAGAGGGTGTTAATTCTCTGTGCCCTGTCTTTCTTCCAGAATAGCCGATTCTGTTCAGATGGAGTTTTTGCCAGCCATTCTGTGCCTTGAATTCTAGCAAGAAGCCTTTGGATCTTACTTCGAGACACAGCTCTTGCAGCAGGTTACACCATTAGGACCGAAGCCGCCAGGCGCCAGGACCTGAGAAAAATTCTAGCTAGCTAACTACAGGCGAGGACCGCAGCGTCAGTCCGCCTCCGGCGTCAGGCGTGGTACAAAAAGAGCTGATCCCTTGAATTCCCAATTCTTTTCCACTTGATAAACAGCTACCACAACGCCTGATTTACCAGTCTAGCCCAGCGTGAATAGTTCTTTTCGATAAAATTTTGAAAATCTTCAGAATCTTCAAGCAAGATCTTGATGTCATCACCAACTTCTGGCCATCCATCGAAGTGCGCTTGTGGAAAGCAGATCCCGTTCAAGGACCCCCACACGGCCTGCGTCCGGTGCCTAGGCCCAGACCACGATACCCGGGCCTGTCCTTCTTGCCAAGGGTTCAACAGCCGTACCGGATCCGGCGTCAGAAGGCTTTACAGGCGTTTCTTCTGGAGGAACAACTGAAGACCATGTCCTCCAGGAAAGCTCCGGGGTCCACAAGCACGGAGAAGAGAAGGAAAGCCCTTCAGGTCCCCTTCCAGGGTTCAGAGTCCCGTAGCTCGGTTCAAAATCTCCCCGGCTGCAATCAAAAACCTTCATCTCAGGAGAAATCCAGGCCTTCCTCCCTTCAGGGCCTTGGCGAAGTCCGGGAGCGACACCATCACCACCGCAAGTCGGGTTCCCGCTCCTCGGTACCCGGCGTCAGGTCTTCGTCGGTGCCTCACGCAAGGCGCTGGAGCTCACGCCTTTAAAAGGCCTGTGCAGATGCCGGCTCGACAAGCCGTCAGCCTCGCGCCCTTCTTCTCTGGAGCCGCCGTCGGCCCGGCTGACCGGCGCCCGGCCATTACATCCAGCGGCGCCCGGTAGAGGACGGCGCCCGCCCCTCCTGAAAGAAGAAGGCCCTGTTGCCTCCGACCGACATCGGTCAGGAGCCTCTATCGGAGGAGGACCTAGAGCAGCCCGAGGACCAGACGGGCGACCCCGGTCCCGTCGGTACTCCCAGGGAACCCTCGCCATTACCAGAGCCCCCTGTGGAGCCGACGCCGGGACCCGACGACCGCCCACCGGCACCCGGGCCGTCGTCGGGCCTCTCTCTAGTGGAGGTGAAAGATCTGTTCACCTACTGGTGGGATACCATTAAAAGACATGGTTCCCCTCCTCCTCCTCCTACTCGGTTCCTGCCCCCTCGCCATCGGGGGTCGGCAGGCCGTGTTCCTCCTCCCGGGGCCTAAAACCCCTCCAGGGGAGACCTGATAAGCGGAGACCTCCGTGAAATCCTCTTCTGGATCACCCAGCCCCAAGAGACCCAGGAGGCGCGGCGTTCGCCTTCAGCGGAGGACACGGGATCAGACTTCTCCACCTCTAGATCCCCATCTCCACTCTCCATCCCTTCTCCGGACCCGTGAGATACCTAGATCTCCTCCGGATGATCCCTCGTTCCTTGATATTATGAGACATATACAAGAGAACATGGGATGGGATGCTGAAGACTTAGACCCGAAAGAGTCGACTGCCCAAATATCTTGACAAAAGGACCCCAAGCCTGTGTGGTACCACCCTTGGTTGACACTTTCGTGGGCGTCACCAAGGCTGCGTGGGCGTCACCTCGCTCGGCGAGAGAAGCTGATCGCTTGTACAAGGCTCCTAAAGATGACCAGTACTTGACGCAGCATCCTCAGGCGATTCTCTGGTCATCACAGCCTCCACATGACCGGTCACAGAGGCCACAACATTTGAGCACCCTGCCACGGGACCCAGAGTCCAAACAACTGGGCGCGTGGGTAGGCTGCGTGTCTTCGCTACCTGCGCCATCAGATCCCTGAACTATTTAACCCACATGGTTCCAGTTCCAGAGCGCTTTGTGGGAACAGGGTCTGGGCGGCTGAAAAGATGCCGAAGGTGAGCAGAAGGAGGATGCTTCAGCTCCTCCGTCGGTTCAGGCGTAGGGACCCAAGTGCTAAGAAGCGGTATGACTCCGGCGGACTCATCGCCGAGCAGCAGCTTCTGGCGTTTGCCTCCGGAGACACTCTTGGTTGGCGTCTCGGTTTTACGGACGTCCAAGAACATCTTGGGCGCCTTTTGAGGAGAAGTACTGTTTGGTAATCCTACAGAAAGATCCTTACCAAACTCCAAAGAGGCCGGGAAGGCGGTAAGGTCGGTTCAGGCCATGTGCCGACCTAGCTTGGTTCCTTCGTGGAACCAAAGCCGTTTCAGTCTTGTGAGGCATGAGGCAACAGACCCACTCCGCTGCACCTCAGAGGCTCCGGTTTCGTAGAGCCAGAGCCAACACCCGCCAGCGAGGCCAGCGTTCTCCTAGGCAGGCCCAGCCAGCGGGTCCATCTGCCGCCACAGCCTGACTCCTTTCCATTCCCGCCCTCAGGATCAGCGGGAGTTTATAGTCGGGGAGTGCATTCGAACTTCCTGCCGGGATGGCAGGCCATTACCACCGACAGGTGGGTTCTTCAGTTGGTCAGTCTAGGCCACTTTATAGAATTGCAGGAAAGCCACCCTCGAGGCCTCCTTTGCTCTCCGGTATCAGGGTCAGCACAAAGCCTTGATCTGGCAAGAAGTACTCGCTACTACGAAGGGAGCGATGAAATGCGTCCCAGAGAACCAGAGAGGACTAGGATACTATTCCCACTTCTTCCTGGTTCCCAAGAAAACAGGGGACCTCCGTCCAATCTTGGACCTCAGCGACCTCAATGTGTGGGTCACTTACAAGAGATTCCGCATGGTGACCCTTCCGGGTCTTATCCCATGCTCAAACAGGGCGCTTTTTTAGCGTCCTAGACATCTGGGATGCCTACCTGCACATCCCTATAGCTCAGGCACAGGAGGTTCCTGCGCTTGAGTTTCTCGACCACCACCTTCAGTTCGAGCCCTTCCTTTCGGACTGTCTTCCGCACCAAGGGTCTTTACCAAGTGCATGGCAGTCGTGGCGCGTCTCTGAGGAGACAGGGCCACTCGTGTTCCCGTACCTGGACGACTGGCTTCTCATGGCGCCTCCAGAGGCGTTGCTTCTGCAATCAAAGCACCCAGGATCTGTTCCGATCCTGGGCATCCTCATAAATTCCGAGAAGTCTCTCCTGGTACCGTCGCGAGACTGCAGTTCATGGAACAGTTCTGGACACTGTTGGGAAGAGCCTTTCTTCCGGCCGACAGGCGGAGCTCATCAGATCCCTCATAAGGGACCTATCATTAAGCAAGGTTGTACCTGCCAGGTCGGTCCTTTGCTTGCTCGGACACAGCTGCGGCCATTCCTCTGTCCCTTGCAAGACTCCATGCGCATTACTCAGTGGATGCTCAAAGTGCAATGGGACCAAAGCAAGACCACTTGCAGCATCCGGTCAGACTCACGAATTCAGTGATTCAAGACTGGCAGTGGTGGCTAGCCCCAGGATCGCTCTCATCAGGCGTCCCGTTCATTCGCCGTCCCGGAGGTCACCCTCACCACAGGCGCTTCCGGTCTTGGGTGGGGCACACCTGGGCGGGGTAAAGTCCCAGAATACGTGGACCCAGATGGAAGCTCACCTTCACATCAGCGTGCTGGAAATGAGGCGGTCCTCTATGCCCTGCAGGCCTTTCAGTCAGTTATCCCACGTGTACTCTTCTACTTCAGACAGACAACACGGTGATGTATTACCTCAACAAACAGGAGGCGCACTCTACCCCTTTGCGGGAGGCCATGAGAGTGTGGGATTGAATAATCAGACACGGTAGCGAATCTGATCACTGTGCGTTCCGGAGTGGACAACACGGTTGCAGGCGGCCTGAGTCGTTCTCAGGCCAGGAGTCCACAGATGGGAACTCCTTCAAGAGGTAGCAGAGGATCTGTTTCTTGATGGGGAACTCCAGATCTAGACTTGTTAGCCTTCCCATCCAGCAAAACTGCACAATTTTTGCTCGCTAGATCCAGGGCCTGGTGTTTTCTGGTGAGGCGTTATCCTCTTCTGGGCCAACAGATTCCTCTCGCTTTCCCTCCTTTCCCGTTGATCCAGAGTTCTTCTCAAACTATGAGGAACCATAATAATGATCCTAGTGGCCCCATTTGGCCCAGACAGATTTGGTTCCTTGTTGATTCAACTATCTAGGAACCCCGCTCCGTTGCCGCTCAGCTCCACTTACTGTCTCAGGAGAAGGGTTCACTTGTCCACCGGACCTCGTTCCTTGAACCTGCATGCTTGGCTCCTAGAGACATAGCCATTTTGCGTCACGGGGGGTCTCGAGAGGTTGCGAAGTCCTTTCTGCAGCCAGAAAGCTCGACAATGCATGCGACGTCCGCCATGAAATGGCGCCCGTTTTTATGTATGGTACGAGCACCGACCTTTCCCCTTTAGGTTGTCCTGTGGGAGTAATATTAGAATATTTGCTCTCCCTCTTTCATTCGGTCTAGCTACTCCTCTATTAAAGTGCACCTCTGTGCCATTTAAACTACCACCTCCCGGTGGGAAATCATTACAGTGGGCGCCTCTCGGGGAATTTCTTGAGGGAGTGTTGCCTTAGGCCTCCTAATAGAACCCTGTGCCTCCATAGGTTTGCTTTTTGTCCTTGAACTCACGCTTCCCCCTTTGAACCTGCCGCGGATTGACGAGCTCGTTTTCTGTCGTGGAAAGCGTTGTTTTTAGTTGCTGTTACCTCGATGAAGAATTTCTGAACTTCAGCTCTCATGTGCAAGAGCCTTATTTAGTTTTCCACGGGACAGAGTATCCCTGAGGACGAACCTAAATTCTTGCCTAAGGTGGTTTCTTCCTCCTCTGAACCAGGATATCGACCTTCGGTCTACTCCCGAACTACTCTAATAGAGGACTCTGCTCCATACCCTGAATGTTCACCGCAGCCTGAGGTTTTACCTCAACAGAACTCAGTCCTTTCGTAGTTCTGAGCAGCTTTTCATTTCCTTCTCTGAGAGAATGATGGGCCAATCAGTATCCAAACAGTCCCTTTCTCGCTGGCTTGTCAGTGTATTTCTCACTGTTATGGTATCAAACAAAGCCCCTCCCGGGTACAGTCGGGTCATTCCACTAGAGGGTGGCTACTTCCCTTTGCAGCGCTCAAAATGTTTCCACTTCTGCTATATGCGCTGCATCACTTGGAGTTCTGTGCATACCTTATCAGGCATTATAGCCTGGACATAGCCTCTCGTGAAGGGCTGGTTTAGTTTGGCCGTGCTTCAGGGTCTCCTGTCCTAGGTTCAGGACCTGGTTTTATCCTTTATTTTCCTCCTCCCGGATTTTCTGACAGCGTTACTGCTTGGGAATCAGTCCTAATGGTGTAACCTGCTGCAAGAGCTGTGTCTCGGTAAGATAGTACAGTTCGTAGAACTTACCGTAACAGTAGATCTTCGAGAACAGCTCTTGCAACAGACCTCCTCCACACCTTCCCCTTGGAGGAAGCATGGCTCAGTCTTTCTGAGCAGGAATTGTTATCTTTCTGTCTTCTGACAGCGAATCCTAGGTCTCCCATTTTGATGTCAGCCTCGGCAAAGTCTCCGGCGGGAACTGGGGAATCTGGTGGGACACGCCCCTTTTGTATACCACGCCTGGCGGCCGGAGGCGGGACCGGCGGGTCCCCGCTGTAGTTAGCTAGCTAGAATTTTCCGTTAGGTCCTGGCGCGCTGGCGGCTCGGTCCTAATGGTGTAACCTGCTGCAAGAGCTGTTCTCGAAGATCTACTGTTACGGTAAGTTCTTACGTAACTGTACTTTACTCCTTGCAGTTCTTATACAGTCTGGAGACGGACCAGGGTCTGGGATGCGTTTAACCTTCTCCCCTCTCTTCCTACCTTCTAAATTCTTTATCTCACCCTACCTCTCTCCTATATTTCCAGAGACTGGTGCCCCTCCCAATCCCTTTAGTTCCGACTTCTTTCTTTCTGTCCTCAGTCATTATTTCTCCTTTTAGTTTTATATCTTTTCCTTTTTCCCCTGTCCCTTGGACTTCCTTTTCCCAGCCTCCACTCCCTTCGTCTTACCTCTCTGGCGACTCAGAACTGGCAGGCAGGCGGAGTCGACAGCGCCCAATGGCCAACCAGCGAGCACCACACAATGTGTCTGCCTCGAGGGTGGCGTTGATGGTGCGTCGGCTCCACCTACCAAAAAAAAAAAAGGCTTCCGCTGGGTCATGACCTCTGGCCATGAACCCAAAAGTGATGAATGGTGAGGATACACAGAAAGATCATAATTATGGTAGGTATATCATTTTAATTTTTTTCTTGTGGTGGTGATGACCATTTGTGTGAGGTTTGCTGTTGATATGGCATCCCTATAAATACCTGCATCCGATGCATGCCAGTCAATATTAAAATCGCCCAGGATGATTGTCTCAGAACCTGTAGGTAGGGCTCTGATGAAGTTCAGGGTGGTATAGAGGATTTTCCGTTGGTCTTTTGGTGGGATATATAGAGAGACAATGGTGGGGGCTTTGTTGTGAGCCCTTAGAAGTATTTTAATCGGGAGAATCTGGGCTGGAGAGTCATGGAGGGGAGCAGAGATGGGGCACCCCATGAGATAGTCTTTGATGTAGATTGCACAACCCTCTCCTCTTTTGGACACCTGATCTAGCCTGTGCACATTGTACCCTGGTAGTTCAATTGCCATGTCCAGGATTTTGGGTGTTAGCCAAGTTTCGACAATTGTGAGGATATCAGGGTTGTGTTGGTTTGCAAAGATTCGAACAGCATCACGCTTGGGGATCAGGCTGCGAATGTTGATGGTAGCGAGGAGCAGGCCCCCAGATGGGATTACGCAGACAGCAAGGCTAACAGGGTTAGGACCTGGGTTTGGGTGCACGTTACCTGACATCGGCAGGAGGAGGAGCAGGAGCTTCAGGGTGCACAAACTGAGTTTCTTGTAGGCTAGATTACATGTCCTTTGCTTGCAAGAATATAGTCGGGGCTGCTGGCGTTTGTCCCAGAGCGATGGCATGTATGATAGAGGAGATAGGTGGGACCAGTGCCCAAGCCTGGAGGAACTTGGGACCAGCCAATCAGAAGCCAAAGAGGGCCATGTGGGAGAGCAGTGCATATAGTGAAGTGTGCCAAGTTGGCGATGTGGGGTATTTAGTCGGTATGTGGGGGGGGAGGGGTAGCAGGATTCAGGAAAGTTGGAGAGATGCAACAGGGAGGTGAGGATAGAGAGAGATAAACACATTGCAGGAGGAGTACATGATCAAATAGTAGATGAAGGTAGCAGAACCAGGGCACAGGTAGTGCGATAGAAGAGCAGAAGGTGTGGCAGGTGGCAGAAGGGGAGAGTAGATAGAGAAGGAGAAGAGAAACTGGAAAGAGAAAGAGGAAACCTGGGAAGAGGCCCAATGGGGATGTGGCAAGAAGGGTCAGAGGACAGGTGGGCGGGGCTTAGGTCTATTTAATAAGGCAGGAGGGGCAGGCGCAGATTTTTGGCACTTTGCCTTGACTGTAATGGACGCTGAAGCCCAGCAAAGCACCGAGAGGTACAGAAAACAGAAGGTCCAATCAGGAGCAGAGGCGAAAAAAAGGAGTCCAATCAGGGGTGAAGTGCTGAGCAAGGAACCAATCGCTGCTGCTCACGGCTTCCCCGGCCCGGGCTGTTTGCTTACCCAGCTTAGCTGGATTTTCTGTGGGGTCCTGGTGAGGTGCTGTGGGCGGCAAACCTGGAGAGCCACGGCCACACCAGTAGCAAGCCCGGTCAGAGGATGGATCAGGCTTAGCTGGATTTTCTGTGGGGTCCTGGTGAGGTGGTGTGGGTGGCAAACCTGGAGAGCCGCAGCCGCACCAGTAGCAAGCCTGGTCAGGGGCTGGATCCAGTTTAGCTGGATTTTCTGTGGGGTCCTGGCGAGGTGGTATGGGTGGCAAACCTGGAGAGCCACACCAGTAGCCAGCCCGGTCAGGGGATGGATCAGGCTTAGCTGGATTTTCTGTGGGGTCCTGGCAAAGTGGTGTGGGCGACAAGCCTGGAAAGCCACAGCCGTACCCATAGCAAGCCCGGTCAGGTCATTTTAGGATTTCAAGCATATTGCTTTGCTTTATTTATTCATGGGAACTTATTTATTTGAAGCAGGCAGGTACATTTTTGAAACAAGAAAAATGACTTGCACACAGCACCAAAGTCACAACTGTTACTTACAGATTTATTTCAGCAACAGGTGCAAAAAAGCAAACCGATCACTCCACAAAAACGTCTCAACATTTCATGACTGCTTCATCAAGAGACAAACCTCATCCCCTAGTGCTACCTCATTTATACTACTGGGGGTTTCTTTGTTTGTTTTTTATGCTCCTCCTTGGGGGTTTCGCAGGCTGCTACTGGTTCTCCGTGGAGAGCTTCATCTAGCCTGCGGTATCCCTCTGTTTTTCTCCCTTTCTATCCCAGGGCCCCTGGCAAATGCGAGTGTGCATGTGCATGGAGGCACGCGTGCATGCCAAGAACCTGGTGATGACCCCTTCCCCCCCACCTAGCCTAGTGCCACTTCTCCTGTATTGCTTGGCGCTGCCACCAACCCTCCACTCGGTGGCAGTTAAGAGCTGAGAAGTCTCCTTCCCCTGGAGAGGAGAGCTGCCTGTCGGCTGCTCATCCAGCTCCCTCCGTGGCCCATGCTCGCTCCTGAACATGAGTTGCCAGTGTGGCATCCGGCACCTCAGTGCCACCGGCCTGGTTATACTACTTTTAAAGGTACATGCAAATAGGAAGCAAGAACACAAAAACACCGGTGTGATAAATGAGTGAAAAATATTGATAATGCGCTAAACTATGATGCTATAAATGGCAGTTACAAGACTGCTTTAAATATAACTTGCCAGGTGAACATTTATAATCATGATACCTATTGGTATCATACTAGTAGTCTGCTTACAAAACACATCTTACTTCCAGCCATGTGTAAAACATTGGATCCCAGGAAAAGAGCCAATTCTGTTTTATCACTAAGCCCCAAACCAATGGTATCTCCAGTTTGGAGATCCAAAAACCCTCCTTCTCGGACAGAACACTGACCACATCACCTCCCCAGGGGCCCAGAAGTGCCTTTTCTGTGCCTATAAATTTCCATTTGTAGGCTGAAGGATCTGCTCGTAAAATATGGGCTGCCATAGCATACGCCATGTTCTTATGTGCCAGGGTCCATTGATCATACCTAGAGAAAAGAGAGGGTGAGAGACCATGTTCAGGCACCGGCACATAAAAACACGGAGTATGCTACAGCAATCCATGTGTTACAAGTAGCAGATCCTTCAGCCCCCTAGGTAGAAATTTACATTGAATTGGCCCCTTTCCTGTGATCTGCTGTTTCATGCACGAATGTGAGTAGGATGCGTCTTGTAAGCAGACTGTTAGCATCATAGTTTAGTACACTGTCAATATTTTTAACTTTCGTTTGTCACATTGGTGGTTTTTTGTTCTTGCTTCCTACGTGCCCGTACCAGCAACAGTTGTGGAAGCATCAAGTGTGTCTACCTTTAAGCGTCTCTTAGATGAACATATGGGTGATAAGACATGGGATTATTTCCACTGACACGTGGCAAGTCTAATATGGCCTCACGGCCCATTGACTTGAAATCCACACCTATGAACCTGTGAAAACAGTAGTATAAATAACGCAGCACTAGGGGGCCTGGGGTTACTGTTTTTTTACTTTAAACAGATTCTTTCCCAAGATAATACACCGCACAGTGCCTCCACCCAGAGTTTACCTTTAAGTGGGTTGGAACTTTAGATAATGCAGCCATCTGGAAAGCTACATCCACTACATTACCTTTGTGCCACCCCAAGCATGACCCAACAGATAACAACCCACATTTTAACACGTTTGCCATTTAATGACTTACTACTAATAGCATGCTCACGAGACTGGTATGTGCAAAAATAAATACGTTTATTTATATGGTGGGGTTAGGAAGGATGAAGCTGGAACAGAGGTTAAGCTATTTACAATTGATGAGCAGTAAAATTGGTTTGATTAACATTTTGAATTTTAAATCAGATTTCAATCCCGTTTTCCCCACCAACCTCTGATATAGTCTGCTCTCTGACTAACTAGCTAGCTGCACTAAGACAGAACAGTTATCATTACTGCCCACACTAAACCAGTGCCTCATTACGTATAAGACCCTGCAATCCTACACAAATCTAGGTACCCAGTAATTATAGATCTCACTTCAAGGGGGAGCTCTTGCAGTAGGTAACACCATCAGGACTATGCCACCAGGCACTAGGACCCCACGGAAAAATGTCTAGCTAGCAGTCCAAGGCGGGGGACCGCTCCCTGATGTCAGCCCCGTCCCACGTGATATAAAGAGGGTGGTCTCCCAGCACCACCTCAATTCTTTTCCTGTCATTGACCCGCTAGGTATCGGCTCCGTGGACGCCTCTCAATGCAGTCGACTGCCATTTTTGTGCTTCGCACAGTACCGTTTGTTGGTGTTTTTTCTCCTCGCTTTTTCTGATATCTGTGCATGTCTTCATCATCCACACAGCAGCAGAAGTCTTAAGTGTGCATACGGCATGCAGATCATGGCTAGAGATGGCCATTTGGCCTGCCTCATCTGCTTAGGCCCGGGCCACAAGCCGGACGACTGCCCGCATTGCCAGAAATTTAACAAGAAGAAAAGAATCTGCCACCTCAAGATGTTAAAAGTATACCTCCTAGAACAGCAAGTGACCGCCAAGCAGAGGACCCATTCGGAACTCAGCTCTATTTCTTCCTCGGCCAGGGATTCCTCCCCCAGAGAGAAGAAATTAGGCAGGAAGCACCATCACAGGGACAAGGATCGAGCCCGGTCAGAATCCCGCCCCAGGTTCCCCCAAAAGACCTCCATGTCCTCTGCCTCCGGTAGGAGGTCGGCATCTGCTTCCCCAGCTCCTTTGACTCTTCCCGGGGTTACCATGAAGAAGACCCCCACCTCTTCCTATACGCATGGCAAGGAGTCTTCTGGGCATGGATGTTTGTCCGGCCCTGTGTCCCTGGCTTTAAGGCCCCACATGCAGTTGCTAGGGTCTGAGTCAGATGGACAAGTGTCTTCTTCATCGGGCAGCAAGTTGGAGTCTGCCACCCGCAAGGCCTCAGCGTCGTCCGACAAGTCAAAGGGGTCAGGCGACATCACCTGACACCAGGACTCTGGAGCGCCAGAAGAAGCATCCTCCACCCAATGACAGGGAGTCAACTGCTTTGGAAGAATGCTGGGCCTTAGAGCCTTCTGATTCGGTGTAAGAACAGGACCAGACGCCACTCTCTAAACATCCATCTACTCTAAAGGACCAGGCCTCGGACCAGGTGTCTGGTCACACACCTTAGGACCAGACGCCCCAGTCTCTCGACCAAGGATCGAACCCTTTGTCCCCGCCTTCTCCCAAGGAGCCAGATGTCCGATCCCCGGGGGACACTACCCCAGAAGGAACAGTGCCACCGGTCCCAACACCTGAAGGTAAATAGCTGGTGGAACGGACGACTGCACCCACCGCAAGGGCCATCGCCAGGGGCCCTGAATGTTCCTACCCCGCTGCCAGTACAGCCTGTTGTCCCATTGGCAGAGGTAGGAGCTTTGTTTAATTCATGGTGGAATACCTTAAAAGGGTATCTGCTGCCTAAGCCATGAGAGTGGACCCCTAGTCCTAGAGGACCTCCTTCCTCCGGTCCCACCCAGAGATCCTTGGCCCCAGAGGCCTCTGAGACCACCGCCGATGCCAGACCTCCCATTATCAAAAGACAATGACCGGGGGTCTCTAGCACCTAGCGGCCATGGTCGACGCCCGTCGTCCATACCCTCATCCAAGGGATGTCTGCATTCGTCTTCAGATGATGATGCAGGGGAGTCTTCTTCCTACTACTTCGCAGAGGATTAGCTGCCTCTGCCTTCCCCAGACCACAAGAGGGACTCTCCCAGGTCTCCCCCAGATGACCCTTCCTTTTTGGGGGTGATGTGGCACATCCAATATCTTAACCAGTGGGACACTGAGGAACTTAAATGTCATTGCCTGGCAAAGTTCTTAGGGGCAAACAACTCAAAGCCTTTGGTCATCCCTCCACTAGTGCAGCCATTCCAGGATGTCACCAAACTGGCCTGGAAACATCCTTCCACCACTTCAGCCGTCCCCAGGAAGGCAGGCTGCCTCTACAGGACACCAAAAGGAGAGTCTCATCTAAGCGAGCAACCAAAGGCAGACTCCATGGTGCTGATGGACGCTCATGGCAGGGCACAGCAACCAAAGCATATGAGCTCCCAGCCATTGGATCCAAAATCCAAGAAGCTGGACCAGATGCTGAGAGAGAGAGAGAGAGAAAGCAGCCAAAGCTTCCTTAAATCAAGGAGGTTATTTAATAGATTACACTGAATTTAATTATTACTTTTTGAACCTGTGTAAGTAACTAGTATTGATGCTCAGTTTTTGGGGTTGACTTTTCTTAGTGTAACTTTTATTTGCCAGGGAAGAACTGTAGCTGGAAGATATTTGCAATCATTTGTGACTAGACCTGTTACTTAACCGCTGTGAAATAGGTGTCTGTTAAGGGGAGGAGCCTGGTGGAACTGTGGATTTAAAACAGGAGTTGTTTGTGGTCTGTGCTGAGATACTGTAGAAAGCAGCCAAAGCTTCCTTAAATCAAGGAGGTTATTTAATAGATTACACTGAATTGAATTATTACTTTTTGGACCTGTGTAAGTAACTAGTGTTGATTCTGTTTTGGGGGTTGACTTTTCTTAGTTTAACTTTTATTTGCCAGAGAGGAACTGTAGCTGGGAGATATTTGCAGTCATTTGTGACTAGACTTGTTACTTAACCTCTGTGAAATAGGTGTCTGAAAGGAAGGCACTCCCTGGGGTGGAGGGTCAGAGTTGTAGTTGATTGTTTCTGGAGTGCACAGGTTTACTCCCACCCACCCTGCCCCTCTCAACCACTCCAAGTGCATAACTTCCTTTCTAGCAGGGGTTCTGACATCACTTTCCCAAAACTGCTAACAATATACACCTGTTCATATCCTTAAAGGCACAGCACCCTGAATAGGGGGTAGAGACGCTTGCACACACTAAAACAAGAACAAAAAAAAAAGAAAAGTATCTGTAACAGGAAGGGACACAGACATGCGGGGAGTGGTGCAATGCACTGGTTGTGGAGCAGCAGTCTTCCGGGAGACATTGTGGAGACTACGTTGCTGCCCTATTTGCAGGCACCTCTCTTGTCTGAGGGAGGAGGAGGTTCGTCTCCATGCTGATCTGGCAAGGATTCGGGGAAACCTGCTCCCCCACCCAGGGACCACCCATGCCTCTGCCACTACCTCAGAGGTTGCCAAGAAAGAGGAGTGGTTGGACCACGATGGGCTCAGGGAGGGTGAGGGTGGTGGAACAGAGGCGCATCCTTCCAGTTCTCCCTCTCCACAATTCATTTGGCACTCTGGCGAACCATGGTTCCTCTATGGAGGCACTCACAGTGGAGACCAAGGAGGATGCTGGGAACCTCCACAATAGAGACTCACAGGAGGATTGCACAAGACCCCACAGGGGAAGGAAACTGCTCCTGGTGGGGGACTCAACTGTTAGGGGGGGTAGAACTGGGGAGGGAGGGGAAAGGGAGGTACAGTGCCTGCCCGGCACCATGGCTTGGAGGGACAGGAAACTAATCCTCAGGATCGTGGGAGCAGCTGCAAGGGGGAGTGAGCTGGATGTCATTATCCACCTAGGGACAAATGACCTGGCTGAGAATGGGATCAGAGCAGTGAAACAGGAGTTTGTGGAGTTGGGCTGGCAGTATAGCCTAGAGGTTAGAGGAACAAGGTGTGAACTAGCTTGGTACATCCAGCAGACCAGACCTGATTTTGATTCTCACAACCTCCACTTGCATACTGTGTGACTCTGAGCAAGTCACTTAACCACCCAATGCTCCCAAGTCACCCCTGAAAACAGGCACTTGTGCCTAGTGGGCCTTACCTGGTTACCAAAAGACTAAATTAAAAAATAAATAAATAAACAAACAAGTAGCACACACGGTAACTTTCTCGGAAGTGCTTCCTGTCTATGGCATGGATGAGGCTAGGGTACTCCGCACCATGGGATTCAATGACTGGTTGAAAAATTGGTGCAGAGCTCAGGGATTTGGCTTCACTGGGGACTGGGGCTCCACCTGGAGGGATGCAGGCCTGTACTGGCACGATGGTCTGCCTCTATCCAGGAGGGGAACCAGGATCCTAGGTGATAGGTTTAAATGCTTAATTGGCAAGCATTTAAACTAGCCAAGGGGGGGGAGGCACTGAAAAGGAAAAGGGAAATCGGACCCCCCCCAAACAAAATCAGGGTAGTTAGTGAGGTAAACACCAAGATAGAGCAGTCGATAGGGAGGAAGGGCAGGGGTAAATGGAGAATAAGGCAGTAATGACAGGGATGGGGCAAAAAGAAATAAAGCCACCATTAACAAAATGGAGGGTAATGAATACTAATGCCCATAGTCTAGGTAAAAGGCTCCCTGAAATGGTGGCCTTGATGGAAGAGGGATGCCTGGATATCGTGGCAGTCACAGAAACATGGTACACAGAGAACCGTGACTGGGATGTCAGCATACCAGGGTAGACAATCTACAGGAGGGACAGGGAAGGAAGAAGAGGAGGAGGAGTAGCTCTCTATGTAAGGGAATGGATCAAAGCAACAGAACTAAAGGGTAAACAGGGAGGAGAGGAGGCACTGTAGGTCACCCTGGAGACTGGAAATGGCACTACAATCCACACAGGGGTTGTATACAGACCCCCGTCTCGGGGAAGAAATGGACAAGGAAATGATAGAAGGCATCCTTAGGATGGCAGAGAAAGGGGAGCTATTGCTGATGGGGGACCTGAATATGCCAGATGTTAACTGGAGCACCTTTGCTGCAGCCACATCCAAGAGCAGGGCCATTCTTGATGCCCTACAGGGGGCATGCCTCAGACAGCTAGTTTTGGAATCCACTCGGAAGGGAGCAATTTTAGAACTGGTACTCTCAAATGGGTATGGAGAGAGGATTTCCGATCTTGAAGTGGGTAGCCATCTGGGAATAGGTGACCCCTAAACAGTGTGGTTCACGGTAAACTTGGCTGTAGAGTCAAGCCTTACAAAAGTGAAGGTGCTGGACTTCAGGAGGGCTGATTTTGTCAAAATGGGAGAGTGCCTCAGAAAAGCACTAGCAAACAGGCAAGAAGGTGGGGTGGAGCAGCAATGGGGAAACATCAACACTGCCATCACAGAGGCCACAAGTCTCTGTGTGAAGCAAATAAACAAATCAAAATGAAAGAAAAAACACTATGGCTCTCAAAAGAAGTGGTGGGGAAGGTTAGGGAGAAAAAGATAGCATTCAGGAAGTATAAGGAAACACAGAAGGAGCAGGACATAGAACTGTACCAGTTAAAGCAGAAGGAAGCAGGGAAGGCAGTCAGAATAGCAAAGGCCCAAACCAAGGAAAAGATAGCCAGCTGTGTTAAGAAGGAGGATAAAACCTTTTATAGGTACATTAGGGAGCAAAGAAAGACTTAAGGCAGGGTTACTGAGGCTGAAAAAAGAGGAAGGTGATTGGGCAGAGAGCGACAGTGAAAAAGCAGGACTACTGAACGAATACTTCTGCTTAGTATTCACAATGGAAGAGCAGGGGGAGATGCCTAATCCAGTCAATAAAAGCACTCTGGATAGGGGAGTTGATATTAGTCCTTTCACAGAAGAAAGGGTTCTGAAAGAACTCTTAAAACTGAAGGTGGATAAAGCAATGGGGCCTGATGGGATTCACCCCAGAATTCTAAAAGAACTAAGGGAAGAACTAGTAACACCACTGACTACCCTTTTTAATAAATCATGGGAGGATGAGGAGGTACCCGAGGACTGCAGGAGGGTGGATGTGATTCTCTTTCACAAAAGTGGAAGAAAGACAGAGGCAGGAAACTGCAGACCTGTTAGCTTGACCTCAGTGGTATGGAAAATGATGGAATCACTTCTGAGGGAAAGAATTGTTGAGTACCTAGAGGCCAGCGGTGCACAGGACCCAAGGCAGCATGGATTCACAGCAGGAAGGTCATGTCAAGACAAATCTAATGGATTTCTCTGACTGGGTGATCAAAGTAGTAGACCAGGGAGGGGCTGTGGACATGGCCTACCTAGACTTTAGCAAGGCATTTGACACAGTCCCGCACAAAAGATTAATAAACCAATTAGCCAGCCTGGGAGTGGGTCCCAGGGTGGTAGCCTGGGTAAAACACTGGCTGGACAACAGGACGTGGAGGGTAATAGTAAATGGAGTCCACAGTGAAGAAAGGGGGGTTACTAGTGGGGTACCGCAGGGTTCAGTACTGGGGCCAGTCCTTTTTAATGTCTTTATAGTGACATTGCAGAAGGACTGGAAGGAAAAGTATGTCTCTTTGCAGGTGACACAAAGATCTGCAACAGAGTTGATATGCAAGGTGTGGGGTGGGAAGAATGAGAAGGGACTTGGCAAGGTTGGAGGGATGGTCAAATGTATGGCAGCTTAGATTCAACGCAAAGAAGTGCAAAGTAATGCACCTGGGAAACAAAAACCCAGGGCTAGAGTACACAATGGGGGTGAGATACAACAGAAATGGAAAGGGACCTGGGGGTAGTCACATCAGATGTCCTAAAGGTGGTCCAGCAATGTGAGAAGGCAGTAAGGAGGGCTGGGGGGATACTGGGATGCAAAGAGAGCATCACCAGTAGAAAACAAAGTTGTTGGCCCTCTGTAAAGACAGTTGGTAAGACCACATCTGGAGTACTGTGTACAGTTCTGGAGACCCCATATCCGCAAAGACATGGACAGGGTGGAGGCTGTCCAGAGGAGAGCAACCAAAATGGTGCAGGGACTGCACCAGAAGACATATGAAGAAAGACCAAAAGAGCTTAAGATGTATAGCCTCGAGGAATGGAGGGAGGTGGGGACATGATAGAAACTTTCAAATACCTCTAGGGAATCAACAAAGTCCAAGAGGGAGGCATCTTTCAGAAAGAGATGTGCAAGAACAAGGGGGCACAATTTGAAGATAATGGGGGGACAGCTCAGAGGTAATGTGAGGAAGTATTTCTTCACAGACAGGGTTGTAGATGCGTAAAACAGCCTTCCTGAGGAGGTTGTAGAGTCAAAAACAGTGGGAGAATTCAAGAATACATGGGACAGACATAAGGCAATTCTAGTGGGGGGTAGGAGGAAGTAGGCTGTTGGTTAACTAGGATCTGCAGCTTATCCGTTAGGTAAGGAAATGGGCAGACTAGGTGGACCAAGTGGTCCTTATCTGCCTTCAGATTCCATGTTAGATGGGCCACAAAGTGTACTCCTCGGCCACCTGCACAGTCAGGTCACTTAACTTTTTGGCACACATGGTGATGTACCAAAAGTCTTTGTAGAATAAGGCCTTGGACTTAGCCAAGACAGCTTTATTCTGACAACATATCTGAGCTAATGGCAGTCATTCAGTCCGGCATTGACATCAGCATGTTTTAAGAAGCTCATATGACTCTGCAGATACAGCCACCAGGGCAGCTGCCGCAGGGGTGTGTATGAGGTGCCTCGCCTGACTACGGGTCTTGGGATTCTGGCAGGACCTGCAGGACGCAATCCTAGATGCACCCTTTCAGTGATCAGTTCTTTTTGGTCCAGATACTGAGAAACTGATCACCGGCTACAGGAGTCGGGGAAGCAGTTTCCGACATTCACAGAATGTATAAATCGGAACAGTCAACTGCCAGACACCGCCCCTTTCGCATGAACCAGTCCAGCAAGGAATTATTATATGAAAAGGAAGGCAAAAGCAACCAAAGGGGGTTTTTAGAGAAGAGGACCTCCCCTGCCTTCAGGCACACAGGGACCCAAAAGTACCATAGCTCCCCTGTGGAGTCCCTGGGAGAGGCAGTTGGCAGGAGATTCTCCCTTTACCTCAGCAGATGGTCCAGCATTACCATGGATCATTGGGTGATCCAGATCATAGAAAGAGGGTACGCCCAGGAGTTCACACAGATCCCACTGGACAGCCCACCTGTCCCCACCCACTGCTCCCCATCCCACATGATTCTCATAAAGACAGAAACTCAAGCCCTCTTGGAAAAAAGAGTGTTTCAGGCAGTACCTCTAGGTCACAGAGGAAGAGGTCTTCCTGGTACCGAAGAAGACAGGGGCCCTCTGTCCCTTCCTAGATCTGAGCCAACTGAACACCTTCATCGAATACAAAAGGTTCAGGATGGTAACACTGCCTGGCCTGCTGCCCATGATCTGCCAAGGGGATTGGCTGTGCTCCCTGGACATGCAGGATGCCTATATGCACATAAAGATCCTGCCATCCCACAGAAAGTATCACCGCTTCATGTTCCAGGGAGAACACTATCAGTTCAGATCGCTGCCATTCGATCTTTTGTCTTTACCAAGTGCCTGGCAGTGGTGGCAGCAGCTCTCAGGAGGAGGGATCTTTATGTCTACCCCTACCGGGATGACTGGCTTCTTACAGCCTCTACAGAAGAACAGCTGTGTTGTTCAATAGAGGAGACCTTCCGTCTGTTTGAAGAATTGGGGTTACCTGAACCTCACCAAGTCATTCCTTGGCCTATCCAAAGGCTGCAGCACATAGGGGTAGTCTTGGACACTGTCCAAGGAAGAGCCTTTCTCCCCCTAGACTGAGCAGACAAGTTAAGGGTATTGCTTGGAGGGTCATCTGTACGAATCCGATCCCGGTCAGAGTGGTGCTGCAGCTTTTAGGTCACATGGCCACAGCAATTACCACAGTTCCCATTGCCCACCAGCATATCAGGGTCTTGCAGTGGAACTTTAGGGTTCAATGGGACCAACACATGGGTGATCAACCGGTCAGGATCTCCAAAGCAGTACATCAAAGTCTGGAATGGTGGATCACCCCTACCCAGCTGGATACCGGGGTTCTCCCTTTCAATACCCCAGCCTTCAGCAGGTTCTGACCACTGACACCTCAGGGCAGGGCTGGGCTAGGGGGCACATCTGTCATCCCATCAGACAAGGGGCACCTGGACCTCTGTGAAATGCAATCTCCACATCAACGTACTGGAAATGAGGGCAGTCCTGTATGCCCTGCAGGCCTTTCAGTCTGTGCTCTTGACAGGTCCTCTGTTAGTCCAGTCAGTCAACATTCAAGCAGTCTTCTAGCTCAACAAGCAAGTGGGCACACACTCTTACCCCCCTGTGCAGAGAGGCCACGAAAGTCTGGCAATGGGCTGTGGATCACAACCTGGAAATAACAGTGGTTCACGTTCCAGGGATTCATAACGTCCTCACAAACAGCCCAAGCTGCTCTCGGTCTCAGAGTCATGAATGGAAGCTACTGCAAGAGGTCATAGACGACCTCTGAAAGTGTGGTCAGCCAGAACTGGACCTTTGGCATCCCCACACAATGCCAAACTGCCCAATTTCTGCTTGCTAGATCCAGGGCCTGGTGTTTTCTGGCATGATGCATTGTCCCTCTCTTGGACAGGGAGGTTCCTGTATGCCTTCCCTCCCTTTCCGCTCCTCCAGAGAGTGCTACTCAAGCTGCAGGCATAGAGTGCACTTATGATTCTTGTAACACCCTTCTGGCCTCGACAAATCTGGTTTCCGTTGCTCCAGCAATTGGCATTGGAACTGCCGGTCCCATTACCCCAGTCCACTTTGTTGCTCTCCCAGGAGCAGGGAACCCTAGTACATCCGAATCTTCGGTCTCTGCATCTGCATGCATGGCTCCTGCTGACTTAATCGGGGCAGATTTGGAGTGTCCTGTAGAGTGGCAGAGGTTCTCGTGGCATCGAGAAGCCCTCGACTTGAGCAATGTACACCATGAAATGGAAACATTCCTGCTTTTGGGCATCCCCGTTCTTTGGACCCTTTTCATTGTCCAGTGGGATCTGTGCTGGAGTACCTTCCTTCCCTATCAGACAAGGGACTCAGCTACTCCTCCATTAAGGTGCACCTTTTCTGTGCTGTCAGCTTACCATGTGCCAGTGGATGGGAAAGCTCTAGCACAACTGGATTTGTACAAGACCTTCTTACGGGGTACCTTGCACACCAACTCTCCTAGGAGGGACCCCGTCCCTCCATGGGAGCTTTTTTCAATGTTGGAAAAGCTTATGTTGCCTCCCTATGAGCCAGCCGCTTTCTCTCCTGGAAAGTTATTTTTAATTGTTATTACTTCCACTCGGAGGATTTCCAAGCTGCAGGCTCTGATGTGTAAAGAGCCTTATCTTATTTTCCTTGGGGACAGAGTTGCCCTGCACATAAATCCTAAGTTCCTTCCAAAGGTTGTGTCCAAATTTACTTTAAATCAGGACATTCAACTACCAGTTTACTACCCAGAGTACTCGAACAAAGGGGAGGCCTTGTTACATACTCTGGATGTACATAGAATCCTTTGTTACTATATAGACTGTACTCTGTCTTTTAGAAAGACAGACCAGTTGTTTGTCTCCTTTGCCTAAAGGGTGTTGGGGGCTCCAGTGACCAAGCAAACATTGGTCAAATGGTTGATCAATTGCATTGCATTCTGTTACCAAGAGTACGACAAACCCTTGCCGGGATCGGTCAAGGGTCATTCCACCAGAGGTGTCACAACCTCCTTTGTGTCCCTCAAAAATGTTTCTGCAGTGAAACTCTGTGCAGCTGCTACTTGGAGTTCGGACCACACCTTCATTAAGCACTACAGTCTGGACATTGCTTCCAGAAGGAGAACAGGTTTTGGCCTTGTGGTCCTCCAGGGACTGCTCTCCTAAGGAGTGCTAAGGACACTGTTTATTATAGTCCACCACCCTTCTGACCTGAGTCACTTCTTGTACTGCTTGGGACTCTGTCCTAGTGGTGTTACCTGCTGCAAGAGCTCCCCCTCGAAGTAAGATAGTACAGTTACATAAGAACTTGCCATAACAATAGATCTTCGAGAGGAGCTCTTGCAGCAGGTGGATTTTCCCTCCCACCTACCCCTGGGGTTATGTAACTACGCTTCTCTCTGGGGCATGGAGATCCTCCTCCGTTCCCCATCCTGAATGTCAGTCGGGTCGCCGGCGGGTGAACTGAGGTGGTGCTTTTATACCATGCGGGATGTTGGGGCGGGGCCAACGTCAGGGGGCAGTCCCCTGCCTTGGGCTGCTATCTAGAATTTTTTCCACGAGGTCCTAGTGCCTGGCGTCATGGTCATAATGGTGTTACCTGCTGTAAGAGCTCCTCTCGAAGATCTACAGTTATGATAAGGTCTTGCATAGCTGTATTTTTCTTAAAAGATGCAGGCCTGATGGATGGTGCAGCGTGTGTTGGTTGGCTAGTTGGGGCCCTTAGGAGAATTGAGATTAATTTTAGATTGCTTCCTTAACTTTAACTGCAGCTGCAGGATTTACCAGCTTTAATTATTTACAAGTCCCTTCCATGGTGGCGCAGGGCTGGCCCTGCATTACTTACAGGTAGACGCCTCAGGCTTAGCAAGTCAGAATCAAGTGTTTCAGCAGGCGGCTCTGTCCTTGAAGGCAAAATGTTGGCAAAGCTGACAGCCGGCCCTCAGTACTGACTGTAAAGGTCTTTCTGCTTCTGCAGGTGGAAAACACTTAACATTCTGTAGGATGGGCCTCTTCTGGCCTGAAATCACCTTTTAACCAGACCAGCCAGTCTGAATAGCTCAGTCTTCACATCCAGCACATTTATAGTCCAGTCACAGCATCTTTCTGTGTGTCCCACTGGGCATGGCAGACATAGCCTTTTTCTAGTCGGCAAAACTTGCAACCAGGCACATTCCCAAGCATTTTAGGGACAAGCACTCACACTTCACACAGCAAAGTGAACAACCAGAGCCTAGGTTATGGCTCCCACACAGATTTTAGTACGCAGTTTCTTAGGCAACTTCCTTATCAATTAAAGCCAGAGCTTAAAGCAGAGTTTTTTTTACCATACTAGACCGAGTTTGAGGCTGGGCTCACTACCAATTAAGATACTTTGACTTGACTGGGCTTGTGGCAAGGCCCACTACCATTTTCCAGACGTCGCTGGCTAGCAACAGACGCTGTAGTCTCTTTTGACGCAACCACTTGCTCGTGGTAATAAACTGTTTACTGTAGCTCTCTAGGCTCTTTTAACACCAAGCTTGCACTTGGCAGCAAACGGTTTCTGTAGCTCTCTAAGCTCAAATACAGCATGCAGTCCCTTGTGGTATACACTGGCGCTTGCAGCTTCCACAGACAAAAAAAAAACTGGACCTCTCAGGCAGTTAGAAAGAGTGTACTCCTTCCAGTCCTGAAAACACTTTCAAATCGGACACATTTATACACAATACCAGGACCTTCCTGGTCACTTATAGATGTCCACCCCGTGAGCATCACTGGGAATGCAGGTGCAGACAGACAGTCACAATCAATTCTCTTAGGCTTCAATGCCCTCGAAGCTTTCCTTAAAGTTGCATGTGGCAAAAGCAATTTATTCACCGGGTGTCTTGCAGAAATTGCTTTCCTCCTTCCGAGGTTTCTGGATTCATCAGCACTCTCACTGCTGAGGCAGATTCAGCCTCTCTACAGCTGGCTTTTCATCAAGTTACTGGCCCACATTTTCCTTCTATGTGGAAAGGCTCTTGCAGCCCTGGAGGACATTCTCTGGCAACTCCCAGGCTAGCAACTTTAACTGCTGGCAGCCACTTGTCTCTTGGTAGAAGAATGTCTCCTCCCCTGTGGAGGGACTTGCACTGAATTACTAGGCCCATGTCACTAGCTGTGGGACAGAGCCCCAACCCCTTTGGAGGGCTTCCGTTTGAACTGCTTGCACAGCCAGAAAAGACTGTCTTTTATGGAGCTTCTCTGAGGCTTCCAATTGGCTGAAGCTGTTTGCTGCTCCCACTCTAATTGGCTGATCCTGCCTGTCAGTCCAGAAAATGAATATTCATTACCTCCACTCGATGCACTATAGACTCCCTGTTTTGGCGCCTCAAATTAGGACCCTGCAATTTCCCCATAAGCACTTTGCAATGTCCCAATGAGCTCTGGAAAAAGTCCCACAAATCCTGGCTGGAAATACAGGCTTTCCGATTGGCTGTCGCTGCAGTAAAATGACTGCTGATACACACAGTCTCCTGGTGTAGCCAGATTAATTGCTTTATTTGCCTACTTGCCCCACGGTCCAATAGCTGCTTTTTTGCCCTTTCAGTCACTGCCCAGCTTTAACAATTATTCTCAGTCCTGAGCCTGTCCCTGCTGCCAATATTTGTAACCCCTTTGCAGCAGGCAGGCCGTTACCTGAGTCCCAACGTTAACTGGTGCAGCGGGAAAAATATATTTTATTTTAAACCCCCCCCTCCGTATTTGTTAGCTCCTTTAGTGTTCTGATGACTGCTGCTATGTTTTCTCTATATTTTAACACCCTGCAGCAGCCACTGAACTCTTAGCCCCAAAAGCAGTGCCCTCATTAATATTCATAGATGATTGAGGCTCTACTCATTAATATTCATGAGCCCTAATCTGCAACGCTTCATGGCGCTCTTTATTTAAAATTGAAAGAGGGCTCTCTTGGCCCTTGCTTAGGTCACCGGTCCCCACACTGCCCAAAGCAGGGACCGAGATCACTAGACTTTCTCCCAAAGGACCGCAAAGTCAGCGTTCGGGAGTTTAAAGGCGCAGCTTTGCACATGTGCGACCCCCACTAGCACCAGAGTGCTACTGCAGAAAGCAGTGTGCCGCGGTTTAATTTTTTGAGCCCAAAATGGGCTAAAAATCACACAGGGCTGTTCTGGGGAACCTGGGCTAATGGTGGTGGAGCCTGGGGACAGAAGTGGGGAATGCAGGCACTGGAGGCAGCGGGAGCAAAACGGGTGAACTGTCCACAAGGTAAGCCTCATATTTGGGGGGGCTTTACAATAGAGTTTAGAAACAATCTTGTTTCCTTCTGCAACCCAGGTGACAGCGGAATGGGAAAACTTTGGGGAAATCGGTGCAAGAACACAAGAACCTGCAACAACAGTAAATACAAAGTGTTAAACGCAACAGAACCAGGTCAGTCACAACATTGTAGAGACAGAGAGAAACTTCAGCAAAATCCTAAGTCTAATATCATCACAACACGCGGTGCAAGCTGAGCAGTACAAACTTACAGTAGAGATCATAAGGAATGAATGCAGAGCATGTGACACCACTAGTGTATGCCACAATGTGAGGTGTGCATGTGTCCCCTGCAGTGAGCAAGGTGTACCACTGGTCTGCATTTGGCTAACTGAAGACAATGAGAGTTGCTGAGGAAAGGGGAAGGTTGTTTCTCACGTGAGGCAATCTGTAAGAGAAGGACACTTGAGCAGCCTTCTTTTTGAAGCAAAGTACAGTATGTGTAGGTTCCCGTAGTCGCGCTGGGCCCAAGTTACCAGGGTTGGTAGCCGAGGAATTCCGACAACTCTGTATATAGGGAGTCCTGAGCCAGAATCTGTGCCCAAATTTATGGTTTATTGGAGCCCTGGTGCAGGGTATAGCCTGGAATTTAAACTTTTACTCAAGAGTTGACTGAACTGTTGCCCTCCAAACACAAAACCAAAAAGAAGTGATGTCTCGCCACACAGACATTGCCATGCTCCAATTTCAGTCACCAATATCTACTGAAGTAAGCTAGTGATCTTAATAGATTCACATTTCATTCTATTTAACACACACACACTACCAATCAGACAGAGGTTGATTGGCTTTTAGTTACCATGTTCAGGATACATTGTGATAAGCCTCTATACCACATCACGGTAGCCAGCCTTACAGAAGTCCATTCACACTCGCACCCATGCATACATACTCGATCGGGTCACTCATACAATCGTGATCTCTCAGTTTAGCACCCACACATCTTCCAAAGAGCATTCACAAACTCACACTAAAGCATCCAAGGAGGGGGAAAACATTCTTCAGGTACACCAGGCTCTGTTTGTTGCCCTGGCCTGAGGTTCTTGTTGTCCCTGGAGTTTCCAGATATTACTGCACACAGCAAAGTGCACTTAGTATGCCTGCCGACACCAATGTCCTGTTGCTACACCTGGGAACCAGAGGTAGAAGTTCAAACAAGGTAAAAAGGAGAAACAGCAAAGAGTAAAATACATACATTGCATACAATTAATACGCATTGACCACAGAAACAAAGCAAGAAGCAGTGAAGTTCACAGCTGAACTGAGCCAGCCCCCTTCCTATGCAGTCACCAGTTGTAAACGTTCAAGGACCCACATAAAACGGTTGCACTTGACTATTCAAAAAAAGCTATATCATTCAAGTTCATATCCCTTTAGTACATTTAGAAGTAAAGTGTTAGTCCCAGTCCAAGTGGCAGTTGCAAACCCTAGTTCTGAAGAAAAAAAGAAAATTAATTAAAATTCTGTATCAAACACACCATCACCTTTCCTTTATTTATTTATTTATTTATTTATTTATTTATACTTTTTCATCCCTCATCGGATCTGGCAGGCCTCTCAGAGGGCTCGTCTTTCTGGGCCCCAGTCTCCCTGAGCTCACTCGTTCCCAGTGGTTCCCCCATGGATTAACCCCCATGGTGGGACCGTAGAGGGGAGTGCCAGCTTCTCGTCCCCCCTCCAGAACACAATCCAGGTGCCGGGCAGAGCCAGGATCGGAGGTGAACCAGGCCATCACAGAGCCTGCCAGGTCCATGCTTTTTTCAGTTTCCTCTCCTTGCCTCCCCCAACAGCATGAGCGTACGCATGTGGAGGCACGCACACATCATGTATCCACACTCCTGTACGTCCCTGATAATGTTACTGCCCTCTGGCCTCCACTAGGGGACTGCCAAGGAGCAGGACAACAACTCTCCCCTCCCTGGGAGAGGAGAGCAGTCCATTGGATGCTCAGTTCTCTCCCTTCCCTTCCAGCCCCCAGCAACCTGAAGTCGCTCCCAACCCCAGGTCACCGGCATGGCGCGAGGTGTGGCATCCAATGCCTCAACCCCCAATGCCACAGGGCCGGCCCATGTTTCCTTCTTTAAAGAGCTCTACTGGGTAACCAGTGCTAGCCGGCCCAACCTGGCCAGCACCAGCTTGCACAGAGGGCCACCACTACTGGGTCACCCAAAACACTGCAGTTCGGCCACCTTTGCTCCCTTTCCATGGGAGTTCAGTCAAGCCAGGGTCAGGAAGCCTTTACATCCAACACAAGATTGTCACTGCCAGAAGAGTTAGGCAAAGCTTCTCTCAACTCGGGGTGGGGGGTTGTCACTTCTAGACTGCTCAAGCTGCTACTGCTAAATGGAGTGCATTGTGTGATAGGAATATTATACACACTGCCAAGTAGTACAGCAGGACTTAGAATTTGAAATTAGAAATGGCAGCAACCATGGCGAGTGGAGATATCAACCCAGCCTCACATTGATGGGGAGGTGGAAAGGACCCAAGGGAAAGCAGGGAAGAATTTATTTTCAGTCCTGAAGGACTGTTTCCTTCTTGAGCATGCCTGACATGGGACAAGAAGGGATGCAGTTCTTGAACTACTGCAGAGTAGTTGAGATGACATGGTCAGAGTAGTAAAGGTTGGGAGAGCCTATGGGTAACAGTGACCATATTGGACTGAATTCAAGGTGAAAGCAGGACATTACTTTACCAAAAAGACCAGAATTGCTAAACTGCAGGAGGGTTGATTTTGATGAGCTGAGGGACATGGTTGTGGATAACCTGACCAATACACCACTGGACTCTTACGTACAGAGGTAGTGCAAGAGGACTGGAACACAAGCCACATCTTCTCCTATTCAAGAAGAGGACAGTCAGGCCCACGTAACTATAAACCTGTGAACCTTCCCTTGGTGCTTGGCAAAATCTGTCAGTCATAAAAATACTTGGGTGGTTCAGCACGTGGATGAAAAGCGACTGTTCTCCAACACACAGCATGATTTCCCAAAATTTAGATCCTGCCAAACCAACCTGATTGCTTTCTTCAAGGACATAACTAAGGAGTTGAATAGGGTCCAGGTGTTGGATATCATGCATCTGGATATGAGCAAGGCCTTTGACACTGTAAGACATGGGCAACTCATGAAGATAGCATAATTTAAAGTCCACACAGTGTGCAGGGCTGACAGGTAAGAAGCAAAGTGGTGGAAGTTGGTCACTATTCAGAGTGGAGGGATGTGCTGGGTCCATGGTAGGAAACAGACAGTGGTGGTGGATGAGTCGCCATTCAGGGTAGAGGATTTTCTGAGGGAGTACTCAGGGGTCAATGCTGAATCTGCTGTAGGAAGCAGAGGCGGTGGTGGATAGTCACCATTCAGGTGGAGAGATGTGCTGAGGGAAGTACCCTAGGGGTCAGTGCTGGGTCTGTTGTAGGAAGCCGAGGTAGTGGTAAATAGTTGCCATTCAGAGTGGGGAATGTGCTGGTGGAGTACCCAGAGGTCAGTGCTGTGTCTCCTGTAGAAAACAGAGTGTGGTTGTAGATAGTCACCATTCAGAGTGGAGGAATGTGCTGAGTGGAGAACCCCAGAGGTCAGTGCTGTGTCTGCTGTAGGAAACAGAGAGTGGTTGTAGATAGTCATCATTCAGAGTGGGGAATGTGCTGAGTAGTACCCCAGAGATCAATGCTGTGTCTGCTGTAGGAAACAGAGTGGTTGTAGATAGTCACCATTCAGAGTGGGGAATGTGCTGAGTGGAGTACCCCATGGGCTTGTGCTTGTTTGCTACCTTTAACAAATATTTTAAATGATCTGGAAGAGGAAAGTTGGCAGCTGGCTGCTAAAGACTGATGACTCTAAATTGACAAGGAGTGGACACAGAAGATGGAGAGCACCACAGGGGACCTGCATATATTAAGGGCATGGGCTGAGAAATGGGGGCTTAGATTTAACCTGGGGAAGTGCAGGGTACTAAACCGTGTGGTGCAACACTGCACAGCACAACTGAGAACAAGCATCTGTGGTTAAGTGTGAACAGTAAGCTAAAGCCAAGCAGCCAGTGTGCTGTTGCAGTCGAGAAAGCAAATGCAGTGTTAGGATTCATTAGATGGGGACTATGGAGCAGGTCAAGGGAGGAGATTTTCCTTCTGTACATACGGCCTTGGTTCCAACACACCTGGAGAACTGTGTCCTATTCTGGTCACCGCAGTACGGAATGGAATTTAGAGATCAAGAGTGTTTAGAAGGATGAGTATCAAGAGTGTTTAGAAGGATGAGTAAGTTGCTAGGAAGCCACCTGGGCAAGCATCCAAGTGAAATGGGGTAGACCAAAGGTGGTAAACCATCAAGAGGGAATAACAGTAGGCACAAGGGAGTGCATTAGGCTTGAGATGAAAACCTGCTGGCCAAAGAATCAAGCTGGTTTAACACAGAGGCCACCCAGGTAGTAAGGAATAAGAGGTCAGCCTACAAGAAGTTCAGGAGGACCCAGAGGGAGGAAGACAGGGAGAACTACCTGAAGATGGCTAGTGCAGCAGGTAAGGTAGTCCGGCAGGCTAAAGTTCAGAAGGAACTGCAGCTAGCTGAGGGAATTAAAATTGGGGAAAAGGCCTTTTTTCCAGTATATTAGTGAGAAAAGGGACAAGAAAGATATGATTGTTAGGCTCGAGAAAGGGGACAGGAGGGTAGAAGAGAATGGGGGCAAAGAAGAAGTACTGAATGAGTACGTCTGTCTTCACTAGGGAGAGTGACAGACCAGTGCCACTAGGTTGATTGGGGGGGGAGCACAGATGATTTGATAGTGGTAGATAGGGTGAGGAAAGGGTTTCTAGAATTAAGGGTGGATAAATCCCCAGGCTCGGATGGTATACACCCAAGGGTGCTTAGTGAACTGGCCAAGGAGTTTGCAAGTCCCTCGGCTGAATAGTTCAGTAGTTCACTGCAATTGGATGTGGTACTGCAGGACTGGAGAATGGCACATGTAGTGCCCCTCCATAAGAATGGTCCTAAGGATGACCCAGGGAACTACAGCCTATCTAAATCATGTGCAAACTCATGGAGACCATACTTTAGGAACGGTTAGTAGAGTACCTGGAAGAGAATGGCCTCTAGGATGAGTGGCACCATAGGTTTATGGGAGAGAAATTGTGTCAGACAAATCTGATTGACTTCTTTGACTGGGTCACTAAAACAGTGGGCAGGGGCCAAGCGGTCGACATCCTTTACCTGGACTTCAGCAAGGTCTTTGACTGTAATACACAAGAGTTTTTTGGGGGTTTGACTTTATGTCCCTCCAGTCACGGCCCCCATGGAACTCTCTCGGGCATCCAAGTCCATGTCCTGCCCGCCAGAGGCCCCCCCCCGAGTTGTACCTCCCTCTCTCCCCCTCCTCCCTGCAGCCGGTACCCCTGGTCTAACCCTCCCAGGGTGGGTCGCCCTACTCCTCTTGGTCGCTCTTACAGACAGACTCCAGCTGCAGGGTAGGATCAGCCGTGGAGGACCTGGAAGGTCAGTCAGGGTTGGCCCAGTGATGGGCATTGGGGACTGCTGCTGTTGCCTATCCATGGCACCATTGTTTTCCCCTGTTCTTGCATACCCCTGGAGCTCAGACGTACAACGATGTCCAGCTCGGCTGATGCATGCTCCTGCACACCCCCGAATGACGCCCACCGCAGCTTCAATGCCAGCGCATTGCAGCCGTGCACTGTAGTGCCTCCAGCCTCCGCTAAAGGTCACCAGTGCAGCAGCAGGTGGATCCCCCCCTCCCCCAGGGAAGGAGAGCAGTCCTGGGATGCTCAATCCTATCCCCTCCATGCCAACCCCGGCTCATTCCTGAACCTGGGACGCCAGCGTGACGCAAGGTGTGGTGTCCAGCACCTCAGCTGCCAGCGCCACCGGGCTGGCTTGTAATACACAAGAGGTTAATCAGGAAATTGGCAGATTTCAGGGTTTGGTGACAGGTTGAACAGGTAGGTGGATAACTGGCTGAGGGGCAGGACCCAGATCATGGTGGTGGAGGGTGAGTTCTCAAGGGCCAGGAAGGTCATCAGTGTGGTCCCACAGAGTTCAGTGCTTGGACCAGTGCTTTTTAAAGGTCATCAATGATATTGGGAAATATTAGGGAAGGTGTTAAGGGTAAAATTTGCTTATTCGCAGATGATGCCAAGCTTTGTGGGAGGATAGAAACTGTCAGCAGAAGGACAGCCTGGCCCATCTAGTCTTCCCATAAGCCCTTGTACTGGATTACTGCTTCGGACCCACCTGTAGCTGTACCTCCATGGTTCCCCTATGCCTGTCCCAAGCATACTTGAATCCATCCACAGTGCTTGCTCCCACCACCACCTGAGGCAGACCATTCCATGCGTCCACCACCCTCTCTGTGAAGAACTCCTCACATTCCCTGTTAACCTCCCACCTTCCAATTTCATGTTACACAGCAGAAGAGATGCAGGACCTGAGAGAAGGTCTGGAAAAAAAGCTAGAGAATTGGTCTGGGATTTGGCAACTTAGCTTGAGTGCAAAGAAATGCAAGGTTGTGCATCTTGGAGCTAAGAACCCAAGGACTGAGTACAGCCTGGGTGGGTGGGGGTGGGTGAGTATTTGCATCAGAGCAGGAGAAGGACCTGGATGTGATGATCACTAGTAACCTAAAGCATTCCATGCAATGAAGGAAAGCAGCAGCAAAGGAAAATAAAATGGGCTGTATTGCCATGGGGATCAACAGTAGGTGGGAGGAGGTAATACTGCCCTTGTACAGGATATTGTTGAGGACACATCTGGAGCACAGTGTACAGTACTAGTACCTGTACCTTATAATTTACAAGTCGAGGTTCATCTGTAAAAGGTTACGGGACTTCAAGCCTTTTAAAGCACCTCAGAAATAAAGATAAGGTCAAGTATGCAGAGCTGTTAGCAGAGAAAGAAAAATTAGCGAAGATCACCAGAGATGAATGCCCTCACTTTCTTCCTGTCAACTCAAAAACAACACTTTTTTCCCTCACAACCTCAGAAAATGCAGAAATTCCATTACAAAATTGAAATTTATGTCTCCGAACATCTGCTCCAAAAAAAAAAAAAAAACCCCGGCCCAGATGCCATTTAGTACTGGGAAACAAACAAGCTGAGATTCCCTACTCTAGCAAAACTAGCAAAACGTTATTTGTCTGCACCACCCAGTAGTGTTCCTAGTGACAGAATGTTCAGTGATGCAGGGCACATCATTACAGAGTGCCGTTCTCGGCTTTCACCACAGAGCGCTAACGTTACTGTTTTTAAAGCAGAGTCTGCTACACAATAATTAATATGTTGCTGTGCCTGTTTTAAGTTTTCAGTACAGCAGTAACTGCTATATAAATGCTATCACTGTCACTCTGGGAGCTCCATAATAGAGATCATAGAATTCAAACTGTAGCAAAAGCCACCCATCACTGGACAGCCTCGGGCCTGCTAGCCTGCATCTGGAGGAAGAAGACTGTTGCATGGTCAACAACCTGCAATGGCCCAGTCAGCCCCCGACTTGGTGAGTTTCAGTAGTGCAACTATGCATTCAATCAATGGTCCCCCCCCCCCCCCAGCACCTTATGGTGCCAAACTGCTATAGTTCTGTCCCCAAAACAGCTGCTAATGAAATGTATTTTGGTGCTATTCTAGTTGCAAAAGAAAATTATTTGTGCTTTTAAGGCTGCATTGAGGTTATTTTGCAATAATGTGCTTACGAGGATGTGCAATAAATTATATGAAATGTTTTAAAGTGTACCAGTATAAACGTTTCCTAATTGTTTTTAATACGGTGTGATCAGAATCTGATCCGATGTTGAACCGGATCCATTCGGATCATAACCAGAAAATATCCGGACCCGATATCCGGAAAAAGTTAATATCTGTGCATCTCTCCTTATAAAGGAAATAAACTTACTGAAGATTGTCTGAAGGAGGGCAACAGAGAAGATCATGAGCCAGTAGGGTAGAGTGTATGAGGAGAGGTTGGAGGCCCAGAACATGAACTTCCTAGAGGAGAGGAAGACCTTCAAGTATTAGAAAGGAATACATGGAGTGGTCATGGAGGGTCTATTCAAGCTCAGTGAGAATCGTAGCACAAGGGGGTACAGTCTCAAGTTGGGGGGAGGTTTAGGTGAAGAGGCACTTCTTCATGGAGAGTGTGGTGGCAGGTAGGAATGGGCTTCCAGAGGAGATGGTTTGGCTGAAAATGTTAGGCAGCTTCAAGCAAGGCTGTGATAGAGTTAAAGGGAAAATAAGGGTCAAGAGGGGGTCAGATGAAGAGGAAGGGCTGATTGGGGGCAGAAGTAGCTGACACAGAGCATTCTGCAATATGAGCATACTCGTTAGACTTAATAGCCTAACATATTCTGTTGGCTTCGTCATATGTTCAGCACAGGACTGCCTAACTGATTCGTGACTTAGAAGAAGAGGCAAGAGGTATGAGGAGAGAGACTGGATATACTCAGATAATTTAGCCTTGAAAAGAGAAGGTTGAGCAGGGACATGATCATGCTGTTACGAATACTAATGGGGTCATCAGGGTGGGGTATACACAGCTACAGAAGGCTGAGAGGGGACATGATCACTGTGTTCCAAGTACAAAAGGGGACAGACAGGGTGGGGTATACACAGCTACAGAAGGCTGAGAGGGGACATGATCACTGTGTTCCAAGTACTAAAGGGGACAGACAGGGTGGGGTATACACAGCTAGAGAAGGCTGAGAGGGGACATGATCACTGTGTTCCAAGTACAAAAGGGGACAGACAGGGTGGGGTATACACAGCTACAGAAGGCTGAGAGGGGACATGATCACTGTGTTCTAGGTACTAAAGGGGACAGATAGGGTGGGGTATACACAGATAGAGAAGGCTGAGAGGGGACATGATCACTGTGTTCCAAGTACTAAAGGGGACAGACAGGGTGGGGTATACACAGCTACAGAAGGCTGAGAGGGGACATGATCACTGTGTTCAAAGTACAAAAGGGGACAGACAGGGTGGGGTATACACAGATACAGAAGGCTGAGAGGGGACATGATCACTGTGTTCCAAGTACTAAAGGGGACAGACAGGGTGGGGTATACACAGCTAGAGAAGGCTGAGAGGGGACATGATCACAGTGTTCCAAGTACTAAAGGGGACAGACAGGTTGGGGTATACACAGCTACAGAAGGCTGAGAGGGGACATGATCACTGTGTTCAAAGTACAAAAGGGGACAGACAGGGTGGGGTATACACAGATACAGAAGGCTGAGAGGGGACATGATCACTGTGTTCAAAGTACTAAAGGGGACAGACAGGTGGGGGTATACACAGATACAGAGAGGCTGAGAGGGGACATGATCACAGTGTTCCAAGTACTAAAGGGGACAGACAGGGTGGGGTATACACAGCTACAGAAGGCTGAGAGGGGACATGATCACTGTGTTCAAAGTACAAAAGGGGACAGACAGGGTGGGGTATACACAGCTACAGAAGGCTGAGAGGGGACATGATCACTGTGTTCAAAGTACTAAAGGGGACAGACAGGGTGGGGTATACACAGCTACAGAAGGCTGAGAGGGGACATGATCACTGTGTTCTAGGTACTAAAGGGGACAGACAGGGTGGGTATACACACAGCTACAGAAGGCTGAGAGGGACATGATCACTGTGTTCCAAGTACTAAAGGGACAGACAGGGTGGGGTATACACAGCTAGAGAAGGCTGAGAGGGACATGATCACAGTGTTCCAAAGTACTAAAGGGACAGACAGGGTGGGGTATACACAGCTACAGAAGGCTGAGGAGGACATGATCACTGTGTTCAAAGTACAAAAGGGACAGACAGGGTGGGGTATACACAGCTACAGAAGGCTGAGAGGGACATGATCACTGTGTTCAAAGTACAAAGGGGACAGACAGGTGGGGTACACAGCCACAGAAGGCTGGAGAGGGACATGATCACTGTGTTCTAGGTACTAAAGGGGACGGATAGGGTGGGGTATACACAGCTACAGAAGGCTGAGAGGGGACATGATCACTGTGTTCCAAGTACAAAAGGGGACAGACAGGGTGGGGTATACACAGCTAGAGAAGGCTGAGAGGGGACATGATCACTGTGTTCCAAGTACTAAAGGGGACAGACAGGGTGGGGTATACACAGCTACAGAAGGCTGAGAGGGGACATGATCACTGTGTTCCAAGTACTAAAGGGGACAGACAGGGTGGGGTATACACAGCTACAGAAGGCTGAGAGGGACATGATCACTGTGTTCAAAGTACAAAGGGGACAGACAGGTGGGGTATACACAGCTACAGAAGGCTGAGAGGGGACATGATCACTGTGTTCAAAGTACAAAAGGGGACAGACAGGGTGGGGTATACACAGCTACAGAAGGCTGAGAGGGGACATGATCACTGTGTTCTAGGTACTAAAGGGGACAGACAGGGTGGGGTATACACAGCTACAGAAGGCTGAGAGGGGACATGATCACTGTGTTCCAAGTACAAAAGGGGACAGACAGGGTGGGGTATACACAGCTAGAGAAGGCTGAGAGGGGACATGATCACTGTGTTCCAAGTACAAAAGGGGACAGACAGGGTGGGGTATACACAGCTACAGAAGGCTGAGAGGGGACATGATTACTGTGTTCAAAGTACAAAGGGGACAGACAGGGTGGGGTATACACAGATACAGAAGGCTGAGAGGACATGATCACTGTGTTCTAGGTACTAAAGGGACAGATGAGGGTGGGGTATACACAGCTACAGAAGGCTGAGAGGGGACATGATCAGTGTGTTCAAAGTACTAAAGGGGACAGACAGGGTGGGGTATACACAGCTACAGAAGGCTGAGAGGGGACATGATCACTGTGTTCTAGGTACTAAAGGGGATAGATAGGGTGGGGTATACACAGCTACAGAAGGCTGAGAGGGGACATGATCAGTGTGTTCAAAGTACTAAAGGGGACAGACAGGGTGGGGTATACACAGATAGAGGAGGCTGAGAGGGGACATGATCACTGTGTTCTAGGTACTAAAGGGGACAGACAGGGTGGGGTATACACAGCTACAGAAGGCTGAGAGGGGACATGATCACTGTGTTCTAGGTACTAAAGGGGACAGACAGGGTGGGGTATACACAGCTACAGAAGGCTGAGAGGGGACATGATCACTGTGTTCAAAGTACTAAAGGGGACAGACAGGGTGGGGTATACACAGATAGAGGAGGCTGAGAGGGGACATGATCACTGTGTTCTAGGTACTAAAGGGGACAGACAGGGTGGGGTATACACAGCTACAGAAGGCTGAGAGGGGACATGATCACTGTGTTCTAGGTACTAAAGGGACAGACAGGGTGGGGTATACACAGCTACAGAAGGCTGAGAGGGACATGATCACTGTGTTCAAAGTACTAAAGGGGACAGACAGGGTGGGGTATACACAGCTACAGAAGGCTGAGAGGGGACATGATCACTGTGTTCAAAGTACTAAAGGGGACAGACAGGGTGGGGTATACACAGCTACAGAAGGCTGAGAGGGGACATGATCACTGTGTTCAAAGTACTAAAGGGGACAGACAGGGTGGGGTATACACAGCTACAGAAGGCTGAGAGGGGACATGATCAGTGTGTTCAAAGTACTAAAGGGACAGACAGGGTGGGGTATACACAGCTACAGAAGGCTGAGAGGGGACATGATCACTGTGTTCTAGGTACTAAAGGGGACAGACAGGGTGGGGTATACACAGCTACAGAAGGCTGAGAGGGGACATGATCACTGTGTTCAAAGTACTAAAGGGGACAGACAGGGTGGGGTATACACAGCTACAGAAGGCTGAGAGGGGACATGATCAGTGTGTTCAAAGTACTAAAGGGGACAGACAGGGTGGGGTATACACAGCTACAGAAGGCTGAGAGGGGACATGATCACTGTGTTCAAAGTACTAAAGGGGACAGACAGGGTGGGGTATACACAGCTACAGAAGGCTGAGAGGGGACATGATCACTGTGTTCAAAGTACTAAAGGGGACAGACAGGGTGGGGTATACACAGCTACAGAAGGCTGAGAGGGGACATGATCACTGTGTTCAAAGTACTAAAGGGGACAGACAGGGTGGGGTATACACAGCTACAGAAGGCTGAGAGGGGACATGATCACTGTGTTCTAGGTACTAAAGGGGACAGATAGGGTGGGGTATACACAGCTACAGAAGGCTGAGAGGGGACATGATCACTGTGTTCTAGGTACTAAAGGGGACAGACAGGGTGGGGTATACACAGATAGAGAAGGCTGAGAGGGGACATGATCACTGTGTTCTAGGTACTAAAGGGGACAGACAGGGTGGGGTATACACAGATAGAGAAGGCTGAGAGGGGACATGATCAGTGTTCCAAGTACAAAAGGGGACAGACAGGGTGGGGTATACACAGCTACAGAAGGCTGAGAGGGGACATGATCAGTGTTCCAAGTACAAAAGGGACAGACAGGGTGGGGTATACACAGATACAGAAGGCTGAGAGGGACATGATCAGTGTTCCAAGTACAAAGGGGACAGACAGGGTGGGGTATACACAGATAGAGAAGGCTGAGAGGGACATGATCAGTGTTCCAAGTACAAAGGGACAGACAGGGTGGGGTATACACAGCTACAGAAGGCTGAGAGGACATGATCAGTGTTCCAAGTACAAAGGGACAGACAGGGTGGGGTATACACAGCTACAGAAGGCTGAGAGGGACATGATCAGTGTTCCAAGTACAAAGGGGACAGACAGGGTGGGGTATACACAGCTACAGAAGGCTGAGAGGGGACATGATCAGTGTTCCAAGTACAAAAGGGGACAGACAGGGTGGGGTATACACAGCTACAGAAGGCTGAGAGGGGACATGATCAGTGTTCCAAGTACAAAAGGGGACAGACAGGGTGGGGTATACACAGCTACAGAAGGCTGAGAGGGGACATGATCAGTGTTCCAAGTACAAAAGGGGACAGACAGGGTGGGGTATACACAGCTACAGAAGGCTGAGAGGGGACATGATCAGTGTTCCAAGTACAAAAGGGGACAGACAGGGTGGGGTATACACAGATAGAGGAGGCTGAGAGGGGACATGATCAGTGTTCCAAGTACAAAAGGGGACAGACAGGGTGGGGTATACACAGATAGAGGAGGCTGAGAGGGGACAGACAGGGTGGGGTATACACAGATAGAGGAGGCTGAGAGGGGACATGATCACTGTGTTCTAGGTACAAAAGGGGACAGACAGGGTGGGGTATACACAGCTACAGAAGGCTGAGAGGGGACATGATCAGTGTTCCAAGTACAAAAGGGGACAGACAGGGTGGGGTATACACAGCTACAGAAGGCTGAGAGGGGACATGATCAGTGTTCCAAGTACAAAAGGGGACAGACAGGGTGGGGTATACACAGATAGAGGAGGCTGAGAGGGGACATGATCAGTGTTCCAAGTACAAAAGGGGACAGACAGGGTGGGGTATACACAGATAGAGGAGGCTGAGAGGGGACATGATCACTGTGTTCTAGGTACAAAAGGGGACAGACAGGGTGGGGTATACACAGCTACAGAAGGCTGAGAGGGGACATGATCAGTGTTCCAAGTACAAAAGGGGACAGACAGGGTGGGGTATACACAGATAGAGGAGGCTGAGAGGGGACATGATCAGTGTTCCAAGTACAAAAGGGGACAGACAGGGTGGGGTATACACAGATAGAGAAGGCTGAGAGGGGACATGATCACTGTGTTCTAGGTACTAAAGGGGACAGATAGGGTGGGGTATACACAGATACAGAAGGCTGAGAGGGGACATGATCACTGTGTTCTAGGTACTAAAGGGGACAGACAGGGTGGGGTATACACAGATACAGAAAGCTGAGAGGGGACATGATCAGTGTGTTCAAAGTACTAAAGGGGACAGAAAGGGGGGGTATACACAGATAGAGAAGGCTGAGAGGGGACATGATCACTGTGTTCTAGGTACTAAAGGGGACAGATAGGGTGGGGTATACACAGATACAGAAGGCTGAGAGGGGACATGATCACTGTGTTCTAGGTACTAAAGGGGACAGACAGGGTGGGGTATACACAGATACAGAAAGCTGAGAGGGGACATGATCACTGTGTTCAAAGTACTAAAGGGGACAGAAAGGGGGGGTATACACAGATACAGAAGGCTAAGAGGGGACATGATCATGGTATTCTGAATAGTAAAGGGGATAGTCAGGGTGGGGGGTATACACAGATACAGAAGACTGAGAGGGGACATAATCACAGTGTTCCAAGTACAAAAGGGGACAGACAGGGTGGGGTATACACAGAAGGCTGATAGGGGACATGATCATGGTGTTCTGAATAGTAAATGGGATAGACTAGGTGGGGGTATACACAGATACAGAAGGCTGAGAGGGGACATTATCATGGTGCTCTGAATAGTAAAGAGGATTGGGTGGGGGTATACAGTTATAAAAATGGCATTGAAGAATCCAGTATTCCTATTGGTTGATCACAATGCAATATTGTACAATGTTGCACTGTAAATAACTACTCCCAGTACAGCAGCCGGAGCACAGAAGCAAGTGGCTCACTGATTCCCAAAAAAGGCATTCTGAATAGAATTTTGTAAAAGTCTTAAGTCACCATTTTTTAACACACATTGCAACTCAATATTTTCACTTGCTCTCTATTTCAATAATTGCTACTGAACAGCATGACCAACAGCCATTGTAGTAAAGACTGACTTCAAGATTAAAAAAAAAAAAAAAAAAAACGTACTGTTGTTAGTGTTTTTCAACACCATCTGATCGGTTCCTGACATTTGACTCTGATGATTCAACCGCATACTTTGCTGGCAGTACGCACAGCAGTGGTGGTTTTGTGACATACCATACTGCAGTAGGAAGCGTGCGGCCAGCTCCATACCACCGCAGCCTCCGTCCTGGGACACTGGCCTACCGCGAACGTGCAAGATCGCAACCGTGACACTGCAGGGAATATAAAATAAAACTTACAAACTGAGCTGCGCTCCCCATGCAACATAGCGCTAAGCTTCATAAGCAATTGGATCCCTAACTTACCCTTGCGAACACAAGGGGAGTAAATGAAGTAAACCAGAACTGCACCCGCACTCAGCCAGAAGTAAAGGGATTACTCTAATGAAGGATTTCCACAACTTAAAGTTCCAAAATAAACTGTTTTATCAGCGGGTAGGATCCCACTCAAAATGTGCAAGCTAGGACTTTGTCCGAGTAACGTTAAGTGAAACACTCCCAACAGCACAGGCAGAGAATTACATCACAGAAGAAGTTTTAATACTGACAGCAGCATAATATCAGGGCATCCTCCATGCTCCCAACTCCAGTTTAATAGTTTCCCCCCACCAACCACTGGAAACTGTGACAGCAAATAATTAGTGCATTAACTACCACAATTCCTACACTAAACTTGTACTGGCACTACAGGGATATATGTCTCTCAAGTCATTGTTATTAAAGCTGCATTTGACTTGCATGTTTGAAAAATAAAATGACAAAAATAGCCAGAGAAGCTTACTTACTTAAAAAAAAAAATAATACCATTGGTATGACGCAAGAATCGCGGCTGTGGCAGGGACCAGCTGGAAGTGTCCTAAAAGGCACTCAGTCTGAGGGAAGAATCGTGGCAACTACAGAAGCTGTATAAGGTCAAAAGACCTACAGAAACCAGTAAATGCAATGTAGTAACACTAGGCGGAAGGACTATTTTAGCTTGTAAACACACATTAATTTCAACCTTTACATATTAAATTTGGTCATTCGATGAATAAACTATATTTTAGAAAATACAAGCCCATTTTATAAGTGCAATAAGACACTCTGGGGTTGTGCATTATGGTGTGATAACCACACTCCTTGGGGCGACCAACTATACCTCCAGGAGTGCAGTTATCACACCGTAATGCACACCCTGTTGTGTCTTATTGCTTATATACAGAAAGCTGAGAGACGACATGATACAGTGTTCCAAGTACTAAAGGGGACAGATAGGGTGGTGTGTACAGAGATACAGAAGACGGGACATGATACAGTGTTCCAAGTACTAAAGGGGACAGATAGGGTGGGGGTATACACAGATACAGAAGACTGAGAGGGGACATTATCACAGTTTCCAAGTACTAAAGGGGATAGACAGGGTGGGGTATACACAGATACAGAAGGCTAGAGTGAGCATGATCATGGTATTTAGAATACTCACAGGAATCGACAGGGTGGAGTACACACAGATAGGCTGAGAGGGGGCATGATCAGTGTGTGTCGAGTACTAATGGATTGACAACGTAGGGTATATACAGATACAGGAGGCTGAGAGGGGACATGATGACAGTGTTCTGAATACTAACATAAATAGCGTGGAGTATACACAGATACAGAAGGCTGAATGGGGGCAAGATGACAGTGTTCTGAATAGTAAAGGGACAGACAGAGTGGGGTATACACAGGTACAGAAGGCTGAGAGGGGACATGATCACAATGTTCATAGATTCTGTCTGCAAATAAGGACTTCCTGGCCCACCTAGTCTGCCCGTAAAAATCTCCCCAGAAATGCAACTACTGGAGGGCCATCATCCACTCCCCTCCGTTATCCAAGATACCCGCGTTTTTATCCCATGCACATTTAAAACCTGTGACTGTACTAGCCCCTACCACCTCTGCTGGGAGGCTGTTTCAGTCATCCACCACCCTTTCCATGAAGAAGAACTTCCTCACATCGCCCATGAACCTACCCCTCCAGCTTAATACTGTGACCCTTAGTCCTAGAGCATCTTTTTCTCTGGAAGATGCTCTCCTCCTGCACCTTGTTTATTCCCTTGAGATAGTTGGATGTTTCAATCATATCCCCGTCTCCTCCTGTCCTCCAGGGAGTGCAAGTTTAGTTCCTTAAGCCTCTATCTGCACACCATACTTGAGGTGAGGCCTCACTAGGGAAGTGTGCAGGAGAAGTATTACCTCCCTCCTTCTGCTGATGATGCCCCTCCCAGTGCAACCAAGCATTTGGTTAACCTTTCCCACTGCCTCCCCACACTGTTTTGTCCTCTTCAGATCATCAGTAATGATAATTCCCAGATCTCTCTCTTGCCTTGTGATCTCTAGTACCTATCCCCCAAGTTTGTACTCCGCCGCCGGGTTCCCATGTCCCAAGTGCACCACCCTGCGCTTCTTCACATTGAATCTTAGCCGCCACCTTCTTGCCATTCCTTTATCTTTTCTAGGTTCTCCCTCATCCTTTCCACACACCTGTGTGGCCACCGTGTTGCAGATCTTTGTGTCATCCGCAAGCAGGCATACCCTCCCCTCAGTCCCACTGCTATGTCACAAATGTAGATGTTGAAGAGTACAGGGCCCAACACTGACCCCTGTGGTATCCCGCTAATCACCCTCCCCTCCATGGAGTGCACCCCGTTTACCACCACTCTTTGGCTCCTGCCTCAAAGCCAGTTTTCCATCCATTTTACGATTCTAGGCCCCACCTCCAGGCTGCTCAGTTTCATTAACAACCTTTTATGTGGGAGAGTGTTTAAGGCCTTGCTGAAATCTAGATAGGCCACATCCACCACCCCGCCCTGGTCACTCCATAAAAAAACTCTATCAGATTGGTCTGACAGGACCTCCCCCCTGTGAACCCATGCTGCAGCCTGCTGATCTCAAGGTAATCTTCAGTTCTTTTCTTTAGGAGTGATTCCATTACCTTACCAACAACTGATGTCAGGCTGACCGGCCTGTAGTTTCCTGGCTCCTCCTTGCCACCCCCCTCTGTGGAGCGGAACAATGACAGCCCTCCTCCTGTCCCTTGGCACCTCTCCAGTTTCCAGAGACCAGTTGAACAGGGTTGCCAGGGGCTCAGTCACTACATCTCTGAGTTTCCCCAGTAGTTTGGGGTGCACTGCATCAGGGCCCATTGCCCTGTCCACTCTTAACTTGTTCTGAATAATGAAGGCGATCAACAGGGTGGCGTATACAGAAGGCTGAGAGGGGACATGATCACAGTGTTCCGAATACTAAAGGGGACAGACAGGGTGAGAGTATACACAGATACAGAAGGCTGAGAGAGAGGACATGATCACAGTGTTCCGAATACTAAAGGGGGATAAGGTGAGAGTATACACAGATACAGAAGGCTGAGAAGGGACATAATCACAGTGTTCCAAATACTAAAGGGGACAGACAGGGTGGAGTATATACAGATACAGAAGGCTGAGAGGGGACATGATCACAGTGTTCCGAATACCAAAGGGGACAGACAGGGTGGAGTATATACAGATACAGAAAGCTGAGAGGGGGCATGATCACTGTGTGCAGAGTACTAATGGAGTGATGGGGTACAGTATGCACAGATAAGCTTTTAAGTGTAAGCAGAATTAGTGGGTATGTCCTCAGACAGGGTAGAATAAGGGGAAACATGAGAAAGCATTACTTCACATAGGGTGGTAAACATGGTATAGCCTACCCTGTGAAGTTATGAAACCTGGGACTGTCCATGCTTTCAAAGCAGAACTGAGGGAGAATGGCATTGAGGGTTGCATAGCATGAGTAGGGATAACACAGGACTAGACAGATTCCTGTGGGAGAATGGCACTGAGAGTTACACAGCACGAGTAGGGTAACTCAGGACAAAACAGATTCCTGAGAGAATGGCATTGAGGGTTATGCAGCACTGTAGGGGTAACACAGGAGCAGACAGATTCCTGAGGGAGAATGGCACTGAGAGTTACAGGGCACGAGCAGGGATAATACAGGACTAGGCAGATTCCTCAGGGAGAATGGCATTAAGGGTTACACAGCATGAGCAGAGTAACTCAGGACTAGACAGATGCCTGAGGAGGAATGGTACTGAGGGTTACACAGCATGAGTAGGGATAAGACCGGACTAGACAGATACCTGAGAGAGAATGGCATTGAGAGTTGCACAGTGTGAGTAGGGGTAACACAGCAGCAGACAGATTCCTGAGGGAGAATGGCATTGAGGGTTACGCAGCATGAATAGGGTAACACAGGACTAGACAGATGCCTGAGGAGGAATGGCATTGAGGGTTATACAGCATGAGTAGGGGTAACACAGGACTAAACAGATTCCTGAGGGAGAATGGCACTGAGGGTTACACAGCATGGGTAGATGTAGCAATCCAATTGATAAGCTTGGATGCATGTCCATCCTCACACTAGGTATAGTCACTACTGTTTTGCAGAAGGGGTCGATAGGATGACCCTTACCTTCTGTCATTGCAATAGTAGGTTACTGAAGACTCCCACCCCAGGCCAGAGAAGTCGAGAAAGTGCTGCAGAGCTCCCGAGGAGGTGGGGGATTGTAGACCACCATACCTAAATGGTATACGAATTCAGGGGCTGGCTTGGCCATTGCAGGTTGTTGACCATGCAATAGTCTTCTTCCTCCAGATGCAGGCTAGCAGGCCCGAGACTGTCCAGTGATAGGTGGCTTTTGCTGCAGTTAGAATTCTATGATCTCTATTATGGGGCTCCCAGAGTGACCGGAATGTTTGTATTTTGCAAGGAAGGTAAGCAGCCTACAAGAAAAGAGTTACCATAGATGAGGAAAACCGAACAATTCAGCTTCCAAAGGATAAAATGTAGTTGACAGAAAAATCGCACCAAAGCTACAACAAAAATGCCCAGCTAATCTGGGAGCCCTGCAAGTAGTCCAAATTAATCAGTATGGTTTCTGTTTGTTGTACATGAACATACACCCTCAATAAATCTTTAAGAAAAAGAGATGTGCAAGAACAAGGGGACACAATTTGAAGATGGGGGGGAGAGGGGAACGGCTCGGGCAACACGAGGAAGTATTTTTTCAGAGAGGGTGGTGGACTCATTGAACGGCCTTGCTGGGGAGGTCATGGGGTCAAAAATAGTGGGGGAATTCAGGAATGCATGGGACAGACATAAGGCAATTCTGGTGGGGGTTAGGAAGAAGTAGGCTGTTGGTTAACTAGGATCTGCAGCTTATGCAATAGGTAGGGAAATGGGCAGACTAGGTGGGCCAAGCGGTCCTTATCTGCTGTCAAAGTCTATGTTTCTGTGTAAAAGCTCCATACCATAGTCATGATACCAGAACTATGCTACAACTTTCAGAAGCTGTGTGTAATAGTTTCTATAACACAACTGTGGGGCAACGAAAAAGCATTTGAGTCCTTTGTCACACAGCACATTCAAGCCTCAAAATTGCAATTTCTTTAGCAGCTTTCGACAGAGTTATACGCCAGCTCATTTTTGAACCATACCTTATGTAGAATACAATATGGGCAACCAAATACAACTCCACATATGCTTCCATTTCAGGGTTGAGATGATAGTGTGGACCTCGGCTCTCAAGCTTTGCTGTTGAGGTCCATATGCTGTAATCTCAAGCACTTCATGGTGTTGTGCAATGCCGTATCTATTAAAAACAAGTCAGCCATTATAGCTGATCTTGTTGGGTCATCTGATCTGGCTTGCATCACCGAGACCTGGCTGGATAAAAATGCTGGTCCCATTTTGGAGTCAGTGATTCCAGCCAGTTTCTCGGTAATGCACCATGATAGGTTGGGTCGAAGGGGCGGGGGTGTAGCAATTTGTTTTAAATCTGAATTGGGCCTTGTTGATGTGCTAGTTGAGGACACCAGATCCTTTGAGTGTACCGTGGCCACAGGTGTGGGGTGCAAAATTATTCTTGTCTGCCGTCCACCCGGAGGTGAGAATCAATTTTTGCAGGAAGTTGCGGACTTCATCATCGATATGGTGTTGGAATCCCCCAGGTTGATGGTACTGGGGGATTTCAACGCCTGGATCAACAATGAACTCTTGTAGTTTGGATAAGAATTCCTCTGACTCATGAGTTCATTGGGCTTTACACATAGGTAGTTACCTCTGCGACACATAATCATGGCTACTCTTTGGATCTGGTCTTCCTCCTGGGGTTGGAGACCTCCAAATTGGTGGTGGAGCCAGCCGGATGGTCCAACCACCACATCATAAGGTTCAATTTTTTGGCTCTCCCTTATAGGTCTGCCCCTGTGGAAATGGTCTGATACTGCCCATTGTGGGGCATGACCCCTGAAGACCTTCTGGCGGTGTAGGATCTATTGGGAATGCCAGATGCAAGTGAGGGTCCGGAGAACCTACTTCAGGCTTATAACTGAGCAGTGGTGGGGGCTCTGGATAGTCTTGCTCCTTTCTGTGTTTGCCCACTCACTCTCCATCCTCGGTCTCCATGGTTTGATGGGACCTTGAGGGAGCTGAAGTGAGTGGGTCGACAGAGCATGCTTGGTGTAGGTCCAGCTTGGATGCTGACAAACTTGGACTGACAAAGCATTATAGGGACTATCAGACAACACTCTCTCATAAGAAGGCAGAGTTCCTGTCCAGGGAGATTGCTGCAGCACAGAACCGACCAGCTCAGCTGTTCCAAATGGTAGACAGACTGTGCAATCCAGCCTGTCTACAAGTTCAGAAAGCCTTTTCACAAATTAAGTGCAACTAATTTGCTCACTTCTTTGCAGATAAAGGAGATTTGCCTGTCACGCTCTATGTGAGTTGCTGGTGATTGGAGCGGAGTTGCGACTCCTCTATTTTGTTGGGTTGAGTTTGACTGACTTGAGATCGTGGATATCATGCGGCTTCTCCGGGGTATGCAGCCAACTAGCTGTAGTTTAGACCCGGGCCCTACTTGCCTTTTAATAGGGTGTGTTGATGTAATCGGTCCGGTTCTAACAGATTTAATCTGGTGTTCACTGGAGTTGGGTGAGTTCCCCAGCTCCCTGAAGGAGGCTGTGGTAACCCCCCTTCTCCAGAAACCATCTCTTGACCCATATTCTCCTGAAAACTACAGACCGATCTCTAACCTTCCCTCTATAGGGAAGGTTATTGAGAAAGTTGTTGCACAACAGTTGGAGAACCACCTTCCCATCCATGCTATCTATAATCCTCTCGTCTGGCTTCTATAAGAGAGACAGCACTGAGACTGCTCTGGTTTGGGTACTCAATGATCTCCTGATGGCAAGAGACCAGAAGCGCTACTCCATCCTGGTCCTTCTGGATCCTCTCATCAGCCTTTGACACTGTGGACCATGGGGTGCTTCTTGACCACCTGTGGGTCATCTGTGGCCTGTCTGGTACAGTACTCAGATGGTTCCATTCTTTTCTCACTGGCAGGTCACAGAGGGCAGTATTGGGAATTTTTTCCTCTAACTCATTTTCCCTGCCATGTGGGATCCCGTAAGGCTCAGTGTTGTCCCCCATGTTGTTTGCGGTGTATTTGCTACCATTAGGAGACATTGTGAGATGGTATGGGCTGAGTTTTCACTGTTATGCAGATGATACTCAGCTGTACCTGTCTTTTGTGCCTGACCAGGATAGTGCGCTCTCAGTTTTTTCCAACTGTCTCACTGAAATCCAAGGCTGGATGAATTCCAGTTGGTTAAAGCTGAATTCCGACAAAACAGAGGTATTAGTGCTGGAACCAGATCACCGGATAGAGGGGTCAACTGCTGGGTGGCTTGCCGGGCTGTGGCTTGGGGGCTCCCAGCTGTTGACCTCTGAACGGGTGCAGAATCTGAGGGTGATACTTAATGATGGGCTGACACTTCGTTCACAGATGTCAGTTGTGGTCAAGTCCTCATTTTACCATCTGAGGAGCATCACCTGGATTAAGCATCTTGTTCCGTCTGGCGATCTTCCAACCCTGGTCCACGCTTTTGTGACCTCGCGCCTTGACTACTGTACCTGCCTTTACCTAAGGGCCTCCTGGGGTAGCTATCCACTGCTTGCAGCTGGTGCAGAATGCTGCGGCCAGGTTATTGTCTGGGTCGACTCGATCCAGTCATATTTCTCCTGTGCTGCGCACTCTGCACTGGCTGCCAGTTCAGTGTCGGATCACCTTTAAAGTTGGTTTACTGACTTTTAAAGCCCTACACAGTTCGGGTCCAAGTTACTTGCAAGAACTTCTGAATCCATACCGCCAGCTCCGACTGCTACACTCAGTGGAAGAGGGATTGCTAGAGATTCCCACGGTGCGTTTGAAGACCTTGGGAGCATGGGCTTTTGTTTATGCCACCCCCACCCTGTGAAATTCTCTACCTCGTTGGATACGAGAGTGCCAGACAGTGGAGAGCTTTAAAACTGCTCTTAAAACTCATTTTTATCTGCTTGCTTTCCCTGATTTTTGATATCTTGATATTAATGATTCTGTATATTATGGTAATATTCTTAGTAAGTTTTAGATCTTGTTTTTACATGTTTTAGAGTTTGATGTTTTGTACAGCGCATTGATACCTTTGATATACTTTGAGGCAGTATAGTGCAGTGGTCTAAGGCTCTGAGCTGCAGATCTGGTGACATCCAGCAGACCAGACCAGGGTTTGAATCCCACAGCTTCCACTTGCATACTGTGTGACCCTGAGCAAGTCACTTAACCTCTGTGTGCTCCCAGGTCGTTCCTGTAAAAAAGCTTTCAGCTTAGTGTGCTATACCTGGCTAAACAACTAAAATAAAAAAATAATACCTGTGAGCTGTGCTTAACAAATAAAGTTATTATTATTAAACACAGCCTTGTTGTCCTGCAATATTCTGTATACATGTTTGCCCAAGTCCCTGATCTAGCATGGGGCTGTGCAGAGTCACTCTGGTCTACAGCTTCAGTTAACACCATTTTGGAAGTATGTGACTTCCAAAATAAGGTAATAACTTGCAAAATGAAGAGGCAAGAGTATTTAGTTCTCAAACTGAGAAAACGAGAATAACGTGCCTTCCAGTCTTGCAGGCATCAGAGTCAAAAATTATGTATTTTTCTGAACAAAAGCTTATTATACTTAGCATTAATATTTTATATGCACTTCCAAAACTTTGTCTCTGAATAGCTTTGACCTCTAAAACATGTGAGCAGGGAAGTTTTGACTTCCAAGAAAATGAGAAGACTATCAACTTTAGAGCCATGAGGTTTTATACTGCTCTGGAAACAAATTTAACTGAAACCATTGCTTTGGCTCCACTCTTAAAAGCATATTTTCAAGGCCAGCCTGGTGGCCCAAAGAACTGAGGCATCTTGACACCGGCATATGGGCAGTCTTTCTTTGTAATTTTAAACCTTAGGCACCCTCAGCCTCTGTTAGTGTGTGAGCCTGGAGTCCTGTCCAGCAGATCGGAAGGGAGGTGCGGTGCATTGCTTGCTGCTTTGATTTTTGTCTGATTGATCATTTTGACAGCTATTACAAGTCAGCCAAGCAGCTCTTCTGAGAGATAGCCCTGTGACTGTGTCAGGATCTCTAGTGAGAGTCCCGCACAGACAGAGCGAGCAGGGTGAATTGGACTGGAGCAGAGTGCAGATAGTGACAGTCTTGTACGCTTCTTTGCGAGTCTGTGACAGAGTGAGTGAAAGTAGAAATAATATTCTGCAATGCAACATGCAAGTGTGAAGTCTAAAAGTAGGAGAAGGTCAAGGAAGAGAATTAAAAAAAAAAAAAAAAAAGCCGGGGTGGGGAGTTGGAAATGGGACTTGCTGGTTGCAGAGTCTGCTGACTGCAACGGCTATATATTTATATTTTGTACTAGGCTGCAGACCTGCAGTGCTACCTCTACTGCAACTGGACCAGTAGTAGTAGTAGTAGTGGTGGTGGCATAGTGTGGGGGAGGTGGCCATTTTTTTTTTTGCATTCCCAAGCACCCCTAGGTGCTGTGATGTACCCTGCCACTCTGGTGTGAGAGAGGAGAAGGAGAAATGATCAGAGAAGGTAAGTGGCCAGCAAATGGTGCATGGGGCAGGGTGGAAATCCCCCCCAGTTCTGCCCAGGAGGATAAAAATCTCTGGTGAAAAAAAAGCAAATTTTCAGTGCCCGAGACTCAATTCCTGGACTGACTTCAGGCTGTGCCATGCTGGGTGAGCAAGACGCAAGCCTCTCCTGTCTGTGCTGGAAGAGCTCCCAAGAATGGTAAATGAATGTAGACGCTGTTAGGCTGTTGTCATTTTGTTTCTACATTTCCTGTAACATCTTTGATTATTCTAACCACGGAAATAAAAAGTGCATTTTTCCACATGATCCATTCTGTGGCGCAATGCATCACAAGTGCTGGTGAATAAATCATCTTTGCACATTCTATTGCTGTCTTTGACAGATATGTGCACTATTTCACAAGATCTAAAAACATATTGGCCCACATGGTTGTTCCCAAGGAAACAATCATGGACTTTGCCTTACACTGGTCTCTACACAAGATGCTTTTTGACCACCCCCCCCTCAGCAATTTGGATCCTTATGTTTTCGGATGCTCAAGCTTTGAGTATGTTTGGCAGCTTATTGCTATGCTGTGCGGAGTTGCATCTCAGCAGGTATGACTTCTTGACATCTGAGCGCGATGGTATTGAAAATGCCATCCTTGCTCAGATGTGAAGTGCTGCCCCCCTACCCCACCCCCTGACTCAAATGCCAGGTGCACTGCAGGGAGTTGTGACTGGGGTGGCAGCACACAAGAACAGAGGTGGTGGCTCTCTGAGGAGGCAGTGCTTTTCTGGCAAAGTGCCACCAGAATACCACACTGGCTGCCATGGCATGGCATGGGGGGGAATCACTACACTACTTCAACCCACCAGGTGGACGGGAGGAGCAGCAGCGACACAGTACTGTGAAGTGACAGGAGCAAGGAGATACTGCTTGCCTTGTAACATGCCAGCATGGACCTTTGTACAGTCAGTGATAAAGTCCATAGCCCTGCTGACTAGTACTTTTATTTGATACTAGCCTTTGGAATCCTGGCTTTATCACAAAATCTGTTGATCATGATTTACTGCACTGTACTGTTTTAAACAGGGCTCTGGTCATAAACTAGAACCACTAAAAAATGCTTTAAAAATCACGATTTTCTGGAACCATTTTTATATTTGTGTGGTGGTTTCCAGTGCCCTTGGCCCTTGCAGTGTTACGGTGGTATTGTATGGTAAGTAAAAGCCCACGATGTGGGGCTGGGAACTTAGGACAGTGTTTCTCAGATGAGGCCATTGTGGCCACATGTAGCCACCAGCACAATATTCTGTAGCCACAGAGCTCTATTGCTCCAAGCACAAAGGTACTGGAAAGGACAATTTTTTACCTTTACAAAACATGGGAGATACATTCCAAGTGAAAATACATCAGGGACTTGATTTATTGTATACTATGTGAAAAAAACATCAGAGGTTTGGTGTCTATCAGAGGGGTTGAAGTGAACCAAAAAAAAAAAGAGTGAGGCCACCAGTACATTCTGGGGCCACACTTTGAGGCCACTAGGATATGTGGCTTGAGAACCAGTGGGTTAGGGTATGGTGAATTGGAACAGAATGACTGCCCCTCAGTGATAAATACCTCCCACATTATTTAATTTATCAAATGCATTTGCTGTTTGGAAATGTGCTCCAAAAAATGAATGACGATCCTGCCCAGTGTATAAAACAGAAGTATGGAGGCTGTAAAAGTTCATTCAAATTCATCAACAAATCAAATGAATGTAAAACATTTTATTTCTTGTATTTGTATTTTGTTTTACCTGGACAAAACTCCATTGAGCAGTACTGATACGACAACCAAACGACACAGACATCATTTGAATACTGAATGATGAGGGTCTAATGAACATAGGTGTCGATTCCATGGGTACTGACGTGCTCATGAACATAGGTGCTGATTCCATGGGTGCAGAGGTGCTCATGAACAAAGGTGTCGATTCCATGAGTACTGATGTATTCATGAACATAGGTGCTGATTCCATGGGTACTAACGTGCTCATAAACATAGGTGCTGATTCCATGGGTGCAGAGGTGCTCATGAACATAGGTGTTGATTTCATGGGTACTGACGTGCTCATGAACATAGATGCTGATTCCATGGGTGCTGAGGTGCTCATGAACATAGGTGCTGATTCCATGGGTGCTGAGGTGCTCATGAACATAGGTGCTGATTCCATGGGTGCTGAGGTGCTCATGAACATAGGTGCTGATTCCATGGGTGCTGAGGTGCTCATGAACATAGGTGCTGATTCCATGGGTGCTGAGGTGCTCATGAACATAGGTGTTAATTTCATGGGTTCTGGCATGCTCATAAACCTTAAAAAACAATTGATTCATCAACTGACCTAAGTTTTGGTTGCAAATGTGCAGGTCTTTTAGCACATTTTTGACTTAACAGTGCCCTGCCATGTGTTTCTGTGATGTGGGTAGATTGTGCCCATGACAGCTGCTCCAGGATCAGTTTACCAGCTGATCATACTAAGCTAGGATCGATTTACCAGTTATGCAAACCAACAATGGATCAGGTTACCAGCTAAGGGAACTGATCCAAGATCAGGTTACCAGCTAAGGGAACTGATCCAAGATCAGGTTACCAGCTCAGTGAACTGATCCTAGATCAGGTTACCAGCTAAGTGAACTGATCCACAATCAGGTTACCAGCCAAGCTAACTGATGCAAGATCAGGGTACCTGCCTAGTGAACTGATCCATTCTCAGGTTATCAGCTGAATTAACTGATCTAGGATCAGGTAACCAGCCTAATGAACTGATCCAGGAAAAGGTTACCAGCTGAGTGAACTGATCCAGGATCAGGTTGCCAGTTAAATGAACTGATCCAGGATCTGGTAACCAGCCTAAAGAACTGAACCGATCCAGCATCAGGTAAACAGCCTAATAAACTGATTCAAGATCAGGTACCAGATAAGTGAACTGATCCAGTATCAGGTTACCACCCAAATTAACTGAGCCAGGATCAGGTTACCAGCTAAATGAACTGAGCCAAGATCAGGTTACCAGCCGAGTGAACTGGTCCAAGATCAGGTTACCAAGTGAATGAACTGATCCAGGATCAGGTTACCAGCCTATTGAATTGATCCAAGTTCAGGTTATCAGCTGAATGAACTTGATCCAGGATCAGGTTACTAGCTGAATGAACATATCCAGGACAAGGTTACCAGCCAACTGAACCGATACAGGATCAGGATACCAGCCTTGTGAACTAATCCAAGATGAAGTCACCAGCCAAGTGAAGTGATCTAAGATCAGGTTACCAGCTGAGTGAACTGATCCAAGATCACATTACCAGCTGAGTGAACTGATCCAAAATCAGGTTACCAGTCAAGTGAACTGATCCAGGATTATGTTTCCAGCCGAGTGAACCGATCCAAGATCAGGTTACCAAGTGAACCAATTCAAGGTGAGGTTACCAGCTAAGTGAGATGATCCAGCATCAAGTTACCAGTTTTGTAAACCAATCCAAGGTCAGGTTACCAGCTGAGTGAGGTGATCCAAGATCAGGTTACTAGCCCAGCTGAGTAAACTGATCCAGGATCAGGTTATCAGCTGAGTAAACTGGTCCAGGAATAGGTTACCAGCTTAGTGAACTGATCTAGGATCAGGTTACCAGCTGAGATTACAGACCCAAGATCAGTTTGCTGGCTGTGCAAACTGATTTTAGATCATGTTACTAGCTGAGCAAACTGATCGAGGATCAATTTACCACTGAGGAAACTGATGCATGACCCAGTTACTAGCCAAACTGATCTGGGATCACTTTGTGTCAAGAGAGTTGTCTAACCACAAGCTTGCAAAAACAGCAGCCAGCATAGCACAGTGATTAGAGCACATAGCTTTGAGGCAGGCGATCAGGACTTGAATCTCACTAAACTCATAAAAAATGTAGAACGGCAGGCCCCGGTGGTGCTGAAGGTTGAGGCGCTGGACGCCACACCTCGCACCACGCCGGTGACCCGGGTTCGGAAACGGACTCGGGTCATCAGTGGGTCGGCCGGGGGGAGATAGGCTGGAGCGTCCAACGACAGCTCGCCTTCTCTGGGGAGGGATTCGGCCGATGCCCGGCACTTGCATGACCCCGAGCGGAAGCTCGAGGAACTGCAAGCCCCACTTGGGGATGGGCGGCCATTGGGCAGCATAGATGTCGGCGCGTGCGTCATGACGTCTGGGGAGACTACTTGCTGCTCGGGGAAGGGAGAAAACACAGAAAAAAGCTTGCCTCAGCCGGGAAGATGGGAGGACCATGGCCATTTCCACGATTTGCCTGTGCCCGCCCAGCAGACCTCAGACCGACGAAATGTAAGTAACGGGGTCTGAGTCCCCCGCCTCGTCCCTGCCCAGGGGGTAATCCGCGGCTCCATGGGGCCTAGGGGTCTGCTTGGGTAGGGTTCCGGGCAGTGGGATGTCCAGTTGTCCCCCTGAAGGGTCGGAGGAGGCAGGCTGGGGAGGAGGGATAAATAGAATAAAAAAAAAAATGTAGAACTTTTCTTTTCCCCTCACATTGTACCAGAGTAGTGATCCATGGTGACACAGTGTTAGAACAGTAAATCTGCACTATATATATTTTTTTTTCCAATTGTTTAACCAGGTGAGAGACACTAAGCTGAAAGCTTTTTTACAGGTGCAACCTGGGAGCACAGGGAAATTAAGTGACTTGCTCAGGGTCACACAGTATATGCAAGTGGGGGCTGTGGGATTCAAACCCAGGTCTCCAGATTTGCAGCTCGGAGCCTTATAACTATAGGCAGTTAAATGCAAGAATGAATAGTATTGTCATAACAGCCTGATTCCAGATTAGTTTGGCTGGTAAACGGATCCTGGAGCAGCAGTTATGTAGTGACACCAACTGGAGTGTGGTTCTGCCCTTAGAAAGAACTTGCACTTTGCTGTAAAAGTACACTGACTGGCTTCCACCCCAGCTAATCAGTTATGTAGTTGAACTGGAGGTCAGCCAGTGCTGAACAGACAGTGTGGAAACCAGTTTGGCAAGTAAATATGAAAAGGGCAGCATACTGCATATTTGTAGGAAAATAGCTTATGAACATGTAACCCTTTCTCTCCCTAGTGACATCACCAAAGCTGGGCCAGGAGCAGAGCAGCATAGGTTTCTGTGCTGCCAGGCTGGAGTCAAGACTGAGGGGAACCTTGGTTTTCTGTGCTATTTAAAGGGACACTGGCAACTGTTTTTGCATAACATTATTTCTAACTGAAAACCCACATTTTATGATAGCTTACCATCTCTGAAATGGACTGATTATGCTGGTTGTTTATGTGCATCTTCTCTTAGTAGAACTGAAATGCATGCAGGTGGTGTAATGAAACCTGACCATGTTCTGTTTAAAATCCTTGATCTACTCTTGTTGCATACTTTCTGAACAGTAGGAACACTCCCAAACAGTGCAGCCATTCATGATGCAGTAGTCTCCTCTCATCCCATTGCATCATGAGTGGCTACACTATGTTGAGGTGTTCCCAGGTCCAGGAAAGCTGTAGTGGGAGTTGATTAAGGAATGTAAACAAACATGTTTCTGTGTGATCCCACCAATATGGTGGGCAGTGTGTTTCTCACATTTTAAAAAAGATTAATCAGAATCAAACTACCAGCCTGTCCAGTGGTGAAGAGAGCTGGGGCATCTTGGGCATCTTACTTTTTCCCACGCTGTCAAGCCAGGTTCAGGAACAGACATGGGTCGCTCAGAGGTCAGTTATGGGAGGGAGGGAGGACTGAGTGTATGTAGAACTGCTCTAGTTCCTCAGGAAGGGGGGTTAAGCATGGACTTGCCACTTGACTGCCGCCTGGAGGAATCCAGGCAGCGGTGTGTGTGTGAGTCACCTCATTGGTAGACCCATGTTCAGAGCACCGTGAGGTGTCTCTGTGAAGCAGCCACACACATGCTCACTGCATATCCATGATGTCTGATGGGTGTAATCAGGAGGAAGACTTGGAAGACGGGTTCCATGAAGCCCTGCCCATCATGCTGGAAGCCCACTCAGCCTCTCTGGGGTCTGGGATAATCTGGATGAGGGGGGCATCCCTGCTTGACCCTGCTGTGCAGGAGTAATTCACTGCGAGATATAGTTCCCCATAATGGAGGAAGCTGGAACAGCTGTGGATGATGTGGACAGGGCTAAATAAGATGCCCGGTTCTGCCAGGAGAGATGAACATTTCTATGGCAAAAAAAAAAAAATCAAACTAGTTGCTACATCAGTGAACTCTACTGAATGTGAGCAATCATAACGTGCATATTTTACACTATGGACAGCTTGAGCCCTAAGGGGGTTGACACTAGTACAGTTTACTTTTAGAAACTTTAGTTTAGCCAATCTATAAAAATGGTGCACTAATTATTGCCCAATTTCTTTTCATATGACTACTTCTAAAATGTTGGAAAATTCGATTGCCGAACAGTTGATTTAATTCATGAATCGCCATATTCTTTCTAAGCCATCTCAGTCAGGTTTTGGAAGATACCATAGCACCACTGCTGACCCAGTTAAGGATGCTGAAAATCTGTTCCGCTCATTAGACAGTGGCTGGTACTGTGGCACTATCTTTTCAGACTTTTTCTAAAGCCTTTGATTTGAGATCATTCTCAGATATTATCTAAACTGTAAGCCTTGCATCCTAAAGGAATCACATTGGGCTGGTTTGCCAGCTATCTATCAGATCGCTGTCAACTGGAGTCTTACAAAAAGAGAACCAGTCAGACATATCGCTTTTGTCTAAAGGGGTTCCTCAAGGGGCAATCTTGAGTCCTTTCCTCTTTGCTATTTATGTTAATGATCTTGATAAGAACTTGAGAGATGTGTCTACCCATCTTTATGCAGATGATATAATTTGATATCCTTGCAATAACAATGGTGCTGAATTGCAAACTTTGTTGCAAGATCATTTTGGAATTCTTCAGAATGATTTTGCCCAGAATGGCCTTACACTGAATGTTGATAATATTCAGTGTATGCTATTGGGAAAAACATATTAGCTCACTCTATATTTTCATTATATATAGCCACTTTAGATAATGAGTTATTATGTTCTGTGAAGTAATATAAATACTTGCTACGATGGCTAGATTGTCATTTGTCTTAGCAAGTTCATGTCAATTATTTGATAAAGAAAACTGACCTGAAACTGGCTACCTTTTCTGCAGCAACATCAACAATTCATTCATTCATGTATTTATTTAGTTAAATTACTCCTGCCAAGATAACCTCATAAGTTGCAGCATCTCATTTTGTGGAGGTCCCAGGGAGGATAGCAGCAGTCAACATGTTAACAAAGTCCAGCAGAAACAGTTACATGCAGGCTAAAATATACAGAAAAAAGTAAACTGTAAAGGTAGGTACATTTAAACAGTTATCAAAGCCCGCTAACAGGCTGACTTGTTGGGCGCAGCAGTAGCAGTCGTGAGGCCGTCGACTCAGGTTCAAGAACAAGCCCAGGTCATTGGGTGGGGAGAATTGAGAATCCCAGAGGATGCAATCTTTCCCCAAGGAGGGAGGGTCCCATCTGCCACCATCATGCCTCCTCCATGCTGCCTCTGGATGCAGGAGATGAGGGCGAGCCAGTCTACGGCTGGCTGTAAGTGGCCCTGTGGACTGGGGAGAAAATTAGAAGAAAGAGAGCCCTGGGCCTGATGATGATGATGATGGCCCTCCTGTGTGTAGCACAATCTCCCTACCTGGGCCTCCAAGACTGCTGCTCTGACGAAACTGGAAATGTTCGAGGGTGTAGCCCTCCACCTCATCTCTGCCTGAGGGGTAAACCACGGCTCTATGGTAGGATGGCACCTTAGAAGGTCAAGTAAGGGGGAAAGCAGGTTCACCTTGGGGGAGCCTGAAGGTGATAAGGGACCGAGAGCAGGGAGCATAACTAGAAATTGCAAAACAATTTAAAAAAAAAAAACGCTAACAAAATGGGATCACAGCAAACAAAGAGCATGAGCATTGCTGTACAATGTGATCATGGTCAGGGAACTGGGGAAGGAAATGAGGCATCAGTTTATGTAACGTAGAGGATAATGTCTGAGTAACAGTGGTTAACCACGATGCAATCACCTCAAGCAGTTGCCAGGACAATCAAGTAAACCTCGAGAGCACAGCTCGAGAGGTTTACAGTTGTCATGGCAACTGTGAGAGGTGATTACGTCCATGGTTCAGCACCGTTACTCAGGCATTGTATTTTATAGTGTATGAAAAAACTTGCCACTGAGGGGGGAAAAAACTTTTTTTAAATGTGCATTTGTTAGTGCTGAAATTAGTCATTGTGATCTATATTGCAGTGGGTCTTTAACTGAATGAAATGTGTGTGTTTTGAATGAATGTCCAAGCAGCAGATAACCTTTCCTTTCCAAGAATTTTGACAGGTGGTGACATTCTATCCTGTAATCCCATCATTATGACATAGTTAGCAAGGTTTACAGCACACTGATGGGATTATTAGGTTATAAACTGATTGAAAACGGGTTAATAGACACTGTCCAAACATTATATACATTTATAGCCTCTGAAACAAGCAGACGTGATAGACCATGTGGCCTTCTTCTGCAGGCAACTTCTGTGCCACACACTTTGATTAAGCAGAGTTGATTTTTAGCTTCCTAGCACTAAAACTTGTCAGACTTAATAGTAGTTTATATTAATGCATTCATTTTATTCCAGTCAAAATGAGCAACACGTACAACAGCAACAGGTGATGGAGCAGCAGGTCTCCCACCAGTACTCCTTTTGTGGTTTGCTAACTCCACATATGCTTCCTCGAAAGATCCTGGTTCCCTGGCATGACCAGCTATTTATAAGGTGCAGTTTAAAGGTGCAGGATACCGATTACAAAACATAAATCAGCATACAGCAATCTCCATGAACCCCATAATGCTATACATTTATAAACAGTTAAAATCAGTCAACATCAGTATTTTATGGACCCAAAAGGGGGTAACCTCATTACCAAACAAAAAAGAGGTTTAGCACCTGTCATCACTGAAGGAAAACACACTACATCGTCCCACATATATTCAAATAGTGCATTCTCTTATTTCCTTCTCTCACGCATATATCAGAATGTTGAGGTTAGCGGGTATGTAATGAATTCATACCCTAGATTCCATTTGTTCTAAAAATATCTAATAAGCATCATGACAGACCATGTATGTATTAGTTATAGCACGGCAAGGTAACAATGGCAGACCATCCATAATCAAGGTGTCAGATTTGTGCCAAATATACCTAGCAAACCCAGATATAGACAAAGTGGGTACACATACCTGCTATAAAGTAATGCCCACCCCTGTCTCCCACTCATAAAGGGTTGCGTCCTCTCCTAACACTGCCACCACCACATGTGGATACTGATTCCCCAGGACCTCATGCAAAGGAAGAGTCCCTGTCCAAGGGGGAAGCTAGTCAGTGTACTCACCAGGAGGGTGGCAGCATGGTGGCACGCAGTGTCAGTGGCTCAGTAGGTAGCACACTCGCCTCTGAGGCCGGGAGATTAGAGGGCTGTGGCTTCAGTTCCCACATCTGGCGCTTGGGTTAATATCCCAGTACTGACACTGTAGTGCAGCATGAGAGGGGTGCTGCACTTCTGAGGTGCCGTCTTTCAGACGAGATGTTAAACCGAGGTCCCATCTGCCTGGACTGGTGGTAGTTCAGGTGGATGTTAAAGATCCCATGGCACTTATCGAAAAGAGTAGGGAATTTCCTGGTGTCCTGGCCAAATTTCCTCATTCACTAAAAATACCACCAACAGCTTAATCTGGTTCAAGGTCAGTTGGCATTCATCTGTATCCCCTCCCGGGTCGTGCCTGAAAATAGGCAGGATTTGTCTAGTGCACTTACCGGTCAACAAAAACTAAATAAAATAAGTAAAATAAATGGTGGAGGTATGAGCTACATGAGGGGATAATGGACCTGGGTCAATGAAAGAGGTCCTAGTCTCAGAAGACAACAGGTGAGATAAAATAAAGTTTAAAGAGATGACCTGGCTTCCAGGGAAAAAAAAATTACTATTAGCCTCAGCAGAATGCAGTTATACAAAACTCCTCCCAAATCTTAAATGTTCAGGTTAAGTATTTGAGGCCTTTTTTTTTTTTTTTTTTTTTACTTCTGAAGACATTTTCCTTGAGAAAAAATCACAGCCCCCCCCCCACCAATACACGCACACTTAAGCTGTTTAAATTCCTTGAATTCTCCTCTGTTTATAAAATGGTTAGAGGAAAATCCTGTGTTCTTTTTGGTTGACACTTATGTCTTAAATCTGCCTAATGCACAGGTAAAAACTACTGGCAATCAGGAAACAGCACACCAACAATATTAATGTTTTCTTATATGTTGTCTTGCATGTGCGCAAGCAACATTTTGTGGTAGTAGGAGACATGCAGAGGTGTGTCAGTGTTAGGCGGATGCAGGACATGCTTTGGTAGGTGCGTCCCTTATTCCCCAATTAACCAGCATGCTAGCGCTGACACAAGTATTATGTAAAGTGCCACCAACTTAAGAGAAATGTGCCGCTGCAATCAGAGACAAGCTTGTCATGCAGCGGCACAGATGACCCGCCTCTGTATGTGCCTTTCCTGGTGAAACATTTCAATAAACATGGCGGCGACTTCTCAATCCCCCAAAGAAAGCCGACATTGGGGATGCAATCCCCGTGTCGGCTTGTCTGCTACCCCTCCCCCACATTGTGTGGCACACTGGGAGCCCACCACAGTGTGCTCCGCTCACAGAAAGCTGATCGCATCAGCATTTTCTTCCCTCTGCCCCATCCCCATTGCATGGTACACTGGGACCCCACCCCAGTGTGGCCAACATAACCCCCCCAAAAGTCATGGGGCACACTGTCAGCCCATCCAAATGTGTCCAACATTTGTTTTATTTCACCTGTAAAGAAAGAAAATCATCCCACGGCGCAGTGTCATTTTTGTTTGGGGGGGGTTTGTACCTGAAAAAAAGAAAACTGTCCATTGTCTGCAGTGCCCCCCCTCCCCCAACCCGCACCCAACCTCTGCTCACTCCCACCTACCCACACCCCTTTCACTCCAAACTTACCTCCGAGGTCCAGCGCGTGATCTTCGTGGAGTGAAACACATCTGGATTCTTCAAAGCCGAACTGCAAAATGAAGAAATGCTGGTTAGCTGTATAATGGCATCAGTGGGAGGGGTGTTCAACTTAGGTGGATATCGCAGCCATTTTTTGAATTTTGGCTTCAAATTTTCAACATGGGGTTCTTGGCATCTCGTTATTCAGTCCCGAAGGTGATTTCACGGTCACTGCACAGAATCACCTTCTGGGATTGAGTAATGAAACAACAGCATCACTGTTCATGAGATGGGGTCCCAAAAGCCTATGTTGCAAATCTGGTGAAAAATTCCAAAATATGACTGCATTCTGACGTGCAGTGTGCAGTTTCCATGCACACTCTTAACTCGACAATTTTAATATTTTCACTCCAGATTTTCAACATTGCCATTTTCACACCTCCTTATGAATAGTACAGCTGTCATTTTCATATCCTGCCCAAAATGTGTTTTCGCACATCTGGCACACAATGGCACGGTCGCTGTGGGACATCAACTTTCAGGACAGAGTAACAAAATCACAGTGCCTCTGTTCATGAGCAGAGATCCAAAAATGCCTATGTTGAAAATTTGGTTAAACAAATCCCCAAAATAGTTGCGTTACGCGCATGCGTTGTGCAGTTTCTACGCAGGCCCATGACTTCACCAATTTTTCATATTTTCACTCCAGATGTTCTTAATGTGTCCCATTTTCACTATCTCAGAACCTGGTGATATTGAATACTGCTTGCCTTTACTCCCTGTCAGTCCCCTTCGGGGGGGGGGGGGTTTGAGCAGATCGGGATAGTCAGAACCAGGAGACGCCTTGCGGCGATATGGGTTCCAGAACGCAGTTCCCCGCTCCTGGTCCCCATACCCAAGGGCTCCATTGATTTTGGGCCGGTGGCCCAGTCGGCCCTGGCACCTTGTCCGACTCGAGGGGTTTTATGCAACGCCAGATCTATCAGGAACAAGACAGCTGATCTTGTTGGGACAGCTGATCCGACTTGCATCACCGAGACCTGGCTGGATGACAGTCCTGGCCCCATTTTGGAGGTGGCCATTCTGGCTGGGTTCTTGATGATACACTATTCGAGATCGTACTGCAGGGGCAGGGGTGTAGACATTTGTTTTAGATTGGAATTGGGCCTTGTGGGAGTGCCAGTTGAGGAATCCAGATCATTTGAGTGTACCATAGTTGCAGGTGCTGGGTGCAGAATCATTCTTATCTACTGTCCACCCAGGGATGAGAAACTGCTTCTGCAGGAATTCTCGGACTTCGTTGTCGACATAGCATTTGAGTCTCCCAGGTTGATGGTACTGGGTGACTTCAACTCCTGGGTCGACGATGAACTCTTGCAGTTTGGTCAGGACTTCCTCCAACTTATGTGTTCATTAGGCCTCACACAGGTTGTTGCCTCTGCAACCCATGATCATGGTCACTCACTTGATCTGGTTTTCCTCCTGGGAATAGAGGCCACCGATCTGGTGGTGGAACCAGTAGGATGGTCTGATCGACACACCATAAGATTCAATTTCCAGGCTCCCTCTATAGGCCTGCCCCTGTGGAGATGGTCAGATACCGCCCTTTGAGGATGTGACTCGATAGGCCTGCTGGTGGTTTGGACCTATCAAGGCTGCTGGGTACAAGCAGGAGTCCAGAGGACTTGGTCCAGGCCTATAACAAGGCCATGATGGATGCCCTGGACTCTGTTGCTCCTGTCCACGTTTGTCCTCCTCTCTCTTTGCCCTTGGTCCCCTTGGTTTGATGGGACCTTAAAGGAGAGGAGACAAGTTGAGCCGAAGGTTAGAGCGATGCTGGTGGAAATCCTCCTGGATGCTGACCACCTTAGATTGATGGAGCATTACCAGGTCTATCAATCAGCAATCACTCGTAAGAAGGCAGAGTTCAACTGGCCCAGTGGTGCTGAGGGTTGAGACGCTGGATGCCACATCTCGCACCACGCTGGTGACCTGGGTTCGGGAACGAGCCCAGGCCACCAGGGGTCAGCAGGGCAGAGAGAGAGAGAGAGAGGATTGAGCGCCCAGAGGACTGCTCTCCTCTCTTATGGAGAGGATCCAGGGATAGACCAGCACCACAGCAGCCCCCAGTGGACACTGGAGGTACTGCTACACTTAAGGGCTAAGGTAGTGGGAAGCAGAGCTTCAGACATCATTGCATGTCTGGGCTCGGGGGGGGGGGAGGCAGAGTGTAACAAAGAAGATCCCCGCAGGTGGGGATAGGCGAAGGCACCACAAACCCCGGAAGCCACACTCCAAGGCCGGGCACCTCTCCTCACATGCCCTCCCGTTCCACCTGACTGACTGTAGATGGAGCACCTTGGGAGGATAGGGCAGCCCTACCTCGGAGGGTGCAGAGCCAGGGGACCTGCCAGGTCGGTACGGGGCGAGGAGTAGTGTGCTTCAGGCAGGAGTTAGAGCTCCAAGGTAAGTGGCTGCTGGTGAGAGTTCTCCTCCAGGCGGAGCACAAAAAAGAGTTTAGAAAAAAAAAGAAGGCGGAGTTCAAAAGAAGTGGTGGTGAAGGTTAGGGAGAAAAAGATAGCATTTAGGAAGTATAAGGAAACACAGAAGGAGCAGGACAGAGAACTGTACCAGTTAAGGCAGAAGGAAGCAGGGAGGGTGGTCAGAATAGCAAAGGCACAAACTGAGGAAAAGATAGCCAACTCGGTTAAGAAGGGAATAAAACATTTTATAGGTATATCAGGGAGCGTAGAAAGACAAAGGGAGGGATAGTGAGGCTGAATAGAATGGATGGTGAGTGGGCAGAGAGTGACAGTGAAAAAGCAGGGACACTGAATGAATACTTCTGTTCAGTATTCACAAAACAGGAAGTGGGAGGTGCCTAATCAATTAACAGAAGCTCTCTGGAGAGAAGTCGATCCCAGTCCTTTCACAGAAGAAAGGGTTCTAAAGAACTCCTTAAACTGAAGGTGGACAAAGCAATGGGGCCAGATGGAATTCACCCCAGAATTCTAAAGAATTAGCAGAGAACTAGTGACACCACTGACTACCCTTTTAACAAATCATGGGAGGATGGTGTGGTACCTGAGGACTGGAAGAAGGCTGATGTGATTCCCTTCACAAAAGTGGGAGCAAGACAGAGGAGAAACTACAGACCTGTCAAGTTTGACCTCTGTGGTAGGGGCGTGATGGAATCACTTCTGAAAGAAAGAACTGTTGAGTGCCTAGAGGCCAGTGGGGCACAGGACCCAAGGCAGCACGGGTTCACAGCAGAAAGGTCATGTCAGATGAATCTAATTGATTTCTTTGACTGGGTGACCAAAGTAGTAGACCAGGGAGGGGCTGTGGACATGGCCTACCTAGACTTTAGTAAGGCATTTGACACAGTCCCACACAAAAGATTAATAGTGAGATTAACTAGCCTGGGAGTGGGTCCCAGGGTGATAGCCTGGGTAAAACGGTGGTTGAACAACAGGACACAAAAGGTAATTATAAATGGAGTCCACTCTGAAGAAAGAGGGGTTACTAGTGGGGTATCGCAGGGTTCAGTACTGGGTCCAGTCCTTTTAATGTCTTTATAAGTGACATTGCAGAGGGTCTGAAGGAAAAGTATGCCTCTTTGCAGATGACACAAAGATCTGCAACAGGGTTGATACACGAGGCATGGAAAGGATGAAAAGGGACTTGGCAAGGTTGGAGGAATGGTCAGAAGTATGGCAGCTTGGATTCAATGCAAAGAAGTGCAAAGTAATGCACCTGGGAAACAGAAACCCAGGGGAAGATTACACAATGGGGGTAGTAACAATAACAAAAATGGAAAGGGACCTGGGGGTAATCATATCAGATGACCTTAAGGTTGGCAAGCAATGTGAGAAGGCGGTAGGGAGGGCTAGGGGGATACTGGGATGTATAGGGAGAGGCATCACCAGCAGAAAACAGGAAGTTGTTATCCCCCTGTACAGACAGTTGGTGAGACCCCATCTGGAGTACAGCATCCAGGTTCTGGAGACCCCATCTCCGCAAGGACATAGACAGGATGGAGGCAGTTCAAAGGAGGGCAATAAAATGGTGCAGGGTCTGCAACAGAAGCCATGCGAGAGAGGCTAAGGAGCTTAATATGTATACCCTTGAGGAAGGGGGGATATGATAGAAATGTTTAAGTACCTCAGTGGAATCAACAAAGTCCAAGAGGGTAGCATCTTTCAGAAAAAGAGATGTGCAAGAACAAGGGGACACAATTTGAAGATAGAGGGGGGATGGCTCAGGGGCAATGTGAGGAAGTATTTTCTCACAGAGAGGGTGGTGGACGCATGGAACAGCCTTTCTGAGGAGGTTGTGGGGTCTAAAACTGTGGGAGAATTCAAGAATGCATGGGACAGATATAAGGCAATTTTTGTGGGGGGTAGGAAGAAATAGGCTGTTGGTTAAATAGGATCTGCAGCTTATCCTGTAGGTAGGGAAATGGGCAGACTAGGTGGGCCAAGCGGTCCTTATCTGCCGTCAAAATCTATGTTTCTATGTTTCCTGTCTGGGGAGATTGTTGCAGCTCAGAATCGACCAGCTCAGCTCTTTCGGACCGTAGACAGGTTGTGCAACCCAACTTGTCTACCGGTCTCAAGTGCATTTTCACAGCCTAAGTATGATGAGTTTGCTCAATTCTTTGCTGATAAGGTGGCCGACATCAAGCGGAGATCCAACCAGCTCACTCTGTGGGTTGATGGTGATCGGTGCTTGGCCTGCACCTTGGTTTTCTTGGTCTTTTTCGACTGGCCAGAGATTGTTGATATCGTGTGGATTATCCGAATATACGGCCGACATACTGTAGTTTGGACCGGGACCAACATGCCTCATTTTGGGATGTACTGATTCTATCGGCCCTGTTCTGGCCAAGACTGTGTGGTGCTCCTTAGAGATGGGTGAGTTCCCTAGCTCTCTGAACAAGGTGGTGGTGGTGACACCACTCCTTAAGATAGCTTCTCTGGACCCGAACTGCTTGACTAACTACAGACCTATCTTTAACTGTCCCTTTTTAGGGAAGGTGATTGAGAAAGTAGTCGCACTGCAGCTGGAGAACCACCTTACCACCCATGATATCTACGATCCCCTCCAGTCCGGTTTTCGGAAGAGGCATAGTACCAAGACAGCTCTGGTTCGGGTGCTCAGTGATCTCCTGATGGCTAGAGATCAGAAGCACCACTCCATCTTGATGCTTCTTTTTTTTTTTGTTTATTCTATTTTTGTGCCCCCGTGCTCGCTGGTCCCCACTCCTTCAGGCTCCGCAAGTCCCCCCCTAGCCCCACTGTCCTTACCCACTCCTCCTCTGGATCCTCGCATTGCAGCGATCCCCGTGATATCCCGGCATATCCCTTCGCTGGGCAGGTCCCCCTCCTCCGAGGGAGAAGGCACCGAAGGGAGAGGGACAACCCCAGCACACACTTCATAGGGCCCGGGGATGCTGCCGAGGAGAAGGGGGCCACGGGAAGGCACTGGAGGCATCCGGACGACAGAGAGCCGTTATCCGGCAGCCAGTGAGTGATGTTTCCTAGTTTTCTTGAGGTGCGTGACGTCTGGACGTCAAGACAAGAGCCGATGTCTGCCACGCACCACCCAGCAGTGAACCCTGACGTGTTACCCTACCTCTGGCCTCCCAGCGGTCGCCCAACACCAGGTTGCAGCCCTCCCTCCCTCCCTGAAGACAACGAGCAGTCATGGGATGCTCAGTTGTCTCCCCCCTTGCCCCTCCAGCGACCTGAGCTCATTCCTAACCTGGGTCGCTGGTGTCGCAAGCAGAAATCCAAATGCTGCGCCGTCGGGCCGGCCATCTTGATGCTTCTTGATCTCTCATCAGCTTCCAACACTGTGGACCATGGGGTGTTGTTCGAGTGCCTGAGGGTCATCTGTGGCCTGGTTGGTCCATTCCACAGATGGTTTCAATCTTTCCTCTCTGGCAGGTCTCGAGGGTGGTGTCTGGGTTGTTTTCCTCTGACTCAGTCTCCCTATCTTGCGGGGTCCCTCAGGGCTCGGTGCTCTCCCCAATGCTGTTTGCGGTGTACATGCTGCCTCTAGGAGACATTGTAAGACCGTACGGTCTGAGGTTTCACTGCTACGCAGATGACACCAGCTCTACCTGTCTTTTGCGCCTGACCAGGACAGTGCACCCTCTGTCTTTAACAGCTGCCTCACAGAAATCCAGGACTGGATGAAATCCAGCTGGCTGAAATTGAATTCGATAAGACTGAGTGTTGGTCATGGATCCAGGTCTCCAGATAGAGGATCTGTGGCAGGAGTGTCCATCTGGAGCTTTAGCTCAGGAGTATCAGCTACCTTCCTCTGAACAGGTGTGAAGCCTAGGGATGTTCCTGGATAATAGGCTGACACTGCATTCACAGGTGTCCACAGTTGTCAGGTCCTCTTTTTATCATCTTAGGAACATCGTTCGGGTTAAGCACCTTGTTTCATCGGTGACCCACCGACACTAATCCATGCCTATGTGACCTCGCCCGGACTACTGTGACTCCCTCTACCTGGGCTCCTGGGGTCGATATCCACCACTTGCAGCTGGTGCAAATGCTGAGGCACAGCTGCTGATGGGGGCTCCTCATTCGAGCCACATCACACCTGTGCTGCGCGAACTGCACTGGTTGTCTGTTCAGTGGTGGATCACCTTCAAGGTCAGTCTTCTGATCTTTAAAGCTCTACAAATATAGGGTCTGTGCTACATGCAAGAGCTCCCAAACCCTTACTGCCCTGCCCGAGCACTCCTCTCAGCTGACGAGGGGCTGTTAGAGATTCCCAGGGTACGGTTGAAGACCTCTGGTTCCCGTGCTTTTATGTTTGCAGCTCTGACACTGTGGAATTCTCTGCCTCACCAGATTCGAGAGTGCCAGATCATGGAGAGTTTTAAGATGGCTCTAAAGACCTTTCTGTTCTGCCAGACATTTGGTGATCAGATATGATTTATGCTCCCACTTGTGTTCTTGTATTTCTGTTTTTCCTTGGTTTCAATTGCATCTGATGTTTATTATTTAGTGGTTTTAACTGTTTTATGGGTTGTACAGCGGTTTGGTTTTAGATATTGTGCTTATAAATAAAGATTATTATTATTATCATTATTATTCAGACTAATTTTTAGTTGCATTGAGTGTTTTCCTAGCCTCTGTCAGGTCCGAGTACAGAAAAGTCTTACTGGCCTATGAGATTCAGAGCCAGGCTGGAAACTGCAAGGTGTGTGCAACCCCCAGACTCTGGGGCCCAGAGTATGCAGATCAGCCCTTACTGTACTAAAGGGTTTGTGTATCTGACGAGTCACCTAGTGGACACTGGGGAAGAAATAATACTGAGCTATGAGTCCAAAAGGAGTTGTCACTTGTTTTTTTGTAGCCATTAAACTGGTGTCTCGGATGTGAGACCCACCAATCACAGCCATGATTGCCCTTGTTTGATTGGTTGATGTCTTCTCCTCCTCGGAGTGATCCAATATGCTTTTACAATCTGTCCGGTAAGGTCTGTTTCTAGACCTCAGTTGAGCAGGTTGATGACAAAGTTAACAATGCCCTCTCACTCCTGTGTCTCTGGGATGCCCAGAATCCTCACATTTTGCCATTCTTACCTTATTTTCAGTATGCTCCAGTTATAACGGAGTGGTTTATTCTCAGATCGCTCATCATTGCCATCAATCGCTGCTGCCTGCTGGTTTTTTTTTTTTTTTTTTGCTGTATTAGCTGTAACTGGGCTTTCTCCACTTTTGTATCCTGGGCGCAAACCTGTTACTAAAAAGTCCACTTTCTTGTCCAGGTCTCAGATCACCTGCAGAAGGGCTCCATTTCTTGGCTCACCTTCCTGTTCTGCCACATGGCCCAACCTGCTGGCACCTGCAGGGTTTATCAGCTTGTTCTCCTTGGCTTTCCTGGTGTCCTGCCAGGGGTGCCATTTGGGGGGGCAGGAGAGGGCAGTCGCCCCCGCATTGCAGATTATTGTTGTTTTTTTGGTTTTTTGTTTTGTTTTTCAGCAGCTGGCTCCACCCCACACCCCTCTAACCAGTTGTTGCCCCCCCCCTTTTGAAAGCTGAAATTGTCCCCTGTCCTGCACTGCTGCTTGTCATGGTTTGCCCATGGTAATTTTCTACAGTTATTATATTGAAATGTTCTCCTTGCCTCAGTGTACGTTGGTAGCATTATAATTGGTGCCAAAGTCCAAGGAAAGGCTATTTTAGCAAGATTTAGAGGTCACCTTGAGGAGCTCTCTGTAGAGCGTCTTGTCTCATTGGCTGCTGGCTCCACCCCCACTAGTTACTTCAAACAAAAGAAAATATCAGTTTTACATCTAATAGTTGCCATTTCTATTTTTTAAATTTTCTCAATCTACTCATTTTAAAAGCACACTACGACACTTTGGAGGGGGGCATTACACTGATTTCACCACACTTCCATGGGCCGAAGGGCCTCCACCTGTGGCATTTTGCCTCACTACACCCCTAGGCATGTGGTTAGAGCAGCATAATGCATGTTGTGCTGTGTCGTATTACTTACTTATGAAACCATAACCTGTTGCCATGGAAATTATTCTGATGTCACAAACAAATGATTATGATGTCAGGGCAGGGAAAGCTACAGGAACTGATGAAGTCTAAGGGACAGGGGTCTGTTTTCATGCAAATGTCGTTAGTAGTTAAGTATGGAATGTCCTGAAATCCTAGTTTATTTGGAATGTTTTGGGATTTAAGTCCTGCTGATGCCAGCTATTTTTGTTTTTTCCTAGAAAACCCAAATCGCTTTAAATAAAGACCAAAACTAGTTCATGGGCAGAGTTGATAGATGATGTGCCTATAAACAAGGAAGGAAGGAAGGAAGGGGAAGGAAAAAAGGAAGGAAGGAAGGAAGGAGAGAGACATTGTTTAACTAGGAAAGGAACACCTAACGGGAGCTTGTTTCCAGGTGTAACCTGGGAGCACAAGGAAGTTAAATGATTTGGTCAGGGTCACCCAGTATGCACGTGGGGGCTGATGGGATTCAGAGCCAGATCTCCAGGCTTGCAGCTCAGTGCCTTTAACCACTACTCTATACAGGAAGGAAGGGAGGGAGGGAGTGAGGAAGGAAGGGGCAACTGATGTCTCTGAGGCAAAGCATATCTCTCAGACAGCACTTTACTGTTGCCATTTTTCTATCTCTCATAACAAACTCCCTTCAATATATTTACTATTATTTATTTATTGTTTGTTTGTTTACCGGGTAAGTGTTAGTGCACTAGACAGGAGCACTGCATATTTCCAGGCATGACCTGGGAGTTACAGACAGCATAAGCATCGGTAACAGGTGATACAACACAACAAAGCATTGACAATAGTCGAACAAAATCCTTGGTTACCCTAGAACATAGTACAGTGAAGTACAGGTTGGAAACAAATTAGATTAAGTGCAAGTAGATTTATGGAAAGAAGGTAAGACCAGGTTAAGTGATATGCTGGGTCAGATTACACAAACATTCATCAGTGCTCATGCGGAGTTTACGAAAGGTTGCTGTTAAAGACCTGGTGAGACTGAGCTTGATTTAGAGTCACAGGAGGGAGTTCCCGCAGTTTAAGCAAATGCATAACTCCATGCCACCATGGATCACCATTCTAGTGGAAAACAACTAAAAAATAATTAAGTCCATGTTTAGATTCAAACCTTGCTCTTTTACTGAAAATACAAAAATGTTATGTTCTTACCGGAAATATCAAACTATTAATCCTTTGATCATTAGGCTAACACACAGTCATTCGATTGTGCTACTGAGTGCACTGAGTGAATTGCATTTCATGTGGTGAAGAGACTTTTGTCACAGATCAAGAAAACAAGCAGCCGAGGCTACCTGGGTTGGAATTCTTGGCAGGCCCTTTCAGGTAAAATGTACGAAAAGCAGTACACCTGCCTGTGAGGCAACGTGACGGCCCAAAACATTCCAAGGAAAACAAGCCAGGACAGGCCCGCAGGCAAGTGTTCCTTTCTATTTTTAGTCTGAAGGGAAGAGCGTGCCTGACATATAAACAGCTATCCTTCATGTGAGCTGTTTCCCACCACCATTAATAATGATGTAAATCATGTCCATGTGGTTATAGCTTGCCGCCTTCACCACCTCCTGATCATTCACCGAAGGTTACTGGAAGGGCAATTAAATATGATAATTAGTGACTGACATCAGAAGACATATTCACTTTCACTAAAAGCACATAAAGAGTAAACACGTTATTTATAACCCACAGATGACTTTCTGATCACCATTTCTAATAAATTTAACACGTTTGATCTAGTTTCAAGGCTTAATATTTTATCCAGTGAAAGTTCTGCTGTGATATTTTCCTTCCCAGCGTTTTGTCTTACTTGCTGTAGGCATGATGTGTGCGTGGCACAGAGGTAGGTGTCACTCTGCATGTTCTGAACTCCTGGACATTGTACTGTAAATTTCTGATGTGATATTAGCACACAGAGGCACTGTACCTCTTTTCCTGCATACAGTGGTCTCTCGTGCCTCTGTGAGGTGTCTCTAATGGTATACAAGATTCCTTTCTTGATGTTTGAGCAGCCAGAACCATTCAGCTTCACTTCACAGTCTTCTTGCACAAACCTCAGGCTCAGAGTCTCTTATGCCATATGAGATGCCTGGCGGAGACCCTCTTAACTTATCAAATTCCCCACCGTCCCTTTCAAACTGGGAGAGAGGAACATGTATTGTATTCTGTTCAGTGGCTGCCATGGGAAGACCAACTGGAACCTTTAAACTCCCAGAATTCCACCTCACTTGGGAACTCAGCTCTGATATAGAGCCGGGATGTCAGTTTACCGAGATTAGCCTGTAGAGCCCTCCTGTAAATGACGACAGGCTTTGACTGGTTGGTTTAATAGCAATTCAGAACAACTCAGTGATAACCAGAGGGACAAGCTGAGCATGGGACACTGCACTGCAAATTGAGCAGAAGGTAGGTAGTGCCAGTTTGTTCTTCTTCAATCCAGGTTGTAAACCTCCGGTCAATCAACCAGTCCCCTTCTGACAGGTCCTCTCAGTCCTATTACACCCCATCTCTGGGACATTGCTTCCCACTCATCCCGCACAATATACACCTCATGGTGGGGCCCCTGGGTCTGACCCCACCCCTTTGAAGCAGGAGCCAGCTTTGTGGGCTTACCCAGTCAGTGGTATGGGGCCTGCAGGGGGCCCTGTCTGCATCCGGCATTGGTTGGGTAGTTGTCCTCCATGTTTTAGTTCTCCTAGGGGTGCCTAGCGAGCAGTGATGCACATGCATAATGCCATACCATACTATGCCACGCCAGCATCTATCAGTGCCCCACCCAGTTTGGAGCCCACACCCTGCTGTGCTAACCTCTAGCCATTGCTAGATGTAAGGCCCCTGTGAGACACACCCCTTCCACTCCAAGAGAGACAGCAGTCCTTGGGAGGCTCAGTCCTTCCTCCTCCCTCGCCTGGCCAGTCCCCAACGATTCAAGTTCACTCCTGAACCCAGGTCACCGGCCTAGTAAGCGGTAGCATAAACGTACAGCGGAACATTAGTGCATTTGTGCACACACATTCAGTGCATGTCCAGCTTTCCCCCTACATCAGCTACCTGAACAGGGAGCAAGAGGGAAATCAGAGTTTTTTGACACTTCCGGAGACTGAAGCAGGGTAATATGCAGCATAGCTTTTGGTGATACTGTTGGATCTGTTTGATGGACGCACTCTATGACTGCTTGTACATGGCACAGCAATAAATACTGATTTGTCTAGCAAGCTAAAGTTTAGGAGAATTTATGCTAAAGATCCAGAGAAGATGAATGTGTCGGGTGTTCTGGCATAGCAACATTGCACCACCAATGTCATTGGTGTTGATGGCAATGTTTATTGCAGTGTCAGTGGCTCAGCAGGTAATACACTCGCCTCTGAGGCTGGGAGATCAGAAGGCTGTGGGTTCAGTTCCCACATCTGGCACTTGGGTTAATATCCCAGTACTGACACTATAGTGCAGCATGAGAGGGGTGCTGCACTTCTGAGGTGTCATCTTTCGGATGAGACGTTAAACCGAGGTCCCATCTGCCTGGATTGGTGGTAGTTCAGGTGGATGTTAAAGATCCCATGGCACTTATCGAAAAGAGTAGGGGAATTTTTATTCAAAACTGGAAACAAAATATACAAAAACTGTATTCGTCATACAAAATCATAATGAAAGAAAATCAGAAGAAACAGGAAAAATAGTACAGTACACAAGCGTCAAACAGAAATAACGTGGGTGAGTACATAACCCCCTTCCCATCCCTACTAAAAGAGTAGGGCAATTTCCCCGGTGTCCTGGCCAAATTTCCCTCATTCACCAAAAAAAATACCACCAACAGCTTAATCTGGTTCAAGTTCAGTTGGCATTCATCTGTATCCCCTCCTCGGGTCGTGCCTGAAAATAGGCAGAATTTGTCTAGTGCACTTACCCGGTCAACAAAAACTAAATAAATGAAAATAAAAAAAATGTGGGAAAATTTCTCTTATTTTGAAGCAAAAAATGCATGTTCTGGTCAGTTTTTCAGCATAACATTTTTCTCAACATGTTCTGAGAGTGTTATGACACTTTAGGTCCCTGTGATTAGGGGGAATAATTACACATTACTCTCGTGTGAGTGTAAAGGCACTGAGCGCAAGCAGCTCACACCTAGCAACACACTCGAGCTGTGCAATTATTCCCCCATAATCACACACCCTGGCGTGTCTTATTGCTTGCATCATCATGGTCATATAGCAATTCTCATCTGTACACGAGACAAGAGGTACAGCAGGTTCTGAGTGCTGAATGACTGAATCATGAAAGTGATAATTTCAAGACTAAACCTGTTGAACAGATATTGCCGGGCTCTATATATGTCACTATATATATATATATACACACACACATACATATATATAGGGTTGCCACCTGTCAGGTTTTTACCTGGTGATCAGATTTTCAGAGTCCTATCAGGTAATCCGGTTTTACTCTGTGCTGGTCAGGTTTTGAGCCATTTTGAGTACTCACATACATTGAAACAGATTTTGTCATATAATTCATTGTTTCAGCTACATGTCCGGGTTACAAACAAGTTCTGTTGCCAGTATATCCCTTTGTTTGTGAAAGCCACTCGACCTGGGAGGTGTAAAGTATGGCCATTAACACCATTAGCACTTACTTAACCCAATCATTTCCACTGCAGCAAAGCTGCCCCCACCTTTTGTAACAGTAACAGAGCCAGTTGTCTTCCACTTTCATTTGCTGGTAAACCTTTTCATCTCTAACAGAATTTAGACATTTTAAATGTTTTAAATTATTTTGTTTTCCTCAAGAAAAAAGTATGGTTACTTCTTTGGCTTTAAAATAGTACTGTGGACATACATAGCAAATGGAGCCAGAAAAAGATATAAAGTACACATTATAGGAAACAATTTCTTTATCATGTATTATTATATACCATGTTTACTGTTATTTGCTGTTTACAGTATTTCCCTTGTCATCCCGATCATATCTGTAAATGAGATTTCTTTATCTCTGTATGTTTATCTGGTAAACCAATGTCAATAAATACATAAATACACACATAAGTAAATTAATAACTAGGAAGAACCAAGGAAAGTAACTTTGACAGGTACAGTACAGTAGCTTAACATTTTTGTTGAACTGCTACTTTAAGTGTTGTTTTTTGTTGATATAACAAATGGCCTTCTAGGAGGAACAATGCATGATGAGTCATGAAAAGGGGTGGGGCTAAGGGTGGAGCTTAGGATCCAGTTGTTGCCCCATCCAAAGGTGGCAACCATATATATATATATGTCACTGCAGTATTTCCAGTGCATCTCAAGGCCTAGCTGGTAAATGAGTAGTGCGCCAGGCTATGTTCAGCTGTTCAGCCCTGTATTGTGCTTTTCCCTGCAGACTCCTGGAACATCTGACCTCTCTAGATTTCAGAGAAGTGAAACCTTGAATTCGATGCCACCTGGGCTCAGCTGCAGATATCACAGTGATTAACGCTAGCGAGGAGGTGTTAACTCTTGTCCATGGGAGTCTGTTCACAGAAATCTAGGGGTGCCACACAGCATCCTTTGTTCTTGTATGCAGCACAGACACTCTAATTCTGAACACTGAAGGTCATGCATTCACTTCCCATTTCTACCATTCAGTCTCCTTCTTTCTGGAATAAATACAATTATTTCTTTTCAGAAAGCTTACAGAACGGCCGGCTCGGTGGCGTGGAGGGCTGAGGCACTGGACACCTCACCTCGTGCCACACTGGCAACCCGGGTTTGGAAACAGATCAGGGTTGCTTGGGGGCCAGCCAGGGGAAGGGGCAACAAGCATCCAGAGATGGCTGTCCTCTTTCAGGGAGAGGGATTGACCAGTATCCTGGGCATGAAACAAACAGTTCAAGGGATGGACAAAAAAAGGCTTACAGAATAGCTATGGACTGGCCCTCCTGACAGCTGATGGGTATCTCACAGAAGTGATACTGCCAGTCACACAAAAAGTAAGAACAAAAAAATATGCTGCGGCAGTGTGGGAGGCTGCAAATGAAACAAAATTAATTACGTTATTTGGTTACTGGGTAGGTACACTGGAGTAGAGGTCCTTTTACAAATGAATGCTACAAATAATCAAGTTTGAATCAATATCTGCATTCCTGTAAGCAATAAGAACATAGAAACATAGACTTTGATGGCAGATAAGGACCGCTTGGCCCACCTAGTCTGCCCATTTCCCTACCTAATGGATAGGCCGCAGATACTAGTTAACCAACAGCCTATTTCTTCCTACCCACAACTAGAATTGCCTTATGTCTGTCCCATGCATTCTTGAATTCTCCCACAGTTTTAGACCCCACAACCTCCTCAGGATGGCTGTTCCATGCATCCACTACCCTTTCTGTGAAAAATACTTCCTCACATTGCCCAGACCGCCCCATCTTTAAATTGTGTCCCCTTGTTCTTGCACGTCTCTTTTCTGAAAGATGCTGCCCTCTTGGACTTTGTTGATTCCACTGAGGTACTTAAAGTTTCTATCATGTCCCCCTCTCCTTCTTTCCTCAAGGGTATACATATTAAGCTCCTTTAGTGTCTCCTCATAACGCTTCTCTGCAGACCCTGCACCATTTTAGTTGCCCTCCTCTGGACTGCCTCTATCCTGTCTATGTCCTTGTGGAGATGGGGTCTCCAGAACTGGACATGATGCACTCCAGATGGGGTCTCACCAACTGTCTGTACAGAGGGATAACAACTTCCTGTTTTCTGCTGGTGATGCCTCTCCCTATGCATCCCAGTACACCCCAGCCCTCCCTACTGCCTTCTCACATTGCTTGCTAACCTTAAGGTCATCTGATATGATTACCCCCAGGTCCCTTTCCTTTTTGTTGTTGTTACTACCTCCCCCTCCCCATTGTGTAATCTTCCCCTGGGTTTTGTTTCCCAGGTGCATTATTTTGCACTTCTTTGCATTGAATCCTAGCTGCCATACTTCTGACCATTCCTCCAACCTTGCCAAGTCCCTTCTCATCCTTTCCATGCTCCTTGTGTATCAACCCTGTTGTAGATCTTTGTGTCATCTGCAAAGAGGCATACTTTTCCTTCAGTCTCCTCTGCAATGTCCTTGTAAAGACATTAAAGGGACTGGACCAGTACTGAACCCTGTGGTACCCTACTAGTAACCCCTCTTTCTTCAGAGTGGACTCCATTTACAATTACCTTCTGTGTCCTGTTGTCCAGCCAATGTTTTACCAGGCTACCACCCTGGGACCCACTCCCAGGCTGGTTAATTTGACTATTAATCTTTTGTGTGGGACTGTGTCAAATGCCTTGCTAAAGTCTAGGTAGGCCATGTCACAGGCCCTCCTAGTCTACTACTTTGGTCACCCAGTCAAGAAATCTATTAGATTCGTCTGACATGACCTTCCCGCTGTGAACCCATGCTGCCTTGGGTCCTGTGCCCCACTGGCCTCTAGGTACTCAACTATTCTTTCCCTTCAGAAGTGACTCCATCACTTTCCCTACCACAGAGGTCAAACTGACAGGTCTGTAGTTTCCTGCCTCTGTCTTGGTCCCACTTTTGTGAAGGGGAATCACATCTGCCTTCCTCCAGTCCTTGGGCACCACACCATCCTCCCATGATTTATTAAAAAGAGTAGTCAGTGGTTTCACTAGTTCCCCCCTTAATTCTTTTAGAATTCTGGGGTGAAGTCCATCAGGCCCCATTGCTTTGTTCACCTTCAGTTTTAGGAGTTCTTGCAGAACCCGTTCTTCTGTGAAAGGGCTGGGATCGACCCTCCTATCAAGAGTGCTTCTGTTAATTGGATTAGGCACTTCCCCCTCCTCTTTTGTGAATACTGAGCAGAAATATTCGTTCAGTATCCCTGCTTTTTCACTGTCCCCCTCTGCCCACCCACCATTCATTCTATTCAGCCTCACTATCCCTCTTACTTAAACTAGACAGTGTTATTCTTACTTGTTTTCACTGATTAAATGTTTAAGCACTAAGGTTTTTGAAATCATCCTCGGTGCCTACAGGGAGCTTTAGTTAGGGTCACTATTTGTGATTCTACTCCCCTATTTCAGTTTATTAGGTTAAACAGCAATCTGAGGGATTGTATTTTATTTCTACTTGTTTACTTTTCCTTAGTGGAAAAACATATAGCCATTGAAGGGGTTAGCAATTAGGGATGTAAGCAATGATGCTAAAGAGGGGTGGGGGGGTAGTTAGGAGAGATGTGAGGATATACGTCTGCATGGAAAAGGTGGTGGATGATTGGAACAGCCTGCTAGAGGGGGTAGTAGGGACAAGGATTGTTGAGAACCTCAAGCATCTGTGGGAGAGAGGGGGCACTAGATACATAGATCATGGCAGGATTAACCTGTATGCAAATTACGCCATGGCGTAGGGCCCCGAGGTTCAGGAGGGCCCCCACTGTTAACCTATTTACAGTTACTTTTTTTAATTCTGGCTGTACTGGGTGACTGCCGATGGGCCGAATTGCCCAAAAAGCACCCCCCCTTCTTGGAGTCAGTCAGCCCCTCCCCGCCCACTGAGTCAGCCTGGTGAGTGGTGACCCTTCCCCCCTGCAGCCGCTCTGAGCAAGCGAGCCTCTCAGTCTCTCCAGGCAGCTCCGACTTCACCTCTGATCCACCCTGACCCCACAACACACAATCAATCATGTCCATCAGAGGTTCTTTGGAGGTGTGGCTACTGGGGAGCTGGAATCAGTGCGTTCGTGTGCGTGGCATCACTGTGTGGCCAGGCAGTGATGAGGAGTAGAAGAGAGGAGAATGAGAGAGAGCTGTGGTGGTCAGTTGTTGCTGGTGGCTGGTCTCATCTATCAAAGAAGAGTCTCTGCCTAAAGACAAGTAGAGACAGAGAGTCTGAGCAGGCCGCGGGGGGTCACCTGGAGTTTGATTCTGCTTCAGCGCAGCGTTGCATGCTGCTGTTTTCCATGTAGCCACTAGCCAGGATCAGTTAGTGCTGCTGCTAGTTGGACCTTTGGTCCTGCTGTGACTGTGAGGAGTCCTCCCATGCCAGGCCGCACTGCAGGGCTGAGTCGTGTCACCGCTGCCTGCGTGATCTTGAGGAAACAATCAAGAGGACAGACTGGACTCATTTCATTCACATTCACATTCACATCAGTCAAGCCACACCAGGTATGTTGTGTTGACTAGTCATCTGTGTTCTGCAGTGTCCAAGCCATTTGTGCTGCAGAAACTCTTTTTTATTGCATTGGAGAAACAAACTAAGTTGCGGTTGCCTCTGGTCATGGTCTGTCTGTGAGTGTTCAGTAACCTGAGTAGTGTACTGATGAGTCTTTAATAAGATTTGAGTTTGGCACTGAGTGGACCATGGGGTGCTGATATGTCACCTGAGGGGAACTAACTTGTGGGACTTGCTCTTGCTGGCACAGATTTGTCTTCGTTTGATTGGAGTCATATACATTACTGGGAAGTTGCAGTAGGTTGCTCTAGGAAACAACCTCTGAAGTGACTGCAGTCAACACCTGCAGGTCCTGCAGGGTTCTTAAAGCTCAGTCTTCTTGGCACAACTCTCTTTAGCTGCTTTGGCATCAATGACTTGGAGTGGTGGCAAGGATGTGGCAACTCAGCATTGGCAGCAAAGCAACTTTTAAGTTGACAACAAAACTATAAATGACAGTGGAGATGGAGGAGAGGAGACAGTGGGACAACAGGCAGAATTGAGGACAAAGGTAGCTGCACAGAGGGTGATTGTGGCAGATGCATTGCGGAAGCAAGGAGCTTGAGCATGTCTCAAGTTTGGAGCTCGAAGGAGTCTTGAGCAGGGAAATGATGCGAGGGAGCTGTGAGCCCCATTAACTGCTTCAATACATGCTTCAGTTTTTGGTTTTGGCAGAGAGAAAAGGTATTTAAGGAGGCATGAGCAGGGATTGTGGCAGCTACAATCCCCATTTTTATTAAATTATTTATGTGGAATTTGAATTTGATATCTGGGAAGGCAGGGCAAACTAATGAAGTCTAATGTTCAGGTGTGTCTGGAGGAGGGACAAAAGAGGCAGAAAGAGGATCCATAATTAATAATTAATCCATAATTATTAATAACAAAAATAGTTGCAAAGTACAGTAGTGACAAGGGAAAAACAAGACAAGTTATAGGTAACTAAAAAGTAAAAATTTACAAAATGTTAATACTGTACCGATAAAATATTTCTTTATGCAGTAATTGGTCATTCTGAATTGTATTGTTTATAATCAAGGGCATGTGACCTGTCAAGTGGCGTAACACAGCATTATAAACCACATCCTGCTTGAGTACCCTGGTCATTGCTGCCTTGCCAGCCCGGCACCATAGAAGAGTGGGATGTTGGCATTTAGGGGCCCCCAGGCCACAAAATATGACTTGAGTAGGACCCCCACTTCCATTAATCTGGCCATGACATAGATACATAGATACATAGACAGTGTCGGAGATAAGGGCCTATGGCCCACCAGTCTGCCCATTTGAGCTTGTAAGTTCAGTTTATGTTTTCCTAGAAGTCTGTTGCCCCTTACCCCTGACCTCTAGAATTCCTTTATGTCTATCCCATGCATTCTTAAATCCCGTGATTGTTTCAGCCCCCACCACTTCCTCTGGCAGGGTGTTCCACTTGTCTACCACCCGTTCTGTGAAGAAATTCTTTCTCATGTTTCCTCTGAATCGTCCTCCCTCCAACTTCATCCCATGCCCTCTAGTCCCGGAACATCTTTTTCGCTTAAAAATAGTGTATTCTTGCACCCTGTTCCTCCCTGTAAGATACTTGTATGTCTCTATCATATCCCCTCTCTCCCTCCTCTCCTCCAGGGAGTACATGTTCAGTTCCTTCAACCTGTCTTCATAGGACTTGTGATGCAATCCATGCACCATCTTTGTTGCCCTCCTCTGAACCTTCTCTACCCTGTCTATGTCCTTACATAGGTATGGTCTCCAGAACTGTACACTGTACTCCAGGTGGGGCCTCACTAGTGTCTTGTATAGCAGAATTATGACCTCCCTTTTCCTGCTGGTGATGCCCTGCCTATACATCCCAGCATCCTATTTGCTTTACCTGCTGCCTTGTCACACTGTTTCCCTAGAGGTCATCAGAGATGATAACCCCAAGATCCCTTTCCTGCTTGGTGCATGCTATATCCTCACCCCCCAACTGATATATTGTGCCAGGGTTTTTGTGCCCCATATGCATCATCTTGCACTTCTTTGCATTGAATTTTAACTGCCAAACCCCTGACCATTCTTCAAGTTTCTGCAGGTCCCTTCTCATTCTGTCTACACCCTCTGGTGTGTCTACTCTGTTACAGAGCTTTGTGTCATCAGTGAACAGTGAAATTCTGCCTTCTAGGTCCCATGATGTCACTGATGAGATGTTGAATAGACCAGTCCAGCACTGATCCCTGTGGTACCCCACTGGTCACTCTTCCCTCTGTGGAGTGACAGCCATTTACCACCACCCTCTGTGTCCTGCCACCCAGCCAGTTACCTACCCACCACACTACTGTCCTGCCCACACCCATATTCCCCAGTTTGTGTAATAGTCTTCTATGTGGCACAGTGTCAAAGGCCTTGCTGAAGTCCAGATAGACCATGTCCACTGCCCTCCTCTGATCCACCTCCCTAGTCACCCAGTCAAACAATTCAACGAGGTTGGTCTGACATGACCTCTCCCTGGTGAAACCATGCTGCCTTGGGTCCTGTAGTCCATTGACAACCAGATGTTCCACCAATCTCTCCTTCAGTAGTGCTTCCATGATCTTCCCCACTACCGAGGTGAGGCTGACTGGTCTGTAGTTCCCTGCTTCCTCTTTGTTCCCACTTTGTATAAGGGGACTACATCTGCTGTCCTCCAGTCTTTGGGTACCTCCCCTATTTCCAGTGATTGGCTAAACAGGCTAGCCAGAGGTTCAGCCACCACATCTCTTAGTTCTTTAAGGACCCTGGGGTGCACCCCATCTGGCCCCATTGCTTTATCAACTCTTATTACTTCCAGTTCCTTCAGGACCCTTTCTCGTGTAAAGGGACTTGTGGCCATTTCTGCACCATTCTCACCCCTTGTACTCCCTTCAGACCCATTACCCTCCTCTTCCGCAGTAAAGACTGAGCAGAAATACCTGTTCAATATGTCAGCTTTACTGTTGTCATCCTCCACGCAGCCCCCATCCTCCCCCTTCAGTCTCACTATCCCTCCCTTTGTCTTTCTTTTTCACTTATGTACCTGTAAAGGTTTGTCCCTCTACCCACTGATTTTGCAATGTGTTCTTCTGTCTGAGCTTTGGCTTCCCTTACTGACCTCCCTGCTCCCTTTGCTCTCCTGGTACTTCTCCCTATCCCCTTCTGCCTGTGTCTTTTGTATTGCCTGAGTGCAATCTTTTTGGCTTTCACTTTCTTTGCTACCTCTTTGGAAAACCATAATGGTCTCCTCTTCCTTTTCCTCTTGCTAACCTGCTTAATGCATAATTCTGTTGTTCTTGTAATCCCCATTTTAAACTGCCCACTGTTCCTCAACCCCTGATTCCTGTCTCATTCCCTTAATGCCTCTTTCAAGTATCTCCCATTTTCCCAAAGTCTGCCCCCTAAAATCCAGGATACGTGTTTTTTGTGGTTTGGTTCTGCTCTTTCTGTGATTTCAAACCACAATGACTGGTGAGTCACTGTTCCCAGGTGCTCCCCACTGTTACCCCGTCACACTGTCCCTGTTTGTGAGCACAAGGTCCAGTATTGCCTTCTGCTGAGTTGGTTCCATGACCAGTTGTAGGAAGGCACCCTGAAGGAGTCCAGGATAAATCTGCTCCCTAGTTGATGCTGCTGCTGGGATGCTCAGTCCACGTCTGGAATATTGAAGTCTCCAACCAGTACTACCTCACCCTTGTCTGCCATCCTTTGGATGGCTAGCATCAACTCCTATCTGTTTCTTCCTCCTGGGCTGGTGGTCTATAGACCACACCTGTGCTGATGGCTGTCCCATTTTCCTTTCCAGCTTAACCCACAGTATCTCTCCCCATTTGTTCCTCCTGGATCTCTGTGGCCCTTATGTCATTTTTCACATACAGTGCCACTCCTCCTCCCTTCCTGCCTGCTCTGTCTCTTCTGAATATGTTGTAGCCAGGTATGGCCATCTCCCAGTCATGGTTATCATTACACCAGGTTTCAGTGATGGCCACAATGTCCAGGTCTGACTGCACCATGACAGCCTCCAGATCTTCCATCTTGTTGCTAAGGCTCCTGGCATGCACACATGGCTTTCCATGATTTGACCTCCCTAGACTGTTTCGCTGTGCTACTCCAGCCCCTTCCTTGGTTGTCCTTTATCCCTGGTTCTCCTTGCTGTCTGCCCTTCTGCTGAATTTTGCCCCTTTTCTGCCTATCCACCTCTTGGGCACTAATCTCCATCTTTTGCACACTGCTTTGCAGAGATAGCCACTCCTCTGGTTCACTGGTTCCACTGCTAGCTGTGGGGGGTGAGCAAGTAGGTACCCTCCTTGCTGGCCTGCCACCCCCTTTGCTAGTTTAAATGCTTGTCAATGTAGCATTTAAACTTATCATTGAGTGCTTGGATTCCCCTCCAGGATGGATGCAGGCCGTCAGGCTTGAACAAACCTCCATCCCTCCAGGTGGGTCCCCAGTCACCAATGAATCCAAACCCTTCCTCACAGCACCAGTTCTTCAACCATGAGTTAAAGTTCCTGGTGCATGCACTCTATCTCTCCTTGCCTCTACTGGTAGTACTTCTGAGAAAGTGACAGAAGTAGCTACTTGCTAAGACCCCTCCCCAATTTCCTAAACTCTTCCTGAACTTCCTTTGGCTCCCCATTTGCCAGGTCATTAGTACCTAGGTGGATAATGACATCCAGCTCACCCTCCAGTCTTGCCTTCCCAGTGATCCCCAGGATCTTCCTTCCATCCCTCCATGCCGTGGCACCTGGTAGGCACCTCACCTCCCTGTCCTCCCCTCCTGTGTTCCTAGCTGGATCCCTCTTATGATGGAGTCCCCCACCAGGATTCACTTCCTCCTCCTCTGGGGTCCACTGCTTTCCCGCTGAGGTCACCTCCTTGGCTAACCTCCACATCCTTTCCTTCCACTTCTCTGGGTACCTCTATTTGGTTGTCCTCGTTTGCCAGTGTGGAATATGAGTTCTTGAGTGGAATAGGATCTGGGATGTGCCTCTGCCTGACCGCTCTAACCCTCCTGAGCCCTGTCATCCAAGTGCTCCTCGTTCTTGGCATCCTTTGAGGCAGTTGCATTGGACTGGGTGGTCTCTGGATAGGGGTGATGGTACTTCTGACCCAGTTTACTTCGCTCTGATTCTGGCTACCTCATCCCGCGGTCCAGAGATGCATGCAGATAGGGCAGCACCTCAGTGTCCAGAAGGTCTGCCTGAATATGGCTGCCCCACAGCCACTGCATTGCACCACTCCCACATTATACTGCAATTATACTGCTATTCCACTACTTGTCTGCTACTGAAGCTCTCCTAGTTCCCTTTTTATTAATTTACTGTCCTAAAAATCCTGCCACTGATCCTCAGATAATTTTCTTTAAAAAAAAAGAAACCAATAAATAAATAAATGAGTCAAAACACTTGTCGTGCTGAGGGTGGGCTTCTTCCCCCTTATGCCCCTCCTACTTCACACCCCTTACTATACCTTGTGTTTAGCTCCTGTCAATCAGATTTAACAGGGCATATAATTAAGAGTTGGGGGAAGGGGAGGGAGGGTGAAAATTTGCAGCAATTAAAGACAGCACAGAATTACACCACCACTAGAGAGCCATCTTTCTGTCCGGACGTACCCTGAAACTGGAAAAGCACGACTCAGCAATTCCAGCACTGTCCGGTACCTTAGCTGATTCTGAAAAGGGGATCATGACTGCCATGTCAGCAGTCACTACACTGACTGAAGAAAATGAGCCGCTATATACCCATTTCCACGTGGAGTCCTTAGAAAATGAAATTCAGCCTGGGAACATAGAAACATAGAAGCTGACGGCAGATAAGGACCGAAAGGCCCATCCAGTCTGTCCATTTGTTCTACCTCATGAATGAGTTCATCATTCATGTGGTTGGCATACTGAAGAGCATTGAGGGCACAAGCGTGCTGTAGTATGTAACACCCTGGCTGACTCAAGGAACCCTTCCAACATACAGGACATGAACTGGACTGCATTTCAGAGGGCCTGCAGAATGAATCTGTGTGTTCACCCAGAGTCACCAACCCAACCCGTACCATTTGGAATGGAGATAAGGAATTTGGTTATTGCAACAGCCAGGGCAGCCTATCCATTACAAATCAAAAGGGCTGACATTAAATTGTTTCTGGATCTCTCCTTCCAGACAAGAGCCCAACAAGACAGATTTGATGCCATCCAGCAACACCTTCCGTGCATTGGGCATAGTACTCTTGTTTCTACTTCCAGCCTGACTCCGAATAGTTTATGGTGGGTAAACCTGGCAGTTCACCAACCTCCAAACTGTGGATTGGTAGACTGAAAAACAGGCTGAGTTTGCGGCAAGAGGGGAGACACAGGAGATCTTGGAGCCATGGGATACTGAGGACTGAGAACTGTGAGACTTTCTGTAACAATTTCACTATAGTTTGAACTCTGGTGAACTGTTTTCCTTTGAATATTTTCTCCGGAGTTTCCAGAGAAGTAAATAATTTAAAAAAACGAAAATCAGCAGTGTTCTATTTGGGTATGGCAGAATTTACTGTGGGGGCAGACATTAAATAATAGATATTCTGGGGATTATGACTTCTAGTCGTGGCAAGAAATTCTGTCATTTTCAACTCCCACTCATAGCTTGTCACCATTACAGAGCACTGGGCTGCAAGATGACGGTTCTCTTCTGTTACAGTTTTTATAATACTATTTAAATTTACAGCAATTTATAAAATGGGCAAAGGATTTCAAGCAATCCGTTTGGTTGTTAGCCGTGCATTAGATGTGTCTAATGCACAGCTAAAACTAGAAACCCCATTTAGAATACACAGGCCCATTTTATAAGTGCAATAAGCCACTCTGGGAATGTGCATTAGACAGCTCTAATGCGGCTGAGAACTGGGCCTTGCTAGGCCAGTGGCCTCTTACTCACTACGTCCCCTAGCGTTACATTAGATCTGTCTAATGCACACCACATGTCTTATTGCTTACTTAAACTAGACAGTGTTATTCTTACTTGTTTTCACTGATTAAATATTTAAGCACTAAGGTTTTTGAAATCATCCTCGGTGCCTACAGGGAGCTTTAGTTAGGGTCACTATTTGTGATTCTACTCCCCTATTTCAGTTTATCAGGTTAAATAGCAATCTGAGGGATTGTATTTTATTTCTACCTGTTTACTTTTCCTTAATGGAAAAACATATAGCCATTGAAGGGGTTAGCAAGTACTTGGACTTTTTGGGGTTGATGTATATCATACCTCATAGACTCTTAAAGGGACCCCCCTATTCCTATTGTACAAGATTATATGGTTACTAACTGTGTATGTTAACAGACTGATGATGCATGGTATTCTTCCCTGTAGCCAGTTAATTATTCTTTTTACCATGCATGAGGAAATGACTACTGAGTCTCTGTTTTTTCAGAAACTAATAAACATAAAGTTTAAAAAAAAAAAAAGCATGTGTGGGATAGACACAGGGGCAACTTGGTTAGAGGAAGGTGGGGAGGAAGGTGACCATTAAACAGGGTCAGAGGTGTCGGAATAGACAGGGAAAAGGAGCAGACTAGATGGGCCTACCGGTCCTCTTCTGAGATCAAAATCTATGTTTCTAAGAGAAAAGGGTTAATATGCCCTCCCACCTCATCAATTGGGATCTAACACACCAAATCCCAAACAAAAGATCTGTGGCCCCTGGAAAGAGATGGGTTGCCTCCAGACCAGACAGAACTGCCTTTAGGCTGGAAATGAGTACAGCAGCACGAAGGACTGCAAGACTAGAATTCAGAAAGGAAGATGAGGCTGGTCCTGGAAGCCAGAATAGCAGCTGACGAACAACACAAAGCCTTCTTCCAGCACATCATTGGAAAGAAGAAAGTGAAAAAGTTGTTTGGGCCTCTGAAAACAAGAGACTGATGTGAGGAACCTGTGAGAGAGCCCTGGGGCGATGGCTGAGATGCTGAATAACTTCACTTCAGTGTTCGCAATAGGCCCAGAGGTGCTCATCAGCGAGTGCATGACATCAGGAGAAGCTACCATACAGCATGCAGACATGCCATCCGGATTGGTAGCTGGCTACATGGCAAAGCCAGTTAAGTCCCAAGGGGCAGACAGGATACACCCCAGGATCATAGGGAGAGCTAAAGTAAAAATTGACAGGGCTACTTGCAGTAATCTTATGAATCTGTCTCTGGACAAGAGGCCAGTGATATTCCCATCTTCAAGAATGGGAAAGGTCAGATCCGGAAGACTATGGACTGGTCAGTCTGACATCAGTGCAGAGTAAGCTCCTGGAAATCCTTAACAAGGACAGAATTATGAAGCACTTGGTTGAGAATAAGGTCCTTGTCCCTCTTGCACGGCTTTAAGGAGCAGTCACCCTGAGGTTATTGCCCACCCTCATCCTCACCAACGAACAACATTGGTAGGAAGGCCTGAAGTGGGGCTCGTGTTTCAATGACCTTCAGCCATTACCACCCTGGGCCATATTCGAAGCAGTGACCAAGAGGTGAAAGGCATTTTTTTATCTGTCTTACCCTGACCTGGCCTCTGCCTCAAGCAACCACCCAGCCCTATGACTTCAGCCTGTATTTCACCTGTACCACTTCCCAGTTGCACTCCAAGACAGGGCCTGATAATGGGCAGACTCCTCCCCTTGACGTACTTGTGGGTGGGGAGGTGCCGGAAGCTGTGTGGGGTCAGGGTGTGCCAGGTTTCATTCTGCCAGCTGTGATCCCTTTTTCTACCACTTTTCCTCCTCAAGGATGCCAGTGGCTAGGGCTCCACTGCATGAGAGGTCATGCATGTGTACACCACCCCGCAGAGCTCACGGACACCCCACCCTCCATGACTGCTCTGGCCTGCATGGTCACCTGTGGCCACCCAGATGACAGCACTGCAGTGCAGAGTGAGCCCTCCCCAGAGAAGGACAGCAACCTCTGGGATGCTCAATATTTCTCCCCAGCTGACCCTCCGACCACCCAGGCTCATTCTCAAACCGGGTCATCGAGATGCTGAAATGCTTTATTAATATTGCCAATCTACCAAGCCTCCCAGTCCCTCATCCCAAGGCCTCTTTTGTATTAGCTCCTTTTTCTGCCTTGTTTGCCAGGCAACCTACTCCTTCAGGTCTACCTGTCACCCTTGCTGCCTACCAAACTCACCATACAATCACAACACCTTCCATGAGTCCCCAGACATTCCACACTCTGCTGTTCCAAACCTATCCTTGGAGGCTTACCCTTCTGCCACTATGGGGAGTAAGTACATACACTTGACTAGACGCCTCTTTAACCCTCTGCACATGCTTGTGGTGATTGGAATGGGAGCTGGCACTGTTCTGGGCTACAAGTGAGAGCCTGGGATGCCAAAGACAGCGACAGCCCCTTGCTGCCCAGTGCCTCAGAGCCCCATTTTAACACAGCCTGCTGTCCCAGACATACCAAATTGAGCGTGTTGGTTTTGTTACACAAACCGTGGTGTACTAATAAGTAATTTGAGACATTACAGTCATGTCCCTTGTGGCTCAAGCTGAGATTCAAAGCCTGTGTTCCCGCTGGTTGAAGACTAGCCCATTATCCTCTAAAGTCACAGTGGTTCTACACACTGAAAGTTTGACTTCTGCCTACCCCCTCAGTTCTATCTTCAAACTTCTGACCTTCTCCACATAAACTAAATATGCTTACCCTGTTGTTGCTCTATCAGTCTGTTAGGAGATATGAGTTACTGATCTGCTTGGAGGTGTCTGAGAACAAAGGGCCCTGCAATGACAAATGCACACATCAGACTTGCCTGATATATGACCCCCTAGGCAAGACAGTCTAATGAAAATAAACATCAAAAAAGGTTAGCTTGCTGCTGTTTCATCCACAAAAAGACCAGATTACATGCTGGAGGGTATGTGCTCTGCGGTATCACTGTTTCACGTTTCCTTTTCTGTTGTCCTACAAAGAGTGGTTTTAACCCTTTCAGGTATAGAGAGGCCAAGGCCCACATTTTTACCCTGACATGAATGCTATTGCTAAATATGTCTGATGTTAGTTAGTGCTGTCAGAGCTTTCACTACCCATATCCCTCTAAAACAGTTCCCCTCTTATGTTTGGGGCTAGTCTAGTGCACTATCCAACCTATCACACAAAGAATTATTAAACAATGCCAAACCTCAAAGCCTAAAGCAGTGAAGGAAGGAAAGCAGAGTCGTGTTCACTTATACAAGGGGAATTGTTACATTTACACTTCTCAGGTGGACGGATATTGAAGCTGTCTGCAGGAGGGGACTGAAGCTTCTAGAAATGATAGGATGCTGTTCGGGACTCCATGGCAAAGCTGCCCTTGTGTAACTGAACACTTGTTTAATTATGACTTGCCCGCATTTCTGCACTGAGCTTAAGGGGGTTCTCTGTTTGAAAGGCCACCTGTATCATTTTGTTTTCTTCTCTTTGGTAGCACTGTGGGAACGTATATCAAGTTACGACGAGTTTAACTCTTGACCCTAGCTTTACAGCATCACAGTTTGTTAGCAGCAGTGCCTTGGCTCTGACCTGAGGAAATGAACCAAGAACCCCAAAAATTGCTGGGAACCCAAACAAAATCACTAGAGGAACCACAAATACCTTGGAACCCCACCCCTGAATAAAACCACTCCTCTTGTTAGGACTCCTCAATCATAGTAATTTGAGGTGTGACGGGACCCTCGATCCAGCAGGTCCACCCTGTGCTTCACAAGCAGGGGTCAATAAATATGCTGTGTGAGCATGTACTATAAGTTAATAAGTAAATGTAGTACAAGAGACACCAAGCGAGGGATTAGGGTGCAAGGACTGCAAAGTGATGCTAGGTGGTTATTTATTTACTTATTGAAGCCATGGGAGAATTATATATCTCGGTTGTCATGTATTGGTTATGTCTGCACAAACCTTACAAGTAGTGTCTTATTCCTAGCGACACACTGGGAAGCCCTATTAACTTCTTGTAATGTGTGGTATTGAAAATAATAGTACTGTAACTCATACAAACAATTTCCCATAACGCCATCAATGGACATCCATCAATAATCGAGATCCTGTGCATCTCATATCAATGGAGCTCCACCTGTGGTACTACAAGAAAGAACATTACCTCGTGCCACATGCAGTGCTTCAACTTGAGCATGAGACAGCTATTTTTTTTTTTTTGCTATTTTCTTTCTTCTCCTGATGCTGGCCCTCCTCTGGAGGGACCCCCAACCCTGTCTCCCGGTGTCCACCATCCGCGCTGGCCCATACCCCAGGGCCTACCCCTCCTGGCAGGGCAGTGGGGTTCCCAACCCCACGGAGACTAGGACCCGGATCCAGTGTGGCCAGTGCTGTGGCTAGCTGGGGGCGGAGCCTGCGGGCACCCTCCATTATTTGCCACGGCATCCAATTTTTCTGGTTTCTCCACAGAAGATGAGGTGTGCAATGACACCTGCAGAGAGTGCACATGCATCCACATGCTCCCTGCTAGCATCTGCCCCATCTCCTCCCCCTTTCTACAGTGTCGGCGCACTGTCCCCCAGCCTCCACTAGGGACCAGTCAAACGCTGACCACTGGTGACCCCCCCAAAGAAGGAGAGCAGTCCATCAGATGCTCGATCCTTCTCCTCCCCTGCTGACCTCCCGGTGGCCCATGCTCATTCCTGAATATGGGTTGCCGACGTGGTGCAAGGTAAAGTGTCCAGCGCCTCAGTCCTCAGTGCCACTGGGCAGTCTAAGCACGAGACAGCTTTTACTGTAACCATTACGTGCAGTAAAAGCCCACTGGCTCCTGACGTGATGACAACACCAATACAAAAGGTACAAATTGAACAAAGTAGGCAGGAAAGTATGTGTGCTCAACCCGCATCGTTATAGGTGTAATTGGTGCCAGAGAAATCACTCTCCTGTGCTCGATCCCTACCACCTGCTGCCTTGTTCCTGGTGGTAATGGAGTGAAGAGTTTGCATGCTTTAGTCAGGAGAGGACCAGAATGGGAGAAACAAGAAGATGATTGGGGAGTGCTGTTATATTTTGCTACAGGCAGAAGCATAGGGTAAGTTCCTAACTGGATCATATAGTACAAAAACAACAAATAGGGAACTGAGAATTTCTTGACTATGTTACCATCTCAAGATTTTGGTGATGTGTTGGAACCTCAAGAACTTCACTCTTGATGTTACATGTCACCATGACCTCTAAATGGTATTATATCCTCATAATACACAGTGTCCTATCTATTATTCTGTTTATATTACTTAGTAGAAACCTATTAACCACTAATTTCAAACTGCTGAGAGACCCCATTACCCACTCCTGTGACATTACTCAGTGGGTAACGGATGATTGACACATCAATTAACACACACTGTTAGTCGGTGAGAGATATCACTGCAATAACTGTGTGTTGATTGACTATCATTAATCTGTTACCCATTGTGTAGTGTTACACATACTATTCCTGCCTGCAAAGTAAAACTAAAGAACACGCTATATAAATCAAAACAACTTAGCCCCCACCTACCACTTATTCTTTAATGTCACCGTCTTTCACTACCTGCAAAACATAGGTAAAAAGAACTTACCAACCCGGCCGGTGGCACTGAGGGTTGAGGCGCTGGATGCCACCTCGCTTTCGCCCGGCGACCGGGTTCAGAATGGACTCTTGTGGCCGTGGAGTGCGGCGGGGAGAGGAGGATCGAGCATCACAGTGGATGTTCTCCTCCCTCAGAGGTGGGAGACCAAGAGCAGCTAGCGTTCTGCATCCTTCAAGCCAGTGGAAGCATTGACGGTAGTAAGGGATGGGCGGCTCCGTTCGGGTCAGGAGGAGAAGTTGGACAGCGCATGAGATGTAAGGCATGTATCAGCACGCCACCCCTCGGGACGTATGTCCCACGCACCGGATGTCTCAGAGGGTAGGGGATTACAGGGGAGAAAAAACAGAAAAACACCTCTCAGCAGCCCTAGATGAAAGCCGCTCCGGTTCCATCCAAGACCACCGAGAAGGGACAGACCCCGCTGTGCAGGAGGTAAGAGAAGGAGGCACTCTAGGGGCAGATCCCAAGAAGGTGGGGTGGTGAAATGAGCAGACAGAAGGAGTGGGCACCAAGAGAGATAGGAGGAAAAACACAAAGTTAAAAAAAAAAGAACTTACCAACAACACAAAGTAGCACTCCTGCAACAACAACAAAAAATCAGATAAAACATACAATTTGATGGCAGATAAGGACAGCTTGGCTCACCTAGTCTGCCCAGTTCCTAACGAATGGATAAGCTGCAGATCCTAGTTAACCAACAGCCTACTTCCTCTTCGCCCCACTAGAATTGTTTTATGTCTGTCCCATGCATTCTTGATTTCCACCACTGTTTTGACTCCACAACCTCCTCAGGAAGGCTGTTCCATGCATCACAACCCTCTCCGTGAAAAAATACTTCCTCCACATTACCTCTGAGCCATCCCCCTCTATCTTCAAATTGTGCCCCTTGTTCTTGCGTCTCTTTTCTGAAAGATGCTACCCTCTTGGACTTTGTTGATTCCCTTGAGGTACTTGAAAGTTTCTATCATGTCCCCCCCCTCTCCTCAAGGCTACACATATTGAGCTCCTTAAGTCTCTCTTGACATATCTGCTGGTATAGACCCTGCACCACTTTAGTTGCCCTCCTCTGGACAGCCTCCACCCTGTCTTTGTCTTTGCGGAGGTGAGGTCTCCAGAACTGCATGCAGCACTCCAGATGGGGTCTCACCAACTGTCTGTACAGATGGATAACAACTTCCTGTTTTCTACTGGTGATGCTTCTCCCTATGCATCCCAGTATCCCCATAGCCCTCCTTACTGCCTTCTCAAGATGAGCCTATAGCAAAAGTCCAGCAGAAAGAACCAAACATAAACAGCCCAAACTAGCATGAATCCATGAAGCACTGTCACATTAGCCTTTCAACTCAAACAATTTTAGCGTACAACTGAAACAGATATTGTAACAACATACACGCTGGCAGACTTTAAACAAATAGTTATATTTACTTTCAAAAAGAAAAAACTTGCATATTTCAAGAAAAAGTTGAAATGCTTCAGAATTAGTCACAGTAGCAGACAGGGTTCCCCAGCTGAAACCAGTAAATCAATCAAGCATGGTCAGTACAGCACAGAAAACCTGGACCGGAGCTACTATCAACAGAACAGAAAAAACAGGGCAGGATAAGCCCTTTGGTCTTTGTACTCATGCCTTACTTGGGCTCCAGCTTCACTTGAAATCACCACCTTCTCCACACACCCCTATGCATAATACTCTATGTGATAACTCTTGCATTTTTCACACACCTCATGCATAATAATGTATGTGATAACTCCTACATTCTTCACACACCCCATGCATAATATTCTATGTGACAACTCTTCCATTCTCCACACACCCCTGTGCATAATACGCTGTGCCATTTTCCACACACTCCATGCATAATACTCTTAAGTGATAGCTCTTCCACTCACCGCAGACCCTTATGCATAATACTCTTATGTGACAACTCTTCCATTCTCCCCACACCCCTAGCGTAATACTGTATGTGATAACTCTTCCATTCTCCAGCACCCATGCATAATACTCCATGTGATAACTCTTATATTCTTCACAAACCTCTATGCATAATACTCTGTGTGATAACTCTTCCATTCTTCACACCCCATGCATAATACTCTATGTGATAACTGTTCCAGCAGTTAGGTTTGTTGATGGCTGTCTTGTTTCCCTAGCTTGTGGCATTCCTTGATGGGTGAGTCAAGTCATAATGAAGTAGGCCATGAGCTTCAGCATGACAGGGTTGACCTGGGGCTTTACCCACTTCTAGCACTCAGTGTAATCTAGTTGGGGTCAGCTGGAGCTTCATTTATGTTCTTGGGCTCAGTTTCCTGCCCCCAAGTGTCAAGCTGCCAGAAATGAGACTTGACAGGTCATCATTTCTGCCCTTTTTATGGCCAGGAATGACACATTAAGCCAAGGTTTGTTTCAGGTGCATTCGAGGAACTGGGGAGGTTAAGTAACTTGTTCACGATCACACAGTATGTAAGTGGTGACTGGGATTCAAACCCAGTTCTCCAGGTTTGCAGCTCAGTGCTCTTAACCACTACACTATGCTGCTCCCATATGGCCCCCAGCATCACTTACTAACAATGGACTTCAGGAGGCAATCCACTGTAAGAGCTTATCCGCCCCATTTTATTATGTCACGGGTCAATTTCACCTGGAGTGCTGTCAAATAAATTAATCACAGGAGTGAAAAGCAATTCCTTTCTCTGCTGCAGAAAGCTGTCTATTAGCAGCCTAGTGAAGCACCAGATTAGCTGTGTACACTTCCTGTTTTATCTGTATTAGCAGCCCCTATATCAAGTGACATAATGATTTCCTTTAAGGATGTAATTTATAGTTTGAAGACTGCCCTCGTCTCAGCTACCTAGAGATCCTGTAAGATTGGTGCACTGTGACAACAATGGGAACTGGGTATTATCTAGCTCCTGGCAGAGGTGCAGGCTTTCTTTTGCTAAAGCACTTTTATTTCACATATCAAGGCGCTGTTATTTCTGTGACTATGCTGGGCTGGGTAACTTTTCAAAGTATCAGTGGTTTGGGGGGCAGTGATCTATAAACCCTACAACAGCAACTTAGCAACAGCATCACCATCCCTGATCCCACCGCCCTTCTGCCACACTTTTTGAGTTCATTCTTTGGTAACCAGGTACGGCCCACTAGGCACAATGCCTGTTTTCAGGGGTGACCCAGGAGCACTGGGGTGGTTAAGTGACTTGCACAGAATCACACAATATGCAAGTGGAGGTTGTGGGAATCAAACCCAGATCTACTGGATGTACTAAGCTCATTCAGGGCTCAGTACTCTAACCGCAGGTCTATATTGCCAGCCCCTACACTTAGTATCATGACCATATTGCTTCCTTTCTTTAGCTACAGAAGCTATGAATACGCCAGCGAATAAAGGCCTTGGGATCTATCTAGTCTGCTCAAATGTGCAGTTCCACTGCATTTACAAGGAACTGCCCCACTCCCATATACCCATTAACCCTGTCAAATAACCCCTCCCCTCTCCAGAGTCCCCCACCTGCATCTTTCCACCTCACCCTGTCCCAACCTCTCAAAGCTGTCCACCATTTTTGAGGATACCACCTCTTCTGGCAACTCATTCCAATTAGTCACCACCCTCTTGGTGAAAAAGTGCTTCCTCATCTTCCTTTTGTGCACCCCTCCCCATCAGCTTTGGGATGTTACTCAAAGTGGCCTTATTTACACTAAGTCAGAAGAGGCCCTCAGTGATCACCCTGGGCTCACTGTTCAAAGCCCTGAGAATGCTGCAAGGCCCCTGGAACACGGTCGTTTGGCTCCACAGGGCATACGGCGTTCTCACGGCCAGCAATCGAGTTTTCAATCCCAAGTGCCAAATGCACAAGTTAGACCAGCTTTCCTGGTCTAACTTGTGCCATTGAGGACCCTTTACAGGGCTTGCACCAAATCTTTTGCACAGGCTGCCATAAACTGGGAACCTGTGCGGCTAGCATGCTGTACTAAAATCAAGTGCAGTTGCGTCAGATGAGTTTAGGCGCCAGCTGCACCAAAAACAGGTGTGATGCAGGGTTTGACATAAGACCTGCATCACCCTTTAAAGCCCCGTTTATACCTTTAAAGAGATCCACCAAGTAAAATGTATTTAGATTTGCACCTGTTAGATCGGTGCCTAATCCCTTTCAGATGTTATTGTTACTGAGATTATGTCGAATAATCCAAAAGATAAGAAATGTTATCCCTCGTAAACTTAGCCCCACCGGGTCACGAGGACTTCCGGTTTTTTGGGTCCGCCCATGCTCTGGTCTTGTTAGTCGACTGGTGCCCATGTTTCATTATCAACTGCCCCTTACAATATAAAAAAAATGATCTGAAAAGTATTCCCCATGGATTATAATGATACGTCCTCGCTGTCCCTAGCTCACGTCACAACTTCAATGAGTGCGGGGATGGAGCGTGGGTGGCCCCAAAAACTGGGAAGTCCACTAGCAGGTGCCAATGCTGAGACTGGTAAGTCTCTTTAAGGTACTTAAAGCTCTCAATTATGTCTTCCCTCTCCTGTCTTTCTTCAAGTGAGTACATGTTGAGCTCCCTGAGCCTCTCCTCATAGGTGTTGTCCTCCTCACCCTGGATCCTCTTGGTTGCCCTTCGCTGAACTGATTCCAGCAAGTTAATATCCTTCTTGAGATAAGGGCAATAATACTGCACACTGTACTCCAGGTGCAGTCTCAGCAGAGACCTGTACAGCAGCAAGATGACCTCCATCTTCCTACTGGAGATTCCCTGGCTTTCCAGACCAGCACCTGATTTGCTTTGGCTGCAGCCTTCCTGCATTTAGCCGAGTGTTTCAGGTCACTCTTGATAAGCCAGGTCCTTTCCGCCTCTGACCTAGTTACCTGCACACCACCCAGCCAGTATTTGGTCCCTGGGTTTTTGCCCAAGTCGTAACATAACTTTATACTTTTAGCGTTGAACCCCAGTTGCCAAATGCCAGCCCACTTCTCTAGCCTAGAAAGGTCTTCCCTGAGTGCCTGTCTCCCTCCCTCCATGTCCACCCTCCTACAGAGCTTTGTGTTGTCTGCGAACAGGCATATCTTACCCCTATGTTAAACAACACCGGACTGTGCACAGAGCCTTGTCGGGCCCCACTAGTCACAGGCCTAGCTTCTGAAAATTCCACCCCTACAACCACCTTTTGGCTTCTGTACTGTAGCCATCTTCTGACCTACCCAAAAAATTTAGCTTTCACCCCAGGTCTTCCATCTTCCTGACCAGTCTCCTGTGAGGTATAGAGTTGAAGGCCTTGCTGAAGTCCAGACATAGGATATCAACCACTTGGCCCTTGTCCACTGTCCTGGTGACCCATTCAAAGAAGTCAATAAGGTTCATCTGGCAGGACCTTCCCGACACAAACAGATGCTATCTCACAGCCTGGAGCCATTATCCTCTAGAAAGCTCGCCAATCTCTCTTGCAGGATGGTCTCCATCAGCTTGCCCACCTATTAAGGTCAGGCTGACTGGCCTGCAGTTCCTTGTTCATCCTTCAGCCCACCTTTATAGAGAAGCACCACATGTGCAGTTTTCCAATCCAGGCACAATCCCGACTCCAGACAGGTGTTAAACAGGTCTGCCAGGGAACCGTCAGGGCCTCTGCCAATTTCCTCAGAACCACTGGGTGCACGCCATCTGTCCTGAGGATTTATCCACCTTTAGGCCCTTAGGCCCTCAAGTACCCATCAGCATGAATAACATCATCCGTGACTTCCCTGTCTCTGTCCACCATCCCTGTTCCCCTGCGGTGCGGTCCATCCTTCTCTCTAGTGAAAACTGAACAGAGTACTTTTTTTTTTTTTTTTTAACTCTCTTTACCACCCCTGGTACGGAACTCTCAGGCCACACCACTGGCCAGTACCGCTATACCGCCACTGTGAGCCCCACCATCCTCAAGGACATTCATTACTCCCAGGCCCCGGGGACATAGGGCCGAGGAGATAGAGCGGCAGTGGAAGGGCTCCAGTATTGGGTGTGTGGCGTGGCTCAGGGAGGGCCGTCGCCTATCCAGACCAGAGGGTTTTCTGCAGTGTTTTTATGCTCCCAATGTGGAATGTGCAATGCCATCCTAGCCCGAGACATGGGTGCTCTCACCCACGTCCAGAAGACAGCTGCCCGAGTCTACCCCTTCGCGCAAGCCCCATGTGCGTAGCAGTGCTGCCGGTCTCCACCAGGGGCCGCTGCCACACCGGGCCACCCCTGGATCCCTCCCCAAGACAGGAGAGCAGTCCTACGGACGCCCAATCCTCTCTCTCCCGCGCTGACCCCTGGCAGACCGGGCTCGTTCCCGAACCTGGGTCGCCGGCGTAGCATGAGGTGTGGCGTCCAGCGCCTCAACCCTCAGCACCACCAGACCAGGCCAAAAGTACTTGTTAAGTACCTCAGCTTTCTCTTTACTACCCTCTGCCACACCCTCCTTTTTTAATCTTACTATTTCATCCTTGGTGTTCTCTTTCTCCCTTGTATATTGGAGAAAGGCCTTGTCCCCTGGTTTTACCCTCTGTGGAGCTGCACTTCCTTTTTAGCCTTTGCCACTCTAACCACTCTACTTGCATCTCTTGACTCAGCAAAGTAGTCCACCCTATCCTCTTCCTTCCGAGTATGTTTTTACTTCCAGAAGGCTGCCCTCTTGTCACCTACAGCTTTTGCCACCTCCTTTCCAAATCAGCTGGGCTTTTTGGTTTTAGTTTTCTTACTTTTGATTTTGGCACACTCACTCATGGCCTCCATCAGTCCCTCCTTTATTATTGCCCATTTTTGCTCTACATCCATTTTTCTTCTTATCCCAGCAAGGTGATCTTCTAGAATTTCTCCCATCTTACCAAAGTCAGCCTTCTTAAAGTCCAAAACCCTTGTCCGGTTCTGACCAGCCCCTGCCCAGGTCAGGCTGAAACCACACTGTGTGATCATCACTACCTACAAGTGGTTTTTCCACTGTCACATCCTTAATATGCCCACTGGACAGGGCCAGATCCAACACAGATCTCTTCCTAGTGGATTCCAAGACACCATAGACCAAGAAACCACTCTGAAATGCATCCAGCAGTTCCTGCTCCCTAGTGCAGGAAGTAGCCAAGATTTTCCAATCCACTCCAGGTAGATTGAAATCCCCCATCATTACTACCTTTCCCTTATTGGCCATTTCAGTGATTTGAGACCCTAATACCCTGTCTAATTCCTGTTCCTAGGAAGGCGTACTATACCACCCGCATCCTTAGATTTGTCCCCTAGTGAATTGTACCTGTACCCACAGCTTCAGTCTTACCCTCCACCATTTCCTCTCTTTTACTAGTTTTCTTCATGTACAGAGCCCCCCCTTCTCATCCCTATCCTTCCTATATAATTTATACCCAGGGACTGTGAGGTCCTAGTCATGGTTTACTGTGGCCCTTGTCTCGTGATGGCCGCTATGTCCAGCTCTCCCTCTGCCATCAGTGACTGCAAGTCTGCCATCTTGTTTCCTAGCTTTTTGGCATTCAGAGACACCACCATCCACCGCAATTCAGGATCTCCCTTCATTTTGATCTGCCCACCAACACCCCCCTCCTGCTTCAGTCGCCCAACCCCCACCTCCACCCTTCTCATTTACCTCCTCCTCATGCTGTCCTGATTAGGGAGGAGGCCTATAGTCCCCCTCCCTCAGGTGACTAAGGGTGCTATGCACCCTGCTGTCTCCCTTGCATCAGTTTAAATTAAGGTTGTTCCCTATGTATTCTCCAGCTTGCCCTTCAGAACCCTTGTACCTTGCCTACTCAGATGCAACCTGTCCAGTGCATAGAGGTCCTTGTTATCCCAGGTTCCTGCCCAGTCCACAAGCCTGTACACCTCCTTTTCACACCACCCCCTAAGCCATCTGTTAAATTTCTGTATGCTTGCCTTCCTTGACACACTAGCTCTCAGGACGGGAAGCACCTCAGAGAAAGCTACAGTCCTCCCTGCCTCACTGCAAATTCTCCCCACATCCCTGAACCTCTCATGCTCCTCTCCCACCTCACATCCTACAAGGTCATCCATCCCCAGGTGCACTATAATGTGGGCTCCCTCCCCTCCAACCCATGGACTGGGCTATCAGTCATCCCACTCATCCTGCTGCCAACCCTGGCGTATGTTCTGTCATCTTATGGCTTGCCCATGATTCTTTTCATAATAGGAAGGGCAGTGAGTATGGAACCAACGTCAACCCCACCCACCCTGCAAGGTGACAGGCATTAAGGTGTGCCTTTGGGTCTTTAGCCCATAGCGCTCATGCCATTTCACCTCACCCTACTCTACAGACTCTGATAAGTGTTGCGTTGTGCCAGAGGTAAGTATGGGGTGAGGGTGTGTGAGAGGGTACACAGAGGGTGGGTGCAGGTTGGAAGAGGGGCACCGGACACGTCAGGGACCATTTTCTCATTTTTGCAGGCAAAGACAAAAAAAACATAAAGACAACGTGGGTCAGTTTTCTTATTTTGCAGGTGTGTTTTGGCACACTGGGATGGGCTCCCAGTGTGCCACCTGTTCTGGGGAGGGAGACTGAGCGATGGGCATGGGCCTTGTCAGGACAGAAAGCGTGTCTGAGGGGCACATGATGCTGATAGGCATTGATCTCCCCCATCGGCAAACTGAACTGGGAAGGGGCATGTTGACAGAGGATTGGGCACCTCCCAACATCGGCTTGATTGGGGCTGTGAGGAGGGGCAGGCGAGAGCCGCCATATCTTTATTGAAATGTTACACCAGGCGAGGCATGCCCTGCAATGAGGGGCTCCCTCATTGCAGTGGCTAAATCATTCAAGTTGGTGGCATGCTTTTGCACTGCTGTCATAGACAGCATACAACCTAATTAAGTGCCATGGGCCCAGCCCGAAAAAAGCAGTGGGTGTCACTGGCCACAACGACCACACCTCTCCAAACCTGCTATTCCAAGTTGTGGCAATATGTTGCTTCGCCGCAAGACAACATAAAAGAACAAAGAGCTTTAGCTTTCGGACCAACAAGTCCTTCTTGGGAAGCCTAATGAGAGTTATTTAGAAAATGATAATATGGGATTTTCTGAATAACTCTCATTAAACTTCAGAAGAAGGACTTGTTGGTCCGAAAGCTAAAGCTCTTTGTTCTTTTTGTAACATCCTTGTTGGTCCAATAAAAGGTATCAAACCATTTGTTCTGGATTTGTTCTTACCAGGACCAATACGGCATTAAACAGTTTGCCTGTATATAAAAATCTATGATCTTTGTTAGAAAGCAAGCCTTGATGGAATTCAGTTACCTTTAAACACTACTAAATTTCTACCTAGATACCTGGTCCCCCTGCCCCAAGTTTACCTATGTATGCTGTTTGTTGACCCCATAACCTTCCCCCTATTTCTACCTTTTTCTCTGTGTGTCTCCCCCCCCCCAACCAGGTATTCTAAGTTTTCTATTTTGCCTTTTTACATTTAACTTTAATTTTGTAAAAGATCATTAAGATTTCTTATTATTTTGTATCGCTGTATTCAGCTGATTTGACTTGTACAAAATAGCTGTGTGTATCATTTTAAGGGTAGCCCTTTATAAATGGTAGCACTTAGATATTTTTGACACACCCTCTGACGAAGGCCTGATTGTGGGGCCCAGGTGCTAAGGGAACGCTGAGTTTGTGGAACTAATAAACTCACATATTATTTATACCTGCCTGCAGGGTTTTGCTTTGCCTTGGAGTGCAACAAACCCTTCGTTTTCTGACTGACTAGGCTACTCTGGGATCATGTTACCTGGGTCTGTTGACTGTTGGCATAACTAGCAATGCAGTATCTGGTATAACGAGAATACATCATGAGCTGCAGACTAGTGCTGAAATAACACATTTATCTCCACTGGTGAGTGGCAAAGGCCGTAACTCACGAGTCAGGAACCGGATGTTTATTACACTCTAACTGCAGGGAACAATTAAAACATATTTTCTTTTGAGCTTTTGAGGCTTTCCTCACCATTTTATGATATAATTCAACTTATCTTAGTATAGGTTCTCATCCAGTGTGTTTCTCAAAATGCTTCACAGTGACAATAAATACAAAAGTGAAAGTTACAGAACAGAAATATACAAAAATATGCAAAGTAAGTAAACCATATTTAATACATAGATATTTGACACTATACACACATCATCAAATACAAGCTGGTTCAACATCATGGGATGTGGCGACACTTGGGTAGTCACTGAAATAGATAAGAAACATTTAAATTACACAGATACACAGATTTACAGAAGGTGACGGCAGATGAGGACTGTGTGGCCCACCTAGTCTGCCCCTTTTCCCTACCTAATGCATTACTGCAGACCCTAGTTGATCTGTGACTTACCCTCTCTTCCCTTTTGCTAGAGTACTCTTATGTCTATTCCATGCATTCTTGAGTTCCTTCACCGTTTCCCCCCCCCCCACCTCCACAGGGAGGCTGTTCCAAGCATCCACTACTCTTTCTGTGAAAAAGTACTTCCTCACATTGCCCCTGAGCTACCCCACTCTAGATTCATATCATGCCCCTTGTTCTTGTACACCTTCTTTCTGAAAGATGCAACCCTCCTGTACCTAGTTTATACCCCCTGATGTCTCTATCATCCCCCCCAGGGAATGCATGCTGAGGTCCTCTAGTCTTTCCTCATATGACTTTTTTGGTGCAGTCCTTGCACCATTTTTGTTGCCCTTCTCTGAACTGCTTCTATGTTGTCTATGTCCTTCCGGAGATGCAGCCTCCAGAACTGGAGACAATACTCCAGATGATGTCTCATTAGTGATCTGTACAGTGGCATAACCACCTCCTTTTTTTCTGCTGGTGATACCTCTCCCTGTTACAGTGAGAGGGAGAGAAAGAAAGAGAAAATACTACTACTGTTAATAAAACATTCCCATAACAGAAAAACCTCTTCTGCTCCCAAACCTAAAGAACAAAGAGACAACTACCCGAAAGATCAATATATGAAACATATCAAAAAATCTAACAAAAAGTCTCAGCTTTCTTTACTTTTACAAACAATTTGTGCATGGAATAACATACTCTGGGTTTGTGACTTACACCAGGTTACTGCCCCTGCTGGTTGATGGAACACACCAGCGAGAAGGTTAACCCACACTGTGGTATGTGTTATTTTTACATGATGTATAGCCTGGACGTGTGTCAGCCCCTTTATAAGGTATACATTCCTCTAGAGCATAGAACTGCTGCCTCTTCCCATCAGCATACAGATATGCCCCAGTGTACAGGATTTTGTGTGGCAAATGGCCCCCAAACCATTTTATCCCAGGTGGTCAGACAGCTAGCTCATGGGGTTTAATATCTCTGCATCCTCTCCAAGATACCAGACAGCCTTGTAGACCTAATGGAGCACTGCAAATGCTGACAAGTGGTTAACAAGGTACTAATTTTTCAGAAGAGGCCACATCAGCAACTCTCACTTTGCTGTGGGGCACGTAACTCCTGTAAAGTGCAGCCTGCTGTAGAACACCGTCTGTGCAGCACTGGCAAACTAGCAGGAAGGCAGTCCGTTTGAAACTGGATCCCTGTGAGCCACAATAGGTGCTTTTACACACACAGGTTTAAAGCGGAATCAGCGTTACCTGTGTGGCGCTGTTAGTACTCTGTTGCGTTCTGGTTCCTTTCTACACCCTGCGAGTATTCCGGCAACCCCCGCCTCCATTTGTTTCGGCTCCCCCAGAGTTTGCTGCACTATAGTGGTTGTTTCTGCATTGCTACCGGAATGGCTGTTTTACACAGCCAGACAAAACGGAACACATAGGTGCAAACCACAATAAGTAGAGATTGCGGTTTGGACGAATGTTCATCTAGGGAACAAAACAAATGCACTTTACACACAACAGATGTAACAGAATACTGTTTCTGTAACAATCATTCCGTTACGGAAACCCGTGTATAAAAGCGCCTAATGATGCAGTACAATAGGGCACTGCTCATTCACCTGTGGTGAATGTGCATTCCATAACGTATTGGCTAAAAAGGCATAACCGATTCACATCAAACTTATCATCACAACACTTTTTGCCACATTTTTGATTTTTTTTTTTACTCTCTTATCACTTTGCTTAAAACATTATTAATTATGCCCACCTTGCCCCACTTGAGAGTGGGAAAGTGCTTGCAAACATTGGTAAGAAGCAGTAATGCAGGGGGCAAGGTGAGGGCAATAACCCCCACTAGACATTATGTGCTAGGATAGGATAACGTAAAGCAGGGCAGGCTGAATGGACCAATGGTCTTTTTCTGCCGATATTTTGTATGTTTAGACACAGAACGGTGATATTCACCTAGTGTTAGTTCCTATGTCTTACAGCTCTGTTCTAAATGCGAAAAAAGGTGAACGAAAGGTTGCTGTGAAACCTATCTTTTAAATGTTTCAGCTATAAATCACAAAGCACACATGTACATACAAGACAGGATGAACAAAGGATACAGCAACGGTTCCTGACCTTACACAATGCCTAAACATAGTACAATAACGAATCTCTTACATCTTGTATCGCATAACTCATCCGGGTCTGTTGACTTTGGATATGGGAAAACAAATAATTAAACAGAACAGCAACAGAGATACCAATAAACACAACAGGTGATCTGAAGCATGGGCACAAATCTAGCATGTACAGTACGTAGTGCAGGGGTTGGTATGAGAGTTTTTCAGACCAATTTATCAGATGCACATATAGGTCAGTACAAACATCCATATGTTGGCTGTCCCGCTGGTGCAGTGGCAAGGCGTTCATCTGCGGGCCAGTCAGGGGGAGAAGGATGGCGCGTCCTACGGGCTGCTGTCCTTCTCTGGGGGGAGGGGAGAAGAGCATCTGGCACAATGAGGACCCTTGGTGGAGGCTGGAGGTCCTGCACAGCCGGCAACACATGCAACAGGGGGTGGGGCAGGCACTGGCATCATTGCACATCCTCCTCCTCCCCCGGGGGAAAAAAATTCCCAAACTCACTGGCTGCAAATGATGGCCCCACCTCCACTGCTGCTCCCCACTCAGACCAAAGCCCACCAGAGGTGTCCCACTCCTGTGACCCTGCCCTGGGGGGCAAGCCAGGACTTCGCGATCCAAGCTTCCATGGAGGGGTCACCCATCTGGCAGCCCCATCCGGGGAGGGAAGCCTGGAGATGGGCTCCAGTGGACAGGGCAGGGGACAGGAGTCCTGGGCCAGTAAAAAAACAAAACACCCATATGTTATCCCACCCTGGGATTACGTGAGACTACTCCTGGGAGCCTTATCAATGTTGAGGTTCCCCCCAACCTCTGCTCTACAAAATTAAATGTCTGATCATGTTTTATAACAGCAATACCTTGAGTGTTGGCTCACTTGTGTTGAGCAGTGGAGGGTCGCTCTGACACGCTGGTTCTCTCCTGAACTTGGGTCACCTGCACAATGAGCCCCCAGCAAAGCTCTCTTGTGGGAAGTGTCGGGACATTTGTTTGGACCCTCTGTGTGTTGAGTCAGTTTGTCTATGCTGCAAAAAGGACACTGTGGAAATAAACGATGGCTTATTAGCAGCATGCTTGTGTGGAGTATTGTTCTTGCAGCAGACTGTACGAGAGTGGCATGCTGCCACTGGGCCGCTAGAATGGTTTGATGCAATTCTAACCAGTCATGCTTTAGATTGCTGCTATAAACAGATATGTCATTACAAATCCATTCTACACAGTCGTGATGTCATACCCATGTATAATGGGATCTTAGGAGTGTTAAAAAACTGTCTAATAGCATTTTTCTTTTTCCTTCCCCCTCTCTCCTGACCCTCTCCCACATATTGAACATTGAATGTGCTCCTACCAAATCTCCACCTGTACCACCACCATCAGTTGTGGCTACTAGATTTATTGTGATCTGTAAATTTCATTTGGTAACACTTTCAGTTTTTTAAACATTGAAAAACAGGTTTTATATAGAGTATAATATGGGGGCAGTGTGAACTTGTACACACCCTTGATTTGTGATGACCTTGCTAAGTGTGAGAAAATTATTGTGGTTCAACACAAACCCCAGTGTGTGACAATAGATACCTCATTATACACAGATACCCATACATTATTCAATATGCAATGCATGTCACTAATCTGACCCTTGCTACCGTTTTCAGTTCCTCTGCTAGTTCAGGTAAAGAAGTACAAATTTACAGATCCATGTCTGCAACCGAGTTTGTGGTTTTTTTTATAAAACGTTTTCTTTCGCCAACCAGCGGTGCATCACAAGGTTTATACCCTCATCAGGCCACAGATATTGTGGTTTTAAAATACTAATATGTGGTGTGTCCTTTCCTGTATGCATAACTAATGACACTTCATTCCCCGAGCCCAACTCCCTGTAAACAGGAGCAGAGGGATGTCTAAGGAAATGAGAGTGCTGGAGCGGATGCAGTTTTACAATGGCAGACAAGGTAGGGACTGTTATTAGATCTGTCCTTTTCTACTGGGTGTACACTCCTCCAGCCATTGTTAGGATTCCAACTAGGAGCCCTCTCAGTTCCAAAGGCAGCAGTTCTGATCATTCAGATAAAGGAAATTCTCCTTGCTGGGAGCATAGACTGCTACATTCACTTCCATACAGTGCAGTCTCAAGGACCACCACTAGAGGTGGCTTCTGCTGTTTGCATTTACTCAACAGCACTGCTTCAACTCTGCCATTTACAACTTCCCCCACTTGATGGCATTGCTTTGCACAGGCTTTCTTTTCGGATATGCAACAGCTGTGAATTAACCCATGCAGTCCCATAGGCATGTGGAAGGTTTAGAATGGAGCAGAACTCTGCTGCCCTGCCTTTGCTCTTTTTGCAGGTATTCATCTCTAAAGACACCCCCCCAAGCAGGAATACTTCAAAGTTACCCAAGTGCTACAATACACTCATAACTCACTGAAATCTTGGCTCGTGCCACCGTACTGATAAATGATATATCCCATGCTGGGTCATCAGGTCTCATGACACTGCTATATGGTGCATCAATCATGTTTGGAAAGTGACAGCTCCATGCCCTTAAGCGTATATCATAGCACTGGTACTGACATGTTATCTATATTACATTATATGTTGTAACTTAATAAAAGACATTATCCTACAGTGGGTCATGTATCATGACACCGATACTGACATATCATATGAATTACATTGCATATCATAAGATACAGTAAAGCAGATGTACACAGAACCTGAAAGTCATTTTTCCAGCAGAATTGTTTTTTTTTTAAATACTGATTCTATTCTGCAGGGGTTCAGTCTGGCCGTTTAGTAGACCAAATGGGTTTTTCTGATTTACACACTGGGGTAAGTACCAGTTTAGAACTATGTGGTGTAGTGTACATCCCTGTCAGACACAGAGTTCTACAGCAGAACATGGATGCATTATGACAACAATTCAAGAACTCAAAAGCACACAAACTGTGTCACACAGTTCTAAAGTGGTCAGGCGGGTGGTCTGCCTGCCTGCCTAGTGGACGGTCAAACCAGGTGCTATACAAGGCCAAGCACAGCTCCCAGGGGGAGTGTGACGCTTCGCCAGCTGGTTATAATTATTGTATGCTATTTGTAATATAAAAATATAGTATGTGATTGTCTCACATAAGACAGTCTGTGCTCCATGGGTGCCACCCCCCCAGGTTTCAGTGAAGCTACATATATTACACTGACAGGGGATCTCTGTAATGTAATTAACTTCCTTGAGAAATTGCATTTTATGGCCGTTTTATGACCTGTTGCTGCTCTGAAGCAGGGAAACTAAAATATATATTTTATGACTTCAGAAACAGGGCATCATTAAGCTGATTCCTGCCAGATATCTTACACCTAGGTAAGAGAATTGCAGGGTTGTAAACTTAAAAGGAACTGGTGGATCAAAAGACTCAATTTGGGAAATGAGTTTTTGCCATGTCACCTTATTTAATATACCTCTGATAGGACATCCTGTTTGTATTTTTTATATTCTAAAAGGAGGAGCTAGATGACTCACAGAAGGGGTGTGGAGAGATATTGCTTAAACTATACTGTGTCTGAACTGCTGATATATACCATCTTGGAACTCTAGACAGACGCAGCTATCTGATATAACTAAAGGCACTTATAGAGGTAATACATTAGATAGAAAAAGTCTAACTGTATGGTGGTAGGACTTTTTTGTTTTGCACTTTGCCCTTGTTCTTTTATGTGATTGTGAGCTGTTTGATATATTGTTTTGTGTTTACATCTTTCATATTTTATCATCTTTTAGTAAAATCTTTTATTTGAAAGACTGCCTGGGTGTGTCTTCCAAGTTCTTTTTGCATGTGATGTATACATGATTAAGTTTGACAGCTGTTCTGAAGGGCTTGATGGTGTTACAAAACTGGGAAAAGGATACCTGGTTAGGTGCCCTTTGGTGAAAGATTGTACCGCAATCCCCGAAGAAGGTACGTATCTGAGCCTGTACATTGGGTACGCTAGTATAAGATTCACAGTTTGACTCCCCCAGAACTTGAGGCTAAAGCTGATTCGGACCCAAAAGCAGACAGGAGGGTTACCCTGTTCTGTTACCTGTTCACACTATTGCGCTCAGAGGTTGGCACTGTGGGAGCAGAGGGCCTGACCTGCTGAGTGTGTTTGTGACAGATTTGGTTGACAGCAGTGCGATAAAATTGGTAACACAAGCTTTAACTGTTCAGTGTGTCAGCTTAATACTGTACAGCTCACTTGCAAAATAAGGCAGTGATTTATTTAAAAAAAAAGGAAACAACTATATAATTTTGCTTACAGTCAAGTTCCTATCTGTTTTATTTTTTTTTCTAAAGTGCAAGTTAGAGTAGCCATAGTTAGGAAAGAAGATGGCTTCCAACTACAGCGGGTACACTGTAGACTACTTGAGGCAGTTGTGCCAGGACAGAGGAGTCCTGTATGGGGGGAGAGCCACCAAGCAGAACCTTATGGATGCCCTGATAGCAGCAGATGCACAGAGCATTGAGTCACAGACTGTGACTATAAAGGACATGGAGGGGCTAGAGGCCAGTGCAGTGTCCAGATCCAGTGAGGAGGACAGCAGGGCCAGTGCAAGCAAAGGACCACAGCAGCAGGGGAAAGTTACCAGCATTCTGGAGCCAGAAGCAATCAGGCTGCAGAGTGAGTTGTGCAGAATCGAGCTGGAGTTCCAGAGAGAGGCTGAGCGAGAGAAACAAGCCACAGAGGAGAAGAGGGAGTGAGAACAGTGAGACGCTGACCATGAAGAGCGTGAGCACCAGCGAGCCACAGAGGAGAAGAGGGAGCAAGAACAGTGAGAAGTTGAGCATGAACAGTGAGAGGCAGACCATGAAGACTGTGAGCACCAGAAGCAACATGAACTGGAGAAGCTCGACTCCAACCACCAGCACCAGAGCAGGTTAGTGGCTTGACTTTAACTGGAACTATAGGACTGGGTTACAAATTGAATTCCAAATTGACAGCTGAAGTTAAAGATGGGAAGGGGGGTAGGGGTAGGAAGAAGTAGGCTGCTGGTTAACTAGGATCTGCAGCTTATCCAGTAGGTAGGGAAATGGGCAGACTGGGTGGGCCAAGCAGTCCTTATCTGCCATCAAATTCTATGTTTCTATGTTTCTATATGATATGGATGCCTTTTTAAATTCCTTTGAAAAAGTTTGTATTCCGGCAAAAATTCCTAGAGGGTCCCAGAGCTTCCAGCTATCCCCACTACTTACCTGGAAAGCTCAGGATGCATTGGATCAAATGGACAATGAGGACAGTAATGATTACAGTAAACTTAAGACTGCACTTTTAAAAAAGTTTGATTTAACTGCAGAAGCATATAGAACTAAATTCCATAAGCTCAGGAGAAGCCCTAACACGATACGAGGAGCTAGCCATGAAACAACGTCAATGTTTAAAACGTTGGTGGGAGGAAATTGATGCAGACTCTTGATAAAATTGAAAATGCTATTTTGTTAGAACAGTTTTTTTGGGCATGCCCAGCAGAGCTGAAAACTTGGCTGGAGGACTGAGATCCCAAAACAGTGCAAGAGTCTGCTGAACTCTTGGACCACTATGCCAAGAACAGACCTGCTCTGAGAGCAAATGGGGTGGGTGTGTCAGTGCAGAAAGGGAAAAGCATGCCTTCAGGGCAGCTAAAACTCTCACTGCCTCAACTGCAACCAGTTAGCCCCAGGTTTCAAAGAAAAGAGTTCTCTGAGAAAAGAAACAAATGTTGGGTTTGTAAAGAAAGTGGGCATATTGCCAGACAGTGTCCCAAAAGGATGAGCAATACGCAACATGGGGATAGGAAAGAAATGGGTTGTTTATGTATCCCTGGAAGCATGCCTGTGAACATGAGGGAACACATGCACCCAGTCACAGTGAATGCTGTACAGACACAAGGGTTAAGGGACACAGGGGCATCCCTGTCATTGGTAAAAGGGATCTGGTAGAACCTGGTCAGCTTATACCCAATACATTTGTAACTGTACAAGGGTTCACTGGTGAGGAGAAAACATTGCCACTTGCTAGTGTTCTCCTAGACTGGGGTAAAACAGGGGGAACTGTGCAACAGGTGGCTGTAGCCAAAACTTTAGCAGTTGATGTCATCCTTGGCAACAATCTCAAATGGGATGGTGTGTGCAGTTACCCGCAGTCAAGCGGGAAAGGGAAATTGTAGTTTTCTGGACCCCATAGAAGCCATTGTGGAAACCACTAGGAGGCTGGTTCCTCAGCATGTGTCTCCTGATATGGAGACTAATGAAAAGGGGGTAGAAATTTCCCTGGTAGCAGTTAACCACACAGCTATGGAGGGTTACTCCACAGAAGTAGGAGTGACCCATTGTCAGAGGGTTAGGGATGACGGTGATCCTGAGTGCCCTGACGCTAGTGCTAGGGACCCTAGTTTAGAGACTGAAGGCACCTGTCCCATGCCTTGGGAATGTGTAAGGAGTTTGCAGCTGCTCAGAAAAGTGACCCTAGTCTAGAGAAGCTGAGGGCTTGGGCAGACTCTGATGGAGCACAGGGAGGTGACGGTAAACAAAGTTTATTGGGAAAATGGACTGATGTATACTTAAGCTGATGAGACAGTGGGAAGGGTGATAGGCAGACAGCTTGTCATTCCCCAGGGGTACTGCGTGAACCATTGCTCAACATTGCATAACACGATATTCCCTTGTCTGGTCATCTGGGAATCACGCTGCATGTGGGACTTGGGAGAAGTAATGGAGCTGGGGGCTGAGGAGCTGGCCTCCTCCTCCTTGGCCTTGATGAGGTGAGATACTGAAGAAATGGATGGCTTAAATGAGAAGACAATGCAATCAGAGCAAAATAAAGGAGTGGAGAAAATGAAGAAGTAAAGCAAATGGAGAGAAAGAAACTGGCAACTTCCTCTGTGGAGATGGAGGAATGAGGTAATTGTAAAAGTTTTTCTGGTAAAATGCAAGGCAAGGGAAAAAATGTGAAGGGAAAGCAAAAATTTGTGCAGTCGGGTGGCAGGAGGGAGGAGGCCTGTCAGGACCCCAAATAGAAGGATGACGTGGCAGTGTTAGGTCAGAGAGGCGAGTCTGAAGAAGGTCCAGATGCGAGGGAAAATGTGCAGAGTATAAAAGAAAAAAAAACAAATGAGTCAGAAATGGCTCAGGTTGAGACAATTTAAAGACAAAAGTGTTTACGGAAAAAGCAAGGCGGGGGAAAGAAGCAAGTGTGATAATATAAAGAACAAAGCAGCAAAAGAAAAGCAGGTACAAAAAAATTAAAAGAAAAACATGCTATTGGGTCAGAGAATGAAGCAGTGGACTTTCTGGATACCCCAGAGTGGATTGCGGAGGCTCTCATAGGGGCTGGGTGGAAAAAAAATGCCAGATGGGAAAGGCTGGGACCCAAACAGAGAAAATATTCAAATGAAGCAAGTAGAAGCAGACAAAGAAATACAGGGGACAGAAGGACAAAACAAAAGGAGAACCAGACAACTACAAATGGAAATATAGAGGAAGAAGAAGTAGTAGGAGAAAAATGATGAATGAGAACCCAAAGGGGGTAGACTGGACTTAGAAACATAATGGATATAGAAGAAAATACATTACAGGGAGAAAAAGAGAATAGTGATGATGAGAAGGAAAAAAAGAGAGAAAGTATGGGGAGGAAATGTAAAAGAAAGGCTATTTTCCGAAGGAACAAATAGAATGAATGAACCTGCAAAGAGGAGAAATGCCATTCGGTAATAAATTTAAAGGGATGGCAGCAGATGCACTAGATAGACTGTTTGTGGGACGACAGCTGATAAAAAACAGTATGAAGTTTTACGATGATGAAATGTACAGTATGCACTAATACATATACCTGGAGATACATTATATGATATTAGCTTTAAACACCCCACAGGACTGGAGCACTTTTGGAAATTATATCACCAACTGAAAAACACCACGCTATGGAACAACTTCATAGCAATTCCATTAACAAAACCTGCTTTTAAGGTGGTAACAGTACTCTTCAGAAATAAGGGGGTAAATGTGGCTGATATTTCTTTTTGGATAAGGCAGTATAGCGCAGTGGTCTAAGGCTCTGAGCTGCAAATTTGGTGACATCCAGCAGACCAGACCTGGGTTTGAATCCCACAGCTTCCACTTGCATACTGTGTGACTCTAAGCAAGTCACTTAACCTCCTTGTGCTCCCAGGTCGCTCCTGTAAAAAAGCTTTCAGCTTAGTGTGCTATACCTGGTTAAACAACTAAATAAAAAAAAAGTGTGATTTGAAAGGGCCCTCAAAACCCATCCTGGACGAAGAGAACTTATATACAGGTGGATGGCGTTTTAAGGTGGTTTTAAAACAAAAGATGGAGAATGTATGCATAAACCGTACTGTTTTGGGGAAGGGACAGAGGGTGTTTTTTTTTTTTTTTTTTGTGCAGGATAGCCAAGGGCCTGCTACCAGTGTGGGGATAGAAGTCACCTCAGTAATACATGTGAAAAAGTAAAATGTGGTTTGTGTGGACTGCTGGGACATTATGGAGGAACATGCAAAAATGAAATTAAATGCAGCTTATGTGAGGAGTTGGGGCATTCTTTTCAAAATTGCCCATGGGCAACACATAATAGCCCAGACCCGGGGGAGCAGGATGTATACCTTGCAATGGCAAAAAAATAGAAAGCTAAACAGGAAAATCTAATAGCAGAGGCCCAGAAAAGAGAAGAAGAAGAAAATACAGCAGCTGGTAGTAGGACAACAGAGATGGATGAACAGTTGGAGAAAGCAGATCATAAAGTGAAGGAGATAGTCATTAATAAAGAAAGAGTGGATGAAAAGAAACAGAACGTGGAGGAATAGCAAGAAGATTTTCAAATGGTGACAAGATCTAAAAACAAGGGACAAAAAAACATTAAGGAGCAGAAAGTGATAATAATAGAGAACAAAGTGTCCATGTCTCTAAAAAAATAAGTTTGAGGTGTTACAAAAAGGGGGAGGAGATGGAAGAAGAGTGAAGTGATTGTATGTCAGAGGGGAGGGAGAAGAGAGGAAAGAGCTAGTGATGATTCTACAGATACACAAGCTTCAAAAAAAGAAAGAAGGATAAAATAGGATAGAAGGGGGGATCTGGTGCTGATCATATGACCCATTTGCATTGTATTTCTTGTAATGGTAACAGCATAAAAAATAGAAGTAGAAAACCGGTTACATTTGGAATATTAAGTGGTTTAAATGCAGATATTGTATTTATGCAGGATACCAGGTTAAATACTGTTGAGGAAATAAACTGGGCCCAGAGAGAGTGGAGATGGGGCACCCCTGTATGGTAGTTGGGGATGGAAGCATGTTCAGGGGTGGGGATTGCGTTTGGAAATTATGATGTAACTATTTTTAAGGTTATGGACATAAGCTCAGGTCGGGCCTTGATTCTAGATGTAAGGTATAAAGGGAAGGACCTACGTTTAGTTAATTTATATAATCCTCAAACAAAAGGGGAAATAATTCAACTAATGAGACAAACAGAACCATACTTGCATACAGCTAAATTAACCTTGTTGGGGGGGGGGGGACTGTATTTGTGGGTAATCAAATCAGGACTGGGGAGGAAAATCAAGCAAAGTATTTTGTGACACAAATTGTTTAAAGAGTAGTTTAGATAAGGCAAGAATGGAGGATGTGTACAGTATAAAAGGGAAGAAAATAGAACATACTTATTTTAGAGGGTCATTAAAGTCAAGAATAGATTTCTAGTTTATGCCAAAAAATACAGTAATCTTGGATGTAATGATAACCCTATTAGAAACGTCAGATCATGTGGCCTTACGTGTTTATATAAATATTTCAAAAACAATGACATGTGGAAAAGGGTACTGGAAGATGAATATAGAATTATTGGAAGATGAAGGAGTGATTGAAGAACGAAAAGATATGTGGGAAGCTAGAGGGACAGTTCTGGATCTTTATGATAATGTAATGACGTGGTGGGATGATACAAAACAGGACATTAAAGAGATTTTAATAAAGGCTGCCAAGAATAAAGGGAAATCAAATATCATAAATACCTGGGATTAAGGGCAAAATTATATAAGGAAATAATGGAGCAGCATAAGGATGGATGAAATTATATAGGAAGGATAGAGGAAATAAAAAAACAGATGTGGGAATACCAATATAATAGAACAAAATCACTTATAATGGAGCAAAAATGTGGAACACAAGGGACTAAAGCACAAACCAACCCGATGGATGATAGTAATAATAGAACTGGCAAGAGAATCATATTTGAATTAATGAATAAAAAAAAGAAAAAACATCAGATAGTAAAGAAATGCTATTAATAGTACAAGAATATGTGAGATTAAAATTTCAAGGTAAAAAGAGAGATTCTAAAGAAAACTTTTTAAAGAATATACAGCTCCCAGTAATCTCAGATGATGAGAAAGGGGCACCGGATGAAGATATGTCAGAAAAGGAAGTAAAAGAAGCAACTGAAAATTGAAAGTAAAGTTGCAAGATTACATACCGGGCTTCACAGTCCAAACCCCTGGGGCAGCGATAGCCCTTCTGTGCCAAGAGTGAAAATTTTAATATGCTCTGTAAGGTTTTGGAAGGGACTGTAACTCTGTCTGAGCTGCCAGCCAGCCAATCCCTTCCCACTTCCTAGTCTGCCCGCTCCACCCCCGCGCTCCTCCATACCTCTGTACTGTGACCTTTAGCCAGGGACAGCACAACAGCACGCATATACAAGTATATGATGCTACTTTTTCTCAACAGTTTTGACACTTTTAGACTGCATATTAGGAAAATGAAAGCCACTGCTCAACTAATAGAAAGCTTATTAGTCAAGCGGTGGCTTTTATTTTTCTAATATGCAATCTAAAGTGTGCAAAATCGCTGAAATAGCCCTCTTATTGCATGCACCCCACACTCTCCCTGGCTAAACAATCATGATAATGGAGGAGCCGGGGCAGAGCGGTAGACTAGGAAGTGAGAAGGAAGTGGCAGATCAGCCAGAGTTACAATCCCTTCCAAAACCTTACAGAGCGTATTAAAATTTTCACTCTTGGCACAGAAGGGTTATCGCTGCCCCAGGGTACCGGGCTGTGAAGCCCAAAAGTCTCAGTAAGGTGAACTTACACCTTTACTTTAACAAATAACATGGCACCAGGATTAGACGGAATCCTGAATGCTTTTTATAAAAAGTTTAAGAATGTATTAGCCCCAGTTCTAGCATTTATATATAATGATATAAAAGTGACAGGAGAACTATCGGATTCAATGAAGCAAGGGGTAATGGTGTTTATTCATAAAAAAGGAGAAAGGGCACAGATTGAAAATTGGAGGCCAATCACGCTGCTTACAAGTGATTATAAAATTTTAGCAAAAATCATACAGAAAAGACTGGTAGGATATGTATCTAAATTGGTGATGGAAACACAGACCTGTGCAGTTCCAGGCAGAAACATAAAACAAAATTTGTTATTAATAAGAGAAGTAATAGACACGGGAGAGAAAGGAGAGTTAGGAGGATATATGTATAGCTTAGACCAAAAAACAGCATTTGATTCAATACAGCAAGAGCACATATGGAAAGTGCTGGAGAAATACAATATATTAGAAGGATTAAAAAAATTAAGAAAAGCCGTATATAAAGAAGCCCAAACATACCCGATGGTAAATGGACGTTTGGGCATACTTACTGTATGTATGTGAAAAATGGAGTTAGGCAAGGATGTCCGTTAAGCCGCTATTAAACATTATGTATCTGGACCCAATTTTAAGATTAATTGAGTTAGACAAGGGAATAGTGGAGTTACATGGGAAATCAGGAAATTCCAAAAACATGTGCATATGCAGATGACTGTGTAACCTTTGTAAAAAAAAAAAATCAGAATGAATGTGAAAAAGCATTACAGATAATAAAAGGACTGTAAATACAGGGATTGAAATAAATAAACAAAAAAGTAAAAGTTATCCATTAGGGAAGATTAAGACAGGAAAACAGGGGAGTATAGACATTGTTGAAAATAAGATAGAAATACTGGGAATAGTTTTTGGAGGAGAAGATCCTATGAGTGAAAATTGGGAGAGGAAGATTCAGATTGCAGAGAGGAAAATAGAAAAATGGAAATGCTGGAACATGACAAAAGAAAAGAAAATTGTTATGCTAAAAACATTTATAGTCCCAATATTTTTACATATAGCATATGTGTACCCAGTTCCGTAGAATATGCAAGCCAGGTTGCTAGGGCTGTGCTTTACCCTTTTATGGGGAAGGAGATTAAATCCAGTAAAAAGGGTTCACACTTACAGACCAATAAAGGAAGGTGGGTTAAATATGTTGCAAGTGGCATTTTTTTGTATTGATTTATATGTATGCCAACATAAAACCAGTTCTACAAGTAGAACAGAATATATGGATGTTTCTTACAGAAGAATGGAAAGAGATTTTGTTTTGTAATTGGGGTAAAAAAGGGACTACAAGTCAAAAGCACATATACCAAATATGGTGAAAATACAGGAAATATTTAAACTTATGGGAAGTAGCTAACGCATGATATTTTGATAAAGAAAAGAAAATCACTCTATAATATCATAATGGAGGAAAATGTTATGAAGAACCAGTCTTTAAGGTAGAAAAGAATGTAAACACAAGAGTTTGTGTTGGCAACTTTGCTGGAATACAGAATTCCAAGAAAATGAGGAAGTAAACTGGATGTATAGTCATGGTAAGATTAATGTAAAGGAACAGGGGTGTAGCCAGGGATTTCAGATCTGCACACCAAGTGGACTCACTGCTACCCGGTGTAGCCAGACAATATACAAATGTACACCAGGACCATGTTTGTTGCCTCATTGGCACAGTAAATTAACTTTTGTATTTCATGACAATGGTTGTTGCCATGCAAGGGTAAATACAAATTTCATGCATTGTTCCCTAAAATACCCACATACCAGCCCAGAGCCCGTAAAGTTGTATTTTCCTTGGGATGAAAAGACAGTATTAGTGACCAGTCCTTGTTTTGACTCCTATAAATAAAATTACAGAAAGGTTCAGTATTTTCTTTGTTAGTTTTCATGGAAAAAGGTAACAGTTCAGAGCCTATTTGCTACCCCCATTAAATAAAATTGCACACCATGGAGTGCTTGGAGTATGCCTGCCTACACCCATGAAAGGGAATCTGAAACATAAAAAAATGGATGAAAGGATTTGTCCAGTGAGAGAATGTGGAATGCAAGTAGAAACTGTACAACATATGTTATTTGAGTGAGACTATATAAAGCCATTTTGGGAACTATTAGCTAGTCTGTGGGGGTATGAAAGCTCTTAAGGATCTATCATATGAGAGCTTGGTATATGGACAATTGACAGAGGATTTCAAGGAGATGGAAACCAGTACAGTATCTACAGTATTTGCAATAATAAAATGGGCAATCTGGCAGGGTAGATGTCAGAGGTTTATTCAAAACAAAGAACAAACAGTAAATTATTTAGTATTTGAGATACAAGAAGAAGTGGATAAAGTATTTCAAAATGACTGAAAAGTTTGGGATAGAAAAAGGGAATAGGTTGTGGAGGAATTTTGAAGGGGTGGGATAAAAAGGGATTGGATTATTTGGATTTGTTGGAAAAGGAAAAAAGGGAGAGAAGTAGGGAATCATAACTAGAAGGATATTAAATGGTTAAAATGGGGAAAGGAAAAGGGAGAAAAAATGGCTAAAGATATAAAATGATCAGAAGAGAAGCATATATAAAGAAGGATAACAATGTAAATGTTTTATATTTGCTGTGTTTGATTCTTATTTGTTTATATTGTATGTATTATGGTCATAATAAAAAATTCCCCTACTCTTTTCGAGAAGTGCCATGGGATCTTTAACACCCACCTGAACTACCACCAGAACAGGCAGATGGGACCTCGGTTTAACGTCTCATCAGAGAGATGGCACTGCAGGAGTGCAGCACCCCACCCTCATGCTGCACCGCAGTGTCAGTACTGGGATATTAACCCAAGTGCCTGGTGTGGGAATGGAACCCACAGCCTTCTGATCTCCCAGTCTCAGAGTTGAGTGTGCTGCCTGCTGAGCTACTGACTATCTATCTATCTATCTATCTATCTATCTATCTACAGACAGTATCTATCTATCTATCTGTCTGTCTACAAGTTGAGCAGAACATAAAAACATGAGTGGAATCCTAGTGCTGGTAGACTCAATTCTGAAAGGGATCAGATGGGGAAGCATGGGGGAGAGGCATAGTCACACATGGGTGGAGGCCATGCCAGGCATGACAACAGAAAGGGTGGTTCAGTCTGTTCTGAAGTATGCTAAGAGCAGTAGGGAGACACCTCACATAGTTATGCATTTGGGAACAAATGACCTGGTGGGAAATATGGTAGATGTAATCCAGAAGAGGTTTGAGGAGCTGGGGCTGATTTGTGAGGAGGCAGGAAGATCAGTAACTTTCTCGGAGGTGTTTCCAGTACCCAGGGCGAGCAGGACAAGGAAGCTGAGGACAGAGGAATTTAACATGTGGCTAAGAGGATGGTGTCAGTCCAAAGGGTATGAGCTGGTGGGGGGAGGACCTGGGAGGGCAAGAATCTTTACGCTAAGGGCAGGCTACACTTGAGTGAGGAGGGAAGGAGGGTATTGAAACAGAAACTGGGGGAATACTTAGCAAACAATGGGAATTTAAACTGGGGGAGGGTGGCGGGTGGGCAGGAGTCAGGCAGAATCCACAGGAAGGGAAGCCAAATGAGCTTACCTCCCATACCAGCAGCAAGGGACTTAAGGGAGAGGTCAGGAGGGGATGCTAGAAAGGGAGAGCAAGTAGGGAGGGTGGGAATGAAGCAGGGTGGAGGGTGGTAACTTTGAATGCTAGGAGTCTAGGGAACAAAACAGCAGAGTTACAGGCTCTCATGGCAGATGGGGAGGTGGACATGGCGGCCATCAATGAGACATGGGCCACCATTACCATCACTGGGACCTGGCACTACCGGGGTACAGGTTATTTCAGAGGACAGAAAAAAGGAGAAAGGAGGTGAGGTGGCACTGTATGTCAGGGAAGGACTGAAGTGTGTCAGAGAGGAAGGCAGCATGGAATCATTATGGGTGCAGCTCCAGGACTCCAAAAATAGGACCGTCAGGATGGGAGCGGTGTACAGGCCACCCTCTCAGACTGAGGAGTTAGACAGAAAACTAGCGGAACAGATCCGAAGGACCTGCGGAAGGGGCAGCACGGTGATTGTGGAGGACTTCAGCCTGCCGGGAGTGGATTGGGGTACCCCAGCCACCACAAATAGGAGGGAGCAGGTACTTCTGGATGCCTTCCATGACAGCTTTCTTTTGCAGAAGGTCAATAAGCTAACCAGGTTAGGGAACACCCTAGACCTCGTGCTGGTGAATGGTGAGTTTGTGAGGGAGCTCGGGGTGGAAGAACCACTGGTGAAGTGACCACCACTCAGTGTGGTTCATGATAAACATGAGGAAAGGGGGAGTAGGAACGGGCACAAGGGTGTTAGACTTCAGGAGGGCCAACTTCGGGAGGATGAGGGAAATAGTACAGGGGTAACTGGCCAGGATCCATCCAAATATGGACACTAACCAGAAGTGGGAGATCATTAAACTGGGAATTGTGGTGGCAACCACAACACGTGCAAGGGTCTGGCTAGCACAGAGCATCAAAGAAGAGGAGAAGGACTTCTTCCGATACATCAGGGAGAAAAGGAGTTGTAAGGACCAGATAGTAAGGATCAAGAGAGATGGGGGGGGGTGGAAATAGGGGCAGAACAGGCAGAAGCATTAAATAAGTACTTCTGCTCAGTATTTACTAAATAGAAAGGGGGAGCTATACCCAAAAGCGTGGGAGGGTGGGCATGGGGAGGAGGTGACAGATGGGAAATCCCAGTGGGCAGGGTACTGGAGGGCTTGAGGGCACTGAGGTTGGACAAGGTGCCTGGGCCAGTTGGTATACACCCCAGGGTGCTAAAGGAGCTGGCAGAAGTCCTGGTAGAACCCTCGGCAGACCTGTTCAATGCCTCCCTGGACTTGGGGAGAGTACCTAAGGACTGGAGGATGGCACATGTGGTACCCCTTCACAACAGCGGCCCCAAGGATGAGTCAGAAAACTACAGACCAGTAAGCCTCACATCCATCATGGGAAAGCTGATGGAGACAATCCTTTAGTAGAGGCTGGTTTCCCTCCTAGAGGTTACTGGGCAACAGACAGCATGGGTTTGTCTCAGGCAGATCCTGTCAGACCAAACTGGGGAGTACTATGACTTGGTAACCAGGCAATTAGACAAGGGCCATGCAGTGGATGTCCTGTACCTGGACTTCAGTAAGGCCTTTGATTCAGTGCCACATGGGAGGCTAGGAAAGAGCTGGAAGGCACAGGGGCAGGAGCAAAGATAGTGGGATGGGTAGTAACCTTGCTGCAAGGGCAGACAGCAGAGGGTGGTTGTGGGAGTGGAGCTCTCATCTCCCAAGGCAGTGACAAATGGGGTGCCACACAGGGCTCTGCACTGGGACTGGTGTTGTTTGGGATCTTCATAGCAGACATCTCAATAGGCATCAAGAGCAAGATCAGTCTATTTGCAGATGACACCAAGATGGGAGCAGTAGTGGATGACTTAGGAGGGTGGCAGGAGTTGCAAGATGATCTGGCAAAATTGGAGGCCTCGTCAGATACTAGGCTGCTGGGGTTCAATGCCAAGAAATGCAAGGTGCTACATTTCAGTGCAAAGAACCCAAGGAGGAGCTACCAGTTAGGTGAGATTCAACTAGCCAAAACGGAAGAGGAGAAGGATCTGGCGGTGATCATAACAGGAGCAATGAACAACTCAGCACAGTGTAGAAAGGCAGCTGCAAAGGCCAACAGGATGCTGGGTTGTATTGCCAGAGGCATATCCTCTGGGGGGGGAGGTTATCCTGCTGCTATATAGGTCACTGGTTAGACCACACCTAGAGTACTGCGTGCAGTTCTGGCAACAGTACCTGAAGAAAGACATTAGATTACTGGAGGGGGTGCTGCGTAGGGAAACAAAAATGATCCAGAGTCTAGGGGACTTACCCTATGACAGCAGGCTGAGGGAGTTGAACATGTAGTTCCTGGAGGAAAGGAGGGATGGGGGGGGGACATGATTAAAACCTTCAAGAACATGAAGGGAATAAATAAGACAGGTATGGAAGGGCTTTTCAAATTCTGAAGGAAGAGGACACTTTCATGGCGCGATCTGAGACTGGAAAGGAAAAAGTTCAGGAGGGAAATGAGGAGACACTTTTTTATGGAGAGGGTGATGTTTGTGTGGAACTCATTGCCAAAGGAAATGGTATCCTGTAGAACAGTGGGCTGCTTCTAAAGGGGATGGGGCAGGGTAAGGGGGAGGGTCACTGGAGGGGGAAGGGGAAACTGCAGTATAAGGGTTGCTAGCTGCACAATCGAGCAAACTTGATAGATCATAAGGCCCTTATCTGCTGGCAATTTTGTGTTTTTCTATGTTTCTTTCTATCTGTCTGTCTGTCTGTCTGTCTATCTATCTACCTATTTATCTACTGTAGCTATCAGAGAGGTATTTTAGGTGGGAACACAAGGAGAGATTAGGAGGGGAAATCGGGGTGGGGGGGAGAAAGACACAGGTTGGAGGGTGGTCTCGCTGAATGTGAGAAGCTTAGGTAACAAATCAGCCAAACTACAGGCTCTCTTGGCTGTGGGTAGGGTGGACATTGCAGCCACCATGCAGACATGGGCCACCCAGAACCAGGACTGGGATATGATGATCCCAGGTTTCAGGATATTCAGAAAGGACAGGTCTAGGGGAAAGAGGGGCATGGTGATCTACGTGAGGAGTGGATAAGGTGTATGAGAGAGAGAGAGTGGAGGGCAGGACAGAGGCCCTATGTATGTAGTTTCAAGTCTCTGAAAGAAAGACACTGAGGGTGGGGGTAGTGTACAGGCCACCAGCTCAGGGGATGACCTAGATAAAGGAGTTGGCCAAGCAGATTAGAAGAGTCTGTAGGAAGGGGGACACTGTAGTGGTGGGGGGCTTCAGCCTCCCTGGGGTGGACTGAAACCCCCCAACCACCATGTGTGCAAAAGAGCAGAGATTACTAGATACATTTCAGGATAGTTTCCTGGTGCAATTGGTCCGTGAGCCTACTAGGGAGGGTAGGACTCTAGACCTGGTATTAACAAATGGGGAGGCTGTAAGGGATCTGGGAGTGGAGGACCCCCTGGCTGGGAGTGACCATCATACGGTGTGGTTCACACTCAATATGGGAAGGGTAACAGGAGGAACAGGTACCAGGGTGATCAATTTTAAGGGAGAGGACTTTAAAAAGAGGGGGGAAATTTTGGTTGAGCATCTGGTGGGAAATCAGACATGCACGAGTGCCAGCTAAAAATGAAATATCATTAAGAAAGGGCTGGCAGAGGCTACTGAGACCTGCACTAGGGCATGGAGCAGAAAGGGGAGAGCAAAGAAGCCAAGCTGGCTGACTTGGGAGGTAATGGAAGGGGTGAGGACCATGAGAAAAGCATTCTGAAGGCTTAGGAAATCAGGAGGGCAAGGGGACAAAGTCGAGTACACAAAGAAGTCCAGGGAGGTTACCAGGCTAGTCAGAGCAGCCAAGGCTTCCAGAGCGCCGAGGCTGGCACAGGGAATCAAGAACATGGAAAAGGACTTCTTCAGATACATTGGCAAGAGAAAAAGAAACAAAGACCAGATTGTGAGGATTAAGAAAGATGGGGGGTGGATGGAGAAAGGGGAGGACCAGGCAGAGGCACTGAATGAGTACTTCTGCTCTGTGTTCACGAAGGAAAGGGGGGGCAGATACCCCAACGGAAGGGTGGAGTGGGCAGAGAGAGGGTGGGGTGACTGATATCAGAATTATGGAGGGCAGGGTGTTGGAGGGACTAAGGGCACTGAGGGTGGACAAGGCTCTGGGGCCGGATGGCATTCACCCTAGGGTACTTAGGGAGCTAGCGGAGATCCTGGTGGGAGCACTGGCAGACCTGTTCAGTACATTACGGACACAGGATGTGTGTCACAGCACTGGAGGATGGCCCATGTGGTGCCCATTCATAAAAGTGGCCTGAAGGATGCTCCAGGCAACTACAGACCAGTGAGTCTCACTTCAATCATGGGGAAACTCATGGAGTCAATCCTAAAAGACAGACTGGTGACCTTTCTGGAAGACAATGGGCTCCAATATGGCCATCAGCACGGTTTTGTATCAGGCAGATCCTGCCAGACATACCTAGTTGAGTACAACAGCTGGGTTACCAGGGAACTGGACAGGGTCCATGCAGTGGACATCCTATATTTGGACTTCAGCAAGGCCTTTGACTTGGTGCTGCATGGGAGACTAGGGGGAAAACTGGAAAACATTGGGGTGGGGACAAAAATGGTCAACTGGATCACCAACTAGCTGAGGGGCAGGCAGCAAAGGGTGGTGGTGGTGGGGGAACTCTCATCGCCAAGGGATGTTATGAGTGGGGTGCCCCAGGGTTCAGTACTGGGACTGGTGCTGTTCGGGATATTCATAGCCAATATCTCAAACGGGATCCAGAGTAGGATCAGTCTGTTTGCAGATGATACTAAGATCAGAGCTGTTGTAGATGACATAGAGGGGTGGAGGAGGCTGCAGGAAGACCTGACCAAACTACAGAAATGGTCAGAGACATGGCAGTTGGGGTTCAATGCTAAGAAGTGCAAGGTACTGCACTTCAGAGCAAGGAACCAGGGGAGGAAATATCATTTGGGAGGGGTACAGTTGGAAAGCACTGTGGAGGAAAAGGATCTAGGGTACTAATAACGGGGAGTATGAACCACTCAGCTCAGTGCAGGAAGGCGGCTGCAAAGACAAACAAGTTGCTGTGTTGTATAGTGGGGGGAATCTCCTCCAGGCACAGAGAAGTGATCCTACCCCTGTACAAGTCATTGGTCAGGCCACACCTGGAATACTGCATGTAGTACTGTCATCCATTCCTGACGAGGGACATCAGATTGCTGGAGGGGTGCAATGTAGGGCAAAGAAGATGATACAGGTACTTGAGGGAAAATCCTTCAGGAGAGACTGGGAGAGCTGCAAATGTATTCCCTGGAAGACAGGAGGGATGGGGATATGATCGAAACCTCTAAGTACCTAAAGAGTATTAACAGGATTAATACAGAAAGGAGTCTTCAGATCAGAATGGGGAGGGACACGAGAGAGCATCATCTGAGGTTGGGGGGGGATTCAGGAAGGAAATCGGGAGTCACTTTTTCACAGAAAGGGTGGTAGATAAGTGGAACACTCTGCCTGAGGAGATGGTATTGTGTAGAATGTGGGAGGATTTAAGAGAGGGTGGGACAGAGTGTGTGGGGTGGTTATGAGGAGGGGAGGGTGGGGCAGCTGCAAGTTGAGGGGCTAGCTGCGCAATTGGGGAGACTCAATAGACCATGAGGCCTGTTTCTGCTGGCATTTCGTATGTTTGCATGTAAGTTAATATCCTTCTTAAGATAAGGGCACTGATACTGCCCACTGTACTAGCCTGTAGAGCAGCAGCATGGCCTCCGCCTTCCTGCTGATAATTCCCCTGGTGGCACAGGGTCATATCACCATAACCAAAAACAGTGCAGACAACAATGCACTGATCAAAATGTCGTGCTCCTACATAACGTCGGGCACAACAGCAGCAACAAAAAGAAGCGTGGGCAGCCCCATTGAAAACAATGGGAATTTTCTTTCCATGTGGGGGCTTTGCCCTCATATAATCATTTTGGGGGACTTTGGGGATGAGGAGAAACTTGGGAGGGGAATTAGTTTTAATAATAAAAAAAAAAAAACTACAACACTAGGAGTGGAATCAAACCACAGTCCCAGGTCTGCATTACTGCTGTGTCCTTGTGCCTTAGCCACTCCCACGAGAGAATGTCAGCCAAGTGCTGCAGCACAGGCTTCTTGACTCCTTCCTGAACTGTGAGGTCAGCGAGAGGGCAGCAGTAATTGCTTTCCTCTGTTATACCCCTGTTGCTGGAAATGCATTCACGCTTCACACAGTGCAGTCCTTCATGCGCTGTTTTAGAAGCCTATACTGACCGGTACCTCCCCTGGCTATGCAGCCCAGCTCGACCTGCTTTACTGCAGTGCACTGAGTGTTTCAGATCACTTGTGATAATTACACCCAGGTCCTTTTCTTCCTCTGAACTGGTTACCGCACACCACCCAACCAGTATTTGGCCCTGGGTTTTCACCCCAAGTGCATAACTTTACACTTTTAGCATTGGACTCCTGATCACCCCGCTCCTTTCCACTCTCAAAACATGAACTTCTCTCCTCTGTGATCAGCTGGTATAGCAGTTACTTATTAAACAGGTCTCAAACTGTGAAGTTTACCTCTTGTCTGTCTGACAGAGCCATTATCAATATTGGTGTCCCCAGGGGTCCATCCTGGGACCCCTCTCTTCTCCTTTTCATTAATAATGTCATTGACGTGTTTCACTCATGCTCTGCCTTACTTTATGCAAATTATCTAGTTCTCTATTCCAGCTCCAAGAATGTCTCCTGTATAGCGCTTCTTCGCATCTGATTTCAACAATGTTCAAAACCGGCTGGCAGCTCATAAACTTGTCCTGAATGCAAAAGAAAATTCAAGCCATTCTATTTGGCTCTGTCCCCAAACTCAGGACCTTCCCTGATGATATGTGACTCAGGCGGCTCATTAATTGAATGTGTATCCTCCTTTAAGTACCTTGGAGTCCTCCTGGATCAATCCTTGGATTTCAATCTACACATTCAATCTGTCTGTAAGGCCGTAAACATGAAGCTGGGAATTGCCTACAGAACCAGCTATATGCTAACCCCCCCCCTGCTAAGCTGGCCATTGCCAGGGGGATCCTCCTCCCTGCCCTCACATATGGTGCTCCAATCTTTGTTTCGGCCAATAAAACTACCCTGTACAAGTGGGATGTTACCTATAATCACGTCTGCAGGTACGCCTCTTCGTCTCCTAGGCTAAAGCACCACTGCCAACTCTACAGTGACTTGGGGTGGCTCTCCCCCTCTGCCTGCTGACTATTCTCCCTTGGCTTGCTTATTAACTCCCTAATCAGAAACAAAACTCCGTCTTCTCTTGCAATGATGCTTGTAGCCCAGTCCCCCTATGGACTACGCTCGCTGATCAGACTCTACGTGCCAAGGTGACAGGCGTCTAAGGGCTCCAGTGCCTTCCACCATGCTGTCCCCAAGTTCTGGAACTCCCTTCCCTGGCTCTTAGTCAGACCACATCCCATCTCGATTTTAAAAAGCTTTGATCGTATCTATCTCCAGTTGACTCCTGCACTTGTTTTGACCCCCAATTCCCTCTGCATCCTCCTCTCACACTTACCCTCTTTCTATACCCTCCCTTTTTTCCTCCACTTGTGAAACCTATCTTATCTGCCCTCAAGGGCATTTTTCATTATAACCCTCCTATCTTCACCTAGAACACCCTGTTGGATAGTGCCTTCCTAACTATGTTTCTTTTCTCGCTCTTTTTTCCCTAGTTTAGCTATAACTGCAATCTGCATCCCTTTCTATTGTCTGCTGCCTTACCTCTATTTACCTCTATTTATTCTTGCACTGTGTTATGTTTCCCATTATATCTGTCACCTTGTTAACTGCTGTTTACTCCAGTGTGAGTGCACAATGTCCTGTCTGATTGTATGCTATGTTTACCGTTTTGTATTTAATTTTACTGTTCAGCAATACTTGTAACTACTGTACTGTACATGATGTTCCTGCACTGATGTAATGCACTTGTCTTACCACTCTTTTTGTACTTTCCCATGTCGTGCCTGAAAATAATCATTGTTTGGCTAGTGTACTCACCCAGTTAACAAAACTAACTAACTAAATAAATAAATAAATAAAATTTATATTACCCCATATACAAAAAGCAGTTATACAAAAAAACAAACACCACAGAGCTTGCTCAAGATCACACAGTGAGTAGCTGGCTCCAGTGGGATGCAAGCTGGTTCTCCCAGTTACTATAACCCAATTTATAGAATGAGTCATGAAAGTTGTCTATCCTTATTGGTCAAAACATGTCACATGACTGCTTCTCATTCCGTTACGACTGCACATCTTACCTAGACTACACATTTTTGTGCAACAGAAGCCAATTTTACGTGCAGGATAACACACTCCAAGGTGTGTTTTCATAACAGAAAAACATACTTTTTGGGTGGTTGTGGCACTCGGCTACGCCTTGTGCCTATGGCTATGCCTAACAACAACTGACACATGCATTTTTACCTTATAAACACACACTGTCATGTTTTATCCCTACACAATTCCATTTTATTTTAGATTACATCTGTCATGCAGGCTATATCACAATCCCTTTACAGAGACGCTAGAGTACAACCACATTTGTCACAGTAGTTATTAAAAATAATAGGAGCTAAAGATAAGGAATAGGGAAGGCCAGTTTTGTGGCCATTCTGGGATCTAAACCAGGGCAGCCTGGTTAATCTTTGACTGAGTTAAATCATTGGGCTCCTATTACTCCAATCAGATTTTATTGGAAACATCTATCTTTTGATCTGGTACATTTGAAATGCCCTAACAGAACACAAACCAGCAGGAGCACGTCTTATCAAATCAGAGCACTTCAGGTTTATTATCACTACAAGAAAAGGAGGGTGTGCTGCGCTGGAAATAGCTTCATACTGTAACTTTTCGGGAAAATGTTACTTTATTTTGTATTTATTTTAGAATGTTTGGCGAGAGGGAGGAAGGTAAAGAGATTTCAAGGATTGGGTGTGGCAGGAAACTGAGTAACTGGACACAGTGTGTTAATAAGGCATTGTTTCATCTAAACCTGCCCTTCACACACTGCATCATACATAATGGAACCTGTCATCAGGAGGTGGAGAAGGAAAGCAAGCTTGTTTTGCAACTGCTCAGGACTGTCAGGGAGAGAGAGAGCGAGACAGATGACACCTACTCACCGGTAGTGAAAAACAAGCCCAGGTGATGTCATTCCCCAGTGCAGGCTATCAGCTTGCTGTCCTCCCTGGTGGCAGTAAGTGACAAACTATAACAGGACGTCACTCTTGGCAGACACAACGGTCAAAGGGTTTGATGCTTTACGCACAGCATCTTTTGACGGAGGACAGCTGTAAATATGGACGTCCAGCTGCTACGCCTCTTGACTTCGAGATGGCTTTCAACCATCAGGATCACTTTGTGTGTCTGCCAACAAACAGTCCTCGGCAACTTTCCCTGTCAAACTTTTTAATCTTTGCTGAAGCTTTGCAGTTTGGCCCCTGAAGAACTCAAGAAGGCATTCATAACCATAAGAGATGATGCAACTGTACATAAAAACATACATCATGTTAAAGAGTTTCTGTTTTTTAAAAAGGAACTTGAATTTAAACTCAAAAGGCTTTGCTTTATTGGAAATTAGAGAAACACTCCTCTAGGAATTAGGAGATGGACTATGACAACTGGAGCAAAGTCCCTCTCCAGATGAGGAATGCTTCTTCAGTGAGATCCCCATGAAAATGAGATGCTGCATCTCATGGGGTTATCCCAGTTGCAGTAATTTCAAAGCAATCAGTACTGAACTTAGAGCTTCAGAATTTGAAGCCCACTCTTATTCTTGTTTTATGTGTTGAAAGCAGTCTGTGAGTAGCACCATCTGGAGGTGAGATACTGCAAAAATAGAGCCCAATAGTGCTGAGGAATTGTAACGGTAGCACCCTCTAGTGGTAAAACTGATCAAAGTAACATTTAACAAGCATTTGTCAATGCCAAATGTTGCTTGCTTATATGTGCTGTTTAGGTATTTGGAGTGAAAGCACCATGCCTAAGAACTGTCATGTGACCCCCAAAGACATCCACTGTGTCTTTCTGTTCAGTATTCACAGAAGAGGGGAGGGCAAGGGCAACAGCAGTAAAACAGTTGCAAAGGCGTGAAGAGGTGGACAATAGTCCATTCACAGGCAGAAGAATCCTGCAGAAGGTGACTAAATTGAAGGTGGACAAAGCAATGGGACCAGATGGCATACACCCAAGGATATTAAAAGAACTGTGAAGGGAGATAGCAGTACCTCTGGCAGCCATGTTCACTGAGTCATTCAACACAGGGGTGGTACCAGAGAATTGGAGGAGGGCACATGTGATCCCTCTATACAAATCCAGCAGTAGGGAGAAGGCGGGGAGCTATAGGCCGGTCAGCCTCACCTCAGTAGTGGGGAAGATCATGGAGACATTGGTTAAAGAAAGGATAGTGGGGCATCTAGAAGCCATTGGAGCCCAGGACCACAGGCAACATGGATTCACAGTGGGGAGGTCATGTCAGACAAATCTGGTTGATCTCTTTGACTGGGTGACAAAGGAAGTAAGTCAGGGTGGGGCAGTGGACAACGCTTACCTTGATGTAAGCAAAGCCTTTGACAACGTCCCACATTGGAGGCTGATAAACTAGTGAAGTAGGCTGGGCATGGGGGAAAAGGGTGGTAAACTGGGTTAGAAACTGGCTAACAGACAGGAGGCAGAGAGTGGTGGTAAATGGGGTGCAGTCTGGGGAGAGGGGGTGACCAGTGGGGTACTGCAGGGATTGGTCCTGGAGCCAGTCCTGTTCAATGTCTTCATTAGTGACATTGCAGAAGGGCTGAAGGGAAAGGTCTGCCTGTTTGCAGATGACACCAAGATCTGTAACACAGTGGATACCCCAAAGGGGGTGGAGAAAATGAAGAGGGACCTGGGAAGCTTGAAAAATGGTCTGAGGACTGGCAACTGAAGTTTAATTCAAAAAAAGTGCAAAATTATGCACCTGGGACACAGAAACCCTGGGGAAGGTACATGATGGGGAGGGTTGCTGATAGTCACAAAGAAGGAAAGGGACCTGGGGTTCTTATTTCAGATGACCTGAAAATGTCAAAGTGGTAAGGCAGCTGGGAGGGCCAGTGACATGCTGGGATGCATAGGCAGGGTATCACCAGCATAAGGAGGAGGTAGTGATGCCATTATATAAAACCATGGTCAGGCCTCCTCACATGGAGTACTGTGTGCAGTTCTGGAGGTCCAGAAAGGGTGAATGATATGGTACAGAGCTTGCAACACAAGACTTAGGAGGAGAAATTAAGGGACCTCAATATGCACTCACTGAAAGAGAGGAGGAAAGAGGATATGATAGAAACATTCAAGTACCTCAAGGGTGTAAGTTTAACTACTGAGAAGCAGGAGACAGCTGCTAGGGGCACATGAGTCAGCTTCTGTGTGATATTCTTTTGTTCTTATAAATCTGTAATCTCCAGTATTTCAGTAACCACATGACCACACTGCCTTCTTTAGGCAATTTTATGCTGGTTGATGCCTGGTGTCAGATGGCAGACAGAGGGCTCACCAGATTGTGTTGCCATTTGAAAAACTTCAAGAGTGTTCTTTTTACTGGTAAGTATTTTGGAAAGCTGGTGAAGGTCTCACAATTTTATTATGATTTCATCTCCTATGTCTGTCCCTGTGCTCCCCTCCCCCATCCCACACCCCAACAGTCATCAGTGGCCACAGCTGCAGCCTTCTTGCCAAGATGGTGGGTGAGCAGCTACCTTCACAGTCTGTGAAGTCTGGCGTCTTTCAGTGCCGCTTATTGGTCATCTTCCAACACAGGCGAGGCGCTGCCAGCCCAAAACTAACTCAGGACAAGCAGGTTTCAAAGTGGGGAAGAAATGGAGTGAGCAAGAATCAAGTACGCATTCAGATGCAGCGTCGATTTTAAGATCAGCATACTGGTGTGGACACTGCAAACAGAACCCCAGCTCTTTAAGCAGCCTTATAAGGAGTAAAGGCTTCTCGAAGCACTGGGGTTCTGTTTATTGTACTGTAAGTGGGCTGCATCTAATTCGGTAATTTACTGTACCTTACATCTGGATCTATGGTAGGCCCAACTTTAAATAAACACTGCACCTGAATGAACACATGGTGCCATAGAAACATAGAATTTGTCAGCAGAAAAGGACCGCTCAGCCCACCCAGGCTGCCCAAGTGTTCTCTACCTACTTGTAACTCCTGCCTGTATATGTTACTGCATGTCTTATTCTGCCTGCATCCATCAGGACCTCCTTGTGAATGAGCTTGCTTAATGGATTTTTCCTGCAATGAACTTGAACCTACTCACTTCCATAGCCCTATTGATCTCCGTTGACCCCTCCTTCCCTTTTCCTAATATACCCAATTTTATCCCATGCATGCTTCATGACCCTACCATTTTAACTTCCACCACTTCTCTGCAGAGTCTGTTCAAGGCGTCTACCACCCTTTCAGTAAAGAAATAGTTCTTCACATCTATCCTGAATGCCCCCCCCTCGAGCTTCATTGTATGTCCCTTGGTTTGGGTGCTCATCCTCATTTGAAGGAAACTCCCCAACTGTACCCTCTTTACCCCTGTGAGGTACTTTGTAGGTCTTGATCATGTAATTTGATGTGGCACCAATCCCTCAGCCACTCGCTGAACTCCTCAAGCCTACCCTTCCTCCCCATGCTTGCACATGGTACCGGCAGTACCTCCAAGAATGCCACCGACTTCCCCACCCCCTCACACTGCCTGCCCAGCTACTCGAACCTCCCCCTCACTACTTCCACAGTGTCCCCTGCCAAGTCATTTGTACCCACATGCAACAGTAAATGAGGTTTCTTCCTCCCCCTCGCTGTATGCTTGAGCAGTGCCTGCCCTGCCCCTCCTGCAGTCAACCTGGGGACAGCTTCAACCCAAACACGGCTGTGCCTTTCCCCCTTTCTGCCCCATCTCACCCATTTCAGTATAGAATCCCCCAGGACGAATACCCCCATCCCATACCCCCATCCCTACCCCTTTCCTTCTAATGCCTTCCACCACCCCAGTATTCATTCTTCCCTGCCCCTTACCCCTGCCAGCTGCACCCTCTGTGACTTCTGTATCTGTACCCCTACTTCCGCCTCACACCCTTTTCTTTGCCTTATTCCTCCCATCCCCTTGAACCCCTTCCCAGCCTGACTACTTCCTACTGGGCTTCCATGTCGACCTCCCTCCTCCTGCTGATTTCAACCCTCTCCTATCCCCACTGTTGTCGATTTGAGCCCCAATTCCTTCTACCCGATAGTGATGCCCTCCCATCCTTCCCTTCCCATAGCCTTCTCTCCTCTAGTCACCCCTCCTCCTTCCTTCCTTACTGAGCCCCTTCTACCCTTTCCTCCTCATTATCTCTTCCCCTAGCTGTTGCCATCCTTCTCATGCCCGTTGTCCTCCCCTTCAGTATGCTCCTGCTCCCCTCTCTGTCCCAGCAGAGGTTCAGATCTATTCTAGTCAATACCCCCCCATCTCTTCCCCTACGGTTTCCCCTCCTACTTGTCCCCCTCCGTGCCACCCCTGGTTCCTCCTACCCACAGCCATCTGCTCTTTCCCTGGTACTCTCGAGGTCTCTTCCTCCCCATCAGGAGGACCCCCTCACCTTGAGCACCCCCTGTCTTTTCTGTTAGTGCCTCTGATACCAGGGTCGGTTTCACTCCTAATTGTTCTTCTTCCGTCCCCTTTGCCATCACTATCCCCCCAGGATGCCTACCATACTCATCTGCCCTGCCATGAGACTCCTCCCTAACCTCCACAGTTCCACTCTCAAACTAGCCAGTCATCTACAGACCATACACCCCCCCATCCTCCAAGCCCAGTCCAGGATCATGGCGGACCAACACCCTGTACACCCCTCCACCCTTCCAAAGATGCCCGCCCTCTTGACATGTTGCACCTGCCTCATTTTGGCCCCCATCTTATGTTATGGGCTCTTACTCCCAGGTTCTGTACCCGACTACAACTGTTAGGCCCCTGTTTACTCAAATTCCTGTTCCACCTCCACACTAGTTCCCCTACTGACCCCTTGCCGACCGGGTTAATTCAGTCTAAAATCTCATCCATTAGAAACTATATTACTGTAGCAATCCTAAAACCCCCTTGCCCGTTTTTCACCCCTCCGCTACCATACATTTTGTTCTCAGCTCTCATAGTTTCACTTAGCTCAGTTAGAAATCCTATTACACTCCAAGTATTACTCAGCTCTGTTAGAGAAATAAACAGAACAACTAAATCTGTATTATTACAGCAATCTTAAAAGTATCCAATCATTGCTTTGTCTCCACTCCAGAGACCCTGCTGTAATACAGGACCACAGAGGACCCTGGGCAGGAGGGTGGGCAACTCTAAAGTCCTGGCAGAGCTCCACTGAGCTCGCTCACTCCCCCCCTCACTTGCTCATTCTATTTCTCCTAATGCTGCAGGCTGCACTTTTGTACTGTCTCCTGCTTGCATTGGCGCCTTTTTCTGCCCACAAAGAAATCTGCAGCAGTCCCTACACAGCTCCATTGAGCTTGCTCAGTCTCCCTCTCTCACTCGCTCGTTCTGCTTCTCCCGGCACTGCAGGCTGCCCTTTTGTACTGGGCTCCTGCCTATGTTGGCGCCTTTTTCTGCCCACAAAGAAGTTCACAGCTGTCCCGACAGAGCTCCATTGAGGTCACTCACTCCCTCTCTCACTCGCTCATTCTGTTTCTCCTGGCTGCAGGCTGCCCTTTGTACTGAGCTTCTGCCTCCATTGGCCTTTTCTCACCCACAAAAAATCTGCAGCAGTCGACAGAGCTCCATTGAGCTCGCTCACTCCCCTCTCACTTGCTCATTCCATTTCTTCCGGCGCTGCAGGCTACCCTTTTGTACTGGGCTCCAGCCTGCATTGGCGCCTTTTTCTGCCCACAAAGAAATCCGCAGCAGTCCTGACAGGGCTCCACCGAGCTCGCTCACTCCCCCTCTCTCACTCACTTGTTCTGTTTCTCGCAGCACTGTGGGCTGCTCTTTTGTACTGGGCTCCTGCCTGCGTTGGCACCTTTTTCTGCCCAAAAAGAAATCCGCAGCAGTCCCGACAGAGCTCCATTGAACTCGCTCACTCCCCCTCTCTCACTCGCTCATTCTTTTTCTCCCGGCTGCAGGCTGCCCTTTGTACTGGGCTCCTGCTGCATTAGGTGCCTTTTTCTTGCCACAAAGAAATCCACAGCAGTCCCTGATAGAGCTCCGTTGAGCTCGCTCACTCCCCCTCTCTCAATCGCTCATTCTGTTTCTCCTGCTGCTGCAGGCTGCCCTTTTGTACTGGGCCCCTGCCTGCATTGATGCCTTTTCTGCCCACAAAGAAATCTGCAGCAGTCCTGACAGAGCTCCGTTGAGCTCGCTCACTCCCCCTCCCTCACTCACTCGCTCTGTTTCTCCCGGCGCTGCAGGCTGCCCTTTGTACTGGGCCCTGCCTGTGTTGGCGCCTTTTCTGTCCACAAAGAAATCCGCAGCGAGTCCTGACAGAGCTCAGTTGAGCTCACTCCTCCCCTCTCTCACTCGATCTTAATCTGTCCCAAACACTGACTGTCAGATGGAATCCCCAGAAAGAGGCACAACAACTTTTTGGGTGCTCGACTGGCAATTCGATTTATTAAACATGTCTTACAATGATTGCATTTTACTTTTCTTGCATTTCCAACAGTCCTTCATTTCCAAAGCTATCCATTTTACATTCCATCTGCAGTCAAAGATTTACATTTTTCAAATCACATGTTTCAAAATGTCCCTTTTCCCGTTGTCTTCTCGGGGTCCAGATGCTTTAAAGCCCAATACCCCTTGGTCCTTTTCCTCTTGTTGTCCTTGTCTTTTTGTTTTCCATAATCTTCTTGGGGTCTGGACGTTTGGAAGCCCAATACCCCTTCTCCTAGTCACCTTGCTGCCCTCCCTTTTCCGGCTGCCGATGGCAACTGTGCCTCGTATTAAACCCTTCGTACCTCGTCCTTTTTGCTTGCCTCCATGTCCGGGCATCTGAGCCTGGCCCATGGTTTCTACTTGGCCCCCCTCCCCTCCACCCCATTTTAATTTTTAACTTTCTGAAAACTTCTCCCCCCCACTCTCATTCCCTTAATCTCCCTCTTGTCCGCCCTTTCCCTGTTACCACCTCCCTTTTTCCGTGTCCTGTACCCTTGCTCAAACCACCTGTTTTTCTTCATGGCTTACCTTGATTGTCCCAGCTTCAGGCTGTCTGTCCTTTCCTCCTTTTCCGCCACCCTCCTCTGGCAGCTTTTCTTTCCTTTCTGACCCTTCATCAGTTGTTCTCTAATGTTTTGTCCCTTTTTTCTTTCCCATCTTTCTGTTGCCCTCTCCTGGCAACCCGTGCCCATCCATTGCCTCCTTTTAGGCACTCCTTCCCCCCTCAAGCCCTGCTTGCCCAGGCATCTCAGCCTGTTGTCCTCTTTTGCCAACCAGCTTCCATCTGGGCTCTCTCCCCCTCCCCTGTCACCCCTTCTGGTGACCCAATTGTTGCCTCCTTCCTGCCTTGACTCTCTCTCTGTTGGCTTCCTTCGCCCACCCATAGACAACATTTTTAGCGGGCCCCACTCCCCGTTTCCCGTCATCCTATAGTCGGTGACCCAGTGTTCCCTTCCCTTTCACCCAACTCCTCTTGTCCCCCCTTCTGCCAATACCAGGGTGGGTGGGTGGGTGGGTGGGTGTTAATCTTGAAAAAACAGCAAAATAGGAGACCCTTCCTCTGCTGGCTCCTAAATACCCTCAATACCCCTCCCTTTCCATTCGGCCAATCCTCACCTGGTCTACCTGCCTAGTCATATTGGTCATATCAAGGTGTGACATCCGCCCCTCCCTCCTTACCTGAGCCCTGCCCCTTTCCTTCCTCCTACCCTCCCCCGCCCTCTGCTCTGACCTATCTTTGTCTTGCCTAGCCTTGCCCTCCCGTCCCCCGTTGCCCTTTTCTTTTGGATCCCCCTGACAATTTAGGTTGTCCCTTAGGAAACCACATTTGTCAGATGGAATCCCCAGAAAAGAGAGGCACAACAACTTTTTGTGGGTGCTCGACTGGCAATTTGATTTATTAAACATGTCTTACAGTGATTGCATTTTACTTTTGCTTACATTTCCAACAGTCCTTCATTTCCAAAGCTATCCATTTTACATTCCATCTGCAGTCAAAGATTTACATTTTTCAAATCACATGTTTCAAAATGTCCCTTTTCCCGTTGTCTTCTCGGGGTCCAGACGCTTTAAAGCCCGATACCCCTTGGTCCTTTTCCTCTTGTTGTCCTTGTCTTTTTGTTGTCTATACTCTTCTTGGAGTCTGGACATTTGGAAGCCCAATACCCCTTCTCCTAGTCCCCTTGCTGCCCTCCCTTTCTGGCTGCCGATGGCAACTGTGCCTCATATTAAACCCTTCCTACCTTGTCCTTTTTGCTTGCCTCCATGTCCGGGCGTCTAAGCCCGGCCCGTGGTTTCTACTTGGCCCCCCCTTCCCCCCCTTTTTAATTTTTAATTTTCTGAGAACTTCTTCCACTAGCCCATCTCCAGCTTATGCGATGGAATGATGGGTTCCCCCCCTTACCCTCTTCTTCCCACTTCTCTATGCTATCCTCCAATTGCAATACGTATGTTGCCATCCCTACCGTCGAAAGGTGCACCCTATCCTGTCTGTACATTCCTGGGCTGGAATAGGAAATTCCTTTATGTTCTATGTACACTCCCCCATCCCCTTTAACCAAGCCG